>OY744522.1:146211166-146296166 GCA_963556195.1 Sepiola atlantica
TATTAGAAACTAAATTGTTCGTCACACCAAAATCGCAAAATCCAAAAAGGCGGTCGTGGGGGGCTATGTAAGAGAATCACGACCCACCACCATTTTTTTTTTGTGCAAAAAAAAAAAAACAAGAATTTTTTTTTTACATCTAATAAAAACCCATCTATACTATGTAAAAATATAAACAAATATCATAGCTAAGTAGGAAAATATCTATTCTCGACCTAGGTCGCCTTTACTTGTTGCATATTTATGTTTTTAATCACTTTATCGTTCGTTTTCTTGAACCCGTTCACGACTCTGCTGAGTGTCGTAAAAGATACCCAAAAAGGGTATTTTTAACAATAGCCCTACAACGAAAACGCTGAAAAAAACAAATATACAACAAATAAAAGTTACCGTAGCATGTAAAAGTTGATTTCAAAGTTACCTGTGACATTTATTAATGATTATAATCTGTTAAAAGTGCTGTTTTTTTTTATAAATCGATATTTTTATCACACGCAGACTAGAAAGTAAAATGGCGTCGGCTTCTTCACATTTTCGAAGCCTCGTGTTTTTTTTACTGGGACTCATATTCAAAGTGCAGTTTCATTTTTCAGCCAAGCAAAAGAACAAAACAAAACTACATTTTAAGCAAAATAAATAAAATCATTTTCTTTTGATTTACATGTCATTGTGCTTTGATTTACATATTATTTTCATTCGTCACACCGTAATGTTTTTTTTTTCCTGTTGTTTCTGTAAAAAAATTCCTTACCATAACCCTAACTCCAAATGTTTTTTTCCCTGTTTCTGTAAAAAATTCCTTACCATAACCCTAACATCGGCCCTAACCCAAACTCCAGCCCTAACCCTAACTCCAGCCCTAACCCTAACTTTCACATGGGCAGTTTAGACTTGGCAAAGAACGACCCTACCGGGCCATAATGCCCACACTTCTGGCAAATTTTATTGTCTCGTCGATGTCAGTACTAAAGCATACTCCTATCGACATAATGGTCAATTCGCTCATGGCACCATATATGAGTTGCGCTTGGGTCATTTCCGCACGTCTTTGCAGCAACAAGAAATACATGGAAATGTCCCCCGTTAAAATGTTCGTTTCATAAAATTAAATTTCAAAAATGCAAACCAAAAAAACGCCGCTTTGATTATGAGACCCGGTAAAAAAAAACACACCACGTGACAACTGTTGACGCCATTTTTATTAAGTAAACTTTTCGTTGCCGAAAATTTTTTTTTGTTTTCATGTCTAATAAAAACCCATTTACCATACGTAAACATACAAACAAATGGAATAGAAAACTAGGAAAATCTCCAGTCTCTACGTACGTCGCATTTATTTGTTGCATATTCATTTTTTTGACTACGTTCTACAACTTTTTTTCAACCTGACTCGCGAGTTGTAGGGCTATTGTTAAACATTCCCCTTTTTTTCAACCCGACTCGCGAGTTGTAGGGCTATTGTTAAACATTCCCGTATAATTCAGTCACATTTGGCGGTGGCGGCGGGTGGAAAAGTAGAAAAATAAACCGAAAAAAATGTATTTGTGGGGTGGGGGAGAATTATATGCTTATCTTCAATATTGAAGACTATTCTTTATTTTTAAATGACTGCAATTGAGTCACTTGAGCTATTTGGCGCTGGCGGCTGCTGCGGGCCAGGAAAAGTGCCACCTGTCTTACCCATGATTTAAAGTATTTAAAAAGAATGATAAAAACGTAGGTACTTGTTCGTCTTTTACCACAGTCCGTTTTTCACAACTTTTTACTGACCATTTTTTTTGTTCTTTTTTCGGTGTACACTTATCTATCAGGCTGCTAGAGAATTCCAGGTTTTTTTGGAAATTTTTTTCAAATATTTTACATTTTAGGAGGGGGATCAGTTTCCAATGTAAATTCAACGTAGACTGATCCCCCTCTTTTTGACCATCTTATTTTTTTAAAAATCTTTTTCGGTGTACAATTACCTATCATGTTGATAGAGAATTCCGGGTTTTTTGGAAAAAAATTTCAAACAATTAGATTTTAAGACGGGGGATCAGTTTTCAATGTAAATTCAACGTAGACTGATCCCCCTCTTTTTGACCATCTCAAATTTTTTAAATTCTTCTTCTGCTTACAATTACGTATCATGTCGCGAGAGAATTCCGTTTTTTTTTGAGAAATGTTTAAAAAAATTTAGATTTTAAGACGGGGGATCAGTCTTGTTCGTCTTTTACCATAGTTCGAAATGGTTAATCTAAAAACGGAATTCTCTAGCGACCTGGTAATTGTACACCGAAAAAAAAGTTGGTCCATAAGAACAACGCATGCAACATGGTCAAAACTGATCCCCCTCCTAAAATCTCAAATATTCGGGGGGGGGGGGGTAGGTAGGTAAGTGTACGCCGAAAAAAGAACAAAAAATGGTCAGTATAAAGTTGTGAAAAACGGACTATGGTAAAAGACGAACAAGACTGATCCCCCGTCTTAAAATCTAAATTCTTTGAATTTTTTTCCCAAAAACTCCGGGATCAGTCTACGTTGAATTTACATTGGAAACTGATAGCGTATACAATAAGGAATATTGCCGAAATAATTTTGTTTGGCTCTTGTAGAGATCTCGTACACGAGCGAAATTTATTTTAGAAGAGTTCCAATGGTGTAAGGGGCAGTAACTCTACTACGTCAACCAGTAACGACTAATTCCGACTTATTTTTTTCTTTTTCCAGATTAAATAATATTTAAAAAATGTTAAGAATTAAATGCACTGTACGGGAGGGAATGTTTTTTATATCCATAAAAGGCTTTCAAGTTACTTCTATATCTACTACTTACGTTGCTGGTTGACGTAGTAGAGTTACTGCCCCTTACACCATTGGAACTCTTCTAAAGTAAATTTCGCTCGTGTACGAGATCTTTACAAGAGCACTTTATTTATATCAATTTAAAAAAACAGATTTTTTGGTTAAATCTAAGATTTTTATGTCTTTGTGACTTCCTGTTTAATCGTGCGCGTCATCTGACGTACGGATGACCAGAAATGAAAAATAAAACCTTTTTGTTAGCATTTCTGAATAACAAAAATCACTATTTACACTTATGCATTGATAAAACAATATTTTTTGAAACATTTAATGAGATTAGAAAATGGGCACTTCTGGATTTTATTCGCCACTCGGACTTTATTTTTGAACGCAGGGGCAGACAATCAACCGGAAGTAACAGAATTAGATGTTTTTATTCAAAATTCAAAATGACAATAATAACAGCGAACAATGTATCGTTATTTAATATGAAAATATTTTATTTAATAATGTAAAAATTTGTAAAAATAATAAAAATGTTTTTTTTTTATTGTATGAATTAAAACTTCTCAAAATAATCAAACGTGATTTTTAAAACAAAAATTTATCATTTAAATGAATAGTCTGATTTTTTTTATTGTATGAATTAAAATTTTATCAAAATAGTCAAGTGATCTTTTAAAACGAAAATTTATAATTTAAAACGAAAATCCAACAAACAGTCAACATTGTTTTTTTTTTATTTGTTTGGGGTGAAATAGTACATTTTGTCCTGACAAAAAAATTCTAATTTATTTTTTCAGCATATATCAAATTGAACTTTTATGCCACATTTTTACCCGTCGTCTTTTCGGCGACATTTTGTTATTCTTAAATTCACGACTAGTATGTTTTAACCTTTTCATGTGTGCTTTTAAATTCGTTAAATTCTGTTAAAACTTGCTTTTGTAAATAGAATGTTCAAAGTTTGCTTTTTGTGTGTAATAAAATGTTAAAGCAGTAAAAAATATCTTTAGTCCAAGGAAAAAACAAAAACCAACATGGCCGCCAGCGATTAAAACCGGGAATTAAAGTTAGATTATCAACACTTTAAAAAGTAAATGAGAATTTTATTTCAGGACCAAAAATATAATTAAAACCAACAATCAGTTTCATCCAAAATTTGGGTGAATACCAAGCGAAATGAGCGAAAGAAAACAGCGGTCCCTATTCTACAATTAAACCGATGTTTAAACATCTTGTAGCGGTGGGTGGAAAAGTAGAAAAATAAAAATAAACCGAAAAGAAAAATGTATTCGAGTGGGGTGGGGTGGGGGTAGACAATTATATGCTTATCTTTAATATTGAAGACTATTCTTTATAGTGAGTCACTTGAGCCATTTGGCGCTGGCGGCCGATGCGAGCCAGGAAAAGTGATGCCAGGTAAAACTGCATAACACTGGCCCCCTGGCTGTACGCATGCGCCAACAAATGGAAGCGCAAAAATTAAATATCTATCGATAAAAATTTAAAAAACACACACACCTAAATTTAAATTGGATACAAATTGTGGATTTTATTTACTAATGCAGTAAAAACATCTTTGTGTTATTTTCTAAGCAAATATTCACAACTATATTCCCATTGAGGAGGAATTCTATTAGCGCTTCCGTTTGTTGACGCATGCGCACAGCCAGGGGGCAGTGTTATGCAGTCTTACCAAATTATGTTGCTGTTTCACAAAATACAAAAGACTTTACAAATTACTATTAAAATGCTGAGCTATTTTATTATATTTTCATAAAAAATCAAAACATATATAATGTTGCTGTTTCAAAAAAACAAAACAAAAACAAGACATACAACTTACCTGCCAACATTCCAGCTTGGGGGACATTTCCATATTCCATTCCCATTCCGGCCACTTGTGAAAGTTCCAAAAAGGACTCTTCTTCATCATCGTCCAAAAGCAACTTTATTCGATCTCTTGCGAGAAGTTTTCGATGGAACTTGACATGTCTGTCAATGGCCCGGGGTCCACCCCCGGCCAAAGATACTTTACGGACGGCTTCATATTCAGCAATTAATTGGCGTGATTTTGCAACGTTGTTTTGGTAATTCTTTGCGTCAGGGTTCTCGATTCTGACCGAAGGAGCCGATAATTCCGAGAACTTTTGACGTTTTCTAATACTTAGGGATTCTTTTATTAGCTCAGCTGAATTTTGAGAACTCCGCCGAGATAAGGACAGGTTGTTGTTGTTGCAATAGTTATACCCATCGCCGTTAAGTAACCCTTGCTTCGTGGTTGATCTTATTGTTCTGTTATAACAACAGTAAGCTAAAAAGTTCGATTTGTTTAAGAATGGAACGAAAAAAGTTCTCTTTTGTTTAGTTAAAGTTCTGGAAAAAATATGACTAGTAGTTAGTGATGAATTAAATAGCATGTTGTCAGCTTACGAAATTGGTAATCCTTTTGTTAGTACATATATTTGTTAAGCGAAAAATTAAGTTTACGCAAGCCGACATCCAAAGACAGACGAGATTATGTTGTAAGGTCAAAGTTCGTAGTATGCGCTTCGATTTCGTCGACCGAAATAGTGACATAAGTCACATAACACCGGTTGGAAACTTAAAAAGTAACGAAAACATTTCCTCTTTTTTTTAATGTACAGACAGCTCGTGTTTTTGCATGAAAATAAAGTAAGCAGCTAAACATAATGTTCACTCTAAAATTAAAATATTGTATTTTAGTGAGTGCAATTATGTTTCGATTAATTTGGTTATTTTTCATTTTAATAAATAATACAATAGCTTACGCTTAAATTAATAGTAGTTAACTGTGTTATCATTTATATTAAGTTATAAATATTTAGGTAAATTAGTCGTTTTCCAGCCAAAAGGCGGACAATGAATCGGCTGCTTCTTTCTGATTTTTTTCCAACCTCACAAATGAGTATCGATTTACTCCTCTCCAGGAGTTAGGCACAAGGCCAGTTTTTATCTTACTCCTACAAGTAAGATGTGACCCAAGGTCGGATCGGGAAAGTAGGGTTTAAAAATTGCCTCGGCAACCCTGTCGGCATTCCCCGGTAGAGGCGCCTCATGTAGTAAGCAATAAACTTACTCCTCCTCAAAGAGGGGAGGCGAAGCCTGGGAGGGTGGACCTCCTAGAACTGCACAGGACACACCCATAGACCGGCGTAAATCAAGCCCCGAAGGCCAAGACAATACCAGTCTATGGGGTGCAGTATCCATCGGAACAGATACTACACTTTGATCTTAGCCAAAAGGCCAAGACCAAAAGTAAACCGAAATAAATAGTTTTGGACTAATTTCCCAGCAGTATTTCCTTTAAAATAATTTACGGTAAATTTGAAATTAGTCCAAAAACAATTTCTTTTGCTTTACTTACTCATTTGTTAGGTCGGAAAAAAAGCATTGTCCGACACTTTAGCTGGGAAACAACTAATTTTACAATATTTGAATACTAGAAAAACAAAATAAAAAAAGGAGATTCCAAATTTAATAAACTCTAAAGAGAAAACAGGGAACGAAATTTCACTTTTTATAGGCAACTGTGTGTAAGAGTTACGTCCCTTGATTCTATTACCGAGGGACATTGTTCCGGTCGTCACCGTACAAGGTTTCAATAAAATCTTTGATCTGTATAGTTTTCTTTTATTTACCGTAAGTATCAATTATTTATGCTTTTTAAATTGCATTTACCTTCCATTGAATGTATCTAGTTAAGATCTGTGCATTTATGTATGCGTTAAGCAATTATCTCCACGTTTTATTTTCTTTCCCCTCTCTCTAGTTTGACTCAAATATTGTTTGTTTTCTGCTATGCGATCCGCATCATTTTAATTTGAAGCGATATTTATTTAAATTTCTTCGCACCTTTTTATACTTACTTTTTCATGCTATCTCGGGTAAATGATGAGACTGACGGTTTTAACAAAATGCGATTAAAAACTATGTACAGGTGATACAAATCGTTATATATACTAGCAAATATATGCTCCCTCCGGTCGCATATTTTTGCTAGGCTGCCGCATCAGAAATGAAGGCTCACGCGTAAGCCAATGGAGCCCCAGTCATATTTCTGTGGTGGTTAGACATTGATTTTCTGTGTTTATGACCAAGATTATTTTTAGTTGAAAATAAAGGAAAAAAAATTCGATCCTACCCCGATTTTTGTTGTACCCTCACCCATAAATAGAAAGACTTGTAGTTTAAAAAGAAAGAAAAACATTTTTTTGTACCCCCCTCAATTTTTTTATATTACCAGTCATAGAAATATTTTTTAGTTAAGAAAAAAAAAAAAATTTTTTTTTGACCGCCTTCCCCAAATTTTTTTATCCTCCCCCCCTATACATGTAAATATTTTTAATTAAAAAGGAAAAAAAAAAACCTAACCCTAACTGTAACGATGGGGTCAAAGTTAGCGTGGGTCCTAAAATGAAAAAGCACCAAAAAATCAAATACAGTGAACACAGTGTGTGTGGGTGTTTGTTTAATGACCTTTTTTTAATTAAACAATTTGATTCTACAATCAGTTGTATAGTTTTCCAGTACAATGTGTCAGTTTATTTTGTTGACATTAAAGAAAAAAAATCACATCTTTTTTTTTAATAAATAAAACATGGAATCATAAATTCTGTTGAGGTCGTGAAAAAATGATAATATTGGATATGAAAGTATTAATATAACCTTATCGGAAAATATTGTAAATACATATGTAAATCGGATAATATCAGTTATAAGTGTATATTTGTAAATATGAATTTAATTGAAGGTTTAAAGGAATGAGTTATGTTAATGGCAACACCCATCTGGTGTCTGAGCGCCTTTTGATGACAGTATATAAAGAATTTCAAAAAGATTAGTTTCAGTTAAATATTCATACTGGAGTTTCGGCTTCAGACAGACAGACAGACAGATACATAAACTCCATTATTAATAGATATATATATATTTTTTTTTTTATGTTTGGAAATTAACAATTTTGAGTTAAAATTATTTATTTATGTAATCTGAACAAAAACAAGTTTGAAATGTGTAAATATGCTAGAATAATCGAGATTTTAACAAAATAGAGTCTTACGGTATTGCTCATGGAACCATATTTTTTTTATCGCTCATGACGAAAACAATATTAAAACGTCTTTTTCTCCCCTATTACTACGTAATACTAAATTGATTTTGGTACTAATGCACATCCAAGAAAATATCAGTACTTACGTCATCAACGACGAGTTTCATCGAACACTTCCGAAACTGGCGAACGTTAACGAACGAACTGAATGCACCTATAGTGCTGGTACAGTTTCGGGAAATACGACCAAAAATGTACAGGCGTTACGTAAGCATGACGTATGTACAACGAATGCTACGATAACGAATGGAACTAGACGAAAGAAGGTATACTGTTCCGAATGTTTCCGACCCCCCCCCCCCCGCGTAAACACTTTCTTTTTCTTTTTTTTCATAGCAAGTTTAATTAGTTACCATACGACGGTAGCACGAAGTTTGTCATGTTGGAAACGTTTGCACCTAATGCGTGTAGTATGGGAAGGTTGCATTTCTCAATTTCTCACATGCCTTCTCCCAATGTCAACTTTTACTGAAGAAAAAAGAGACAAAGTAAAAAGTTCCTTGTATTAAAAAAACAAACAAACTCGGACCCCCTTCCAACAAAACATCCCTAACCCTAATTCCAGTACTAACCCTAATTCCCTAATCCTAAAACTCAGACCCCAACCCTAAAAAAAATTCCCTAACCTTAAAAAAACAAAAATAAACCAGAAAATGAAATTTCTTGTATAAAAAAAAATAAAAGCTCGAAAAAAATACAATAAAAATGCTCTTTCTTTTGTTATAAGTCGTCTGCATTAAAAAAACTTAAGTAAAAATTTTATTTCATTAAAGTCGTCTACTTCGAAAAAAAAAAGGTGAAAATAAAATTGCTCTTTCTTTCGTTCTTATTGCGTAAAAAGGTCTTCGTTTCTAGTGTTAGTTTACAATTTGATATCATTGAAGTCGTCTGGTTCTAAAAACAGACAAGTTTCAGAAGTCATTCTTAACATGGAGAGGGGGGACTTCGGAAATATTTGAAACGGCGTACCTTCTTTCGTCTAGTTCCGTTCGTTTTCGTAGAATTCGTTTTACGTCATACCTGTAAGTTTTTGGTCGTATTTCCCGAAACAGTGCCTAAGTGATTTTTTTTTGGGGGGGGGGGGGAGGGGGGGGAGAAGAAATGTAATGAAAGAAACTTGTGTTTATCTTGTATGTATAATTGTTTCAGGACTTTTCTTTTCTTGTTGTTGTCTTTCTGGTTGTTTATAAGTAAAAAAGTTTGTGTATATTTAAAAAAATATATGTAAAGCAAACTGGTTTACAAACGTTTGTTTTTTGCGCATGAGTTTATGGCAAAAAGGAAGATGGCGTCATGGAGGAGTTATGGCAAAGGAAGGAAATAGGGATGTATATGGGAATGCATATTAAATATAAATGGAAAAAAATGAAATAAAGTTTGAGAGAATATTAGGGTCACCAGTTAGCAAGTGCTGACTTAACATTGTTGAAAAAATATTTTATGGGGCGATACCCAGAAGGGGGCCGGCAGCAGTCAGGAAGTTGCAAAAAGAAATACTCTTTTAGCAACCCACCCCAATAGGGTCTAGTAACAATAAGTAATGGGGCAGAGAATCCAGCGTCTGGTCTACACACAGTCAGTGGACAACCAGTCTGGTCACCGTAGGAGGATGGTAGAACCTGAATATATAGGTTTTGTAACTACCTCCCATCATCTTCCTATCCCCATTCCCGACCATAAACTCATTCGTCTATTTTCGCTTGAACCCACAATCAGCAAGTACCTCTCTCAACCACCCTTTTTCTTCACACACTCCTAACAAAAACAAAAAAAGTCAGACGAATGGAAAGAAAAAAAAAAGGTATCTGAAATCCTCTATTGGTATGTGCGAAAAATAAAGACGCAAGTCACGCAAAACAGCCCCCTCAGTCACTTTCGTACTAATAAAAAAATTCACACTTTGTATACGTCCCAAATTTATGGGACTTTACGATGTAAGAACAGAATAGTTATCAATTCCCCTCACGTTAATTGGCCTCCAAATGATTTAGTTATCATTTAGAAACCCCTCCTTAAGAAGGTGTAGGCTCTCTGTACCTTAACCATTGGGTATGTAGCTTTCCTAATAGCAAAGTAAAAGAGTACTGAAAATGTCTGAAGAGCATAGAGCGATAATGACCAACATCATTAAATGCCTCCACACCCCTGATGGGGTTGAGATTCAATTTGTGTTTTCAATAGTTCCTTAAAACATGAACTTAGCATAAAGGTAGATATTGCAACCGATTCAAATGTGCAACTGTATGTATTTCTATAAAAGTAAACTCGCATCTGTTGGTTCTATTTAAAATACTTCCAGTCTTATCGCCAGTGTACAACTGATGTTTCAGCTTATATTGTCCAATTATTTTACACGTTACGAATGGTTAAATCCTGCATCATATTCCAGTCAATTTAAGAGTTTATAAAAGTAAAATACTGGAAAGATGTAAGTTCACATGCAATCTTGATTGCTACACTAAGAAGAAACGTTCGAGATTTTTAGTTATCAGACGGCCGAACCGCTTATAAACTTAGTGTCACAAGCATAATGGATATATGACCAAACAGTAAAAAAAAATCCATACATCCGTGATGACTAGACTATAGAACTTATAAATATTAATATAATGAAGAGCTACTAAATTACATGGTTATTTAAACTTTAAGACACAGGATCACCTATGTTAACAATAATAAAGAGTGACGTCAAGTGTCTATAAGAAAGCAGTAATCATTGAATATATTAGAAAATACATTAAAGTTGCGATTATATTTTTAAATAGATTTAGTTCATTAAATTATGACTTCTCCGTCATGTTAGTTGACAGTCAGAAAGTTCAGAAAACTAGGTTTTGGAATAAAGTCGACAAAAAGAATCAGCCGAAATAAAAAAAAATTAAATAAACGAATGTCAAAATTAAATCTAGTTTGTGCCTAAAAGGTTCCGAAGCATTATATTATATTTAATCTCACTAAGAAACATTTGTTTAACCATCATTGAGTACAGTGTACACAATTTTAAATAGCCAACAGGCACGGCCCCACGTTTAGTAAATTGTATGATACTTTTATAAGCATGGGTAACATTTAGGTTTAAGTTAAGTTACCATCATTTTCGTAAAAACAAAATCGTCCGTTTGTTGGTAGGAATTGTAAATCGTTTACAAAAACTTAAAATAGAAATTGCCCGAGTATTAGTCAAAGTTTTAAAGTCATCAGTGTAGTAATCTACTCCAATGTCCGTTTTACTTTGCAGGAAAATAAGTCCCAATAGCAGAATCTATCCATCTAGCATTTATCGTTGGTTAGTTTTTGACCTTGAAGTAGTATTTTTTTTTTTTTAGCTCCTAACATCAAATGGCTTCATGCCTTGTCTGGAGCGACTTCCATAAAAAAAAAGTACAGGTTGAAGGTCTCAAAATGAAAGAATAATCCTCAGGTGGGGGGCAGCCGTGTGCTTGACAGAAGAAAAGTCATAGAAGAAATATAGTAACAGTAGAATTCACTCAGAGATTCTCCTTTAGGTGCTTTCGTCCGCTCGCCCCGATGACATGACTTGCTCTCAAAAACCTTTAAAAGGGTAATGGTTGTGTTCCAGCCTTGAAAATATAGAAAGGTCTGGTTATCGTCTTCAAAATAATGTTCCTCCTGCCATACATGGTGACAGAATTATGGAGACTGTTCTATAGAAGTCATATTTCGAGAATAACGTTGGTCAAGTGCTGTCTTGCGTCATGGGAAAATAAGTCACATAGCAGGAACAGGTAAAAGGTCTCAAAGAGAAAGAACGATCCTCAGGGCAGCTGTATGCTTAACAGAAGAGAAAGTTAGGGAAAGAATATGGTAACAGTGCAGTTTCTTCAGTTTCTCCTTTATAAGCTGTCATCCATTCGTCCTGATGACATGACTTGCTGTCAAAAACCTTCCTCCTATGCATGCGACTGAGACTCATTGCCTAAGCACCTCCGGTCAGTGTCTCTTGTTCAGCGTCATTGACCATACCAACGACACAGCTGAACTTCGTACTGGTGTAGACACAGTAGGTGGAATACTCTATTAGCTGCTTGGTTTTGGTTTGCAAAAAGAGAACAATCCTATTTTTCTTTTCTTTTTGCAATATGTTGAAAAAATATTTTATGGGGCGATACCCAGAAGGTGTCCGGCAGCAGTCGGGAAGTTGCAAAAAGAAATACTCTTTTAGCGACCCACCCAAACAGGAGTAATGGGACAGAGAATGGATTTCTCTGCTGGAGCAAGAATTCAGCGTCTGGTCTACACAGAGTCAAAGAGTTGACAACCACTCTGGTCACACCGAATATATAGGTTTCGTAACTACCTCCCACCATCTACTCCCATTCCCAACCATAAACTGATCCATCTATTTTCGCTCGTTGGGCATAACCCCCCCCCCCCCCCCCTGGAAGGCCAAACCCACAATCAGCGAGTACCTCTCTCAGCCACCCTTTTTTTTTGTTCACAACATAAAAATAGTTTTGTAAATGAAAAATCAAGGAAAACATTATTAATTAACAAAACATTTATAAATCTATAATTTTACATGAATGTAAAAGTCATTTTTAGCCAGTAAATGTTCATTTAATAAACTTTATACAACTCGTGTTTCTGGTAGGAAATGTTCAGTGAATATAAAACATGAGGGTATGCCTATATATATTTGTTAGTGTGATTATGCGTGTGTGAGTAATAAGACAATGTATGTGAGTAAGTGACAATGTGGCACTATGTGTAGGTTTACCTTGTTCTGTTAGTGCGTGTAAGTGAGTAGCAATTTGTTTCTGTTCGCCTGATCTCTTGTCAGGGCATATGGATATGTGCGCGGGATGAGAAAAGCTTGTACGTGAGTTTTCAAGTACTTGGCGTGATTTTAATAAACTCACCACCTTTGGGAGGGTGCACCTCCTATGACTGCAGCCCCGTTGACATTCCCCTATAGGGGTGCCTCAGGCTATTAGCAATGAACTAGCCACCATCTTTTTTCTTTTCTTTTCTTCTTCTTCTTAGACGATACCTGCTAATATTCGCCACTATATGCCAATGTCCACCACGTAAACAAATCGCCAGCTCATAATTCATAACAGGAAATGAGTCAGCATATTTTACATTTTAGTAGACGATACCCACCAGTACATGCTAATATTCGTCACTTTCGCCACTGTTAATATGAGTTTTTTATATAATAGGGGCGCTACATAAATGAACATGCTTTATGAGTTCTTTCATATGACAGGGACGCTACATAAATGAACATGATTTTGGTTCAGGGCCACAAATTAACAATATGTGTTCTTTGATACGAAAAGGGACACAACATAAATCAACATGCTTATGAGTTTGTTTAAGGAGCACAAGTTAACCATATGTGTTCTTTGTTACAACAGGGGCGCATTAATATGAGTTCTTTCATATGACAGGGGCGCTACATAAATAAATATGATTTTGGTCCAGGGGCACAAATGAACCATATGGGTTCATTGATACGACAGGGACGCATTAATATGAGTTCTTTTATATAATAGGGGTGCTACATAAATGAACTTGCTTTATGAGTTCTTGTATATGACAGGGGCGCTACATAAATGAATATGATTTTGTTTAAAGGGGCACAAATGAACCCTATGGGTTCTTTGATACGACAGAGGTGTATAAGTAAATGAATGTTTTTGGTTGAGGAGCACAAACTAATCATAATATGAATTCTTTTATATGACAGAGGCGCTATGTAAATGAATACATTACTAGACAGGAAATGAATCTTCATTTTTATTTCAAACTTTTTCAGTCCCAAAACAATATATGCGATATGTGTACGCTATTTGAAGACATATTTTACATTTGTTTAATGATAAAATAGAAGACACGCACTTGGTCATGGCCACCTTATCTGACATCAGAAATTGAAAACCGGTGTTAATCAAAAGAAAAATCCTACATTATATTTTAGGCCGGATGTTTTTTTTTTCTGCCAATAATTTCTTTCCACTAATTTGTTTAATGATAAAATAGAAGATATCCACTTGGTCATGGCCACCCTATTTGACATCAGAAAATGCAAATTGGTGTTAACCAAAAGAAAAATCCTACATTATATTTTAGGCTGATGTTTTTTTTATTAATTTTTTAAATTCATTTTTCATTCATTTTTTTGTATTGACTTTTTTTCATTCAGTTTTCATTAAATTAGTTCATTATTTTTTAAAGTAGGTAGTAACCAAAAGTGCTCATAACAGTGCTCAATATACTAGATAGAGCAGGTGCGTTTAAACGCAGTGTTGCCCGGGATAAAGAACTACTGTCTTTTTTATAATGCTGTATACCCCGGGAGCCATAATCCGAAGTGCTTAATATCTTTTATCTTCATATTATTGTTAAATGGGGGTGAGAACAAGAAATTAGTAATTCATCGGGACCATTTGTTCTACTTGGCATTGTCTGAGATCCAAAATTGTTAGATTACAGTATTACTTTTGGTAAGGGATGTATAGTAAATCTATTCGGACTATTGGATTCATCAACATCATTTACCTTCTTAATATGTTCAAATGGAGGAGGGGGGGAAGAAATTAAGAATTGACCGTGACTATTTGTGCTTCTCGGCGTTGTCCGGGATCAATAATTGTACAATTTCAGCATTAATTTTGTTAACTGGTATATATTAACTCTCTTTGGATTATTAACTTCATCAACATAATGTATCTTCTTGATATTTGGAAATGGAGAGGGAAGGCAGAAATTAGGAATTGACCAAGACTACTTGTTCTACTCGGTGTTTTCCGGGATAAAAAATTGTAAGATTACAGTATCACTTTTGGTAACTGTTATACATTAAATCTCTTTGGATTATTGTCTTTTTCAACATCATTTATCTTCGTATTACTTTGAAATGTGGGGAGACAAGAAATTAGGAATTGCTCGGGACTATTAGTTCTACTCAGCATTGTTGGGATCGATAATTATTATTAACATTATTTTTCTTCATAGTTTGATTTTAACGGTACTTTTGGCAGTTCTGTGAAGGCCTCCTTACTAACATTACAGTATTAAAAGAGAGAGAGAGAGAGAGAGAAAGAGGGGGAGGTTTTAATATAAAGATGTTACACATGCTATTTAACTTCTTCTATTTTGTCTTTTTATAGTCCCGAGCAACGCCGGGTAACCCTGCTAGTGTATATATATATACCTATACACTAATTTTATTCAAAGTTTAAAAAAAAAATGTTTAGGCCATCAATATCATTATTTACCCTATCTCGATGTTTTTTTTTTTTAACTATTATTGTTCATTCATTACTTTCAAGTCGTTTAGAATCAGCGTTTTTGTGAGAGCTAAAGAAGAATGAAAATAAAAAGTGTAAATGTTTTCTTACACATCGATCGCAATATTCAAGCAGGGTTAAAAATAATTATGCGAATAAGATTAATCAGTGGAAATAAGGATTAAGAAATGTTGCCCAGTAAAGGCTAATCATACAATTTTGTGCTTCTCTTTGTATTGTTTTACCACAGGGGCACGTGAGAAAACAGTATTTTTATAGAACAACTCTCGTCTCCAAACCTGATTTTCTTCTACATATCTTTGGTTGCTAAAAACGAATATGCTATTTAAATACATCGCTCCAGACTTAGTCTTGGGGTTAATGAAGGGCATGTCCCCATGATGTCAAAATCGTTATTTTTCGAAGGCCATGTCTCAGAGCACTCAGGAATCCCATAAAACCACTGGAATGGAGATGGGAGTGATTCTATAACATTACCGAGAAAAGTACTGTTTTCTCCAGTTTAGTAGGACAAACGAACCATTTCATTTGACTTTTGCCTTTAAACTTTAATTCAAAACAAAGATAGTTTTTTATTCAGCAGTTCAAAATTACTTTTAAATAAAATAAAAAGCTTCACTGTGATTAGTAAAGTAAAACACATGTCAATCATTTAAAAAAATCTATTAATAGATTTAAAAATAGCTGACATGTGTTTACTATTGTGACCGTTTTGTATTCAGAATTGCTTTTGGTACTTGTTGGTTATCTATCATCACTTTTATTTTTTGTTTTTGTTGAAAAGGAGAAAATAAGAAATACTTTTGGGGTCTTTTCTTATGGACCCATTCATCACATGAGTAAATGGAAATGATAATGATCTTCCGGTATTCTAGAATTTAACTGATGATGAGCGCAATCACATGCCCTGATTAACACCATACTAACTCTAAGTTTGTAGATAGCAGTCGAGAATTTTCTTCTTCATTTAATGTGTCTCTTCCACATCAGAAGTGGTTTGCACGTTGGCCCTAGCGGCATGAAGTGACTTTCTCCATGAAACTCTTATTATTTACATTGGTTTCGCTGTGCCATTGCTTGAGGTCATCTTTGACCTAGTCATTCCAAGTCTTTCTCGGTCTGTCTTTTCCTTGCTTACCCATAATTGAGATGTGTTGTACATCTGTTTATCCAATCAGAGCTTCGTTCTGTTACATTATTGGCTTATAATAATAATAAGTTAAGTTTAATATTCTTGATATACGTTGTGTCGAAATATATTCGTCTCATGTAGAACTCTTCGTCTGTTGATCCGTACGAACGGCATCGCTACTAAATGGGACGAGATGCCGTTTCTCTGTTTCACCTCACGGTTGTCAGAACTATTTGCACTATTCGTGAGCGCTTCTTCTTTTGTTGTCGCTGTCTGCAACCCGACCGCCGTCGCCATGATCCTCGTTGCTGCCTTCGCCAGCCTGCTCGTGTCGTCCCACCGACTTGTTGCATTGGGCTGCTATCTTCTGCCTTTCGCTCGCCGCGTGTTAACATTTTCGGGCTGCTATCTTCGCTCTGAAATGAAACCTTTGCTTCAATAAATTCACAAAGTCTTTTGCTGTTTAAATGCGAGCCATTTATTTACTATTAATTAATTAGCCAACAATTGAGGAGTTTGTTGGAAAGAGAGAGATAGAGAGAGACTACACTAGTTAAAATTCCTACTTTAATCTGTAATAACTAGCAAGGGAGGAAGATATCGACGTTAATTCTGGCTCTTAATTTTGGGATTCGAAAATCCGATATCCCTCAGCTTGTAACAGCTACATGACTATCGTTGTTGACTTTTCACTTCCAAGTATGTAACTGATCAAATCTCAATTCAATTTTCTCACAGCGGACAACTCTGACGTCACGAACCTCGTGATCCGCCAGGTGTGCCCTCAACCCATGACCCTAGGGTTACATCACTTGTCACTAACAGTTCAACATGTCTATACCACTGTAGGCAGTTGCAATACAGAATTGACTTCAGCAGGGAGTCAGAACCAACTCTTTTATCAAGGCGCACGCCACAAATCCACCAAGTCATAGTTATGTCATTCTTCCGCATCCTGTGAAAAACCGAGCTAGTAAGAGTCCAGCAATCACTCCAAGCAAAGTCAATTTTAGCCAACTTAAATAAATCGTCTTAATGTTTTCTATTCCTTTTGTGATGCATCTTATCACTTCATTTGGATTCCCAACATGTGGACCACTGTATTATTTTCTTTGTCATAGTTTGAATCTAGTTTAGGATGATTAAGAAAATTGTAGATGAAAAGGATCCGGCATAACCATTTGTATGCTAACTTTGTGTTAACTAACAATGCAAAAAGTCTTCTCTCATATGATCTTTTTTGACTAATCATAGCTCTGAATTCTCTTAAATTAAACATTATCATAAATGCTTTTTTTTTTTTTTTGTTTCATATTTTGTTATTAAAATATTTTTCTCATCGTTTTTATACTTGTTATTCAGTTTCCCTTAGGCTGTTGTAACCATGGCTGCAGGAAATGATGTCCGAGATATTTTGGAATTAGATGCAGATCCTCGTTACCTTCCGATGACCAGGAAGACCTTATTGGATGATAAGAAGGTAATCTGAGTTTTAAAATTGGTTTCTTAAGCATTTTTTGTCTGATAGTGAATTTGTGGTTATAAACCCAAAATAACTCTGCTTCAAATAGCTAAACATTTAAATCAATCGGATCATGCATTAGATCAAATGCATGGTAGTAGACACGAAATTCTCCTCCACGTATGAACACAAACAAAAAACAATGTATGATAAAATTCTCCTCCACGTATGAATACAAACAAAAAACAATGTATGATAAAATTCTCCTCCACGTATGAACACAAACAAAAAACAAAAAACAATGTATGATAAAATTCTCCTCCGTGTATGAATACAAACAAAAAACAATGTATGATAAAACTGAACATCCATAAACCGGTTTGAACTTCTACTTTGTTATTTTAAACACAAATAGTTTGCTTTAAAAATGCATTTTGTATAGACTGAAAGATCTCATTTTTAACTATAATAAATTTTTTTACATAACAGACATTTTTTTTATATACTAATGAGTCACTGCTTATCAAGGCCCAAAGGCCACTCGAGGATAAATGTTAATGAGTTTGTCAGGTGGACGGTGAGATAACACTGTGAGGATTAGATTTGATTAGATTTGGACTTGGAAACGACCATCCTTTAGTCAGCTGGAAAGCAACCCTGTGGCACTGTGTTCCACAGACAGGCAGTTCTTGGAAAGAACCATTGCTCATGGAAGTTTAGTTTAGTTTTAGGTACACAGGAAGAAAGGAAAATTATTTACAGTGGTTGTAACTAGTTTTTGTTGTGAATGCTTTACAAGGGGGGGGGGGGATAGATTGGAGCTCAGTCGAGCATTTACCATGAAAATAACGATAAAGAAAGACTAACAACATCTCTTCTGTGAGAAAGAGGATGTAAGAGAGAAACTGTTATAAAATATGTTGAAGACTATAATAAAGGGAGATCCTCTCAGCCAATCAAGTGTATAATTTCATGTAAAGCCTTCGGACGTGTGAAAGCAAAAGAATATTATCAAAAAATATTAATACATGTGTTTATTATAGTTGCTTATGGTTGCATCATCCTTACCATACGTCTAAACGCCCATATCTATCCAGATGTTACATGACATGTACTTTACTAAGATTGTGTGTTGTTGTTTTCCCATAACGTCCGGGGACGTCCTCAGGAGGTCAGGCAGATACTCTATATGTCCTAACCTTTCTGTGGGCATGATAGAACCTGGTAGTGCCCATATTCTCTCCAGGCATTACTTTGGTGATCTAACGGGAACCGGTGCGTCATTGTGATTATGCCGTGATTCTTTAGCAATTGAAAATACAACTTTAAATCTTTCCGTATGTCATATGATCAATTTGCCATCATATGTGGCCACATGGATATAGATGGTTAAAATGGTCCTAAATTACAGAACTATATCAGATTTAACCATCTATATCCATTCATAGCTTTTGAGGATGTTTTAGGACCTGCAATGTCGCATGAAACCACTTTTTCACCGAAAAATGATGGATTTTGAGTCCCGTGGAGCCCTAACGGCTATTTTTGGCCTGCACCTTCTGAATTTTGCAAAATTTTCAAAATGTTTGATTGGTTAGTGTTATTTATGTATAAATGAACACAAAAAAATACTACTCGCATGAATCTGAAATTTTCACCCATTACGTCCCACCCCTATTATTAACAGAACTATTTCTAAATAAAGTTATCTTCAAGGCCGTGGAGTCATAATCACTAAAACCTGCGATCTTAGAGAGCAAGTGCAACTGACATCAGCTTCTATTGGTAATTGGTAAACCAGATGTTTTATATCATAAACTTGAGGCTAACTACCAACATCAAAGTCTACCAGGCCATTTGTCTCTCTATCCTCCTTTACAGGCGAGTCATGGGTTCTTTACAAAAGAAACTTTAAAACTCTCATATTCCTTACATATGTGCAGTCTGCAACCTATGTTGGATTTAAAATGACACAAAGTAAACCCCACATACACCGAAGGGCAAACATCGAAACACTTGAGTGCATACTTGATCAGCATCATTTGAGATGAGTTAGTCATATCATATGCGAAAAGACAGAGTACTCTTTCTGAGGAATTAAACATGGGGGAAAACAGCAATGAGTTTGATTTGTCTATTTCACGGCATGTAAACCACCCTTATAATAATGAAGTATTTTTTAAATAGAAGTTTTAAACAAAGAGAATTTAAGTGGTTTTTTCTATCATTTGCAGTTCTTCAGATATGATAAGGCCATGATCATACTTCTCCACTCAGTTCTGTCTTTTTATCTTACCATTTCCAGATTCTTTTCACTGTGTCTTTCAATCTTATTCTGAGCCTTCATACAGTTGAGAATACAGCAGTTGTCTTGATACTCATTCAGTTCGATTATTCTCTCCTAGTGTCCTCCTCATCTGAGATTATTTTGTATTAGATCTTCTGCCATAGATGGTTGGCTTGCACATTCCAGCATTTCCTGATTGGTGACCTTGTTCTGTCAGACTACATTCATAATCTCACTGAGATGATGCATCATGTAGCCATGGAATCTTTTCACTTCAGTTTTCTTTTTCTTTGTGTTAGCCCGAGCCAATAATGGAAGCGCTGATGACTATTCCATGAAAACCACCAGGCGATCATCATACTCTTCTACTTGGTTCTGCCTTTTACATGATCTTGCCAATTGCTGGTGCTGATATTCCTTCATTCCCAGTTTTGTTTTCACTGTATCTTTGAATCTTAGTTTGTGTTTTTCACACAGTTGTGAATGCAGCATCTGCCTTTTTTGATTCCATTTTCTTCCGAAATTGTTATGTATTAAGAGATCTGCCATAGAGGTCGGCCTGCACATTCCAGTATTTCCTAATTTGTGCTGGTGATACCAGATCAGGCTGCCCTGTAGCTCCCTGAGACGAAATTCACCTACATTGACGTTTTTTTTTTTTTTTTTTTTTTTTTTTTTTTGTAAAACTTAATTATGTTCTACAAAACCAAAAACAAAAACAACAGCCCCTCTCCCTTTCTCCCTCCCCTTTTTTATTTTATTTTTCCTACCCTACTCCCGGTCCTGGATATGACCTTAAACTACATCCGATGGTGAGATCCGGCTTACGGACTTTGGGGAATGTGGAGCCTCCTCTTAATTACCATTGCTCCCAGGTCCACCCTGACCCGGAGTGGTAGTACCTGTTAGGGTCCCAACTATGGGTTAAATAGAAACAGATATTAAAAGGGGAAAGAAACAAAAAAGAGAAGAAAACAAATATACTTTAACAACCAAACCAAACACCATCAATAAATATTTGAACATATAAAGAACTTGAAGCATAAAAACTTTCACCAAAATGACTGCATTCGGCATTAAATAACCTGAAAAGGGTTGATATGCCGTAAAACAAAACAACCAAACCAAACCTAATTTGTGATCTTGTCCTGCCAGACTACATTCATAATCTCGCTGAGATGATGCATCATGTAGCCATGAAACATTTTTACTTTAGTACAAAATATATTCCAGAGAGAAGAATGGACAGGACAAATGCTGTGTAGTGTTTTTAAACTTCTAAAAAATATGAATAGTGCCTTTCATGAAGCTTGGAATATACAATTTTTTCCATGAGCATAAATCAAACTTGTGTGTCAAAAAAGGTTTTTAGATGCAGACATTACATCTCTATAACTGGCTATGTCCATTCCACTTGATCATAACTTTGACCTTAATAGGTTAAGCTGCTGCTGCTTGGTTTTGTTTTGGCTGAAAAGTAATTATTTTGTTTTAGTTTTGGGGAGGAGATTTTCATTTTCAGCCATCTATTTACAAAATAAACACCAAAATTCGAAACAATCTCTATTCCACTGTTAAAATAAAAAACAATTTTAGCAATAATCCTTTTCATATTTATTGTAATTTTTGAATAGTGATAGTAAAAATGTGTTATCACTAATTCTTTTAATAGATAATAGTAATTTGACAATTTTAAATTGGTAGAAGATAATATTATAATAGTATGTATATATGAAATCCATGTTTTATTTAAATAAATACATTTTTTCATACAAATTTTCTCCATTATTTTCAATCCTAATTGGTTTAATGATTATTAAATGAGGCGGCCAGAGTTTCATTTGTAAAAATATTTTAATTTTATAAGTGACTGCAAATTTCCTGTTGGAAGTTTATAAACTTGCACATACCCCATGTCAAATTGCATTGTGGGACTTTTGTTATAAAAGAGAATAACTAAAATGACAATTTACTTCTGTAACATAAAACAATATACATTTTCGATAAACCTACCAATATTTACTGGAACTGTTTATAGATTTATTACCATGTATTACTACTTACCTGAATTTATCTACCATTGCCGTAATTTAAAATGGACTATTAGGTGTTTGTTATGACATAATTAATCATTGGTCATCGTTTATTTGATTCTCTACATTGATTTCGATTTGTACTTTGGTTTGAATTGTATTGTAGCATTTTATCAATTATTATAATCATATCCTCCTTTAACTTTAAAACCATTTATCTTTGATTTCTCTCTCTTTCTAGAATAAAAACAAAAAGAATGACCCCACTTTTAAACGGCCTGAAGGGATGCACAGAGAATTATGGGGTCTTCTGTGGACAGACAACAAGTAAGTATAAATACAGGGAAATTTAATTTTAAAAAATCAAAAAAACTTTTTAAACTTCAGTTTAACATATAAGTACAGTTTGAGTTCATGCCTTCTTAAAAATTCTATTTCTTTTAAGAATATAGTCTCTGTCAGGCCATTTATTTATATTTATTTTACTAATGAGTCACCATTTATTAAGGCTTAAAGCCACTTGAGAATAAGGGTTAATGCGATGGATAGATTGATGGTTGAATGATGATGAATACTATGAGAGGGTTGAAAATCTCCACACACCACCCACTCAAAACAATAGTTGACCTAAAAAACGGCACTTTTTTTCTTACTAATGAGTCACTGCTTATCAAGGTCAACTTCCTTTGTCAGAAAGATTACTCATGGAATGTGAGGACTAAATAGGGAAAAGCGAGAGTTATGAAGCTGCCGAAAGTAAACCCAAGGTTCACTTTCTACTCTCTGTAAAATCTTTTGCAATTTTTATGTGGTGCATAGCATGGCGTCACATTCGAGGAGGAAAGGTGTTGTTTTTTGTAGAAATGCTTGGGTTGCTGGCGGTAAGAGTCTGATTATTTAAAACCTGAAAGACACAGTGCAACCAGTGCATCACTGATGACCGATCTGGGAGAATTTACAAGATGTATTTTTCGATTAACCGTTTGCATGAGGTTATATAATTGTTGTATATAAAAATATTGTGGAAGAGTTCAATATTTTGTTGTATTTTTTTTTTTCTCAGCAAATGAAAATTTAAAATCAAAGCTAATAAAAGCAGGCTTTTTACATTACTTACATGCATCAGACTGTTGTCCTCATCATGGTTGTTATCATGTTCACAAGGTTTTTGGCTTTCTTCATGTTCCGTTTGTCAAAGTTGGTAACCGTAGGTAGAATGTGAGCAATCTACTAATAAATTAAGTAAAGAGTTCAGTTTGAAATTCCTGGAAGTTTACAGACTATGATAAAAGTGATCTGACGAAGACTGAAACATATGAACAAAATACAAGAACCAAAATAAGGACAACTGTCGAAATATGTAAACAATGCAATACCTCATCTCAGAAATATCGTTAAATACAAATGGATTGATTTTAGTAACTAAACATTTTCGCAAAACGATCAGACATGTAATGTTAAACTTTAAAAAAATATTTAATTTTCATCATTTAACGTTCGTTTTACATTGGATGGCGTTTAGAAATTGACTTTCAAACTAACCTATTTCTGGCCAGGTCTTTATTTATCCCTCGTTCTCTCAAGTCCATCCTTATTACTTCTTCCCATGTTTACCTTGGCCTTCCCCTGTGAACTGAACCTGCTACCTTGACTGTTCTACATCAACTAACCCAATAACTCTCATCCATTCTTTCAATGTGGTCATACAATCGAAGTCTCCTGTTCTGCACACACATTCCTATGCTGTTCAGATTTTATCTTCTTCTGAGGTTATCAAATTTAAGCTTGTCTTTAAGACTCACATTACACATCGTATCATTCTCAAATGATTTCTATCCATGCAACGCCTGTCCTCAACTCTCACTGGCCAGGTTTCACTTCTATACATCACCACATTGCATACATATGTCTGATAGAGTCTGATATGGTTGAAAGGTCATTAAACACTAACAAATAAGCAAACAAGTATTTATTCACTCAATTCTTCTCTTATATAGGTTGTAGCTCTGGCCGACATCTTGTCTAACCGTTCCGATCTCTGTCAGATTTAAGACGGCTACTAGATGGCTTGAGCCTTCCAATACAGTGGATGGTCAAATGTGGTAACAGGAGTTGTATTGTGATACTCGTTCAACCAGGAATATCAATGTAGAATAGATGCATGACATATTTGAAAGATCTAAGTCAATAGAACAAAAAATCACTACAGTTGCCCTCCCCCTCTGGATGATTTCGTTTGTGTACCATTTTTATGAATTCTGACAACTTTGGGCATGGCCATTGCATAAACGGGGGAAACTGTTCACAGGATATCAAGTAAATATAGGATTTAGGAAAATGATCACAAGGCTTAAGATGAGTAAGGTTCACCAAAATGATATAGATTATCGTTGTGATAATTGTAATAATGAATTGTTAATTGTCCAGGCCTAAGGATCTCATTAGTTGTTACTTCATGCTGGGAAATCACATGCGTGACAAATTTACCTGGTGTTAATATGGCAACCATACCCATCCGATGAAAGGCGTCATATTCATCGTTTGTATATTATGGTCAATAGTGTCTGCTGCATATAGTATAAATTGACCTTCTGTAACAGTGACATAACAGTTACAGAAGTATTTCATTCAAATGTTTGGACTTTGTCATATGAGCTACAAACCCATGTTGCTGTAATTAATCTATCAACAACCTAGAACCAAAATAGTGATGCATTTTTATGACTAACCATAAATGTAAAAGAGCAATCACCGTATTGGTCGAATAGCTTAAATTATAGCATGTTCCAGGGATGCCTGCTTCTTCTCTGTATTTTTCCTGTTGCAATAATCTGCATAAAGTAAGCAACACTATCAGGGAGAAATGCCAAGGTTTTCTCTAAAGTAAGTTTATCTGTGGATAGATAATTTGAATTGGAATCATAACTTTTATTTCATTGTTTTCCTGTCCTAAAGTTGGTACTGCACCATTGGCGATAGACTGCATCCTTGGCATATAAATCATTTGCAGAGGATAATCTTTTTAACACTGTATCACTCTACTCATCATTTACATAGTTTGTCTATAGTGTTATCAAATGTTAATGTTTTCACAAGATAACCCTGACTTCTTTGCCTTGGTATTTGATTGATGTAACACAAAAAGGCAGTAATTCTTGAAATGAAAAGTTCTTGTTCGGGATTGTAACCTACAATTAAATGCTGATATATCGACCCATTCCATGTTTTTATCTACTTTTATAATGTTAGGGTTACACTCTTGTTTTCTACAGCTCTCATGAACACACTGCCCTGCACATATACGAAAACTACTTCCATGTTCCTCACATGCTTTGTTAGTGCTGTCACATCTTTTTTGGGGTAATTGTCACTGTATCCGTAATATTGTTACCTATGATACCTTCCTTATGAAGTATGCACATTTCTCCAGTACTTGCATTAGACATTATTCAATTTGTAACAAAAAAAGAAATTGACAGTACAAAACCAGCAGTCTATAATAAACTAAAAATTTATTCTAAACGTTCGTCCTATAATATATATTCTAAGGAATTCTTTAAACATCGACCAATATGTTTTAGTTTTAAGCTCTTCATTTTGTTTTAAACAAGTTGGTTTTTTTTTTGTCTAAAAAATGTTAAAATTTTATTATTTATCAAAAACTTTGTTTTTTGTATATAATAAAACTATTTTGGTGCATGGAAAAAAATATTGTTGTCAGCGATTAAAACATTGAATTAAAGTTCTATTCTCAAAACTTTAAAAAGTAAATTGGAATTTTATTTCCGAACAAGAAATACATTCAAGAGCAATAATCAATTTTATCGAAAATTGAGCAAAATAGACTAAATGAAAATGAGGTCGTTTACATTTCTTTGTCATAAACACACGCTACTTTCGCAGATCGATAAGTGTAAAATTTTCATATTTCGCATTAGTAGATTTTTCTAGACTTTTAATATATCCATATAGACACCTCATAGAAATGCATTGTGCAAAAAAACCTTGTATTGCAATTAGTTTGACCTTTTTCACTGATTTGACTACTACTATTATATGTATAGCTGGCGAAATGTGGGTTCATACTTTTCTTAACAAAATGAACATAATAGCTCCAATGCTCCAGCTTGCTGATTCCACCTTTCATAATGTTTGTTTATTATTTGATGAACATGTTGCAATGTCAATTTCTATAACTTTGCTTTTTTTTTTTCCTGTTTTTATTTTGATTTCTTTCTCCTATTTTTTCTCCAGATACATGAAAGATTCTCCCCCCATTTTGCCGACTGATATGAACCAAGGTTATAAGCAGCTAAAAGCTAAACTTGGTAGCCAAAAAGTCCGTCCATGGAAATGGATGCCTTTTACAAATCCTGCCCGAAAAGTAAGGTTTTCTCTAACTTCAGACATTTACATTCCGACAATCAAGTATTCACTTCCCCGTCACTTTTGATACTTGTGATCTTTTGGATGCCCACTTAATGGAGGAAGGGAAGAGTATAGCCATACAAACCTAGTACTAAAATAGCCAGATTAGAACAACTTCATTTGGTTTTGTTTGTTTTACGGCATATCAACCATATATGGGTTATTTCATGCCGAATGAAGTTGTCAAATATAATTCTATAGGTAGGGTAATTATATATATATTCCTAGAATACATTGCTCCTTTAAAACCTTACTCTTTAAAAACATTAGTCCTTGAAAACATTACTCCTTGAAAACATTACTCCTTGAAAACATTACTCCTTGAAAACATTACTCTTTGAAAACATTACTCTTTGAAAACATTACTCCTTGAGAATACCCACACTCAAGCTGGGAAAAGACTGCGACAATCCCCCAAACCACAGACTAATCACACTAGTTTTGTGTTGTTTGCAATAAAGTTGTAAAATATAATTCCATAGATAGGGTAATTATTTATATTCCTAAAATACATTGTATGGGGTTGCAGTTGTTGAATTCATGGCCTCATTGACAGGGCACAATTTCAGATATATTATTTTACAGTATTAGTTTTTAACAAATTACTAACTCAAAAATATTACTCATAATTCTAAGACATTTTTATGACTTTTGTTTTGATTAAATTGGTTTTGTCAAATTGAAAAATCATTTCTTGTTTTGATTAAATTGGTTTTGTCAAATTGAAAAATCATTTCTTTTTAAAGGAATAAATATAATTGTTCTAGATTTTTTTAATGAAAGTAATATATTCTGAGATAAAGTGAATTTGAAAATAATTTTCATTTATGTTTAGAAAGTTGTGGCATTTGATTGATGTTAGATACTACGTCATGCTAAACATGTTCTTTTCAACTGCTATCATAATTGTTGTGCTAAAATTACATTTGATCCTTTTTTTTAATCAAGCTCCAATTCTTCTTTCCAATTGAGTAAAGTTTATGAAAACATTTTTATGTGTAGTTTAGAGAAAATGTTGTTCACAAGTGCTAATCTCTCAAAGTTTGTCATATCTTTTTTATTAGTTTTGGCAGTGAAGCAGACTTCTTTTATGTGTGCATTTTTATTATTTTTATTACTTATTCTTCATAAAAAACAAATTCAATGAATTGATTAAAAGTGATACTTCCAGTTTTGTGACTTTAAAATATTTATGAAATAATGAAATTACTAAGGTTCAGAATGCTAAACTTATTTACTGAAACTGTTTGAGTTTCAGACAAAAACAAAGCGATGTTGCATTACACATGTACTGTCTCCGGGATGCGTGTATGTTTCGTGAAAATGTGTGAAAACCTCGACAGTCAGATAAACTCCTATCAACAATCAAAACTTTGAGGCACGGTATATTTTAGACACAGGTTTGTCGAATAAGGTAAAACTGAAAAAAGAACGAAAACATAGTTTTAGAAACGCGTAAATACAAAATGAAGACGTAGCAGAGATGAGGAGTTTACTCAAGCCTAAAGAGCGTCGTGAACTTAATAATATTGTAGAATAAAGATATTTTGAGTATAAAAATAATGATAGAAAGGAAAAAATGCAAATTATGCTAGGTGAGGGCTGATTTACTAGAGAGGTTAAATGGAGGTTCACACGTGGTGAAAAGGTAAACAAAGTTCATTAGATAAAAGAAATAACATTAAAAGATAATATTAGCACTATTTAATTCTATTCTCAGAGAGAAGAAAGGCAATATTTCTTACCGATGATGTTCAAAACATCAGAATATTTAAAGAGATAGAAAACTGCGCCATGTGGACGTGAAGGAGGTAACTAATAGATCAGAGAACAGGGCACCGGGAGGATCTCGCCGGTGACGAATGTGAGGGAATCCCCTAAAAAAGAGGGGATGGCTAAGGGAGATAAATGCTAGGGGATCTATACGTTAGACAGAACAACTCTTACTTTCTATTCACTTTGTATATGAAGAATATTTGCTCATATTTTTACATCCATTTTTCTGCGATTTGCAAAAGTTATCTTCTCTTGTCTATAAACAGTTTCGTTTCCTTTTTCTCAGGATGGAACCATTTTCTCACACTGGAGGAGAGTAGCAGACGAGGCTAAAGATTATCCATTTGCTAGATTTAACAAGGTAATTTCACTTCCTTAAGGAACTGCCAACATTTTATTTTCATTAACAAATGTTATCATTGCAAAGAAAAAAACTCTTTTCAATAGAAAAGAGATTTTTTTTATTTGAGTGTTTTTTAAACTTTGTTGCTATTTTCTAAAATTTACATTTTTGGCAAAGGTCATGTCTCTGAAATCCTTTGACTCAGAGTTATAAACTAGGCACCATTCAATTTTTCTAATGAAGATCTAGAAGTCTACCAATTTTTATTGTTTGATTCTTGTTGATTGGACATGGAATAATTCAAATTTTAAAAAAAAAGTGAGTTTTCAGAAGAAACCAGCAGTAGGGAGACCAACATCCGTTATCTCTAATTCCATTGGTTTTTAATAAAAATTTGATACATCAATTTTTCGAGTGTGATCATTATCGAATCTATTAAATTTATACTTTAAGTATTATTTTCTCTTCTTTCCTTAGAGTGCCATTTATCACACACTCTCATATGACTAGAATGGCTTGTATAGTAACTGATGAAAAAAATAGAAATTTTATTTATCAATTTACAAGTGATAGTAGCTACATTAAAATTGATGGTGAACTTTTGCCTTTCAACTTTAAAAGCTTCAAAATTACTTATTTAGAAGTGTCACAAGAGTAAACATGTCAGCCATTTTTTAATATATGAATAATAGATTAAAAGGGTTGAGTTCTCTTCACTATATCATGAAAATTGAAATCTTATTGTTCATCCAAATCAAAAGAAACGGTAATGTTTTGCATGTGACCCTGTTGTATAAAAGCACTAATATTATATATTTTGTACCCTTTTGTTTCAAAAAGCATGGTCATCGTTCTGTCTACGAGAATGACACATAGTTCAACAAAATAATAGAAAAGAACAGACAAGAAAAATCAAAATCCACTGGAAATTTGTTGCTTATTTTACAAAATTTTCAGAAGTTTTACAAGCCCGCCAATCTTCCGAAGGAACATAATTGAACAAAAACCAACTAGAATTCTCCACTGCTACGAGAGTTGAACTAAATCTGTTCGCAAGAGAAGAATATTTGTTTTTTTAATATTTGCATTTTGAGCGACAGACTTTTTTATGGCACAAAATTAACTAGAGAGTTAATGTAGTGTAAAACAAAAGATATCAATCCTAACATAACTGAAGGTTACCATGCTGCAAATGATTCTTACATATCTGTTGTATTATATATATATATATAGAGAGAGAGAGATAGAAGAAAAAAGAGTGATAAATATGCGACGATTGTCCAAATTTATTTCAAATTTCAATAGCAATTTATTACTTTTCTGAAAGTATGTATGGGTGATGAGATGCCTGATGTGGGACGTGATCACATGGAAAGCGCGTGACTAATTAAAATTTACAATATTTATAAAGGTTAAAAGTAATTTTTTTTTCTTTCCATGTGATCACGTCCCACATCAGGCATCTCATCACCCAGACGTACTTTTAAAAAATTAATAAATAGCCGAAACGTTCAAACTCAGCAGACATGAAACAAGCCAGACCAATAACCGCCTGAAGACGATTGGATGAACAATCGAAAGTACTTGTAAAAAATGGAACAAAAAAAACACATACGGAGCCTACATACAACAATTCAACCGAAATACGCAATGTATAATCCGAAAAGTCGAGAAAATCAACAAAAGACTAATTAATCAAGAACATTCTGCGTTGTACAATAACGTTTGTCTTGATGAAAATATGCTGTCTAAATACACACAAATATATATATATATATATATCATGAATTTGTGTTCTTTTGCCAAACCTGCAATATTTTCAGTCTGAGTCATCACAAAATAATACTGAGATCTTATTTCTTTAATGTTTTTAATGTCTTTTTCTTTTTAGATGCTCATGTGATCTTTTTTATATTTTGATTTTGATTTTTACATTCTAGTGTTAGCTTAATACTATTCTTCTTATAATGCAGTTGCCTGTGATAAGTTGGTTATACATACAGCACATGCGCTGATGCACTTCTTTTGACTTACATGCACATCCAGCTGCAATGTAGCGAAAGTTTAACATTTCTTTTTAATTAATGCTGTTTTTGTTGCAGACTGTAGATGTCCCTACTTATTCTGAACTTGAGTATCAACAACATCTTCATGAAGATAACTGGACACGGCACGAAACTGACCACTTATTTGACCTATGTCGACGATTTGACCTCAGATTCATCCTCATCCATGACCGATGGGATCGAGAAAAGTATCCAAACAGAAGCGTAGAAGATCTGAAAGAACGATATTACCACATCTGCAATACTTTGGTCAAAGTAAGGAAGAAAATGAATTTAATTTACAAGTTTTAAAAAAATGGACTCATTGAAATTCCTATTTAAACATCACTTCTCGTTGAATTACCAAAGTTAAGCAACATTGAGCCAGGTCATTACTTAGATTAGGTATTACAAACCAACCTAGTTTAGAGTGCGAAAATCGGTAAATATAGTGAAACTTCCTTCAATTTCAACCTGCAATATCTCATTTATATTTGTTAGTTATTTTGATAAAATTTAGATGCAAACAAGATTTAATCTTTTCTCTTTATGAATATACAATTCTTTCTCTTGTGTCATTAATAGTTTTTTTTCACAGCTATTTCAAGTTAAATTACTATTTTTAGTGATGAGCAATTTATTTTTTAATGTTAGTGTTTTTCAAATTTGGTGTGCGCTATATTGTGTGTCTATACATCTAAAAATAGCCACATCCTAAAGAAAAAGAGTCACTCGTCGGTATGATGGGCTTAATATAGGGTTTTATGTTGTCTTTCATAAAACAAATTCAAGTTGAAAACTAACGAATGAAATTGTTTTCTCTTCTTATCAAATTGTGTTTCCATTTATTTTAACATAGTCCAACTCTTGAGTCTTTTTATAGATTTATTTTAACATAGTCCAACTCTTGAGTCTTTTTATAGATTTATTTTAACATAGTCCAACTCTTGAGTCTTTTTATAGATTTATTTTAACATAGTCCAACTCTTGAGTCTTTTTATAGATTTATTTTAACATAGTCCAACTCTTGAGTCTTTTTATAGATTTATTTTAACATGGTCCAACTCTTGAGTCTTTTTATAGATTTATTTTAACATAGTCCAACTCTTGAGTCTTTTTATAAATTTACTATTAAAAGCAAACTCCTACTTGATATCTACTGTTCAATGTGTTAACAGTTGAAATGAATCTAATATGAACAGTCAAAGTGAGGCTTCTGTGTCATTTTTGTACTTTTCAAGAGGGAATGTGATTTTCCCCAGTCTTTAGGCTGCCTTGATCTAATAATTGTTTCCATTATGATTAATTTCCATTTACCACAAGATGACATTACATTTGTAAAGATTTTTTAATTGTTAAAACCCTGCATAGACTGAAAATTGGCCTCTAGGCCAATAACATACAAAATGGCAAATTTTCTCATTTTTAAAGAAATGGTGAATGATTATAATTAGGTTGTTAATTGAGTTACCAAAATAAATTTGGTAATTTTTTGTAAAGAGCTATGTGCTCACATTAAAAGTTTTTGGACATAATGGAAATCAAATTTTTATTTGAGATACTTACTTAGATGAGTGACCATTTGAGAATACGAGATGCTATATGTTTGGAAGTGGAAGTTGCTTTAAACTCATTTTCACAATACCCTTGGGAAAGATATAGATTCACCTGTCATCCCTCCAAAGTGAAATAGTAAGGTAGAATTAAAAACAAATAAAATACACTTTCTTGACCTTAAACTTTAGTAGGGCAACTAATCTGGGAGAAGAAAAACTCCAAAAGAAAACCAGTCTTTCTCTGCTTGTCCCAGCATTCTATCAGTCATCTTAATTTTCTTCTTGACATTGGACTTAGGCAATGTCAGGTCAAGAGAGTGTGGTTAGAGATTGTGTAACCCTTACTCTACTATAAACTCCTCATTGTGCAAGTGTCCTTAACATGTCTCTAAAGACAGTAGTTCATTTATCATAATATGTTAAATAGGTAGGTTGTGATAATACTATTAATATGTAGATAATCCTTATAAATCTAATAATCTATATAAAATATGCTACGGCAATTTCATGTCCGTACATATATTATCACCCTTCACCTCTTTTTTTAAAGATGGGATCACCCGATCGCTGAAGATGCAATGCAAAAAAAAGTAATTTTAAAAATTTCATCTGATGTTACTTTTGTGTTGAACGTGAAACTCTAACTACAATAGCCTTTCTTTATCTTCGGACTAGGATCGAAGTGGAGTATCTGTTTGGTCCAAAGATTGTACAATAATATTGTGGGGTTGGCATTCGTGCCAGACGTCCATAGAATAGAAATATTTCACAAACTTCTACAAGAGTTTTGGAGATAGATCCTCATAACCAAATATATTCTAAACTACATTAATCAAAGTACTTTCAGTTTGAACAAAAGGGGGTACAATAATATCGTGGGATATGTGTTCATGTCTAACATCCATCGAATGGAAAGCAATATACAACAGATGAAAGATGCAACTGTGGAATTTCTATGGGTCCCGCTAGTGTTTATATAATGTCCAGGACTCAAACCACTTATCTATTGTTGTTTATATACTTCATTGTTAAAAGTTCAGCTGAGATCGTTAATATGTTTATATTAGCTTTCATTTTTGGTGTCTGAGTTACAGGCTTGAATTTCTAAAGTAGTCCCCAAATTGGAATAAATATATAGAAGACATTGCCAATGTTGCTGCAGAGAAGGTGGGCTCCCTCTACCGTGTTAGAAAACTACTGAGACCTGTCAGTATCCTATATCTCTACAAAGCCACCATCCGCCCATGCATGGAGTATTGTTGGCACATCTGGGCTGGTGCATCTACCACTAGTTTCTCCCTATTAGACAGGGTCTAAAACAGAGTCTCTAATCTAATAGGTCCTACACTGTCTACCAAGCTTTAGTCCCTGTCTTATCGCTGCAATGTTGCATCCCTGTGCTTGTTTATTTTACAAGTACTTTAATGGAATGTGCTCTGACGAACTCGTAGCACTTGTGCCCCCTCGACGTAAATACACTTGACTAATCCGACAAGCAGCAAAATCCCACTCCTTAGTTGTAGATATCCCCAGATGCCGGAAAGCTTTCTACTCTAATAGTTTTTTTCCCTCGAACTGCTAGACTTTGGAATTTCCTCCCTGTTTCCTGCTTCCCTGACTGTACTAACATGCAGAAATTTAAATGTAATGCGAACAAACATCTAGCTGTTCAACATCCTACTTAGTGTCCCTGTAGGCATGGTCTTTAATAGTAGCCCCTTCCCCTTATGTCCAAGTGGCAATGTGCCTTTTTTGGAATGAATAAGAGTAAAATAAATTTAAAAAATATTCAGGGATGTGAGTTCTCCACTTTTTAGCAGAATTTCGCTTTTTTATAATTAAAAAAAAAAACATAATTCCGCTTTTCTTTTTATAAGAAAAGGCCAAATAGCAAGAGCTTTATGTTGTTATTTTTGGGGCTCGATTTTATTTCTCTTTATCTTTCTTCCTCTCTCTCACTTTATCTTTCTTTCTTTTTTCCTGTTTTTTCTCTCTTCCTCTTTCTCGTTATGTTTTCTCTTGCCTTGCTTCACCTCCCTTTTCCCTTTCTCTAAAAATGTGTCTTGGATGTTTCCAAACTTATCAAAAACCTTGTTGCCAACAAGGCAACTGGTCTCAACAGCATTCCAATCTTAGTGCTTAAAAAGCTGCAACCGGAACTAGCTCCTATTCTTACAAAACTGCTCAATCATTGCTTAAAGAAGAAATGCTTCCCATCACTTTGGAAAACTTTGTCAGTCTGTTCAGTATTTAAAAATACTAGAGATCAGTCTTCTGCATCTCAGTACAGACCAATAAGTCTCCTGTGCATCATGAGTAAGTTGTTTGAATCAATAAATCAAGAAGTAATCAATCACCTCAGCGGAAACGGCCTACTCAGTGACAAGCAATATGGATTTCGTCCTGCAAAATCAACAGCTAATGTACTAACTGTAATATCATACAGGATCATTGAAAAAAAAAAGTCGCCAACTTAATAGGTCTCTCACTGTCAACCAAGCTCCAGCCCCTGTCTCATCACCACAATGTAGCATCCTTGTGCTTGTTTTACAAATACTTCAATGGATTATGGTCCGATGAACTGGCTACTCTGGTGCCCTCTCGACGTAAATTCACTAGACCAACTCGACAATCCCATCCATTCACTGTGGAGGTCCCCAGATGCCGGAGAGCCTTCTACTCCAATAGCTTCTTTCCTCGTGCTGCTGGCCTCTGGAACTCCCTCCCTGCCCCCTGTTTCTCCGACAGTACCGACATTCAAAACTAATGTAAACAGACATCTCGCTGCACAGCTCCCAACTTAGAATGACACCCTAAACCTACTTCCTAATTCTCAGTAGCCCCTTACGTCTACAGTGGCATCCTGCCTTGTTTGGGGTGAAATATCATAAAAAAAAAAAATTTTTTAATCTATTGATGAGGGCTTCATTTCTAGAGCAATAGCTCTTGATATATCAGAAGCCTTTGATAAGGTTTGCCACAAAGTTTACTTCACAAGCTTGCTAGCTATGAAATATCTGGAAATGTCTTCTCAACCATCAAATCTTTTCTCTCTGATAGGTTTATAAAAGTAGTCGTTGATAGACAGAAGTCTGAAGCACATAGTATCAATGTCGGCGTGCCTCAAGGATCCATTCTGGGTCCAACCTTTTTCCTTGATTTGCATCAATGATCTGCCAAATCGCATTCTAGGATCATTCATTGACAGTTATGCGGATGGCACAACCACCTATGATAACACTTCGAAGAGCATCAATGATGAAGATCTTTCTAATTCTCTTTCTTCTGATCTGAAGCATGTCGTGCAATGGGGGAAAAGGTGGCTGGTTACTTTGAATACGTCTAAAACCAAGCTTCTCTCCTTTCACCACCAACACTTGGATCCTCACTTTGCCAAAATTGAAATGAATAGCTTAATCTTTGAGGAAGCCCTCTGCTTTGATAAGCTTCTAGGACTGGCCTTCACTCCAGATCTGAAATGGAAAACTTAGATCAAATCTGTTGCTAAGGTTGCTAGAAAAATAGTTGGATCATTCTACGGCTCCAGAAAGTATCTCACGCTTGACGCAATCTTCTACCTGTATATCAAATACGTCCTAAGATGGAGTACTGCTGCCACATCTGGGGAGGTGCTGCTCAGAGCACTCTTTCTTGCTTTGACAGAGTACAAAATCACTTTGAAATCTATTGGGTGATAGCCCCACTGTAAAACAGTCACAATAAAACTCGTCTAGCTACAACCACTGTAAATCATTTTCCTTTCTTTCTCTGTACCTAAAACTAAACGGAACTTCCATGAAAAAAGTTTCTTTCCGAGAACTGCGCGTCTTTGAAACACAATACCACGGGAGAGTATCCCAGCAGACTACAACATGGTTGTTTTCAAGTCCAATGTTAACAAATTCTTGTTGAGCCGTCATCTTAAATAATCAAACTTTGCTCAGTTTCAACCATCGTTACTAATCCTCAGTGTTGTCTCACCATCCACCTGACTCATTAACTCTTATCCTCGAGTGGCCTTTGGGCCTTGATAAGCGGTGACTCGTTAGTAAAAATTACAATAAAATGTTAATTTTGCCATACTTCAAACGATTCATAGGTAGGGGAGGTAGAAGACTTTTGTTTCATCAATGAATGTTTTTTTGTCTCCTTTAAAACATATCAGTCGATACTTTCAGTATGGAAAAAAAAGTATTGTAGATTAACACCCTTTGTTAAATCATCTCTAAAAAAAATGTGATTCTACTTTTTGTAGGGTATTATGAGTGAACACCCTGGCTCCCTAGGTTCGGAAATTAAGGAATGGGGTCATGGCCACCCCAGGTTCACATCCCTGAATATTGCAGCATTTATTTTTATTACTTTACAATATACACCATGATGTATATTATTATGTAGTGAAAATGGTATTAATATCTAGAGAATTGCTGATTTTGATTGTATTCGAGGGGGTAAGTGGCCCAGTGGATGCCATCCATTATGGCCTATGGAATCTGCTATGTCGAGTTCAAATCCTATCTGATCTATTGTGATCCTTTATACACTCATACTGTTTTACTTCAGTGAGTGAGTTCTCGGATATCAAGGGGCCCCTTCCTGAGGCTAATACTTGATTTCTATATGAGATACATAGATATCCGAGTGTTCAATCAAGATTCTCCTCGACTTCTCAAACGTTGATTTAGTAAAGAAGTGAAGAACATTAATTTTCCTCTTCCCAAATGACCAGTTAACTATGTTATAGTATATCTTTCTTTTGGTCTTACCGAATTCCAGGACAAGAATTCATCTAGTGTGGTGGAGTATCGAGCTAAGTGCTGTTACTTGAGTTAACATTACTAGGAAAAGGTGCACCATTCCTCATTTGAGTTAGTATGTAGCCGTGTCGAGGAGATCTTATTTGGGCTTCAAATACCATAATTGACCTAATGGATATTGCTGCAGACTATGGAATCGACTATGCCAAGTTCAAATCCAATCAGATTTATTATGTTCAAAGAGAAATCAATGACAAACAACTGTTGTGAATGGTTATCACAAGAAACCTAGAATACTGGAATCTAGGGAGACTTGTTGTCACTCAGATTCGAGGGAACACTACCTGTTGTTTTCAGTAACAATCACTGGTAATGAGTTGTGTGAGAACCCCCTACTGAGTAAATAACTACTACTACTACTACTACTTTTAATATATAATACTTTTTGTAAATATATAAGACGAGTGTACAGCCTCTGTCAAAAATGACAGAGGAAGAAAAAAAATGATGCTTCACCAGTGTTCGCACTAATATTTATATAAAATTGTCTTAATCGGTGAAGTTGAAAAAAAAGAAAGACAAAAAAGGAAAGAAAACGTCTCAAACTGGAGATTTAATAAAAAGAAAAGAGTCTGAATTAGTATAGAAGAAAGGAAAAAAGAAAGAAGTGAAGTGAAATAGTGAAGGATAACTTTCCAAATTCGTTTTACGGGAGTGAGGGGTGGGCGTACTTATAATTGCTTTCTCCCTTCCCCTAAACACTTGAAATGGTTTCGCCCGGCAATTTCTTTTACTTGCTAACACTTGTGTGACAGGATGGATATATATTTATATACACACAAATATATACACATTGGTTTTTATTATAGAGTGGAGGAGTGCATACTGCTGGGGAAAGTAGGCAGCCACAATTCCCTCTAACTATGACTAAAATATTGACATGTATTCAATAGTTGACAATAGGTATTCTATTTAAGCATTAAATGGCACAACCAAGCGACTGATATTACATAAAGAAGAAATCTCCCCTCCTCCAGTCTTGTTGAGGGAACTAAAGTCATTCGTTTTGAACCTGCCAAAGGATACGATACAGTGCAGAACATCCTCCATTAAACTGACCTTATGTCAAATTTAAGATTTTTCCTTAATTTCTTTTTTTTTCTGTTCCAGGTTCGAGCCACGCAAGGACAAGAACCTAAAATCTGGGTATTTGATGCAAATCACGAACGAAAGAGGAAACTTCAGTTAGTTCAACTCTTTAATCGGACACCGAAACAGGTGAGTTTTTGAACCTCGTTTATTTCTCAATTTGGGTGCTTAATAACATATACCATTTATATTAGACTAGCAGGCATTCACAACGTTACCCTGGAATAAATGAGGACCCCCCTGTGTACTTCTACTTTGAACCATGAACCCTATATTACCATTTTTATTTAAAAAAATTTTTATAATTTTTTTATTTTCTAGTTAGAAATAAAATAAAATAATAATCTTGTTTATGGAATTCTGACAGAAATGCAGGCTGCACAATATTATTGTAAACCCTCCTAAAACAATATTAATACGACCATTGAATTCCTTGTAAAATTTTACCTAAGAAAGTTGTTTGATCCTGATATAGGGCTTTGTTTTCGATTGCATCCTGAACAGAGAATGAAAGAAAGACAGACACCCCTATTTATATTATATAGTAAAGTGGGAGAGGCTGAAATATACCAAAGGCTCTGATTGGTAAAAATAAAAATGAATAGCAGAATTACTTCCTTTGAACTAACGTCCTAATTATCTCCCTTGGACTGATGTTTGAGTTATCTCCCTGCGACTTATTCTACCCAATGTTAGGGAGAATGCTCTTTCATGTCTGAAATCTGTTTCACCCACCTGGAAAATTTAGAACAAGATCTTATTCTCTTTCTGGTGCGCCCTTCAAGGCTGTCAGACATGGTCTGATCGGCTGTCCATATTTTGTATGGCCTTTCCAAACACTGACGCTGCGTCTGTCAATCACCTTTTCTAGTAGCAGTCATATGGACTACCAAAACACCCAAACAAAAAGTTAGTGATATTTACTTATAAATTGCTCACACATATATCTCTCTATATGCCCCCCAGCAACATTTGTTCTTTATCGATTGTATTTGGGATAGTAATGTATTCTGTAATACTTTTGTCTGTTGTTCTCCCCTTGTATATTATATCATGTCACACCTTGCATGTTTTTTATCACCCTTTTGCATTCGTTTTTAAATAAATGTGTGTGTATGCAAATCCAACTCTTTCTTGACTATTGTCCTTTCCTCTTCAAACACTTTCATGAGAACACAACACACAAAATGGTGATCTTGCGTACAGGAAAGATACACCTGGACACATGGTCGCTAAAAATTTAAAAGCTAGGATATAAAAATATTTATATTATAGTAGTATTGGGAATGCTGAAAATGATAGACCGGAATCAGTGGTTGAAATCTCCTGATGCTGATATGGTCTTCATGGTGAGCTTTTTGTATCACATTAAGTGGTTCTCTGGACGTGATCCAAGATGGTCGTCGATAGTGTAGAAGAATGAAGCTAACCAAAACAAAATACATGGATTCTTCTTATTATTTCCCTTGTTAAAAATAGCTACAGGCTCGATAGTTTTTCAACACAAGTTTAATCAATTGTAAAACATTCACTTGTTAAAAATAGCTTTATTCTTTGAATTCTATGCCTTCGGTGGACATCTTAGATACACATCTAGAGGTCTCCTACCCCCACGAACTCTCACCTTTCTTTTGTTCCTTCTTGTTACGATAGGGGAGGTTACTCTTATGTATCAAACTCTAGTATTTCTTTGTTAAAAGAAAAGAGAATTTCATATTTGCTTTTTTTTGAAAATGACTTAATCAATGAATCATGTTTTTTTTCTTTTGTTCGTGTTAGGTTGAAGAAGAGGAACACTTAATTGCAGAACTGAAAAAGATTGAATTGCGTAAGAAAGAACGAGAAAAGAAGACACAAGACTTACAGAAGTTGATCACAGCTGCTGACAGTAACATTGATAACCGACGCGTGGAAAGGAAGACAACAAAGAAGAAAGTCTACCAACAACAGAAACTGAAAGAAGGAGGGGTTTGTAGTGTCTGTTTCATTTTTAAAAAGACCTTTTTTTACTTGAGTGAAAGAAAAACAAATCTTTCAAATTAATCATTTCTTCCTTAAATGTACAGCCTCAATTGTTTGGGGGGTTTTTTTTTTGTCAATTGTGAATATCCAAGTTTACTTACAGCTTCTAAATGTACATATAATTATCAGGTCGTCTGATGAGTTCAGTCCGAATTTTAATGTCTAATGAAACTAATATGATTTATACATCACTTGAAGAATATCCGTCCGAGGATGGATAAAATTAATTCCCTGTACACAACAGTTTTGCACCACTTTCTCTTACAAAGATTAAAAGCAACATATAATGCTACTAAACCTTATTTCTAGAATCCTTATTCTAATTTTGATCAAAATCTGTTACATGATTTTGATTCTAGAAAATGTCTAAAATTTAAGGCTTAAGCTTAAGGGACCTTAAGAAGAAATTGAAATCAGGGGAATCTTGTTTATTTGGGGTCTAATGACCATAGGTGAAATTTAATGCAAATCTGAAATATTTGAATTTTCAAATAGATGGTTGTGTCCATATTGCGTCTTCTAAGAATCGTTTAAAACGCTCAATAGAAACTGTAATTTATTAATTGATGTCTTATACATATTGGTAAAATTCCACAAAAATCGGAGGTATCTGAACTTTCACAAAGGGCTTCACCCTCTCTTTGTCCCATTGCATTAAATTAAAACTAAATATAGCCCACATTACGGCTCCTTATGCCTAGCAGCTGTGTTCCAAAATTCATAATAATCAGTTAATTCGTTTCGGAGTTAATCCTATATATAGAAATATATAAACATATACACATACCTAATACATAATAGATATATATATGTATTTGGGCACATTTAACTTTATAACATCTTATTTTACGGGAAAAATTAATTAAAATTTGAAAACCCTTAAATGCGATAGTATACAAAGAGTATTTGAATCACATAATGCAGAGGACTTTCAACAGTGAAATTTTAATTAATTTTATTCCGGTAAAAATGTTATAAAGTTAAATGTCAATAAATACATATATATGATGTATAAATATTATTTACTTCTATTAGACTTACTATTAAATGTGAGAGAATTAAAATTCGGACAGAACTTATGAGGTGACCTAATAGTTTTGATTTTACAGATGTGTCAACTTTTAAAAATATGGGGCACGAATATTTGTTGCCCGGTATAAAAATTTCTAAGATTTATAAAAAAAAAAACTACCCATTCCTTGACCCTAAACTGCAGCCGATTTTGTCAGGTAGGGAGGGGGGTGTTTGATTTATTTGTAATTTTCATCTACTAACTAATGGGAAGTAACTGAGATTTTTTTCAAAAAGTTATTTCCCTTATGTTGACTTGAATAATCTATAAAAAATGTATTCTAGAGAGAGGAATGGTCTGGGCTGAGAAGAAAGAGGGGGAGAGGGGAGGGTGCTGGGGAAGAGGGAGATAGATATTTTAATATATCTTACATTTTTGCATCCCCGGCAACGCTGGGTATCCCTGCTAGTTAAAATATAGAACATGAAAAAATCCTGACCATTAGGTACTTGGTCAAGGGACATTTCACAAAATTTTCCATTTTTTTTGGGGGGGGGGGGGGATAGCTTTTATTTACCTAATTTTTTTAGCATTTGAATTTTTAAAAGAGATCCTATATATTTTTTTGAAAACATAAATTTACTAAATATAATTTAATTCTTAATTTCTAAATATTCAATTATTACATAATTTAAAATTCACCAAAATGTTAGTTTTATTATAAATATTATAAACAGTATAAAGTGAAATTAATGAACATCAATGGATATATTCTCATCCTGCGCATCATTCAATATAAAATTTTTAAAAAATGTCTAATGTTGAAGCACCATGAGAGTGGAATTAAAAAAAAGAAAAGCAAAGCAAACAAAATATAGCATTACCTCACGGAATGTACCAGAAATTATTGAAGTTTACTGATAACTTAAATACTGTAAACAATAAAAATGAAGTGAAATCAATGAACATAAATGGATTATTTTTCATTTTCAGCCTCATTCTATATTAAATTAAAAGATGTCTAATATATATATATTAGAAGGATGTTGTTTGTAGTTTGTTAGAAACATTGTGCGTAGTGTATAAAATGTTGAATTCTGAAGACGGTGACAATGCAATTTAGTAGAATATATATATATATATATGTATATATGGGGTAAGGTACACAATAATTCATGAAAATGAAATGTCGTGATGGACAAAATGTGTGAAAAAAATGACAAACGGAAAACAAGTTAAAATGCAAGAGAAAAACAAAACCAAGAGATTTTTTGACTGGTTTTGTTCGTGGCGAACGTCTTCAGAAAATGAAGATATGGAAATGATAAAATCATTTTAACTTGTTTTCCGTTTGTCATTTTTTTTCACACAAATATATATATATATATAATATTAAATTATATTTTTAATATTTTACCTATGTATGACGTTGTTACAAGCTTACGGCTCTCATCAGTGCAGGGAAATAACAACCTCGGATGGTCACAGGACACAGACCTGGTTCACAGAGATACCTTGAATCTGTATACGTTCGCTTTAGTCCTATAGGCCACGGGAGATTATCACGTGATAACTGAGAAATTAAGTTATATTTATACTGAAAGCGGCAAGTATAAATATCAAGACATTTGATAGGATTCAATGGCAGAGCCGGAGCCTTGCACTGGAGCTTTAGGTGAATATCTATTTTTAATCTTTCCAATAGTGCTCTTAGTTTAATTTTTCTTAAAGTAGCAATATATATATATAAATATATATATATATATAAAATTCCATAAACAATATTATAGCCTTATGTCAATCAAGCAACGTTTGTCAAAAGACAGAATGAAAATGAAATCAAAAGTGAGTATTCGCATTGGAAAACCCCAGCTGAAACCAGATTTTAAGAGAGAAGGAAGGGGGCTAAGAAGTGTGCTAGAGGGGTGGGGAAGCTGAACAGATTCCATTTTGGTTAAGTCAAGGTCAGCTCGCCCGTTATGTTTGCACTTGATCAATTATATATATATATATATATATATATATATATAGCTCTAGCTCAATTTACCAACATCTACAAAAAAATAACTGCCCCCCCCCCCCCCCCCCCTCTAATTTAATATAAATTTTAGTTAATAACAGTAAAATAATACATTCCGAAACAAATTTTTAAAAAATAAAAAAATATTCGGAGCTATCTTTATTAAAATCCAGCAACTTACAATTAATAGCATTACGTATTAAATTAGTAATAACATTTTCAAATGCTTAACAATACAATTTTATCCTGTGACACTAATTCTGGCATCACATAATTTAAATTGTTAAGATCTTTCCTTGATCAATGCAAGACCGTTCTTTTGGCGTCTGACTTCACATGTGCGTTTCTCGGCTATCTTTTGAAATTCTCTTTTCTCCAGCTTTTTTGTTCATTTGCTTTTCTCACTCAAAGACTCGACAAAGAATCAAAACGTTTGTGATACATATGGAACATACATTAATTTTCTTGATTTTAACACAAATGATTTGCTCTTCAACAAATCGTTGAAAATTCGATTCAATAAACTTGCTCATATTGATTATATCGATTTCTCAAAGGCCTTTGACAGTATGAAACTTCGTATGAAGCATTTTGGATAAAACTCTGATTAATAAAAAGTATATCTGTCTATTAATGAGTATATGCATTAACTTAAAACCATTGTGGCCATGAGTGAGCTACAAGTATTTTGTGATCTACTAAATCTAAAAGTGAGGTAAATAGGTTTCAAAATAAATTCCTTGTAGACCAAATGCCTGATTTCAGACAAAACCAATAGAACTCTGAAACTAACGATAGATAAAGAAAAAACCATCTCACAAGTTGATGCATTTAACTACTTGGGACATGTGATTTCTGCTAGAAATGATTCTGAGGAAGCATTACAACATCACAGATATCTTGGATAGGTAGCTTTCAACAAAAACAGGTTGGTTCTCACTTCAAACCACACATCTTATCCAATGAAAGCTTAGATTATCAACACGCATGTATTGCCAGTAGTGCTTTATGGTCACAAGTGTGTCAAACGGACACAGAAAAATATGGAAAAACTCACTGTCTTTCAAAATAACATAATGCGATCAATGTGTTAATTGAAGATAACAGATCATATTAAAATAAGCAATCTTTTTGTAAAGACAAAACTTATGCCCATATCCTCTAGTTAAATTGGAACTATTAGGATTGTATGGATACACAAAAAAGATTGACACTCTGTGAGCATAGTATTTCTAGAAGGTATAGTGAAAGGGTGCATAAAAAAAGCAAACCACAGAAAATGGCATGATAATGTGTGTTCCTGGTGTTTCAGATCAATCAGTCAGTTAAACAAAGTAGTGAGAGACAGTTAAGACATGATAGATCGTTTGCTGCTCTGCAAGAAATAAAAATGCCATTGAAGATAATTTTGATCTGTATTTTTTTGTTCCTTTTTATTGGTCATTTATTTGCACAGACTTATCGTTTCAAGCAAAAAAACAAAAAAAGCAACTCAAATAATAATAAACAAGAAACAATACTCCATTTGATGAATTATAAAATGCATCATGTATAAAATCATTAGTAATTGTGGAATGTGTTTGGAGAGAAAATTTTGATGATAAATTAGAATCTAAAAATCATATTTTGTTAAGATAAATAAAATGATTGGCTGGATGTTTAGAAATTTCAAGTAATGCAAATGTTATTGTAAGAATATAATAAGATGTCATATAATATTGTAGTAAAACCTGGGCACCAGTAGCTAGCCATGTAATTGGGATATAATATTAAAATTACAAAGTGTACTCAGAAAAATGACTAAACTAATAAAGGGAATAAAAGATCTCAATTATAAGAGTAGAATCTTTAGGTTTAATTACTTTACTCGAGTGTAGTATGAGGAGATGATTTAATTGACATCTTCAAAATTAATGGGATTTTTAAATATGAAAGTTTTTTAATATTTCTCCTGTACTGCAAATTTATTGGCAAGAATGATTCTAAAGGCTAAATCTTCCACACAATTAGACAGTTTTTCTAATAGAGTAATATATTTTTGGAACAAATTACTGAAGTTAAAAATAGCATTAGTATAAAAAAAATTTTTTAAATAAATAAATTAAACAAATGATATTTATCTAATTAAATATTTGAGATTTCTTTTCAGTTATCAACAACCAGCTGTACGAAAGTTTATTAGAATGTTAGAGTATTAATATGTTAACCGTTTTACGGAGGTTTTATTGTTGACAAAAATCATTTTAAATTGCAAAGCCCTGTTGATGCATAGAACTCACTCCCTATATTTGGTTTTGAACTTTGGCATTTTAGTTTTTAATTTGCTTGCATAGGCTGCAAAAATATGTTCTGTAGCTCATTTATACTGAAGAAATATACCGCCAAACATTTATTTAAATATATATAACAACAATAAATGTGGCTTAACTTAACACTTTACTGCAGTTTCACAGGATATCTGATCATTAGAAGTATTAAAATCCTGAAACTACTCCTTAACTACTCTTTTCATTTGAATCCAAATCCAAATAAAAAAAAAAGACATTAAGGATTTATTAATACACTTCTGACAATTGGAAATCCCCTGAAGATGCAGTAAAGTTTTAAAGTTAAGCTACATTTGTTATTGTTATAAAGTTATATCTGAGAAGATATCAGGCACTTTGTGTATACAAAGTCTGCTGTCTTTATTCAGCTGTGTTCCGATTTTGAGAAGCTGATTTTCATGTTAGATATATATATATATATATAATCTGAGGTAAGGATCGGATTTTAATTCTGCCTGATGAGATCTCAGTTTCTAACAGCTGTTGATCGATAACATCGACATGCCGGTGTCACAGATTTTGTACATGTCTGTATAAATAAAAATAATATATATATATCTATATATATCTAGCAACGTTGCAAGTTCTCTCCCTTGGGTAGATAGAACACTGTCTGTTTCTTACTGTGTTTATAAAGACAAGTACAGGGCTTATTTTCCTCTCTTTTGTAACATAGCTGTCACAATGGCTTAGTGGCAAGAAGTTTGGATTTGGGTCCGGGGTTCAAATCGTTCGGATTGCAGTACAGTTACTTCATCAGCACTGATGATTGTTGGTTAAAACATGAAACATCTATATGTCTGTGACTCTTAAAAATATTTATTTATTAAAAATAATTATATATACATATATATATATATATATATATATATATATATATATATATATATATATATGTCTCACAGACATGAAAGAAGTAAATAGACACCTCACAAAAATAATTGATACATGTTTAAAGTTCCTGCTTCGTTCGTTGATGACCAGCACTCTGAGTCATACAAAACAGTAGTAAAAGTTTGAAATATCAATATTTTATATCCATTGAAATTTTTGATGCTTCACATATTAATATATCTATCATATATCACCATTTAAGTATGACACCGGCCAAAGAAGTATTAGAATTCTCAGAGTTTCAGAGAAGCCATGTTATGGGTTAATATGAAGGGGACTTAATCAATTTAAAATCGTCACAAACCTCGAGATTCCGCTTTCCAATTGAGTGATTGTCCAATTCATCAGCAAGGGAAAATAATTAATATTATATTGCCTATGTCTTAATTATTAATGATAATAAGGATGTCTATTTACTTCTTTCATGTCTATGTATATCTCAATTAGTATATTGCTTTTCCCTTATTTTCCAAATGTTTTTACTTTTTACAGACAACTCCTGAGACTGGAGGCATAAAATTCCCTGATTACAAACAGTCTGGTGTTTCACTTCGCAGCCAGAGGGTAAGAAAGTGTTCTCTTCTCTTTTCTTCAATCTTATATCAAATCTTCATCTATAATAGCCCTTAAAAAAGTAACACAGAATTACTTTAGAACAATCTCATTCAAACGACTCGCATTTCTCAAGAGTTCTTTCTGAAATTGTTTCGCGTTTTCCCAGAATTCCGGGATTACAGATTTTAGCATATGGGAGATATAATCGAAGGCTTCAAATCGTGAGAGAAAAGAAGCTGAAGAAAGCAGAAGACTTGAAGATCAAAGAGACACCACAGAGTCAACTAAAATAACAATTCACTAAATAGCACAAAAGATGAAAAAGAAAATGATGAAACAGAGAAAAAAACGAAAAACTTTTAGAAGTATACTAGCGGAAGAAATCTTTAAAAAAATCAAAGGTCAAACGTGTGTAATGTGAACTAAAGTTGCATTTTTTCCAAAAATGTAATTGAATAAACAGAATTTTAAAAATATTTCATTTTAAATCTTTTTAAAGTTATTTTATAGTTTCAACATAAATTATTATATTACAAATAGTCTTCCTTTTGAGTTTGTTATATATGTACTGATTTGATAAATTTGTTTTTCCAATTGAAATCTGTATAAAATTTAAAGCTCAGATATCACGAGAACCCACCACAGCTTTCTCTTATATGTCAATTTTTTTCCGGGCATCCATACCCCCAGACTCCATAGTAAAGTTTCATATAATCACCACATTTATATCATTACAAAATATTTTTAGAGGTTTTTGAAAATTGTCACTTTCATCTAAGTGAAATTAAATAGTTTTCCCAAATTAGAAGATTGATAAATCTGTTCAAATTCAGAATTGTGGTTTTACTAGAAATATTATCTTGGTTTCATCTATGATATAAAACACTATCAATCATTATTCAAAAAGATGCAATAAAAATTAAAATGCAGGAAATTGGGTCATTTAAAAGAAAATTATTTGGAGTTTGTTATAACCGTTTTGGTTGATATTAATTCTTCTCTCACAACTTGGTAACTTCCTATTAGCAGCAGCAGCATATTTATCTCTCCCACAAATATAATTTGACGAAACCTTTCAGCTCTTTGACATCTAACATATAAAGTTATTGTGTAAGATTTTCAAAGTCAGACCCAAATAGCATTTCAACTGATGATTCAAACTTTGCTTTTGACTAGCCAATTTTCATTTGTTATTGTTGTACCATGTTATTTGCAATATAATAAAGTACTTAGCTACAATTTATTTTTTTTAAATTACTTAATCCGGCCCAGATGACTGCTAATATGAAACATTTTAAAATAATCACCTAAAAATAAAAATCAGCAAGGGGATAACTCATTTTAAATTGAAGAATATAATAGGAGTTGTCTACCCTAAAATGAGCAAACAAATACAAATTAAATACTAAAATGACTTCGCTGCATCCCTGGCAACACTAGATAGATGAACTTAGTTTTTCTTAAAGATTTAGAAATTGATCCATGGTATCTGACTCTTCAAAAACATACTTATATGAACGCCATGTTTCATATACAAAAGTAAGATCATCTACGATTAGGATACAATCACCATGAGATAAGTTCTGCAAACAGTTGCCGTCCTGACATCGTGAACTATCCCTCTCACTACCAGTTGTCCACTATGCATTGGACAGATTTAAGAAATTGACTTCCAAAGTAATCTATCTCTGTCCAGGTCTTTATTTATCCCTCTTTCCCTCAGGTCCATGTTTATCACTTCCTCCCATGTTTTCCTTGGTCTTCCCCTGTGAACTGAAACCTGCTACCTCAACTGTTCTACATCTACTAACCCAAGAACTTTAATCCATTCTTTCAACGTGGTCATACCATCAAAGTATACTATTATGCACACATCTCCCGATACTGTTCATAAATTTAATCTTCCTCTGAGGTCATCAGAACTAAGCCTATCTTTAAGATTCACATTATACATTTATTGTACAATTCTCATATCATTTCTGTCCATGCAACACATGTCCTCGACTCTTACTGGCCAGGTTTCACTTCCATGCAGCATCACACTGCGTACACATGCCTGATAGACTCTTCCTTGTTCGACAATGGTATGCAAAAATGTAAAACTACAAAAATTTACCAAAATCACACATTATGAATAATCTCAAAAATAATTTTCACGCTTGAAAATCACAAAAGGGAAATTTGTACATAGAACAACCTTCTTGGTTCTAAATAACCCAACTGTATCAGTGAAGGGCCATAAAACAAACAAAGTCAATCGGTTGTATGTGTTTTTGTTTTTAATGACTCATTTCTTTGCATTTTCTTTCAGATGAAGTTACCGGCTTCTATTGGACAGAAGAAAACCAAAGCGATAGAACAGGTTTTGGAGGAACTGTCAATAGGTTTGTATTTTCTCTCTCTTTCTCATATATATAAAATCAAGTCAGTCTATTTCTTGAAGTTAAACATTGATAACCTTGAATCTGACAATAGACATTTGATTGTGCCTCACCAAATTTTCATGTGACTCATGCCACTATGTTCTTCAGAAAAAGAAAATGTAATCTGATTTGATTCTTTTCAGATAATACTTTATCTGACTAGGAATATTTTTTAGATGGATTCCATCTTTGTTATCAGCAGCAACTTTACATTAGAATGGACACCGTCTTTGTTATCAGTATCAAATTCAGCTACTAATAGTAATACTAATAATGATACTTTCATTTGTTACTAGTAAACAAAATTTAAATATTATATTTTCATTCATATAGAAAAAAACATGGAAATAATTAGGAAATATCTGGAATCTTTGAAATATCAATTTCGCATTGCGTGAGGTTAGATATATGCTATCAATGGTGCCTACAAAAATTTACTTTTTCTTCCATATAATATCATCTTCAGACTTGACCTCTAACGATTTTTGTTATTGCAGTGTTCTTGTCAAAAACGTTAGTTATTTTTCATTTTTTTACAGTTTTAAAACATAAGTAGTACTATTTGATTTTACCTTCTTTTCAGTGTTCTAAAAACATTCTGATTTAGTTTATAGTTTCTTCTTATTCTTATTTTTTTTTCATATACGTATTTCCAGATGTAGCCAAAGTTTTATTATTGTGTAAATACATACATTTTGAGCTATTTAATAGTTTCTTTTCCCGATTGGTTAAATCTTACTTCAGTCACCTAAATTATTTCAAAGTCTTTTTCCAATTACTTAAAGCTTTCTTTTTCGCTACTTAATTATGACAGATTGTGGTTGGCCATACCTGCTAACGAGTTACGACAACAGCCAAAAGGCGACTACACAAAATTACACCTGGCTTCCAAAAAACAAACAAAAATGATTTTACATTTTCTTACAAAAACATTTCTCTTTAAACATGTTGTAGTAAACAAACATTTGTTTTTACAGTTAAATCAGGTTGATACACCAGTTCCTGTCAGATCACCAAAGTTAAGCGACATTGAGTATAGCCATAGTTAGATGGGTGACCATGTGGGAGTACCAGGGACTATAAGCAAATATTCCCCCGAGGTGTATAAATAGGTACCGGCCTTGCCAAGAAGTATAACTGGTGACAGATTAGTGTCCTGTCATGGAGTTTATTCAGACCATCTATTCAGCTTAAAGACCATGGATAAGCACTGGACCTAAGTGCCTTTCAGGCTGAGAAAAGGACCTTCTTCTCCATCTATTCATTTAATGTCACTTTCCCTTGTTCAGGGGTCAGACGTTTTATGATATTATGCAAGCTCACTCTCCACTTCTCACGGTTCAGCGGGTCAGCAGTCTCCAAATTCCGCTCTGTGCGGTCTTGTTCAATCACTTGCTTCCAAGTTTTCCTTGGCTGGTCAACTTCCTGCGATTTATGACATTTATGCTTCTGCAACGATTTATCCAGGAGAATGAACATTCCACATGACCATACCAGCATAATCGATTCATCTTTAGGAAAAGCTCCATGCCGGGCAAGTGTAGTGATTTCAACAAATCCTCTGACCTGATGTGTTGGGTGTGAACCACCACTACTACTCTATATGGATTAGGCATCATTCCTACCAAATGTCTAATAGGCTAAAAGTAGTTCATAGATAGACACATGTCTCATATTAGTATAGAAATATCTCATAGCCTTTGTGTATCATCGTATCATCCTTTGTTTTTATCCCTATTATATGAAATATCAAACAATTGAATTTCTCTATTTACAATGTTTGTTTTTTTTTATTTTTTATTTTTTTTTTTAGATTATTATTCTTATCAACGTTGATATTTATATTATGTTTCAATGTGTCCTCAACTGCCTTCAGGTGTATCGTTCAGTTTTTCCCTTATTTAAATATGATGTGTGTTGATTTGTGTATATTGATGTTTTTTTTATCTAAGAAACATCATTATGCACAAAAAAACATCATGCATCATAATTTAAATGCAGGGACAAACATCACTGTACATAAATGAACCATCCACATGAAGAAGGCCAGAGAGCATATCGGCCAAAATTGAATACGTGTCACTCCACTGAAGTTTTCAAATCACTCACTCACTATCCAGGTTTATCGTCTATGTTCCCTTTGACAAGAGGTCCGACGCTGACTGGCTGTCCTTATGTCTCCAGTGATCACGATTGTGGGAATTGACTGTATCCATTTCTTACTGTTTACGGTCTTATCAGATGGTTTCTTTCCGTGTCTTAGGGTGCCTGGCTTTCTTTTTGCTGTCCATTCTTAGGTCTCCGCAAGTGCTAATATACCCCTTGCTTCTTTCAACATGCCCGAACCAGCTTTTCCTTATTAAAATATTGTGTAATAAAATCGATTCATTCCTTTTGAATAATACTGTATATCTATGGTGTTTTTCCGGGGATGCAATTAAAAACGGAGCTTCAGACCAAGATCAAACAACTTATTACGAGTACAATTTTAAGAGGAGTCTAATGGTAATATTAATTTTGTATTAGGGTTTTCTGTAATAATATTGTGGGGGTCTAATATAAGAATAAAAGTGGTAGTATGGAATTCAGAGCTGGCGGCTAGAGTATACATAGAGGAGTGTTCTCAATTATTCCCAGGCAGCACCAGGAATGCCTTCTAGTATTCATAAAGGATCAATATGCCATATGACAGACAAAAATTAAGCAAAACCATCTCGATTGTAGTATGTCTATTTTTTTTGGTTTTCTTTCAATTAGTGATCTTGCCAAAAATTTCTCCATCTTAGTTGGTGAATAAACTAATATATATTGATAAGCCATATCTCCTTTGTTGCCTCCCAAAACGTGGGGGGGGGGGACTGCTGAAAAGACAAGAATTTTTTTCAATGGAATCGATCATCGAAAGATGCTAGGCCCCTCACATTAAATTGACCTGTGAGTTGGGGTGATAAAAACCAACAAATAAGTTTGGCAATCTCATTGATCAAAAACATGCCAACAAAGTCTCCTGTTCTGCACACATCTTGATATACTGTCCAGATTTAACCCCCCCCCCCCTGAGATCATCAGATCTAAGCCGGTCTTTAAGACTCCCATTACACATCCATCATATCATTCTCATATCATTTTTCTTCATGCAACACATATCCAGATTTCACATCCATACATCATCACACTGCGTACACATGCCTGATAGACTCTTCCCTTGGTCGACAATGGTAACTCTCTGCTGGTTAGTAATGGTAGTATATGATTAATTGAACACAAATTGCTATTTTACCCATAGTTGATGTAAAATTGTGGATCACAACTATACTGATTAGGTCAATTACACGTCGCTGCAGAATTATATTTATTTTAACTTTATAAAAAGTTCATTTTTAAAATGATTTTTTTTATTTTTGTTTAAATATTGAAGTTTTGTATTTTTTCCTGTGTTCATTTAAGTTTTTTTTGTCCATCTGCATTTCAGAATACAATCCGATGGCAACTGAAGAGATTGTTCAACATTTTAATGAATTACGACAAGACATTGTCCTCTTGTATGAACTCAAACTGGCATTGGCCAATTGTGAATATGAGTTGCAAACTCTACGTCATCAATATGAGACATTGTCTCCTTCCGGCAAGGTAAGAATCACACTTTATTTACCGATCATTCATTGCTCATTCACCATTTCTTTTCTTTAAGAGATTTACTCACGCAATACCTATAATGGAGCTGATATGCAAAACGAATTGCTCATTGCATTGGATGGTGATGACCGTCCTCATCAGGTGAAGCATCGTCGCCTTGTGTGCTGTGTCTGTTATGGAAGGGTTCGATGCTTTCACAAATAAGTGTGGCCAGCATGAACCTGGAAACAATTGGTTATAAACAAATAGTCGGGACTGTCAGTTAATCCGTGTCACTGGCTATGCAGATGAGATTTTTCGCCAAGCAATCACTGACAGCATTCACATAATATAAGTGTAATGAAGTCTGGCAAAATTGTTCATTCACCAGTTATGTGTGTTACATTACTGTATTAAGCGATTCTCTCCCATGACTTCTTGTTTGTACTTGCAATTAGCATCTTGTTTTTGTCCCTCATATCTGTTTCCTTGTTTGTCGTTCCTGTCCATTTTTAAAGTCTCTAGTTTGTTCCCAGTTTTGTATGACCCAACCCCTGAAGTGACCTAATCAGAAGTTCTTGATTTAAACAGTGTCCGCTCCTTTTATTTTTGAAAAGCAAAAAAGGAAGAAATTTCCAAGGAGAAGGGAGGGAAGATCATGGCTTCTTAAAAAAAAAAGTGTCGACCTATTTTGCTGCCAATGGTCGGTGTTCAAGTCAGGAAATGAAATTCCGATTTTCGAGGCAGGCAGTTTTTGTATTTTTCTCTTAATCGACGTACAAAACGAAAAACAAAAACCTAAAAGCCTAACCCTAATGCCATGATCTGCCCATTCATGTGTGATTATATATTATCCAGACTTTTATCAGGTAATTGTGTTGAAAACAAAATTTGTTTATGATGGAAATAAATAAAAAAGACAAAACATATCCATCATTTGAAAATTGTTGTATTTTCTCATTGTCACTATTTTGATGTCTTTTATTCACAATAATCCCCTCCCCTCCCCCCTCTCTCTGTTTATAGGTTTTGTTAAATGCTTCTGTAGTACATATTTGCAATGTCTTGCTTGTAAATTCTGAAGAGAAAAAAAATGTAATTTACCAAAAAAATAACAATTAGCTTGATCAATTGCAGACTGAATTTATTATTTTACTTTTAATGTAACTCAAATTTGAATAAAATTTCTAACTTATCTCCATGATTCTTCAATATCATCTATGATCAGGACTGTGGACTTGGTAGCACAACTCTAATTCTGACTCCTAAACATTTAAATGGTCTGACTCTGACTGCGGCCTAAGAAATATTTTACCACTACTTTGTAGCATTTTTATTTTAAATAGGACGTATTTAAAAAAACCTGGGCATTCAACTTTTGTATTTGATGAACAAAATCTAAAGAATTCAATTTAAAAATAACAAAAAAAACGATGATAAAAAAAAGCCTATGAAATCTCTGACCCAAATACTAGATTCCAAATTTTGAAATGTTAAAAGGTTCAGCTCCAGCTTTGACTCCTAAATAAATTAATTTCCTCTGACTCCAACTTTTTGTGATACTCTTGTTTTGTGTAATCTATAAACAATTTATATAAGTTTTTTATCTTTTAATATTTCTTGTTAGCAATTGTGCTGCGCTTTAGTTATTTTGCAAAATAAAAAAAGAATACTTTTTCATCAGTTTATTTCTGTATTGTGTTCAAAATTCTAAATTGAAACGGATACTGAGAAAAAGATAACTTTTTTTTTTCTAATTTGAAAGTAAAGTCTTTATGTTTTAATATCGATCGTTCATAATTTTACCTTTTAATGTTTTTTTCTCATTCAGCGAAAACGAAAAGCCGCAGTGGAACAATCGAATATTATGAAAAAGATAAAACAGAAGGTTTAATCCTCGTCAGTTCTATGAAAGGTTACCGATGCAATGAATTGAGGTGGTGGTGCTGCTGTCTACTGCAAACAAGATGGAGACTCAGGGAAAATAGGACACTCAAACAGTTATGGCTGAGGAGAGAATGGAAAAAAATGTGAAATAGGTTCCTTTTTAAATCAAAGCTGGAACAGTTTACTTTTTTTTCTCCATTTTTTTTTTTGTTCTCCTATCATATTTGATGGTATACAAGACTTCCCCACCCCTTATAATCAGGAAGGAAATATTAGAGAGAAGTTTATGGGGTAAATGTTATTATTGGCAACATGAATTATTTGAAAGGAAATACAGTTGGGAGATTAGTTAAAAACAATTTATTTTGGTTTACCTACTCATTTATGATATATTTGCGTTAAAAATATTTAATAGAAATTATAAGCATTTTAAGTTTCGTAACTAAAAATGGTTGTGAGTAAAGATCCCATACCGTACTTCTTGTCAGTAAACAAAATGTCTGACACCTTACTACTGTACTCATAACCAATAATTACACGACTTAAAATGCTTATTATATTAAATCTTAAAATTTTTCTTATGCAAATATGTCACAAATGAGTAGGTAAACCAAAATAATTTGCTTTTGATTAATTTACCAACTGTATTTCTTTTAAAATAATTTATGATGCCAATAGTAACGTTTACTGTTTATGGTATAAAGTATATTGGATGTTACTTAGAAAGTGTGTGTTGGGGGGTGCTAGAGATGGATATCAGTCTTCTTTACCTTTCGGATTTAAAAAGGAAACAATTGATAATTTTCTTTTCTTATTATACTGAGAGAGGTGCATGATTGGCCTAAGGAATGCCATCGTGAACTATGGAGATGACTATGCCGATTTCATAATCCTATCGGATCTATTGTGGTTATTTATGTCCTAATAGTATTAGGAAACTGCAATTTCCCCCAGTAATTGGTAGAAAGAGCAACTTGTGTTCAACTATTAGTATACAACGAATCATTTACAATATGTAGTGTTTTTTGGCTTTGGTCCTTAAAACAGCCAAACAAAAGAAAATTATCCTGAAAATGATGGCAACTTTTGCCCAAAGCTTTATTATATCTAATTTATAGAAAAAGTTATTAGAAAAAAATGTGATAAAATTTTTATAATTCTTTTGATTATTTGTATTATTCGGACTACTGTGCTCGTCTTGGATATTTGTGACAATAACATCCAAACCGAGAACAGTAGTCCGAATAATACAAAGTATCGATCCTCATGTAAAAAAAATTCCGAAACCTTTTATAATTCCATATATAATTTCAACAAATTATTTTTAATAGTGCAGCTAAAGTTCTTGGAATTTTACCCGTTTTTTTTTTCTTTTTAGTAGCCTTAAAAGCAGTTTTTAATTTTTTTTTTGTTCCAATTTTGATGTAATTAATAATACTAAAGTAAAAAAAAAAAAAAATCTCGACTGGGACAGGACTAAATGCTATAATTATTTTTATAATACAATTTATACACGTCATAGTACAGCAGTCGGAAGTGACATTTTTTCTTTCTAAAAAAATTAAAATCTTTTGGGTTTGTACATCTAAAACATTGTGTGAAAATGGATATCGTGTCTGAAGTCAGCACACCAAAATTAGGTTTGGACACCTATTTTTATGTTTGCCTCAATTTTCTTTGTAAACCAGTGTAATACTAAATTAGCAGTGACAATAGGGTTATAGGCATAGAATATACAAATATAGATTTAAATAAATGACGCTAAGACAGGTGTTCATAAATGGACTAGATAGAAAAACAGAAAAGAAACTGCTGGAAAGAAGCAAGTAGCAGAAGCAATGAAGCGTTTCAGTCTTTGGTTTCACTTTTAATCTTAGTTTCATAAATAGTAGCTGTAACAGAGCATTATTATATCTATTTTGTACATATGTTCATTCATGGTAGTTGTATATTTTATAAATAGTGAGGACACTTGGGTCTTTCAGTTAGTGACTTTTGAGACATGTGATCTCCCAGAAAGCCTGTGATTGGCTGATCTGACAATCTTTATAAAACCATTTCACAACTTCTGTGCATTTATTACAAACTTATAAAATTCTAATATCAGCAATCATTACTAATACCGACATAAATTATTTTTTGGGAAATTAGTCGGAAACAATTTATTTTGCTTTACTTACTCGTTTGTGACCTATTTGCATTAAAAAAAATCTAAGATTCAATATTTAAAAGAAGTTTTAAGCCAATTTACTTTATCGTAAATAGTGATTCAGAGTAAAATAATCCATGGTAGCCATTTTGAATCTTGGCAGGAACTAAGTACATAACTGCAGCGGAAGTGAGTAAGTGTTGAAAATGCAGAAGTCATTCAGGGACTTATTCACTTTCGCTCTGATTATGTGCTTAAGTGCTGTAAAGATTTTAAATGGTCACTGCTGATTATTTTACTCTCAATCACTATTTATGGTAAATTGGCTTAAAACGTTTTTAAATATTGAATTTTTTTTAATGCAAATAGGTCACAAATGAGTAGGTAAACCAAAATAAATTGTTTCTAACTAATTTCTCAACTATATTTCCTTTAAAAAAATTTATGTCAGTAATAGTAATGATTACCCTAATATCCGTTGGGGGGTAAAAAACGAAAAAAACCTGCAGGTCTTATATACCATCAAAACATGGCAGTCTTCTTTAACCTCCTGTTTCTTAAATAAAAAATGAAAAAAATTCCTCCAGTTTTTATCGAGAGAACAATGGTTTCATCTTTCTTCCCGTCTCATCTCTGCGGGGGAGAGAAAAATAAACAGACACAATGGTGAATTTTAAACTTGACTTTGTTGTAAATACTGAATATCTGACTCTGCTTTGATTTTGATAAATTCAATAAACAATATTCTATCCATTTGAGGTCCTTGCAAATATTTATTACAACCTACTCGGTGTTACCCAGGATTCATTGATGACACATTTTAAAGTAAATTTTTAACAATTAAGCAAAAAACAACTAAAATAAAAAAAGAATAACAATGTGTAAGTCATATATAGGTGAGAAACACATATATACACAGAAATATGCGGAATGCTCTCAAAATGTTATTAATCTAGAGGAAAAAAAGATATGGGGAGAAATGCTCAATAATAACTCAAATAATGTAAGGGAGACAAATCGTATTTTAAGCTGTGAAGATTTACTTCCCCTTACATTATTTGATCCATTGTTTAAAATTGTCACCATCTTAACAATCTTCCTAAGCGAATTTTTTTTTTTTTTTTTTTTTTCAAACAAAACAAAGCCAAAAACATTTTGGTATTTTAAAGAACATGCTGGAAGGAAGAAAAAGTGAAAATGATCAGACAGAATCAAATATCATTGTATCAGATGCAATGCTATTTCAATCTAAATTCTAAAATCCAACAAGATAACTTTATATATTAGGTTTATTAAAATACCCAATGATTCAATTTGGTTGCATATGAAAAAAAAAATTATGAGACAACTTCACATTTATGTGCGTGTGTTGTTCTCACGTCAACATAACTTTGATAATTGAATTATTTTTTCTATTTATTATTAAGCAAATATTTATGGAAATCAAAAAATGCAATAGTGTAAAATAAAGTGATATTTAAAAAAAATTATTTAGGAAAAAAATTTAATTGCAAAATTTAATTCACCACAATGCATTTCCAATTCTTCATAAAGCAATCGGCTATTTTAATCTTTTGTTAATAATTGAAAAAAAAAAGAATGCCTAGCAAATAAAAAGCATGCATACAGTTTTACGTGATAAGAAGTTAGTCATGCTCACAATTAAAAAAAAAATCTTTCTATTTTCGACATGCGGACAAATCGAACATCAACGCAGGTGTTCCACAGAGGTCAATCCTTGGATCTATATTGATCCTGATCTTGATAAACGACCTCCCTGATGCAATCGCGTCCGAGATGGATATATTTACTAACGACACTATGCTCTATTCTCGCCATACAGGCAAACTGAACACATGCATATCCAAGGCAATGGCTGAATCCTTAGAAAATGACCTTCAGTCTGTAGTGGAATGGGGTCAAAAATGGATGGTCACATTTAATTCTACTAAGACAAAGCTCCTTTCTTTTTACAATTATAAGAAATCTTTCCAACCACCGATTGCTATGGCTGATAGCACCATCCTCAAGAGTCCAACGTTCAAACTACTTGGCCTAACATTCGCAGGCAACATGAATTGAAATAAATACATAGAAGATACTGCCAAGTCTGCTGCAAGGAAGGTAGGCTCTCTCTACCGGGCTAGAAAACTTCTCACTTCTGCCAGTATCTTATACATCTATAAAATTACCATTTGGCCATGCATGAAGTCTTGTTCCACATCTGGGGGGGGGGGGGTGTATCAATCATTAGTCTCTCCCTCTTGGACAGGGTACAAAACAGTGTCTCTAACTTCATAGATCCTGCACTATCTACCAAGCTCCAGCCCCTGTCCTATCGCCGCAACGTTGCATCCTTGTGCTTGTTTTACAACTTATCAACGGAATGTGCTCCAATGAACTTATTACACTTGTATCCTCTCAACATGAAATCTCACAGAAGTCCACAGATGCTGGAAAACATTTTGCTGTAATATAATAACTTCTTTCCTCAAATCACTTCTCTTTGGAATTCCCTTTGTGTTCCATGACTGTATCAACATGCAGAAATTTAAATGTAATGTGAACAAATATCTTGCTGCACAACTCCTCACTTAAGATCCCCCTAAATTTGGCTCCTAATCAGAGTAGCCCTTTACTTCCTGGTGGCAATATACCTTGTTTGGAGTAAAGAAAAGAAAAGATTCTTTTAAATCTGTTAAGAAAATGGATCTCCATTAGTTAAGTTAAATAAACTATAGTTGATGCTAAAGTCTTCAAATATACAAGCTTCTTAGAAAAGGATCACAAGAAAATCTTCAGCCATGGCCCATGAGTAATATTTTAATGAGGAATCCAATGGTGCTTTTCATTTTGTATGTTTATGTTTGTGTCAGACATTCATAAACAGCATAAACAATGTTTTATTTTATTCATAACTAGTTGGTTTGCTATCGTTTCGAAAAGTTTGCTACTTGAAACATTAATTTAAAATAATAAACATTTCATTCATAACTTTGTTGTAAACATGAAACAAAGTCTTTCTCATTTATTCATATAGATAGACATTAACATTTTGGTAATTTCGATACAAATTTATTTATCTTTTTAAATGTGACCGTATAGAAAAAGAAGAAATCAATTTGCCTTTTCATTTGCAACTTAGAAATAGATGGCAACTTGTTGAAAAGCAAGTCGGTCGTCCCTCTAAAGAAAAGAACATTTGAACACAAATGCCAAATATTTGTCTAGGAAATAAAACAATATTGCAAAACAACTATTTGTTATATTAAAATCAAAACAATCATTGAATTAAAAATCAGAAACAAATAATAATTAATTAATAAAATGTCCTTTATTCAAAACGAATATGCAAATTAGTTAAACTTGCGACTGATACTGCATATACATAAGAGGTGCATCTACTGAATAAAGTTGAATTTCCGATCCTTGGCCTTTTGGCTAAGATCAAAGTGTAGTATCTGTTCCGATGGATACTGCACCCCATAGACTGGTATTGTCTTGTCCTTCGGGGCTTGATTTACGCCGGTCTATGGGTCTGTCCTGTGCAGTTCTAGGAGGTCCACCCTCCCAGGCTTTGCCTTCCCTCTTTGGAGAGGAGTAAGTTTATTGCTTACTGCCTGAGGCGCCCCTACCGGGGAATGCCGACGGGGCTGCCCAGGCAATTTTTGATGGTCAGAGTGCTCACCTCTCGAGCGCTGGCTTTTCAACCCCCACTTTCCGACCCGACCTTGGGTCACATCTTACTTGTGGGAGTAGGATAAAACTGGCCTTGTGCCTAACTCCTGGAGAGGAGTAAATAATACTTCAACAGAAAAACCTCCTTGGCCTTTTGGCTAAGATCAAAGTGTAGTATCTGTTCCGATGGATACTGCACTTCATAGATCGGTATTGTCTTGGCCTTCGGGGCTTGATTTCCGCCGGTCTATGGGTCTGATCTGTCCTGTGCAGTTCTAGGAGGTCCACCCTCCCAGGCTTTACCTCCCCTCTTTGGGGAGGAGTAAGTTAATTTCTTACTGTCTGAGGCGCCCCTACCGGAGAATGCCGACGGGTCTGCCCAGGCAATTTTTAATGGCCAGAGTGCTCATCTTCTCGAGCGCTGGCTTTTCAAATCCCACTTTCTGACCTTGTGTCACATTCTACAGTGTGGGACGTAGATAAATAGCAGCCTTTTGGCTAAGATCAAAGTGTAGTATCTGTTCCGATGGATACTGCAACCCATAGACTGGTATTGTCTTGTCCTTCGGGGCTTGATTTACGCTGGTCTATGGGTCTGTCCTGTGCAGTTCTAGGAGGTCCACCCTCTCAGGCTTCGCCTCCCCTCTTTGAGGAGGAGTAAGTTTATTGCTTACTGTCTGAGGCGCCTCTACCAGGGAATGCCGACGGGGCTGCCCAGGCAATTTTTAAATGGCCAGAGTGCTCACCTCTCAGGCGCTGGCTTATCTAATCCCACTTTCCCGACCTTGTGTCACATCTTACCTTGTGGGAGGTAGATAAATAACAACTTCAACAGAAAAACCTCCTTGGCCTTTTGGCTAAGATCAAAGTGTAGTATCTGTTCCGATGGATACTGCACCCCATAGACTGGTATTGTCTTGGCCTTCGGGTCTTGATTTACGCCGGTCTATGGGTCTGAGGTACTGTCCTGTGCAGTTCTAGGAGGTCCACCCTCCCAGGCTTTGCCTTCCCTCTTTGGGGAGGAGTAAGTTTATTGCTTACTGCCTGAGGCGCCCCTACCGTGGAATGCCGACGGGGCTGCCCAGGCAATTTTTAATGACCAGAGTGCTCACCTCTCAGGCGCTGGCTTTTCAAACCCCACTTTCCTGACCCGACCTTGGGTCACATCTTACTTGTGGAAGTAAGATAAAAACTGGCCTTGTGCCTAACTCCTACAGAGGAGTAAATCAAAACTTCAACAGAAAAACCTCCTTGGCCTTTTGGCTAAGATCAAAGTGTAGTATCTGTTCCGATGGATACTGCACCCCATAGACTGGTATTGTCTTGGCCTTCGGGGCTTGATTTACACCGGTCTATGGGTTTGTCCTGTGCAGTTGTAGGAGGTCTACCCTCCCAGGCTTCGCCTCCCCTCTTTGGGGAGGAATAAGTTTATTGCTTACTGCCTGAGGCGCCCCTACCGGGGAATGCCGACGGAGCTGCCCAGGCAATTTTTAAACCCCACTTTCCTGACCCGACCTTGTGTCACATCTTACTTGTGGGAGTAAGATAAAAACTGGCCTTGTGCCTAACTCCTGGAGAGGAGTAAATCAATACTTCAACAGAAAAACCTCCTTGGCCTTTTGGCTAAGATCAGAGTGTAGTATCTGTTCCGATGGATGCTCACTCTGTAGACCGGTGTTGTCTTGGCCTTCGGGCCTTGATTCCGCCGGTCTGAGGTAATGTCCTGTGCAGTTCTAGGAGGTCCACCCTCCCAGGCTTTGCCTCCCCTCTTTGGTGAGAAGTAAGTTTATTGCTTACTGCCTGAGGCGCCCATACCAGGGAATGCCGACAGGACTGCCCAGGCAATTTTTAATGGCCAGAGTGCTCATTTTCTCGCGCGCTGGCTTTTCAAGTCCTACTTTCCCGACCTGAGCTTGGGTCACATCTTACCTTGTGGGAATAAGATAAAACTGGTCTTGTGCCTAACCTCCTGGGGAGGTAAATAAAAACTTGAAATGGGCCCGACTTTTAAAGTTATTAATTTAGATGTGAAAATGGAAAATTAAATTAAAAAATAAAAATAGAAATGGTAATATTGCATTCAAGGTTGGGAGCAAAAGTATACAGAGTTCCCCATTCATTTCTGAGGATGCGAGTATAATATATATGACTTCTTTTTGTAATATATTGGCCACTATTGTATCTTGTGGTGGGGGAGAGGGGGCACGTGTAAAAAATTGTAAACTTCCTCAAATGGTTTGGCGTGACGTTGCTTCTTATAATTATTTGTCGCAGAGCCAATATCTTCGTTGAGGATGCCACGTTATATATAAGATAAGACTGAAAAGACTTGTTTTATTTTCAGTTGATGAATTCTAGAATTTCACGAAGCATCTTCTTCCGCAGATTTGTTCACAAGTGAAGACTTGAAAACATAAAAAAGATTTTTCATTGCTTATATTATTAGTAGTATATGTCGACTTTACCTTACTCTCCCACTCGTTTCTATATGTACTGTGAGTGCTGCCAGACTCCACCAGTGAGAACTAGTGCACAGGACGTCCTTGCGACTTGGTGACAATCTTTGCTCTCATGATTTTTGATCTCTGATAGTATTTCTCAAAATTGTTTGTATCATGCATTCTTGTCAAAACAACAAATGACAAATGTTTATTTTTTTCAATTCGACTCCTGCTCATGATTTGTCAAAATAACACTTGAAATACTAAAGTGCATTCCGAATCAAATTCCAATCTTAATCTAAATTCTCTCAGCTCACTTTTGTAACCACACCTCTCATCATCTTAATGGCTATTATGAATCTATATCATAATACACTAAGGCAATTTCATGTTTGTACATACAATATCACCCCCACCCCTTTTTTCAAAGATGGTATTGCCTGATTGCCGAAGATGCAATGCAAAAAAAATAGTAATTTTTATAATTTCATCTGATGTAATTGTTGTGCCGAACGTGAAACTCTAACTAAAATGCACTTTCTTCATCTTCAGGCTAGGAGCAAAGTGTACTATCTGTTCTGTCCGAAGATAGTACTGTAATATAGTGGAGGTCTGCATTCACACCGGACGTCCATACAATGGAAATATGTCACAAACTCCAACAAGAGTTTTGTAGATGATCCCCATAACCACATACATTCTGAAACTACATTACAGATGGATACAACTGTTGAATTTCAACGGGGCCCACTAGTTTTCTTTTATAATTTTTTTTTTAACATAGTTCACCCCAAACAAGGCAGTATGCCACTGTAGATGTAAGGGGCTACTGAGAAAAAGGATGAGAGCATTTTTAGGGGAGGGGTCAACCTAAATTGGGAGCTGTGCAGCGAGATGTCTGTTTACATTTATTTTAAATTTCTGCATGTCAGTACCGTCAGGAAAACAGAGAGCATGGAGGGAGTTCCAGAGTCCAGCAACATGAGGAAAGAAGCTTTTGAAGTAGAAATCTCTTCGGCATCTGGGGACCTCCACAGTGAACGGATGGGATTTGTCAGATTGTCGGGTTGGTCTAGTGAATTTGCGTCGTGGGGGCACCAAAGCAGCAAGTTCATCAAAGTACATTCCATTGAAGTACTTGTAAAACAGGCACAAGGAAGCAACATTGTGGCGGTGGGATAGGGGCTGGAGCTTGGTGTATAGTGAGGGACCTATTAAGTTGGCAAATATATTTGGACCTTGTCTAAGAGGGAGAGACTAGTGGATGATGCACCAGCCCATATGTGGCAACAATACTCCATGCATTATTATTATGACCATCATAATTCGTATCATTATTATGTTTTTTTTGACTCCCAGGGATAATCTCGTAATAAATATGTAACAGTTGGTCCAAAGTTCTGCTGATTAAATATGAGTGCTTGAAAAAAAATTAAGAACAGATATTCTTAAGATGTGTGCATTCAGTGCGTGAATTTAAAATTAAGTGTGACAGATGGATGGACAGAGCCTCTTATAGAGATTCATGGACGCATCTAAAAATGCTATTTCAAACCTCAACATGGCAGACAAAAGAAAATGCTATTTCAAACTTAAACTCAGACCAACGAAAATATTATTTCAAACCAAACCAAAGAAAATGTTATTTCATTCTTAAACGTTATTTCAAACTGATGCATGACAGACTGATGAAAATACTATTTCAAATCTAAACATGGCAGACGAAAGAAAATGTTATTTCAATCTTAAATGTGAGCGACCGATGAAAATATTAGTTTACGCCTAAGCATGGCTGACCAAACTTGAACATGACAGGCGGACCGACAGATAAAGCTTTTCATAAAGATGCGAAGACACCTCTAAAAAGCATCAACAACAAATGTTCGGAAAGATTCGATATTTATTGGTTCATTAAAGCTTTGAAAGACTCTAGGTCTAAAAAGAAGGAGGGAGAGAAGAAAAAAAAAAAAAAAAAAAAAAAAAAGCAATGGCTGCTCACTGAAGCATGATGACATCAAGTGGCAATTTAAACCTCATTTTAGAGACTCGTAATGGTCGGCATTAAAGCCTTCTTGCCCACTTGACCAGCAGTTGTAAAATGATGACAACAGTTAATGACTGGTTTCTTGATTGAGTAGAAACCATTGTGAATTAACGAGCAGTCTGCAAAGAAGAACGTTGTCTCTGATGAAAGTATCATCCAGAGTGTGTGCGTATTTGTTGTTTTTTTGCGCAGTTACTGACTCCAAAAAATTAACAGTCATAGCAGCAAGTTTATTTACATGGTAAAGTGTTGAGAAGGTTCCGGTTATTACAATAAAACATTCTTAAAGTTGAAAATCCTAGTATCTCTCTCTATACATGTCTATATATCTATATCTATATCTTTTTTTAAATTTATTTAATTTTTAATTTTTTTATTATTATTATTATTATCATCATCATCATCATCATCCTCCTCCTCCTCCCCCTTCTTCTTCTTTTGATTATCATGCAGGATTGGGGTCAATGTCCAATATATATATATATATTTTTTTTTTTGTATTCTAATCTTCTTGGCCTTTTGGCTAAGATCAAAGTGTAGTATCTGTTCCGATGAATACTGGACACCATAGACTTATATTGTCTTGGCCTTCTGGGCTTGATTTACGCCGGTCTATGGGTCTGTCCTGTGCAGTTCTAAGAGGTTCACCCTCCCAGGCTTCGCCTTCCCTCTTTGGAGAGGAGTAAGTTTATTGCTTACTGCCTGAGGCGCCCCTACCGGGGAATGCCGATGAGGCTGCCCAGGCAATTTTTAATGGTCAGAGTGCTCACCTTCTCGGGCGCTGGCTTTTCAAACCCCACTTTCCCGACCTGACCTTGGGTCACATCTTACTTGTGGAAGTAAGATAAAAACTGGCCTTGTACCTAACTCCTACAGAGGAGTAAATAAATACTCAAAGGACTAATGGAGAACATTATGAACAAAAATAACGTCATTTTGTCTTCTAATATTAGTTTTGGTTATTTACCGAAATAAAGTTGTCACTAGAAATTTTTTTCATTGGTCTGTTTTCGGGGGGGGGGGGGGAGGGGGGAGGAAAGGGATTAATAAGTAAAAGGAAGAGAACGATTTTGATGTTAACGGTTCTTTTTTTTGTTTGTTGAATTTGATGAGAGAAAAAAATTCAATGAAGAAGCCTTTTGAAAACATCTTGCATTTATTATCAAGAAGAAAATGTGTTTTGAAAATAGGCAGAAACAATTAGATGAATAAAAATGTTTTTTTAAAACAAATAGGAACATTTATTAAATTATATATATAATGAATTTGAATGAATCAATATAATATATATTCTCTGAATTTTGTAATACAACTTCATTGAGCTTGTAATTGGAAATTTTCGGATGCTGTAAGGAGTATAAAATTGAAAATATGCATTCCTCATAAAAACCTACAAATATAAATATATATATATATAAGTTTTGAGGTGTAAATAGACTAGATATACATTCGGGTTGTACACATTATAACTTATTTCGACCTTGGCTTGGTCTCCTCGGATGTGTTTCCAACCGCAATTCAAAATAGGTATGAATTGCGGTTGGAAACACATCCGAGGAGACCAAGCCAAGGTCGAAATAAGTTATGTGTACAACCCGAATGTATATCTAGTCTATTTACACCTCAAAACTTATTCATGCTCTGTTTAAACGGACATAGAGCTCTCTGATTCGAATTCCTATCGAAACTATTCGAACCTGCACACTATATATATATATATATTACTAATTTGGTATATGTCTAAAGCCGAAACTATACTATTACTTCTATTAATGTTCAACTATTATACTATCTAGTGTAGTATCTGTTCTGTTATCATTTGACCATCCTCCCAGGCATTACCTCTTCCTTTTTAGAGGGTGGGATCATGTAGTATCACTTCTGCGGTCATGATACGATCCTTTTGGGAATTAGCTCCACCTTTTTGGGAGGTGGGGTAGTGTAGTATCACTTCTGTGGTCATGATACAATATTCCCAGGCATTACCTTCTCTTTTGAAAGGTGGGTATTGAAATACTAGCAAAAATATGCGACAATTTTTTAACAGGCGATCCCATAGATAGCAAAAAAGATAACAAGTAAGGTTTGGTGTAACAAGAGTGTGTCTTGAAATAGCTAGTCATTTAAGGCAGTCAGAGAGAGACACTAAACAGACGGGTGGCCGCATATAAGCACCCCTTCCATCTCAGCCGCATGGATAAGAAAATTATAATTAAAGGTCATAGGAGCATATGGAGTAACCTACAATCTGGCAGGTATTGATGATTGTCGAATTAATCTAAAATATAAAGTAAAGTCAGCCTCTTTCTCGATTTTTTTTTTTTTTGTCATCGATAGCTTTCTTCTTACAAAATCAATATTTAATTCTGGTTCGTCAGTTCTATTGGTGGATTGATGCAGCATGTTGTTAAGATGAATAAAATGTAATTCAATTTAAATCCTCCAAAAATACTTTGAACGGGTCGGAAATTATTTTCTTATAGATGCCATCAACGCCTGGTAAATACAGCTAATATATTAATATTTTAAATGGTCTTTATCATTCTTAATCATCAAATTATTCTGAGGTAGATTCAAACTAATGAAGATGAATGCAATCTAAGATGGAGATAAAGTCATAGTTCACACGTGGAGTCCAGATAAAGCCACTAAGACAATCATTGAAAAGAAATATCCAACCCCATCATTCTATTAGAGATAATGGTTACGCAACCTGCGAAAATTTATTGGAGAAAATGTAGCTCTTTCAACAAGATTCAAATGTACATCCATGAAAATCCAGAACGCATGTTGTTTTGTTACACGAATTGAACTTCTAAATAGAGCTCACGAATATTGTGCCTCATGATTGTCTGGTTGGCATGAAGTCCTCCTCATTGGTCGCAGCTATTTGTTTACCTGCAGGATTACAGGTTTTTACCCTGACACCAAGAGCAGCAAGGCTCACCGGTTACATGCAAAGTTTGAGAAGGTTTGGCCTAGAACAGTGGTCCCCAACTCCCGAGCCGCGGACCGGTACCGGTCTGTGAATCAATTGGTACTCGGCTCACAAGTAATCATAAATTATTTCTTTTTTTTTTTATTATCTGAATCTGATCTTTCATTGATTTAGCATTATGTTGGATTAACATTTTCATGCAATTCATATTCGTTTATTTGGTGTATCGGTATCTTATTTTAAAGTCATGTTTAAGGGTTACCATAGTGATTACAGTCAGAAAGCATTACGGCAATGGTCGTCAACAAAGGGAAGAGAAGAGGAGGAAAGCTTGTGAGACTAAGCGGGCACAGAAATATGCAACGGACTTATCTGACTGTTCAAACTGGTAACTTTATTCAGCTGTTGAAAAATAACAACCTTAGAGTATTCCCAGGCCATTGTAAAATTGTCAAGTATTGACCGGTCCGCAGTTATAAAAAGGTTGGGGACCACTGGCCAAGAACACACAAACGAAACAATGTGTAACTTTCACTTCATTGATTTGTGGTACTCTGCCTGACATGTCTTTGCTTGCCACACATAGAGGCGGAGACGACAGATGACAACGGATCCTAATGCTGACCCCAGGATTTTCACCAGAGCTCTATTAGCTTAGTTGCGGCCCTAATACTGCTTGCACTAACACGTTGCCATCACTCCTATCATTGTTGCTGTGTTTATAGTTATCATTTAATATATAGATATCATGTTTTTCCATATATACATGATAAAATTATGGAGAAGTTTCTCCTGGTATAGTCCAGCAGTTTCCCTTATCACTGTGGCAGTTTAATAATACCATCATCTTCAGACCGAGAATACCTAACATCTCTACGGAGATGGGGACGAAAATATCTATCCATCAGAGCCTTATATTTAATTATTGTGTGGTTCTCGGCACGTCTAGCGATAGTTGATAGCAGAGGTAACGATATTACAAGTGGAAAAGGTATCGTTCATGCGGTGCCCAGATCATGGCTTTTCCGTGTCCGACAAGCCTTAAATGTTGCCAGCTTCTCCTCTATTTTAGAACCTGTCGGTCTGGACACGGATAATAGAAAGATGCCGGGTGGAATTACGAGCATGCCATAACAACCCAGCTATGAGAAATGATGGCTAGTTTCGAATAAGAAACCCCTCAGAGTTAGGTAGTAAAGATGCTATAAAAACAACCCTCTTTCGTGAACGCACATGCAAATCCCATCAAAAGAATTACATTTTCTCTGCTGAATTTTTAGTGCTTAAGGCTACAGATATAATATATAACCATTGTACCTAAATAATGAGGGGGACTTCCTGTTAAATATATCTGTAGTATCTACTTGAAGTCTTATTGTAAAAAGAAATGTTTTCTTAAAACTTAATAACAATATATATATATATATTAACTTTAAGTAAATAATATTAAATTATTTTTACCTACATATGCCAGCGTTTCAAGCTTTCACTCTCATCAGTGTAGGAAATGATAATCTCAGACAGTCGTAACGTTCAAACCCGGTTACAGAATCACCATAGACTCTGTAAGCAAGCGTCATAACCATATACATATATATATATATATATATATATATATATATGTGTGTGTGTGTGTGTGACAGAAAATGGAACAAGAAACCCATGGAACTTACATACAGCAATTTGACCGAAACATGAAATGGACCATTTGGAAAATTAAAAAAAGTCTTATCAAGCAAAAGCACTTTATGTTATTTAATAATGTTTGCCTAAATGAAAATATGCTGCCTAAATACACTATATATATATATATATATACCATCTTCTTTCTTCTTACAATAAAAATACCTGCCAGCTAATTATAAATAATAAATGATTATATATATGAAACTCAATGTCTGTATAGATGTGTGATGTTAGTGTGTTCCCTCCTTTAAAATATCAAATATATCCTATTTTGATGAAATTTATATTATATGTATAAAATTCTCTGGGGAAAACAATGGAAGTGATTCTGAACTTCTATGTTACCAAATATATACGTGCCCTCACCTCTAAGTGACCCATTGGGACAGAAACCACTTAAGACTTCAAATACATATATCCGATTTTAATGAAATTTAAAACATATGTTTAAGACTCGAATTCAGAATTTTAGCTATAAGAGAGCGAACCGAGAGGAATGAGCAGTAAACATCGGGTCTTTCTTACTAGTAATAAATAAAGCAAATGTTTTTATCTTTTAATTTATCAATACATTGTAACAATTTAAATCATTTACAAAAAAAAAAAATGATCTATTTCTTCTCACCTTCAAAATAAACGGATTCCACTTTTGTGAATTTACTTATTTAAAATTGCAACAATTAGTTGTATCAAACTAACAAGAATGCAATCGAGTTTGTTTTTAAAACTGTTTAATGACAGAATTCTATTTCTAACGGTTTATTTGATTTTGGGAAAAATTCATTTTGAAATGGGTGAAATTTTAATTTTTGGCACACAGCGACATTAGCTATTTCTCAGGTTACTTTTTGCAATTCATCTTTGGTGTTCGTACGATCTCACTTTTTCAGATGGGTGTGAAAGGTGATAACGTACGTACGAAACGAAAAAGGCTTAGCGTATTGTTATATAGATATTTCTTCTCTTAAAAAAAATCTAAATGACAAAATTCATTGGATCAAGTGTAGATTCACCATCCCAATTATGTTAGCAGCTGAAAGGAACGGATTAACAAAAAAACTCCCTGTTTTAATGGATGACGTCATCTCTTTGTGACTCTTCCCTTTGTAATGGCATAAGTGACAAGCAAATAAATAAGACGAGAGGAAGAAAGAGCCAGAGTGAGCAGAAATGGACTAATTTTTTTATTTAGTATTTTTATTTTGTATATTTAACTGACTTCGCAAACTCACTTTTTCCTGATTCAAACAATTTTACCCCAGCTCAATGGGTAACACAAATGGGTCACATTTTTTTCTAGTCTTGTCGTCAGACACATTGAAATTCATGTTTTCATCTTGCAGAACTTGAGATGTATAGTCGGTTATATAATGATCATGCTGCTGTGATCAACCTTTTAAATAAAGATACTGCCAAGTCTGCTGCAAAGAAGGCGGGCTCCCTCTACCGGGCTAGAAAACTTCTCACACCTGCCGGTATCATATATCTCTATAGAGCCACCATTCGCCCATGCATCGAGTATTGTTGTAACATCTGGGCTGGTGCACCAACCACTAGTCTCTACCTTTTGGACAGGGTGCAACAAAAAAAAAGAGTCTCTAACCTAATATGTCACGCACTGTCTTCCAAGCTCCAGCTCCGTGTCCCATAACCGCAGTTTTGCATCTTCGTGCTTGTTTTCGAAGTACTTCAATAGAATGTGCTCTCATGAACTTACTGCATAGATACCTCTTACCAATCCGGCTAGTAGCAAAATATCATCCCTTCACTGTAGAGGTCCCCAAATGTCGGAAAACTTTTTACTCTAATACCTTCTTTACTCAAACCTTTAGAATTTTTTCCCTGCTCCCTGTTTCCTTAACTGTACCAACATGCAGAAATTTAAATGTAATGTGAACAACTATCACGCTGCACAACTCCCCTACTTAGGATCCACCCTATGAATATGGTCCCTAATCATAGTAGCCCCTTACGTCTCAGTGGCAATATGCCTTTTTTGAGGTGAATAAAAGTGAAAAACAAACACTTCTCTTGGGAATAGTACAATCTTGAATGAGATTTGAGACATTAGTCATGTCCTGGTCGGCAACCAGATCCTTCGTCGATTCAACCATGGACAGAGTTTTGTTGGAAATGTTAGCCCATTGAGTTTTGTTTTGCAACTAACTTCTTTGAATTTGGCACATTTTCAGCTATTTGAGATCACTTGATTTACTTGGGAGCTGCATGTGTTAAGTACCATGCATCTTTTTTACACCTGCTCCTCATCTCCTCCAGTTACGGCCTTTGAGATGTGAAGAGGTTGGGCGAATGAGAGAGAGAGAGAGAGAGAGAGGAAAAGAGTGAATGTGTGAGAGATATAGTAGAAGAAAAGATGGCGGAATTGAATTTTTAAAACTTTTTCGATATGCAAAGCATGTCTATGTGACATCCTGCTTTTTCTACACATGTCACTGTGACATTTCCTTTCCTACACACGTAAAATATGGGGAATTGTTAAAAAAATGCAATCATATTTTGATCATAGATCTCATCAGATTATTGACTCTGATGAGTAATTTTGTAACAATTTATTATTATTATTATTATTATTATTATTATTATTATTATTATTATTATTATTACTAGCGGGACCCATGGAAATTCCACAGTTGTATCTTTCATTTGCTGTATATTGCTTCGGTGCATTACATGGATGCCCGGTGTGAAAGCAGACCCCACGATATTATTGTACCCCCTTGATTCAAGCTGAAACATACTTATCTAACTAATCTGGTTAATGTAGTGTCAAAATATATCCAGTTATGAGGGTCTATTTTTAAAACGCTTGTAGAAATTTGTGACATATTTTTATTATATAAGAACACCCGGAGCGAATGAAGACCCCTGATATTGTTGTACCATCTTTGGACAGAACAGATATTGCACTTTGATCCTAGCCCGAAGACCAAGAAAGTGTATTTTAGTTCGAGTTTCACATTCGACACAACAACGACATCAGGTGAAATTTATAAGAATTACTTTGTTTGCATTGCATCTTTGACAATCAGGCGATCCTATCTTTAAAAAGGTGGAAGATTGATAATGTACATGTTACTTTTACAAAGCTTTACTGATTTATTGAGCACTATTGGAATAAATACTAGACCTCCTACTTTTTAAATATATTAATTTTGAGATATTTGAGTTGTAAAATACTCGTGATCCGGGGTTTCGCATCGCATGACCGGTAGTGAATAGTCATATCTCTATGCTGATGAGTCCCGATTATTTAAGGATGAAACGTATACGTACATAGATAATAAGCAATAACAAATATTTATTATTATCATATATATATATATATATATATATATATATATATATATATATATAAACGAGTTGAGATCAACAACATTTGAACATTATTTATATCAGTTTCAAGAATTCAAACACAACGATTATTTGGAGTATCTATGTGTTTTTACAAAGAATATATATCAAAAAAATATATATATCTGAAATGTTTCTAATTTTAAGCTCAATAAAGCTGTATTACAGGATTCAGAGCATATATATCTTGTATTTGCATTCCATTGACCATACGGTGAAAATCCAGGTTGATTTCTGATAAAAATTCGGAAAATTGAAGTATATAAAGACAAAACACTCACTTGGGGGGAAAAGTTGACCACTTTAGAGAAAAGAAAAAACGAACAGAGAAAAAATTCCACCCCTCAATAAGATGTTCACACTCGAGAAAACACACGAATATATATATATTCAAAAAGTAGCGACCTTTGCAAAGCAAATTCAACTAGTATATATATATATATATATATATATATATATACATACTATAAGTATTTATTTAATATTATAGTGTTTTTCACCTACAGACGACGTCGTTTCGGGCTCTCTTACCCTCATAAGTATGTGTATATATATATATATATATATATATATATATATATATATATATATATATATATACTAGCTGAATTTGCCTTTCAAAATTCGCTACTTGAAATGTCAGTAAACTTTTCTCAGCAGTCGGCCACCACCACGAAGGAAAAGAAATCTTTAATGTATATATTTGCATTATCAGCTTCCTATCTAGAATTTATGATTGTTTTATTTATTGTTGTTATAAAGTTCCATTTGAAAGGATATCAAACTCTTTGCGTGTGCAAGGTCTATTGTTACATTTAGGCTCAGTTCTGCTTTGAGAAGTTGATTTCCATGTTATATATATATATATATATATATATATAGCATACATCTATTTAAACACCTTTACATGAGCAATTTATGTGTCATGAAATCAACAAACAATTGAATTATGTACGATCGTTTCAGCGACAATATATTTTGATTATTACTATCCGATCATCGCCAGTACCGGGTATAAATATCAAATTAAAGGTATATAGACAGCAGCAATGGAATAACATATCAACACTCTTATTTACACAGCAAGTTAGAAAGAGAGACAAGAGTTGATGTATGTATTGTTCAAATTATAGCAGACTAGGTTGAAACATTGTTTAGGGATGCATGTAGGCGTTCTACGTTAAAGAAAACATGTTATATTATATGCAGGCAGAATTACACCGTAGGAAGCAACAAAACATTTATCAAATTATACAAAATATAAAAGTTATTAAAAGTAAAAATCATCTACATATATGATTTAACAATAAGGAAAGTTTCATAAGGGCTCTGAAGTTTATTATCAGTGGTAGAGCAATTAGTCAAAAAAAGTTAAAGTAAGCAGCCCAGTCAAAAACCATTCTATCTTCCTTAGAAGTGGTAGAAAAGGAAAACATCAGATTAATTAAAGGATACAGTGTATGGTAAAATTACCCATAGAAATAGTTAATATTGTGTCACTAAAGTGAAAACTTGCAATTAAGAGTTAAAGTTATAATTTTGATAAGCTTTTGGAAATTAAATTTAAAATTTTTAAAATCTTTTTTTATTTACCTCCTCGTCAGGAGGTTAGGCACAAGGCCAGTTTTATCTTACTCCCACAAGGTAAGATGTGATCCAAGGTCGGGTCCGGAAAGTGGGGCTTGAAAAGCGAGTGCCCGAGAAGGTGAGCACTCTGGCCATCAAAAATTGCCTGGGCAGCCCCGTCGGCATTCCCCGGTAGGGGCGCCTCAGGCAGTAAGCAATAAACTTACTCCTCCCAAAGAGGGGATGCAAAGCCTGGGAGGGTGGACCTCCTAGAACTGAACAGGACCGTCCCACAGACCGGCGTAAATCAAGCCCTGAAGGCCAAGACGATACCAGTCTATGGAGTGCAGTATCCATCGGAACAGATACTACACTTTGATCTTGGCCAAAAGGCCAAAGGAAGTTGTTATTTATCTACCTCCCACAGCGGTAAGATGTGACACAAGGTCGCGAAAGTGGGATTTGATAAACCAGCGCCCGAGAAGGTGAGCACTCTGGCCATTAAAAATTGCCTGGGCAGCCCCGTCGGCATTCCCCGGTAGGGGTGCCTCAGGCAGTAAGCAATAAACGTACTCTTGCCCAAAGGGGGGGAGGCAAAGCCTGGGAGAGTGGACCTCCTAGAACTGCACAGGACAAGCATAAATCAAGCCCCGAAGGCCAAGACAATACCAGTCTATGGGGTGTAGTGTCCATCGGAACAGATACTACACTTTTTTCTTAGCCAAAAGGCCAAAGGAAGTTTTTATTTACTCCTCTCCAGGAGTTAGGCACAAGGCCAGTTTTATCTTACTCCTACAAGTAAGATGTGACCCAAGGTTGGGTCGGGAAAGTGTGGTTTGAAAAGCCAGCGCCCGAGAGGTGAGCACTAAAAGAAGGTTAGGCGTCCAATATAGATTGTATAATTATGGAGCCTAGGTTAAGGCAGGATCAGTGATAATGAATCCAAATAAAACATTTATCAATAAAAATAGTGATAAATTAATTAGCAATAAAGACAAGACAGTAGATATATTATTCATGCTGGTAGCAAGTTTACCTAAAACATGAGAAAAAATTTAACTAGAGAATAATTATTCTGTCATAGTAAGTAAAAATATCCCAGAATACATACTTCCCCGGCCCCAGGAAAATAAGGGAATATATATATGTCTGTAAATATATCTTTCACAAATAAGTTACACAGTAATGTTCATGTATTATTCCCATAAGAAATCATCAGGCGCATTTATCATGATGATTTCCATCGAGAATGAAATATGAACGTTTCTGTGTAGCTTACTTGTCATAGATATATTTTCATACCACCAAATTCTACTCACGTATTGAGCACTGTTGAGTAAATACTGGAAATATGTATATTCACAATATATTATATCGCCTTATAATATTATATGTGTGTATACATGAAATACTACATATATATATATATATATATATTTATATATGTGTCTAGGTATAGATAAAAAATTAATAAACATAAAACAAACTATATAGAAAAAAAATAATTTAACACAGAATCATGCTTCTTTAGATTCGATATTTCATTTCAGTTGTTAAACTTTGTCAAAAATAGCATTTATTGAACAGATTCAGGTGATTATATACAAAAAATGAAAGTAGTAGTGATAGGTATTCCAAAAAGTGAGATTGATAAAGTAAAGAATGTTTTAGGGTGTGAGGGAAGTGAGGTTGTTAGTAGGTCGGATGTAGAGTGTGTGATTAAAAATGATTGATCGAAGAGATTAAGTGTTATGTAGAGATAAGAAATGCATATCGGCAGGTGGGTGAAAAAAAAAGGAGGAAGAATGTTTAGATGGGTGATGGTGTGTAGTATGTGAAATTATTAATTGTTCTATATAGTGTTTCTTTAAAATCTTTTTCCTATCTAAACATCTACACATTTTGTCGGATATTTCCTTCACACACACACACACACACACACACACACACACACACACACACACACACACACACACATATATATATACACATATATATATATATATATATATATATATATATATATATATATATATATATATATATATATATATATGTACAGTTCGGCAGCAAGTCATTTTCAATGCAAGCGCCATTAAAGACCACAGAGTTTCTCTCTTCACGATCTTTCTTGTCAATTTCTCGACGCGGCGATCGATTCTTCAGGTTTCGGGTGTTAATCGGTGGAGTATGGCACCTAGCGTTGTGTCGTGAGCCATTCCTCTAGCGCTTATATATATATATATATATATATATATATATATATATATATATATATATATATATATATATATATATATATATATATATTGCGCCGATTTATGAAGGTAAACAGTATTTTTTTCCTAATAAACCTGCATATATAATGCTTTAATAATGTCAGTTTTATTTTTTTTTGACACTATTTTGTTCTTTTCTTTCCGATGAGTCACACTTAGTGAAAATCCAAGATATATAACTCTGTATTTTGTCTTAGTGATGACGAAACGGACCTTAAAGAACTAGACCCCTTTAATAATGAATAAAGACATGGTCACTGGAATCTAATTTTCTATTGCTATATATATATATTTAGGCAAACATTATTGAATAACACGGAGTGTTTTTGCTTGATAAGACTTCTTTTTTTTTTTTTTAATTTTTCGAATTGTCCATTTAGTGTTTCGGTCAAATTGCTGTATGTAAGTGCCATGTGTTTCTTGTTCCATTTTCTTTCTTTCTTGCAAGTACTTTCGATTTCATTCGTCAAATCATCTTCAGGCGGTGTTAATTTTGGTTTCTTAAAAAAAAGAATTTGATTACGTTCTGAGCGCGTTCAAGATTCAAGTGTATAATTGCTTAATGGATAAGAATTTGGTAACGTTTATTACTATGCTAGACACTTTAAAAATTATGACTAGTTTCGTAATTCACATGATTGATTGATTCACATTTTTGAATCTTGAACGCGATGAGAACGTAATCAAATTCTTAACGGAAAAACAGTCAAACTTTAAATCTTGCACGCTCTTAGAACGTAATCACGCTCTCATGTAACATCTCAATATTATAGATGCTCATTTTAAGTTGTAAATTACTGGCCGTTATAATAATAAAAAAACTCAACAGTAAATACATATTTTTTAATAATGGTATGCTATAGCAAAAGAAAACAGTAATTGTCTAGTGTGTGATTCGAACCCACAATGGTATAAAATATTGGAACTGAAAGCGAACGCTTTATCCACGAGGTTACTGATTTAACAAAAATATTTTCTTTTTTAAAACTAATTAAATGAGTTTGACGTCGGGACTTTTTTTTTACCTCTCCACATAGATCTAAAATAGTTTGGTTGTCTAAAATAAACTAAGAAACATAAATATAAAATTAAAAAATTCTTATTTGAGTAAAAACATATTAGTGAACATTTATTAAATATTTTGATCCAGTGTCGCAGATTTTGTACATGTCTGTGTAAATAAAAATAATTACATATAAAAGCTCTATTTGATATTGAGCACTTTTTATAAACCCGGTTGAAATTCTTTGTGGATGTTTTACCTGGATTATTATTATTATTATTATTATTATTATTATTATTATTATTATTATTATTATTATTATTATTATTTACTCACTAGGAGTTCTCACACAGGTCATCAGTGATTGCTCATCGACAATCGGTGGTATTCCCTGGAATCTGAGTGACAACAAGTCTCCCCAGATTTCCAGTATTCTCCACCTCTTTTCGATAGCCACCGCAAATAAATTTGCAGTATCACAACAGCCGTTTACCATTGATTACTCGCCGGCAAGGACCATTGGTGTTTTCTGGGGTTTGGGTGGCAGTAAGCCTCCCCGAGGTCCCAGCAGTTTCTGCACTTCCAGTGGAGGTCTGGTTTGTGCTGTCCCTCCTCGGTCTTCTCATCCTCCTTGACCCTATGCAGATATTTTGTGTGGTGTCAGCCTAGACCGGTACCATTTAAAAAAAAAATTTTTTTAATATATATATATTTTTATTTTATTTTTTTAAATTTTTTATTATTATTATTTTTTATTTTGTATTTTTTATTTTATTTTTTATTTTATTTATTTATTTATTTTTCTTTTTTAAATATTTTTTATTCTTTTTTTGTCGGGGGGGGAGCTGATCATTTTTTATTTATTTATTTTTTGAGGGGAGCTGATTATTTTTAATTATTATTATTATTATTATTATTATTATTATTATTATTATGATTATTATGATTATTATTATTATACACATATATATATATATATATATATATATATATGAGAGAGAGAGAGAGAGAGAGAGAGAGAGAGAGAGAGAGAGAGAGAGAAGGAGATGTAAATGTTGAGTTTGTTAATGAACAACCGATTGTGACAATTTCTTTTTAATGTACGTTACCATTTCCTCCCAATGAAGAGGTAATGCCTTAAATGGTGATCGCATGACAACAGAACATACAACACTATTCTCCCAAATGAGGAGGTAATTACTGGGAGGATGGTCTCATGACGACAGAACATATACTACACTACCCCCTCCCTCCAAGAAAGATGTAATGTGTAGGAGGATGCGGCCATGACAACGGAACAGATACTACACTACCCCCTCCCCCCTTAAGCATTAAAAGATAGTACATTAATAGAAGTAATAGTATATTTTCGGTTATAGACAGACAGATACCAAATTTCCATTATTAATAGAAGTACAATAGTACATTAATAGAAGTAATAGTATAGTTTCGACTATAGACAGACAGATATAAAATTTCCATTATTAATAGAAGTACAATAGTACATTAATAGAAGTAATAGTATATTTTCGGTTATAGACAGACAGATACCAAATTTCCATTATTAATAGAAGTACAATAGTACATTAATAGAAGTAATAGTATATTTTCGGTTATAGACCGGCAGATACCAACTTTCCATTATTAATAGAAGTACAATAGTACATTAATAGAAGTAATAGTATATTTTCGGTTATAGACCGGCAGATACCAACTTTCCATTATTAATAGAAGTACAATAGTACATTAATAGAAGTAATAGTATATTTTCGGTTATAGACCGACAGATACCAAATTTCCATTATTAATAGAAGTACAATAGTACATTAATAGAAGTAATAGTATATTTTCGGTTATAGACAGACAGATACCAAATTTCCATTATTAATAGAAGTACAATAGTACATTAATAGAAGTAATAGTATAGTTTCGCTATAGACAGACAGATATCAAATTTCCATTATTAATAGAAGTACAATAGTACATTAATAGAAGTAATAGTATATATTTCGGTTATAGACAGACAGATACCAAATTTCCATTATTAATAGAAGTACAATAGTACATTAATAGAAGTAATAGTATATTTTCAGCTATAGACAGACAGATACCAAATTTCCATTATTAATAGAAGTACAATAGTACATTAATAGAAGTAATAGTATAGTTTCGACTATAGACAGACAGATATAAAATTTCCATTATTAATAGAAGTACAATAGTACATTAATAGAAGTAATAGTATATTTTCGGTTATAGACAGACAGACACCAAATTTCCATTATTAATAGAAGTACAATAGTACATTAATAGAAGTAATAGTATATTTTCGGCTATAGACAGACAGATACCAAATTTCCATTACTAATAGAAGTACAATAGTACATTAATAGAAGTAATAGTATAGTTTCGGCTATAGACAGACAGATACCAAATTTCCATTATTAATAGAAGTACAACAGTACATTAATAGAAGTAATAGTATATTTTCGGCTATAGACAGACATATATCAAATTTCTATTATTAATAGAAGTACAATAGTACATTAACAGAAGTAATAGTATAGTTTCGGCTATAGACAGACATATATCAAATTTCCATTCTTAATAGAAGTACAATAGTACATTAATAAAAGTAATAGTATATTTTCGGCTATAGACAGACATATATCAAATTTCTATTATTAATAGAAGTACAATAGTACATTAATAGAAGTAATAGTATATTTTCGGCTATAGACAGACAGATACCAAATTTCCATTATTAATAGAAGTACAATAGTATATTAATAGAAGTAATAGTATATTTTCGGCTATAGACAGACAGATACCAAATTTCCATTATTAATAGAAGTACAATAGTACATTAATAGAAGTAATAGTATAGTTTCGGATTAAGACAGACAGATACCAAATCTCTCTTAGTAATAAATTGATTAAGAAAGCAGCAGTAGAATTTCGACAAAGTCCCACAAGTAAATTATTATTGCGTGTATGTAGCTGTGTTATATCTTATGTGTGCACAATTCTTTACATCTACCCTGACATTTTCACTGTATTACTATTTAGAGTCGTAGGGAGGAGAAGAGGGGCGAATGGTGGTATTTGCATAATTGGCGTAAAAAAAGGGCGCCATACTGAATTACTCAGATGTAACACTCGGTTGATATGACCACTATCATTTAACTGTTGAGACAATGGTAGGACAGTTATATATATATATATATATATATATATATATATATATATATATATATATATATATATATATATATGCTGGCCAATCTCAAGTGAGTGTGTCAGTGTCTGAGCTTGGCTTGAGAAGTGACTTGTGCCGAAATAATTGAGCCACGTGTGCATAGGTCACTCCTCTCCCCCCCCCCCCCCCAAACAGACAAGACAAGTCAGTCTGCACGCAACATTTATGACCTATTCATCTCAGGGTCGGATTCAATTATCTCAACACTTGCATTCTCGTATTGGGGGCAATGGGCGTGGGGTTTTCGATAGCCATCAGTTTTAGAGATAAGATGGGATAGGTGGAGGAGGTATACAATCTGAATGCGGACCTGCTTCGTTAGTTCATTGAGTGCGATCTTAGCTCTCCTTTCACTCCATCTTCTCCCTCTCTCTCCCTGTCTGCATGTATATTTGTCTGTGGGATCTATTCTACAATTATTGAAGTGCCTCGCTTGCATGTGTGCTCAGAGCTATCGACAGCAATTGCGAAACCCGGGAACACCCCCCCCCCCACTCACGTCTTCCTTCACACTAATACGTAAGGCGCTATAAATCTCTCTCTCTTTCTCTCTCTCTCTCTCTCTCTCTCTCTCTCTCTCTCTCTCTCTCTATATATATATATATATATATATATATATATATATATATATATATATGAGGTAAGGTGCACGATAAAGTCATGAAAATGAAATGCCGTGGTAGACAAAATGTATGAAAATAGAGACAAACGGAAAACAGGTTAAAATGCAGAAGAAAAACAAAAACAAGAGCTTTGACCGGTTTCGTTCGTATTAACGTATTTTCTGAAGACGTTCGTTAATATGAACGAAACCGGTCAAATCTCTTGTTTTTGATTTTCTCCTGCATTTTAACCTGTTTTCCGTTTGTCACTTTTTTCACACACACACATACACACACACACACACACATATATATATATATATATATATATATATATATATATATATATATATATATATATATATATATAGGCCATAACGCTAGATTATCGGTTGAATATGGCCACTATCCAAAATGCCACAATTGCTGAAACATGAAAACAACTAGGGCGTCAATGCCGTAATATTTGTTCAAAAAAATCTTTAAAAATGAACATTTTAGTAAAAACAAAACAAAAAGCAAAACAACAAGACTCAATCAATTGATGCTAAGATATTTGTTGCTTAAGAAGTAGAAATTAACATATTAACCTTTTGGAATTTTGAGATGAGGACTGATTATTTGGATTCTTCGGATTATTCGGATTACTGTTCTCATCTCGGATGTAATTCTCAGAACGTTTCTGCCTATGTAACCAACGAGCTTCTTCCCGTGCGTCTTATCGAATTTGGGAAACTTTGTGTTTGACATGAACCCATGGTACCACGGGATAAAATGCTAACTAATAATCAGTTCTTACAATATAATTAAACTTATTTAAGACTTCTACTCTGTCATGGCTGACGGAACTAAATTTCCGAGTTAGACGCAAAGGTTCCCGAGTTTGACAAGACGCACCTGAAGAAGGTCGACGCTTACATCATTCGAAACGTTGTGAGAATAATATCCAAAATGAGAACAGTAGTCCGAATAATTCAAACAATAATACAACTTATTAACCCTTCTCATCTGTGAACCCTTTTTTATTCTACTCATGTGTTTAGCGTAGTAGCCTGACGTATCAAATTTGTCGAGTTGATTGATGCAACCAGAAGATAATCTGTTATGATCCCAAGGTCATCTCTACTATGAGAAGTTACAAACAGTTACATTCAGACGACTTAGTCTTTGTGCATTGCCCAGTTTAAAGTAGAACCAAAGGGGCATTTATTTCACCGTTCGGTCTGTCTAGTGGTCGGAAAGAAAAATGACCGATTCTAATGTCTTTTTTTCGTCACTTTTCCGAGCCTTGCATAGTTTCATCAGTGATGAAGTTTTTCATATTCTGGCCTGTTATAGTTAGTCAAAAGTACAGAAGCTGGGTCTAACAAAAAGAGATACAAAGAGCGTTCTACATTTGAAGTGAATCAGGACATATTTTAATTTGTGTAGTGGTTACAATCGCTGTTGAAAGCGGGTGTGTGGCACAGCAATTAATCTTAACTTTGCAACCTTAGCTAACAAACACAAAAAGAGAGATTGATTTGGGTATGTTGACACGAGAAGTTTGAAACATCCTCACCATCATATTCGATTTAACGTCCATTTTACATGCTGGCATGTGCTGGTCAGCTTTTAGAAATTGACTTCCAAACTAACCTATCTCTGGCTGGTCTGTATTTATCTCCCTTTTTCTCAAATCCATCTTTACCACATTCTTCCGATGTTTTCCTTGGCCTTTCTCTTTATACTAACCTTGCTATCTTAGCTGTTTTACTAATAACTGAACACCTCTCATCCATTCTTTCAGCGTGGCCATACCATCGAAGTCTTCTGTCCTTCACTCATCTCCCTGTACTTTATAGATTTAATCTTCCCCTGAGGTCATCAGACCTAAGCCTGTCTTTAAAAATCACATCATACACCTATCGTATCATTCTTCATATCATTTCTCTCCATGCAACTTATGTTCTCAGCACTCACTGGCCAGGTTTCCCTTCAATACATCATCACACTGCATACATATCCCTGATATACACTGCCCTAAGTCGATAATGGTAACTCTCTGCTGGTTAGTTATGACAGAAATTCCCTGAACTTAGTTCAGCCACTCCTAACTCTTGCAACCACACTAGTACCTGCTCCTTCCTGTACTCCAATGGTATCACCAAGGTAACAAAACTCTTTAAAAATCTCAATAACTTCACTATCCAATGAAACAGTTGAGAAAAAAAATGATCGTCCTACCTAGTTTTACTAATTGCAGGAAAAATTACCAAATCAATTCATCTCTTTTTCTTTTCCTCTTCATTGTCTTGCGCTTCTTTTAAAATTCGCAGACCCCAAATATGAGTGAAGGTCGACGGCATGGAGACCAGTCATTTTTTCTATTCTCAGCCAGTTGCTCAACCGGAGGTACGCTTCCAAACCAATTCGCTTGGTCAATTCGTTTCTACTTATTAGCTTATTCCCTGTTTAGATTTTACCCAACCCCATCGGTGATAGATAAAACTTAATTTTCCCATTCGATCTTTAACTTTTTTCTCCATTGGTCAACCCTTTTTCAATATTAATTCGACAAATCTAAGTCTTAAAGCTGGGCGGTCGCCATCTTAATATTTTCGTTATCATAAATCCTCTTTCTCGTTCCAAATTTGAGTCAGCAAACGATTTGACAATAAATTCTTTATGAAGTCAAAAGTCACTCTTAGAAGTTAATTCAATTTCTTCAAATGACAACTGTGTGCGGTCCCCAGTGTTGTGTCCCCCGAAACATTCCGGAACAATAATGTCGCGTTTTGGTAGATAATTTCCAATGCAGATTGTTATTCTTATTACCAGTGTTACATTGACTGGTTTTAACATACGTTGTAATGTCAAAGAAGAAGAGCTCTCGTCCGTTGATCCGAAATGGGACGATGTGTCGTTTCTTGATTCGGCGAATTCCAACAGCCCGGGAACTATTCGTACTGCCTTGTGCGTTCCTTCTCGCCGTCATTTGTCGCCGCCTGCAGCTATTTGTACTAACCTTACGTCGTTGTCGCGTCCATCCTCATAGCCATTATCCAACACCAGCACGAACT
>OY744522.1:146301166-146308666 GCA_963556195.1 Sepiola atlantica
GGTCAAAAAGCCGAACTCTATGACACTGACGACGTCGAAGCTTGTATTCTAAATACAATTTTCAGCCGGAGAGAATTAATGACGCCGACACGCCAAACAAAAGAAACCGGACAACGGCGGAATCACCCATTCGGATTGCGTTTAAGGATCTTTGACAACGTGGGCTTGAACGTATAAGCAATAGTATTGCCGCTATTCGAACCAGGGAATGTGACTATCATGTAACCCCTGGGAGCTGGTGTGGTGCCATACCAGGACGATAAGAGCTCGCCCTTCCAGAGACGTCCTCAATGCGCAGACACACCAAGTTACACTCCTCACGGAACGATAGTGTTACAAGGGACCCGTGCCCACGATAGTGTTACAAGATAAAATGAAGGAAACTCATCTTTGCTGGTACGGACATATACTGCACGCAAACGACAACAAAGAGATTTAAGATTGAGACCCCTGGCGTGAGAGAGAGAGCCGTTGCAAAATATATAGAGAACAACGTCGGTGTAAGAATGTCAACTTGTTTAGCACCGTTCTCAATAGCTATTGGTTCAGAGAGTGACCCACCGAAATAGATGAATGCATTCATGTACTGGTGAAGTTTTTAAATAGATAGTTTAGTTTTAATATATATATATATATATATATATATATATATATATATATATATATATATATATATATATATATATATATATATATATATATATATACCCGAAAATGTTCCAAATTGCAAGCTCAATGAAGTTGTATTACAAGCTACAGAGCATATATAAATTATAGGTGCCTTCCAATGACCAAAGGAAAAATCAATCAATAACGACACCTTTCATCATCTTAATATGTCGTCGAACGATCACAACGAAAATTTGGTCTCGGTACTTTCAATCTTTAATTTTTTCGTTTATTTTTTTCAAGTTAAATACTTTATGATGCGTGTTTCACACCAGAAATCAAGCGGAATATATAGTCTTCAACCCGAATCTGTTGGAAAATTGTACATTATCAACAGGACAAAAACAGGAAAAACACCTCGAGACGTGAAAAAGAGGCTAGAAAATAGTTCACAATGAGCCGTTAGCAAAGGTGACGGCAAGTCGAAATACATAAAAATGTATGAAAAAAAACTCACATGAGGTATTTTGACAAAATTCGGCAAGCCCCCCCCCACCACCACCACCGACAGAAAGAAAAACTTAATTCTAAAAGCTTAACACGTTGTTCTTAGGCGTCTTTTACAGTTTAAATTCAACTGAGCCAAACCCCACCAAACCTTCGGCAAAGCAAAAGTCTCGATGGAAGAAACCAAGGCAGATAAACCAGAAGAAAAATCGATTGCCAAATTATTAACTCTAAGAATCGAAATAAAGAATAAAAATAAGCCCCCTCCCCTAAAAAGACCCATAATAAAAATACAGCTAATACGAAACTACTCATTGGTTAGAAGAAAATTCAGCACAAATTGCAATTACGCAGATAAGTATGTATAAACTACAAATAAGCATTTTCGAACATTTTCGGATATTACAGAAGGTATATACTTAAAAATATATACTTTTTTAAAAACACAAATATTATACTGCTCCTGAATTAAAACTAAAATGTCCAGAATGTTTACTAGGGAGGAAATAACCTTTTCGCCGAAGAACATTGCCATTCCAGACCATAAAACCTACATAATGAACTTGGTTCAAGCGGTCCATTCCTTTATGAAAAGAATTCGTTAGAAGGTCGTAAACCATCGCCCTGGGAAGGAAGAAGATCCTTCAAGTGTGAACTATACGTCACAGGAAATGGATCCTCCTGAATACGCTGATGACGTTAGAAACTACTGCATAGATTACTTCATATACCAGGTTCTACAAGATTAAATCTTATAAGGGTCCGGTACACATCCCTGTCTTGGATAATTTTGAGTCGGATATGTTGGAGGTAGCAGGAACAATTGACAGGGGAAGGCCAAGAAAAACCTGGGAGGAATTGATAAGGATGGATTTGAGAGAAAGAAGTACAAATAAAGACCTGTTCAGAGATAGGTTGGAAGTCAATTTCTGAAAGCTGTCCAACACATGCCAGCATGTAAAACGGACGTTAAGCCAAATATTATAATGATTGTTCATGTTTCGTTTTACAGGAAATGCGTGAGAGTTTTAAAGTAAGGTTTATTTGGCGTTGCTTCAAAACAACAAAACAAAAAAATCTAAATGTCGCCACTACACTATTTGACAGTGACCTAACATATCACGTGACATTTAATTAATAACTAACTATGCACATTTAAGAGTTTCTGTAAGTAAAAGTCGATTCAGAATAAATCGCAATTGAATGCGTGTATTTTATTGCAAATAGCGACCGCAGAGTGCTTGCATCAGAATTAAAACAGTTGCTTGGAGACAATACCAGTTTTTGTTCTTACCTCTCGAAGAAACGAGGACAATTTTACTAGAACCATTGAGGTGTGAAGAAAGAGGAGAAATATACAAATAAACACAAATAAACAGAGCCATGTTGTTTTATTCATGATCATTTCATGTGTGACGTAGTTACACATGAAATGATGCGAGGTATATTCGCTGTCGGTGATGGCCACCGTCAGTCCAGGTGACATTTTCTTTTCTACCATGCATAGACGAACATTTCAAGGGTGTCCCAAACGCACTTCGGTGATTTATTCGCAGAGTCGTAACAAAGAATCGATTTAGAATCATTAAGTATTCATTCAAGGTGTTCTTATTTACACCTAATAGTCAGTTGCTAAGCAAATGATTTCCCGAATGAAAAAAATTGCCCGCTAGGTACGTCTACGACGAATGTTTCATGTGTTTAAAGATAATTAATGAACAAGCAGTAAATAGAACAATGAACAAATAAATAAATCCTGTTGTGTTTTTTCTCGCCTTACTACCACAACTGCAAATAACTTTTCTTTCTTCCTCCATCAAACAGAATTTCCATCAACGGAGTTTCTTTCCAATAACTTTCCATCTATGGAACACATTACCACAAACTGCTTCCCTGCAGGCTACATAACCATCTTCAAATCTAATGTGAATAAATAGTCATAAACCGTTCTCATCAGTAATCAAATTTTTTTCATTCAATTCATATTTTCAATCTTCTCATAATATTCTTCATCATTCAACTGACAATCTATCCATCTCATTCACTCGTATCCTTGAGTGGCCTTTTGCCTAAATAAGTGGCGACTTGTTAGTATATAAAGGAAATGATAGAAATTAATGGAGAGTAAAAATTTATATCATCACTTTGCAAAGAGTAAAGTTTTTGTATGAATGATAAAGTTCTCAAATGTTTTTATATATATGCAAGGTGTTCGTGACAAATTTGATAATATATTTATATTTTTTTCGTTTCAGAACCATTTGAATTATTTAACAGCGGTAAAGTGCAACGCATAGCTGTTTCTGTGTACTATTCGTGGGTTTGAGATGGAGACTATAGACGGCTGCAAAGCATAGGAATATTGAAAGAGAGTGACTTGCATATGATGATTCGTGGCAGATTAAAAAATTCGAAAATTTTAGCTGCAGCTCATTGCTTCTAGAATACCTTGAAGGCTGTAAGATGTAAGCTGAAGAATTGCGACAGAAATGGGGAAGCAGTGGCTGGCAGGAAGAATTATAGCAGGCGTTCTATGTCTGCACAGTGGAATTCATCAAAGAGGCTGGAAAAAATAGTTACAGCAAGATTCATACGAAGTAATGCGAATCTCGGTGAAGGAAATGGGCGTTGGAGTAGCGACTATGAAGAAGACACTGAACGAGGATCTTCGCTACTTCTTATGTAAGAGTGGCAAGGACCAATTACTCACAGCCAAAGCTCAAGAGAACCACCTAACAAAAACCAAGAAACTCCTCAAGAAGACCAAGCTATCCTGCCTACAACACCAAGAACAAGATGATTGCGAGGAAGGATCAAACTGGTGTTCATATGTCTCTTGAAGGACACAATGAAGGCAGCGTGCTCCAAGTTCAAGTCCCGTCTGAAAGCTGTGATGCAGGTTCATGGTGGCTTCTTTGAGTGAGCTGTATTCGGCAAAAGATCATATAACAGATTCACTTTTTGATTTGAGAATATATGAATTATTCGTCAAGATATGACGTTGTTTCTTTACTTTCCAAAAGTAATAAATTTGTCGCGAACACCCTGTATACAAGAGAACCGTCTTGTGGTTATGTTTTCTCCCTTTTTACAATTTTTTTCTTATATTTCTCGTTTTTGCTGGAAATGGGGCATCCTACCGGATGCCAGGCATTCACCGGCTATTTCAGACACTCCAGCCTAGAGACTTTTTAAAGATTCTAACCGTTACTTTAAGTGCAATTGTTTGTATTTCTCTTGCACTCGGTTCACCGGGTATGATCGCCAGATAACTTTTGAAATTATTTTTCATTAGTTCTGTTGCTCCTATAATTACTGGTATGATGGAGATTTTCCTAAGATTCCAGTTTCTTTTCATGTCGTACATAAGAGCTTGGTATTTCGTAATCTTTTCCCTTTCAGCTCTGTTTAATCCTGCATCATTAGGGACACTACTGTGTGTGTGCGGCTGTGGTATGTAAATGTAGAATAAGGAATGTTCATGGTTGTTGAGTACTAAGGTTCGTTAGATCACAAGCCAATAAAGACCCATGTGTTTATTAGTGAAAGTAGTCGAACCATGGACGGTTTTAACGTGAGCGTTAGAATCCAAGTCGAGACCTACCATAGTTATCTGAACACTTTTGGGTTCAATAAGAATCGCTCTGTTTGGTTTAATAATATATACTAGTGTACACCGTCTGTTAAAAATATGCTTCGCCAGTGTCCTCATTCGCTATTTATATAAATATATTACTTAAATATTCATATAAAATCATAGAAATACATCAGTAATTTAATTTTTCATATATTAATCCTTATTATCATTATTTCCGACGACCTAAAGAAAAAGAAACATCTACTGTTGACTTTTTTTTTTGAGTGAAGGATTTCTTTCTGAATTCATTTCAGGTGACAAGGTATGTCTGCGGTGGTTGTCTAACTTGCTATTTGCTTTCTCGTCACTATTTGAAATGGTTTCGCCCAGGTGGCTAGAAAAAGTCACATGTTTTACTCGCTAACCTTTGCGTGGTAGGATGGAAGTATATATATAAGCGCTATATTAACTGAGTCTCTCCACCATTGATAACTAGCAATTTGAACTATTAACTGAGTCTCTCCACCATTGATAAATAGCAATTTGAACTATTAACTGAGTCTCTCCACCATTGATAAATAGCAATTTGAACTATTAACTGAGTCTCTCCACCATTGATAAATAGCAATTTGAACTATTAACTGAATCTCTCCACCATTGATAAATAGCAATTTGAACTATTAACTGAGTCTTTCCACCATTGATAAATAGCAATTTGAACTATTAACTGAGTCTCTCCACCATTGATAAATAGCAATTTGAACTATTAACTGAGTCTCCCCACCATTGATAAATAGCAATTTGAACTATTAACTGAGTCTCTCCACCATTGATAAATAGCAATTTGAACTATTAACTGAGTCTCTCCACCATTGATAAATAGCAATTTGAACTATTAACCGAGTCTCTCCACCATTGATAAATAGCAATTTGAACTATTACCTGAGTCTCTCCACCATTGATAAATAGCAATTTGAACTATTAACTGAGTCTCCCCACCATTGATAAATAGCAACTTGAACTATTAACTGAATCTCTCCACCATTGATAAATAGCAATTTGAACTATTAACTGAATCTCTCCACCATTGATAAATAGTAATTTGAATTATTAACTGAGTCTCTCCACCATTGATAAATAGCAATTTGAACTATTACCTGAGTCTCTCCACCATTGATAAATAGCAATTTGAACTATTAACTGAGTCTCTCCACCATTGATAAATAGCAATTTGAACTATTAACTGAGTCTCTCCACCATTGATAAATAGCAATTTGAACTATTAACTACCCTTTTCACAGTATATGATTATGTATGTGCATAATTATCCATATGGAGTGAATCCTCCTTCTAATTGTTTTTTTTTATATAAAAAAACACAAATGTATTTTCTTTTTCCTTGAAGAATGTTTTTCCTTACCTGTAATCAGATATCCATTTTTTCACCTTTGAGTTCCGTTGTATATCCGTACAAATTGTTTTCTACTCTGTCTATACTGTTTTCATTTATCCATACCGCGACTCCCATCATCCTCTCTAATTTATGACTTTGATGCTAATTGTTAGCTTCTAAGTTTGGTGTTTATACTCTGTGCTGATGAAGAATATTTATATTAATAAAAAATATCGTCCCAGAAACGATCGTACACAAACTGTTATTAAGTTGAATTCTTAGAGCGTAAACAAATGATCTTTAATAAAGTTTACCTAAGATAGAGCTTCCTCAGGACAGGTAAAACATTGAAAAGCAGTTTCAATTTTTTACGTGGCCTGAGGAAGCTCTATTTCGAAAGAAATTACAACTGAAACATGTATGTTCATATGTAGCCAATAATGTTTGTATAAGTAAAAGAATTTATACTATAATACAGCTCTACTTGCTATTGAGCACTATTGCATAAACACCGGAGTTTCATTGGATTAACAACTAATGCTGTAAGATACAATTAATATATATATATATATATATATATATATATATATATATATATATATATATATATACATATATATATATATATATATATATATATATACATATATATATATATATACATATATATATATATATATATATATACATATATATATATATATATATACATATATATATATATATATATATACATATATATATATATATATATATAGATAGGTGCGTAAAAATATGTTTGTGCATATACATTTTTTTCTAATAGATAGTCCAAGCTATTCAAGGTGAAAGACCGATGATTGTAAACATTTAACAACAGAGCACATATTAATAAATAATGTTACCTTAAATTTCAGTGACTAAGCTTTTATTCATTCTTTTTTTTCATTTTTTCCCCAAATCTAACAAGTTCGGGACATTTTAACAGACCGCTTCGCACATATCTATGTGCGAAACGGTCCGTTAAAATGCATATTTATATAATAAAAATGCATATTTATATAATGAAATTTATATAAAAATGTATATGTCACTTCAGGAACTTTCATCTATGATGCTCTTCATAAATGCAAAGTTCGCTTCCAAAAAAAAATATTTATTGAACAATTCTTCTCTTTTCATTACATCGATTATTTGCCCTTTGTTTACCTTTCGCCTTTCTCACCACCATCTAAAAATTTTATGGACATATGAAGTGTACATGATGACAAGCAAGCAAACAAACAAGCAAACAAGCAAGCAAACAAGCAAGCAAACAAGCAAGCAAGCAAACAAGCAAGCAAGCAAACAAGCAAGCAAGCAAACAAACAAACAAGCAAGCTAACAAGCAAGCAAACAAGCAAGCAAACAAACAAGCAAGCAAACAAACAAGCAA
>OY744522.1:146313666-146358666 GCA_963556195.1 Sepiola atlantica
CACCTTCTTCTCTTTAACCACATTCAGTAGATCTATCTGAATCTGGTTATTTTTCATATCCCCCACCCCTTACGACCCTCATAGAATGTCAAATCGTAAAGGAAACCCTGTGTATGTATGCGTATGTGTGTGGATGTGGGTGTGCATTATTCTTCGCTAAGTACATTCAAACAATTTGACATGCAACCGAGAAACTAGGACAAATCCTAAGTAAACCAAGCATGCAAATCGAGGACAAATTCCACTTGACTTGGCGCGCATGAATAAAACAAAAATGTGCATTTTAGACGGAATTTAAAAACGAGAAAATTTACAAAACAAGAAAGCAGTCAGAGACTCTTGACAATATCAAAAAGCAAGCAGAAGCATTTATCATATGTTGCTTTTTATAACTTATGTTCTCCCCTCTCTCTTTTCCCTTTCCTTCTCTTTTTCTCTTTCTCTCTCTCTCTCTCTCTCTCGCTCTCTCTCTCTCTCTCTCTCTCTCTCTCTTTCTCTTCTCTCTCACTTTATATATATGCTAGAAAAGACGTGACCCGTTGGATACCCGCATTCAGCTCGAGTTAGATTGCTTAAATCAGGAAAAAGAGAGTTTGCAAATCCATTTAATATAAAACAAATAAAAAGACAAAATCACAAATTAGTTGCGGTCTGTTCACTTTCTCTTTCTTTCTCTCTCTTTTTTCGTTTTTTTTACATCTCAGTTTTGGGTTAAATTGTATTACTAATTATGGTGATATTCCCTTTTGTTAATAATGGCCTAATCTAATCTTTTTTATTTTTCCTTTCTTTATTACATTCGACCGCGATTAAACAAATAGAGCTAGGGAGAGTGACGAGAGTGATAGATACCACATAAAATAGGAGTGAGGGGCTCAAACAACATACAATGAGAGAAGATATATATATATCTATATATATATATATATATATATATATATATATATATATATATATATATATATATATATATATATATATATAGAGAGAGAGAGAGAGAGAGAGAGAGAGAGAGTATTCGATCGAGAGAAATTTGTCACTTTTTTGGAAAGGAAGGAAAAAAATATCTTGACCAATAATCTCTGTATTCTCCAAATTCGAAGAGCATCCCTTTGAGGAACTTTTGCTGAATATAGCTCATTTGAAGAAGTAGCCCTGCGTTTCTACCACGGCCTTCAGTCGGGACCGTAACCTCGAGCACACGGCTTTCATGGTGTCCGTTGTGATACGCCTGAACACCAGTTTGATCCTGGCAATCAGCCCGTCCTTGGTGTTGCAGGCATTACTCAACTGTGCTCCACACATAATAGTCCATGGGCTTTCAATCAAGGCGAGTTGAGGGGCAGATGTTGGGACTGGTGGAGTCATGGAAGTTCTCAGACAACGAGTTCTGGATTTTCCAGGTGTGACACGGAGCTGAATTCTACTGCCACAAGTATTGCTTTTCTACAGTCATACTCTCCACTATGGAAATTACGATAGGGTAGAGAGAGACTAGCAATGCCTCTTCTATAAGAAAGGGGCTGTAAGAAACAGAAGAGATCACCCCCCACTAGATCTCTAAGTATACTCTGCTAAGACAGGAAAGAGTGCTACGAGCGGCACCTTCCCAGATGTGGCAACAGTACTCCATCTTAGGACGTATTTGACTCTTATATACGTTTTCCATTTTGGATCTAGAATGAAAGTCTGTCCTAGGTTACAAAGGGTTACATAAAGAAGATGAAACATTTATTTCGACTGGGGCAAAACAAGGATTCTGGCATTGGTGGTGAAAAGATAGAAGCTTGGCTGCAGAGGTGTTAAAAGTAACAAGCTACTTTTCTCCATTGAACCATGCGCTTCAGATCAGATATCTTGATCACCAGTGCTCTTCAAGGTGCTGTCATAGACCGTTGTGTCGTCTGCATAGATCCCAATAAATGATCTCAGAATATTATTTGGAAAATCATTTATGAAGACCCAGAAGAATGTTGGGACAAGCATAGATCCTTGAGGTACGCCAGCGTTGATACTATATACTTCTGACCACTGTCCAACAAGAACTACTTTTATAGCCCTATCAGACAGAAAGGGTTCGATCGCTATGAAGACATTTCCAGATATTCTATAACTAGCAAGTTTGTGAAGTAACCCTTTGTGGCAGACCCTATCAAAGGTCGAGGGCTAATTGTCTAGAAACAAACCCCCACTAAGAAATTCACTGATCCTATGTGATAGTACAGCTAGTATATCAGCAGTTGGTATGTCAGGACGAAATCCATATTGCTTGTCACTAAATAGATTGATTTTACTGGGGTCTTGATTTATAACAGATTTAAACAACTTACTCATTATGCGCAAGATATCGATCGGACTGTACTGAGATGCAGAAGACTGGTGACCAGTATTTTCAAAGATTTTATCGACCAACGAAGTATAGAAGCAATTCCCTGCAGCAGGCATAATGACTCGAATGCTGACAAGATCAGTGGCCTTGCTGACATCAATATTCGTAATAAATGGGGTAACATCTCGGACAGATATATGTATATCACTTATAGTATTTTCAGTCATATGGAGAACTTCCGGAAGTAGATGGTCCTGATCGCAAAGGATGGAATTCGTAGCAAAGTTCTTTGCAAAATATTTGGCTTTATCAAATGCTGAGAAAATCATTAATTAAAGGTCCATTAATAATGGTTGGAATAGAAGTCTTACATTTGTTCAGTACCCTGTTTGTTATTTTCCAAAACTCAAGAATCAAGGCTCTGCTCAGTAACTCTGGATTTAGCAGATTGGACATAGCACCTTTTCGCGTTTTCTATAACTCATTTGCAGCGGTTGCCTGCAGTTTTGAAGGTGGAATTGGTTTCTGGGTATATGGTCTGATGATGCAATTTTTAGAAATTGACATCCCTGCTGTACATTTTATTGAATATAACAGCCTCTGTAACATATCCTCCGATTAAGCTGTACCCCAATAAACATTATTTTTGCAGTTTACATGTCTCAGAGAACCAAACATAATCTAAGTAGTCGGGATTGTGTTCAATTGTGTCACAAAGAAACTCACGCATGCTTATGAGTTTTCTGATGTTCGCCTCCGTAAGTTTTGCTTTTAATCTGGTAAGTATGCAAATGGATATTTGATTTAAGCACACGCCTCCAAGAATCGTAATAGATTTCCAATGCTTGACCGCGTCGTCAAATGGATTTTAGGGGCTCCGTCCCACTGATTGCCATGCGGTTTGAGGGACGCTTATTCTGATGAGTCCTAGAACAGAAAAGAACAGATCGTTGTTATCTATCTATCTATCTATCTATCTATCTATCTATCTATCTATCTATCTATCTATCTATCTATCTATCTATCTATCGCTTTCTCTCTCTCTTTCTACACACACACACACACACACACACACACACACACACACACACATATATATATATATATATATATTATGATAAATATTTTAAATTATTATTTATATACATATATGTTTCGTCCTTTTAGGGAATCGTCAGTGTGGAAATAACTTTTCTGCCAGCTGCACGGTTCAAATCCCAGTAAGCTGTCTACTTATATATATATATATATATATATATATATATATATATATATATATGTGTGTGTGTGTGTGTGTGTTTCTATCGCAGCCTGCTGCAATTTATCCCAGTCTTTTTCTATCTATCTATCTATCTATGTTTTAGTTCTACTTTTTTTCTGTTGATATGTATCTCTCTATCTATTTCAGTATATTGCTCTATCCCCCTCTTTCTCCCTCTCTCTCTTTTCTCTCTCTCTCTCTCTCTTTCTCTCTCTTTCTCTAAATAAATATTTTTAAATAATAAACTACAGAATTATGCAACGAACCAGTTACATCCTTTGCAAACTTTTTCTCATCCTGTAGAACCAGTTCTACCCTCCTCTATACACGCACATTCATTATGCCATGACCAGTTTTTTAAAAAAAATAAGTAAACATCCATATTTTTTGGATGATGTCATCTTCGCATCACTCTTCCGCGACATTTCATAATTCTCTGACACTCAAATAATTATTAGATGATTCATAAGAATCATAAAAAGAGGTTTTGTTTACCTGCAAAATATCCCCCACCCCATGAAACTAATCTATACTAATATGAGAGGCACCTGTCCGTCTGTGTTAGATATTACTTAGTAGTACTATGATTTTGGACTTAAGTTTGGTTTGGCAAAAGGTATGATTAATATGACTGTCCCTCTGCACTAAGGTATGATATCTCACTGGTTCAGTGCAATCATGTGACATAAAAGGATTTTTAACGAGTTCGACGGTGGCAGGTAAGAATTTAGAAGAGAAGTGCAATATTAAGGTCGGATAGATAGAGGCGTTTAAACCCTTCTGAAAATAATCAGAAACAACTCATAAATATGAAAATGGATGTAAAAGGTAAAAAAGGTAAAGGTCGCATAGCCTGGACGCGCACGAGTGTCGTTGCCGACATCGCACACTGCCCATGGCCGTAGCGGCGGTGATTTGTTAAGAATTACCGTGTCTAGGGCACAGCATATGGAAGGCGGAGCCTATCCATCTCCTTTCGCTGCCTTGAACCTTCCCTGAGTTTTAGTCAGGTACCCATTCACTGCTGGACAGAGGGAGTTTTCAGACCCGAAATTTCGCATGCCGTGAGTGGGATCGAACCAAGTGCTATAACCACTCGTCCACAGGCCCTGGATGTATAGTTAAGTAAATAAAATATGTAGTAGACGTTCCAGCTACTTATCCAAGAGAGACGTATTCAGACCTAAATCGTTAACCCTGACCCTATAGAAAAGCGAATAACTTAAGAGCCATCATCTTGTTAAAGACAAGGGGTTTCGAATAAAATAACTTTTTACATATATCTATCTGTTTTAACTCCACTGACAATAAGATTTCATTCTTTGAAAAACCATGACTTAAGGAAGGAATAATAAAATTTATTTTATTTGAACCCCCTTGTTTTGAACAACTGATGACAATAGATATTGTATTTTATACAATGTTTATTCTCATCTTTTACTTGTTTATATAATTGCTCTATCTCGTATATCGAGCATAAATCTTTTATGATAGGTTCTACTTTAAAGGTATACATCATATCTTCATTTTTCTGTTCTTTATATATATATATATATATATATATATATATATATATATATATATATATATATATATGCAATGTTTATTGTGTTTTTGGGTGGCCATAGAGTCTTGGAGTTCTGGGGTGATGTTCCAGGAGTTTAATCCAGGGAGGGTAATCCGATAAAATCTTCCTTACTTCGCGTTTGAAGTGTTGTGTGTCTTTGGTTATTTGTTGTGAGGTGGTTTTCGTGTAGATGTTGTCGTCGTTTAGTAAGAGCATGATTTTGTGTTGGTATTCGTCTGCGTCCATGATGTGTGACAAATTAGCAGACCTATCCCTGTTTATTTCTTATTAATCTTTGGGTTCTAACATCCAGTGTATCAATTTCATGCCCACCCCTTTTGTTCACTTTAGCCAGCTTCTCTGCCGCCGTTCCCCCTCCCCCACCGCCTTCTCCATACTAGCTCATTAGGTGTGATAGTAAAAGAGAGTAAATAAATAAAAAATATGAACAGAAGAATAAGAAACATAGAAGAATGTGTCACCTACTTATCATAATGTCTTCTCATATGGTACAATCAGATCATCCTCCCATCATCCCATGTGTGTGCCTTCAAAATAAAATTATTTCCATATCTTCATTTTCTGAAGACGTTCGGTCAAAAAATCTCTTGTTTTTGTTTTTCTCCTGCACTTTAACTTGTTTTCCGTTTGTCATTTTTTCACACATTTTGTCCATCACGACATTTCATTTTCATGAATTATCGTGTACCTTACCGCATATATATATATATATATATATATATATATATATATATATATATATATATATATATGAATATTTTTTATATATATATTATATTAAAATGTGAAAACTATACATGATGCAATTTTAAAATGAATAACATTATTTATCTTTTTTATGCTAAGACTTCGATGACTACATTATTCTCACAACAAGACTTTTTCTTTTTCTTCTTCATTTTGTTGGTATTAACCCCCAAGGCGGAGTCGAATCCACCATAAAGTCAGAAAACTATGTTAAGTTGTTAAAGACGACGGTTTAAAATGAAGTAAAGTCCGGATAATTTGCTACGCTGGTTTGGCGCGTTTTGAATAAGAAAATTGATAACATCTTTGAAGCATCCATGTATTTTATATTAAAATTTGAAAAGCCAAAAACGATGCAATTTTAAAATGAATAACATCATTTATTATTATTTTTCTAGGCAAAAACTTTGGAGGAATAATCATTCTCGGAGCAAGACTTTTTTTTTTACTCACCCATCTCCGGACCGGTAAAATAGATTTCTCGAAAAGATCAGTTTTGCACCCACTACTTTAATGTCCCCTTACGTAGATTAAAATCAATATATAATGTTATTAAAACTTATGTCTAGAATATTATTCTAATTTTGATCCAAATTTATTACATGATTTTAATTGTACAAAATGTCTAAAATTTCAGCCTTAAGCTTAAGTGGTCTTAAGAAAAAATTGAAATTCATTGAATCTTGCTTAATTGGTGTCTAATGACTATGGATAACATTCAATGCAAATTTGAATTTTCTAATAGGCGTTTGTGACCATATTATGCCCCCTAAAACCTCTTTCAAATACTCCAAACAAACTGACATTTATAGAATATCTATTGATTGATGTCTAATACCTATTTATAAAATTTCACAAAAATTAGAGGTATCTGAACTTTCACGAAGTTTACAACGTTTGATTAAAATTAAATTAAACGAAATACAGCCCACATTTGAACCCCTTACGCATAGCAGCTGTGTTCCAAAATTCATAATAATTGGTTAATGAGTTTAGGAGTGAATCACGTACATAGAAATATATAAACATACTAAACTTTATATATATATATATATATATATATATATATATATATATATATATATATATATATATATATATATATATATATATATATATACATATATATACATACTAGCATAATCTACCCGCCTTCTGTGCAGCAATTAATTGGGAAGGAGGCTTAATAAAAAAAAAGAGAATTCCATAATTTTAACAATAAACTTTGGTAATTTATAGATTAACACAAAATTAGCTCTCTCCCCCCTTAAAAAATGAGATTCTTCTATTTAAGGTCTTTCTAAATTATTAGGGCAGTTAATATATTTCTTAACACTAACCACTGACAAGGTCGTAAATCACGCGCAATCGCCACAAAACGCCCCCCCCCAAAAAAAAAATAACGCACATAATTCATCTCCAATGGCAAAAAAATGTTTACTACTATAAAAACCTAGAATGACACGAAAATGAGGGATTATTTTACGTTAAACTTATATGCGAAACTGATCCCCACTCTAAATTATAAAATATTTTTTGTTGTTTCTCTTTCAACCAGGTTTTTCAGTGTATTCACACGTAATCGCTTGAAAAGGTAGAATCTTATTTTATGTGGGAGGGTGTTAATCTACAATAATATCCAAACTTTCAATATTTTTATTTATACCATAAAAGAGGTATTTAATTAGTTACCTTATTTAAAAGTTATTTATTTGATATTTTTATCGGAAAGGTAAACACAATTAAAATCAATTGCTTAAAATAAAAATAAAAAGGGACGTATAGTTTAAAAAAAAGTATAAGATTGAAAAAATTAAATATGGGTAAATTAACACCCTCCATTAATAGACCCCCCCCCCCCCAAGAAAATTACATTCTGCTTTTTTTAGGCGATTACGTGTTAACACCGTGGAAAACGGAAAGAAAGTCATACAAATATTTTAGAATTTAGAGTGGAGGATCAGTTGTATATATATTTAACGTAAAATGTTCCCCAATTCCCGGGCCATTGTATATTTTTAGGGAACTTAACACAAATTTATTTACCACTAAGTCCGAGTGACAAGGTCATAAAACCACACGTAATCTCCTACAAAAATATCACCCTCTCCAGAAAAAAAAATCGCAGCGGATTTAACTCCCATAACAAAAAAGAATTTGCCCCCAAAAATTGAATTTATATACGAAAATTTTCCCCCATTTTAAATTCTAAATAATTGTTTTTTTTTGCTTCTTTCCGTCAAGTTTTTCAAGGTGTTCACACGTGATCGTCTAAAAATGGTAGAATAATTTTGGAGGGAGCGGGGATTTAGCAGAGGATGTTAATCTATAATCATACCAAAATACGAATCTCTATTTATTTTCGTAATCTAGACAGATGACAATGCTACTAGACTTTTGTTGTCATTTCTCATTAAGAATAGTGAAAAAGTATTTGTAAACATTAAAAAAGTTTGTTGTTGAAATTTATAAATTAGACATTAACTTAATTAATAAAAAATGTTATTCATTTATTTTTCACGGAAAATATAAAAACTGCAAAAAGGGGGCGAGAGAAAGGGGGCAGAGAGAAAGAGAGAGAGAGAGAGAGAGAGAGAGAGAGAGTAAGCAAAACAGCCATCCTCCCCTTCCCACTCCCCCCTCTCTCTTTTCACTTCTCGGTAAAGTCGTCAGCGAGTACATGGAATCTTTCGTTTTGTAGGGAAAAATCAAGCTTCCCAAAAAGGGGCACTCTGGATCTTACCTCAGTTTAGAAGGATTTTTCCATACTACACATTGCTCCTAGCCTGAGGAGGCAAAACGGATGATTACGCAAGTTATTTTAATAAATAAACGAAATATATACGCTTTTTAAAAAATCGGCTGACTTGTAATCTTTCGTTTTGCCTCCCCACGAGGGCGGAGTTAGACTTCAAAAATCAGTTTCTAAACGGAAGCAATTTAAAGTTTATGAAGTTTCTGTCCTTTTTTTTCTGTAAGCAACAATTATAAACAAATAAATAAAACTTCGCTAGTTACTCGCCTCCCTACGAAAAGAAAAAAAAGTATCCACTTTTTCTTAAAATACACAACACGAAATATAGAATTGCGTTTAAAATTTGTTTTTTATTTAGTAATTATGAACGGTTTAAAAAATAATTATGCTAATTAGGCAGTCAAAGTTACTCTTTTATCTTCACTATATATATATATATATATAATTTTGGCCAAGATCAAAGTGTAGTATCTGTTCCGATGGATACTGCACCCCATAGACTGGTATTGTCTTGGCCTTCGGGGCTTGATTTACGCCGGTCTATGGGTCTGTCCTGTGCAGTTCTAGGAGGTCGACCCTCCCAGGCTTCGCCTCCCCTCTTTGGGGAGGAGTAAGTTTATTGCTTACTGCCTGAGGCGCCCCTACCGGGGAATGCCGACGGGGCTGCCCAGGCAATTTTTAATGGCCAGAGTGCTCACCTTCTCGGGCGCTGGCTTTTAAAACCCCACTTTCCCGTCCCGAGCTTGGGTCACATCTTACTTGTGGGAGTAAGATAAACCTGGCCTTGTGCCTAACCTCCTGGGGAGGTAAATAAAAAGTGTAGTATCTGTTCCGATGGATACTGCACGCCTGTCCTGTGCAGTTCTAGGAGGTCCACCCTCCCAGGCTTCGCCTCCCCTCTTTGGGGAGGAGTAAGTTTATTGCTTACTGTCTGAGGCGCCCCTACCGGAGAATGCCGACGGGGCTGCCCAGGCAATTTTTAAATGGCCAGAGTGCTCACCTCTCGAGCGCTGGCTTTTAACCCCACTTGCTCGACCCGATCTTGGGTCACATCTTACTTGTGGGAGTAAGATAAAACTGGCCTTGTGCCTAACTCCGCGAGGAGTAAATAAACAAAGTGTAGTATCTGTTCCGATTGATACTGCACTCCATAGACTGGTATCGTCTTGGCCTCCAGGGCTTGATTTATGCCGGTCAATGGGACGGTTCTGTGCAGTTCTAGGAGGTCCACTCTTCCAGGCTTTGCCTCCCCTCTTTGGGGAGGAGTAAGTTTATTGCTTACTGCCTGAAGCGCCCCTACCGGGGAATGCCGACGGGGCTGCCAAGGCAATTTTAATGGCCAGAGTGCTCACCTTCTGGGGCGCTGGCTTTTCAAGCCCTACTTTCCCGACCCGACCTTGGGTCACATCTTAACTTGTGGGAGTAAGATAAAACTGGCCTTGTGCCTAACCTCCTGATGAGGAGGTAAATAAAATACAGAATATTAAGGTTTTATGTTGTATTATTCATTTAAATAACAGTAACTCGTTTTAATTATAATATAAGAGTGATAAATGAAAAAAAAACTTTCGCATTTATTCATTTATATATATATATATACATATATATATATATATATATATATATATATATATATATATATATATATATATATATATCTTTACATATATATAAACAAATATTTTATAATTAATTATATATATATATATATATATATATATATATAATTAATTATAAAATATTTGTTTTTATCTACATACGTATACGTTTCATCCTTACGCGAATCGTCAATGTAGAGATGATTATTCATATCGGTCGCAAGACTCGAACACGAGTTATGGTTTTAACTCAATTCCCAACGCTCTACCTCACACGGCTGCTATAAACAACCCGATAAATCGACGGAAGATTAAACCTATTACAGGCAGCCGCCGTAAAGAGTGTTCGACTGTTGAAGAAACGTGCATTAGAGCTACGACGACGGCTGTGTTAATACTACTCACTACAGTGCCCAGCCTAAATGTTGGGAGCGACAAATAATTATGAAATATTTGCTTTTATCTGCATACGTATACGTTTCATCCTAATGGGAATCATGGGATGATTATTCATACCGGTCGCAGGACTCAAACCCCGGAACACGAGTCATGTTTTTAACTCAAATTCCAACGCTCGAGCCAACACAGCTGCTATAAACAACCCAATAAATCAGCGAAAGATTAAACCTATTGCAGGCAACCGCCGTAAAGAATGTTCGACTGCTGAAGGAACGTGCATCATATATATATATATATATATATATATATATATATATATATATATATATTAAACAAGTTCAAATATATTGATAAAATAAACTTATAACCAATATTTTTTTTAAAGTGCTCAATAAAAGATAGAGCTTTATAAATATTTATTATATACACATTTAGAACGTCTACGCAAATAAAATTACGGTTTAACATCCTTGTGTTGTATCAGATCTAAAAGATAATCAGAATATTATCTTTCGGTCCTGACGAAACACACGGTTTCTGAAACGTAGTTGCATTAGCTTAGGCTATTCTAAATGTTATATATATATATATATATATATATATATATATATATATATATATATATATATATATATATATATATATATATATATATATATATATCGGGGAGGGTAGATTCTTGAATCTCATCAGCTAAGATTTCATTGGATGTTTTGCTCCACTTTTCAAACTTTGAGTAGTGGTAGCAAAACAATAGCACCTTCTTTTGTGCAATAGTCAATGGTTTGGCTTTTAAGCCTCTTATATATATTTTTGTTTTGTTGCTGCATTTGATGGAGATAAGGGGCCAGGACCTTTTGTCTCAAGGCCCGATGGCTGACCCTGGTAGGCCTCTGTCATGGCTGGAGCACGATTTCCAGAGGCAGGAAGGTTTACACCATTGCTTTCATCTTCCCGCCTTGTATATGAACGGGTTGATGGCCCCTTTTTATCCTGGGTGCCGGCCTGCCAGTATTTATTTTTGTTTTTATTTATATTTTTTATCATTCATTTCCTTATTGTCAACGGCTTCTAATTCATTATTCGAAGCTGCCCTATATTAATAGAGGGGGTTCCCCCTGTCCGTAATTCGTGAGACGTGCTGGATGGTTTGAGGAGACAGCACACCATTTATTTGAATATTTGGTCAGGGTTTACTTCAAGTAAAAAGTATCCTCATGTTAGGGATATTTGGTTTCAGGACATATCTTTCATGTGTTTCATTGCATTTGTGGTTAAATACTAGAACAAAAAATCAGACCTTTCACCAGGACGTTGCTCCTCCCATGTAACGCATCCCCATTGCACCAGACGGGATTTGTTTCATTTTGTTTGTCTGTTTTCAAACATTTCAACCATTTTATTTAGTGCCGGAAATATTACCTGGTGTAAACGATTCAATTAACATAAGTTGCTATTTTTCTCACAGCTGAACAGAGGTGCCCATATATTTCCCAATGATATAAAATATTTAAGTGAATGCAATAGATATAACTGGATTCGAACTCGGTTTAGCCGATTCTACAGTTTACATTAATATATTCTACACCACTCATGGCATTTGTAGTTCTTAGGAAGGGAGGCAATTGAGGACCGAAGTAGGAAGTTTTTATATTAAATATTAGTTGAAAGATAATTGTTCATATGAGTTTGGCGTTATGTTATAAACAGGATATGTTCTAGATAGAGGGCCACGAAGAGATAACAGTATTGATCCTACAAAGAAAATAAGCTGGGAATTCATGAGAAAAGAAATGATTATAATTAGTCGGAAATAACGTCAGACATACGATTGAGAGAGTGGCGGTTGCCAATTTATGGAGTCTTGTGTTCGGTCTGGGATGGAAAAGATGTTTCTAAGATAGTCTAACAAAACATAAAATAATTAAGCATGAGCTTAAAATAAGTCTCTCTCTCTCTCTCTCTCCCTCTCCCTCTGCCCCCTTTAACTTTGCAGCTCACTGAACGATCAAGTTGCGGCCGATATGAATAAATCATTCATCTTTTAAAAGATCTGATGTTGAATTAATTGAATAATTAATGTGTTAAGCATGTCAGATGTCTTTTTATTACAGTAACGAAATGATATCCAGTCCAGCAGGATATAAAAATACACGCACAACGTCAGTGACGTCCGAGAAGACACGATATGCTTTTGAGCTGATTGAAATATTGATTTGCTATCTGAAGTATTGATTTGTTATATGACATTTTAAAAGTAGATGGGTACATAGGGGTCAACACGGAGGCGACCCATGGCTATGTAACAATTATAGAGATCGAGTGGCGAGTACTTTAAGGGAGTACTTGACACGCATTGACGAGAATGTCTTTTATACTTCGCCACACAATGTTAAGGAATTTGTTGCGGTACACCAATAATTTTGAAGATTATTCTGTTGCACAAAATTGAAGATTTAGTCTTTGATATTATTTTTGGCATTGAATAAAGGGTAAATTATTTTTTTATAACATTTTAATTTTTTTTTACGAAAATCGGAAATGGTCACTCTAAGTGCATCTGTACATTAAAGATAAAGTGATTTTGGCAACAAAAAAAAAATCATACAACAAACAAAAACGATTTATTTGTTGCTTACCAAAGTTGGTAAAATGCCGAAATAAAACGTAGAGAAGAAAGGCAGAGATAAAAGATAATATATGTATTAAATAATAACACAGGAAATGTCTGTTAAAAAACTAATTATATATTTGCGGCTTGGTTAAAAGACCAACTATAAAATGTGTCCATTTAACGTCTGAACAAATGGCTCTCCCGAATGTGTCTGATTCAAAATAAGAACAAGGTACTCTACGATGGTGACAGATCGGCGAAAACATTCAAAAGACAAGGGAAATTCTTTGACGTATTCTTGGAGTCAAGGCAGCACTCAAAAGACGAAAAAAAAAAAGGATTTTTTTCATCCAACCCGCCCAAATTAGATTTCTATTGATTGGTCAAGGAGAATAGTCTTACCCAATCAGATGCATCTATTTTGAAATACAAGGGAGCTAATTCATCGTTATAATGGATAAAAGGAGATAATTATACAAGAAAAAAAAAAAGGGTGACTACAAAAATGCAACCCAAAGACCTACTACAATTCTGAAGGTAATGATTAGTTCTCATTAAAGTTAAGAGCAGCTGGCTAGATATCTTTGTCTTTGTCGTTGCCTGTGCCAGTCTTGGTCCAACTGAATATATATATTTTTAAAATTCTGTTTAGAGCGCTTTCGAACGAAGCATAATATCGATTCGTCGCTAAGCGACGTTTGTTCACTTGCAAAACAAGTGTTTTGATTAATATACGTAGCCAATGACCTGTCATCAGAATGTCGGAGGCTGAAGAAAAGAACAACGGAAACAAAAACAAACAACAACACCCCCACAGAAAAATTCGTCATATTTCGACTCAGTTTATGTCGGTTAGAAAACAGAAGATCACGGCGTAAACCATCCAGTTATCTAATCTGGAAATATAGTGTGACACGATGGAAAGAAGAAGAAGAAGAAGAAGAAGAAGAAGGTGATGATGATGATGATGATGATGATGATGATGATGATGATGATGATGATATAGGTTGTTTATTAGAAGGCTTTTTAAAAATTAAATCTGAATTGCTTCCAGTTTTCTTCCTCGCTCAATAGGGTTTTATGTGATGCAAGAATTTCATGATATTCCGGGGGATATGGCCCCTTTGTCAAATGTTTATATTTCTTGGCATCAGGCGCCTCTCTGCCACGTGCGTATATTGAATTTGCTGTCTTTAAATATCGCAAAAATTGCTGTTTAAAGATCACAGAAAGTCAAAGACCAAACTCTGCATATTTGAGAATGTTTGTAACATGTAACTGCTATATGTATTTTAAATTACTTTATGCTTATATTTTATTATATTCATTTCTGTATTTAGACTAATTATTATTATTATTATTATTATTATTATTATTATTATTATTATTATTATTATTATTATTATTATTATTTGGATCATTTGTATTATTCAGACTACTGTTCTCGTCAACATTTCGGCCGATGAAACCTTCTTCAGGTGTATCTTGTCGAACTCGGTAATCTTTCTGGCGAACTCGGGAATCTGTACGGAATTTCGAACGGAACCCGTTATTTAATCCACGGGGGTAGCTTCCATGACCGGACAGAAGTCTTAAATAATTCGTAATGGCAAAAATAAACAACATAGGGAACAGGGAAACTGAAAACAAACAACAACAAAATACTAGGAAAGGGAAATGGGAAGACAAACAGCTACATAGACAATTGATAAGACTAACCAGAGAAAAGACGTACCCATGGACATGGCTACGAAAAGGACACTTAAACAGAGAAACGGGATCGTAACTGACAGCCGCACAGAGCAACGTGATTAGAACAAATTATATAAAAGCCCGAATAGACAAACCCCAGAAAAACAATAAATGTAGACTGTGGATAAAGAGACAAAACAGTAAATCATATAAGCGAATACAAAAACAGATACGACTGCGTAGGAAAAGGAATCCACTAGGAACTATGTAAACACCTGCAATTTGAACATACTGACAAATAATACAAATAAACTTCACTCTATGCCTGACTTGTCCACCAAGTTTCAGCTATTAATTTCCAACAGTTTTTGTTTTATCACCATTCAATGATATGCGGGGACACTTTAGTGATCGTCTCGTCAGTAGGATGTGGGATTCTGAATGGGATTCATACTGACCGGGCCATAACTTTCCACATTTTTATCTGTGTGGTTATCTCAAAGATAATGTCTATCAAAATAATCCTTAGACTATTCCTGAACTGAAGAAGCCACCAGAGCCGAAATCAGGGCAAATGCCAAGAGAGGAGTGTGACGTCAGAGTTATTAACAATTTTTCACGTCGTATCCAGGTGTGATTATCATTGAATGGTGATAAAACAAAGACTGTTGGACATTCATGATTGAAACTTGGTGGACAAGTCAGGCATAAACGTACTTACAGATGCGAAGAATTATTTTTGTGGGCTGCGGGTGTTTTTTAATAATTGTGTCTATGCACAAACACTGAAAAAATGTAATATTTGATCTGAATAAAAACAATGCATTTCATTAACCCTAATATTAATGTTCGGGTGAATTGTTAAAAAAAAACGCACAGTGGCGTAACAGAACATTTATATTCTAAGGAACCGTTAAAAGTCAATTTCACACAAAGATAGTGTAGTCGGTCTCGTCGGTACGCCATCACCGATGAGAGTGCCTCAGGCGATATGCCTTAACCCATCATCCTTGGAAAGTAGGTGTCATATCTGGAAGGATGGCCACCCGTTATCATAGCATTCTGAACAACACAAAACCATCGTGTTTCGTTTTATCGTCTTTATCTTTCATATATGTCAAAAAAGTAAATGCTTTAATTCGATCTAAATGCGTAAGTAAACTAAGTTTTGTGAAGATGTTCTTTTCAAATATGATTTTAATTTCAAGAAATAATTCATTGAATTTTCTTACAGCCACCGTGGACGCATACTGTGAAAAGTGTATCAACGTAGTAGCAATTATTATAAGTGTTGGCAACATTGATTGTAACCAAGTAAATGACTGCCTGTTATAAAAACAAAGCGTACGTCATCGTTTAAACATTAAAAAAAATATTCACCCAAAACAAGGCATATTGCAACAGATTTATAGGAAGCATCTTAAGTGGGTTAGAGTTATGCAGCAACATTTTTGTTCACATTGCATTCAAATTTCTGGGCAGCATAAAACAGGGAGGAAATTCCAAAGGCAAGCGGCCCGAGGAAAAAAAAGCCATTAAAGTAGAAAGTTTTCCGGTATTTGTGGGTCAATACAGTGAAAGGGTGAGATTTTGACTGCTAGTCGAGATTGTCTTGGGTATTAACGTTGAAGGGGTGCAAGTGCCGTAATTTAATCGGAGAAAATTTCGTGGAAGTACTTGTAAAACAAACGCAGGATGCAATATTGCGGCGATGGGACAGGGGGTGGAGCTTGGTAGATCGTGCGGGACTATTTTTATAGCCTGTCCAGGAGGGAGATACTAGTTGTTGATGCACCAGCCCATATGTGGAAACAATACTCCATGTATGTAAGCGTATGATGGCTTTATAGAGATATAGGATACTGGCAGACGTTAACAGTTTACTAGTCTGGTAGAGTGAACCCACCTTCTTTGCAGCAGACTTGGCAGTATTTTCTATGTATTGAATTCTAATTCATTTATTCTGTGAGTTTAGGCCGAGGAGTTTAAATCTATTGCTTATTGAAGAAAGGAACGGAGTAGTATCGTTTAAAAACATGTTAAAAGAATCGTAGAAAATGCCAATTTAATGTGTTTTAATTGACGATAGCTTCCCAGTACGGCTGGAATACAAATATAACTTTAAGAGTAAAATATTCAGAAAGCAGTAATGTGCATTGTGTTTGTATTTTCTTTGGAATATAGAATTGAATTATAATATAGAAATGTAAAAAAATGTTCACGAAATCAAAATCCGGAATACTAAGTATAAAAAAGCTAATCGTTTGTATTTAATTAAAATACGATAGACCTACACAATAGGAAATCGATACTTTATAATAAATAACAAATAATTAAGTGGGTTAATGTAACCGTGGTAGACCATTAATGAAAATATTATATAGAATGTAGTAAAAGAAAAAATGAAAGGAAATAGGATTGTTTATGTAAGACTAATTTATCGAACGAATGTCTTATTGACTCTGGAGACCACTTTATGTTCGGTGAATACCAACTGTTAATCTATTATTCCATCAATCGAGAATATAAAATAAATTCTTTAGACTAGCCAATCAAACTGCCCTCAAACAAGAAAGTGTAGGTCAAGGGAGCGCCCAGTGTTTTTGTGAAAAATATAGAGAAGCTAACAGATAATAGCAACATTGAAAATGTGAAAGAATAACGGAGCTACGAAGATATGTGTCCTATAAAGAAAGCTTCCTAGTTAACGTGGATGGCAGTAATAGTAGATCTGAAAGAAATCCACCTTCTTTTCTTTTCTTTCATTTTGTGAAGAGGTTTTTCTTTTTTGTTAAAGAGGTTATTTTATTTTTTACTCTAACCCTTACTTAACCATTACATAACCCTTCACATACTTAGTGTCGTCTATCTGTTACATATTTTAACGGCTTTCAAATCGTAAACTACTTCGGCCATTTTCGGGTCTGAATTGGGATGCTCCGTCAATAATCGGGACTGAATCGGTAAGTAATGAGAATACCCATTCATTACAAGTACCATTTTTAATATTATTTTTAGAGCGATATTTTTCTGTTTTCCTGGTAAATTCGCGTTTTTCTTTTCTTTTTCTATTTACACTTCGGAAATCATACTCGGTCTACGTCTCTTTACGAAAGTTCCGGTCAAGCCATTCATCTTCCTGTGACAAACCTGAGAAAACTTGTTCTCTTATTATCATTTGCAACTGGTCAAGATCACAACAAGCATTTCTTTTTGACTCCGCCCATTTATATTTTATGACTTATTTTTAAAAAGGGACTTAGTGGTAGCCATGGATACTAAAATTAGTCACTGACCACAACATCACGTATTTGCAATTATTACAGAACATGGAACTATGAACTCCATTATTTGTGACAAAGAATATTAAATTACTGCATTTGTTGGCTTATTTATTTAGTATGTCCCTTTTGGAATATTGTATGTTAATTAATAACATCGTTTTAATTTTCAATTAAAAACAAGGGATATATATATAAAAAGGGGATATATAAAAATATATATAATACATTGAGACATAGGTGATGGCTGGAATTAAGAAAACGCATGTGGTTTTCACTTCACGCCTTTATTAACTGCATTTTACTCTACGCCCCCGAAGGAAAGAAAGTGAAGCCTCGTTTCTATTTCTGGCGTGACGTCAATGAACTGTTCTAATAATGGGACATAACTCATAACTGACTATTACAAGGTAGATAACTTATAACTGACTATTACACATACGATCGCATATAATATTTAATAGGAATATACAGATACCATTTTTTGGGATATTTCATCAGATAGACTCCAAAAGTGTAAATTCATTGTTTTGCACTTATTTCTTAATAATTCTTTCAGTTTATGACATAATATGGATGTTTGGCTTATAGTATAATCTTGAACTCATATTTCCTTACACGCATTGATTTATGAAAATCAACCTCTTTTTAGTTACGGTAGGTCATAATTTTGTACGTTTCTCCAGCTCTCGTGGCCACTAGCCCAGTCTAATAATACTAAACGAGCAGTGCCAATGGCATATACCTTCACCTTCAATGTCCTAACATAGTCTTTTTCACAATCATTCCTTTTAGCACTGTTTTTCTTTGCATTCCTTTTTCTGCTAACTTCTAGGTACTCACTCTTTTCTGTTTTTTTTTCTATCTAACGCACTTATGGACACTTATTTAAGTCAATTACTTATATTCTAGGTCTATATCCCTATTGTCACTGCTGCTTTAATTTTGTGCAAGCGGATGGAGAAAAATCTAGGTTATTTAGGCCATCCCTAACGATATAGTAGTGTAGAACCAGTCACTGACCACACTATCACCTATTCGTAATTATTACAGAAATATATAGTCATCTACAGACAGACTGTTTCGTTGTATCACAACTCTTCAGGGTAGCTGGGCATGCTAGGATCTAAACTCGACTGTTTTTTCGACAGTCGGTGCTTCTAATCGTTATGTCCAGCAACATGCCACGAGTAAGTGAAATTCTTAATGTTTATATAAATAGTATAATCCACCGAAGTGCATATCCCCAAGTAGACTCTTTTTCAATGTAGCTAGACAGCTAAGTGCTTCAAACCAAAATCGAAACTTAATATTTAAAATAGACATTCACTTAGCGACAAAGCAAGATTCCGTAAGTTCGTTAAGTTCTCTAGTCTGTCTCGATGCTTACGCTGTAATCAGCATAAATATAACTTAAATTCTCCACATCATGTGGTAATCTCCTATGGCAGTGAGGATAGAGTGAAAGCGTGCTGAGCCAAATATGGCTCTGTGAACCGTGTTCGCGTCTTATGACCGTCTGAAATTATCACTTCTCTATACTGATGAGAGTAAAAAGCTCGAAACGACGTCGTCTGTAGGTAAATATAATTTAATATTTATTAATAAATATTATTATTTACAATATATATATATATATATATATATATATATATTTATATATGTGTGTGTGTGTGTGTGTGTGTGTGTGTAATCTACAAAATTCTACAGGAAGACAGCTAGCAGAAACATCTTTGTGCATTACAATTCGGCCCTCCCTCTAAGAGCCAAAATAGGATATGCGATGAATGAAATAATACGCATCCAGGACAGGTGTAGTGTATTAGCAGACAAAACCGCCTGCACTAGGCAATTCCATCAGGTGCTGGACTTGAATGGATACCCCAACACCACCATCAGGCACCTGGAGAATCCCCCCCCAAAAAAGGATGAGACGCTTTACATCCAACACCTGCTTCTTTAAACTGCCTCATCTCAGTGATAAAATCACAACAGCAATCCACAAGGCCATTAAAAGAGAGGGCTTGAACATACAGTTTGCCCATTCAGGTCCATCACTAAGGAAACAGCTATCTACACGCAAACACCCATATAACCTAACACCGTGCACCCTAGCTAACTGTCCAATGAATACCACAGACATTTGTCACCGCATATTTACAGTGTACAGATTAGAATGCGCCATCTACAGCAAATTTTACATAGGTAGTACCATGAGACCCCTACATATCAGGATTAAGGAACATACACAAACAAAACCATCATCATTCTTCAAGCACCTTAACACATGCAAAAACACTAACTAAAATTTAACATCTTTGTCACAGAAAGGGACATTGGAAATCTTCGAATTAAAGAAGCTCTATTCATCTCTAGGTTACGCCCTGAACTTAATAGCAGGCTTGAACTGAGTTCTTCACTTATACTATAATAGTATAGTATATATCGTATTTAACCTCAGCCCACACACATTGCATTAATACAATTCTACGCAAACTTGAATCAGTTTCAAAGATATAGATTAAAGAATCATTAATAAAAAACACACTTGGTATATGGATTTACAATTATTCCTACCCAATAAAAGAAAACAGGGGAAAAATAAATTAATTAAATAATGTATTATAAAATAATAATAATAATAATAATAATAATAATAATAATAATAATAATAATAATAATAATAATAATAATAATAGTCAATATAATAACCATTAATTTAATACGCACACTGCAAGCCACATTCACATTCACTGTTGTATGCAATATTACAGCATTTCTGTTAAAATATATAAATTATGTAATAAATATGTAAAATACAATAAAATAATTAAAAATTAATATTCTTATATTAATAGAATAACACACTTCGTATATAGATACGCATTTCATCTTCTTCCTCTACAAAATATTAAAAGTACCCCCAAATAAATTCTATAAATAAAAAAACAGAAAATAACAATCTTTAAAAAATATTTATAAAAAGAATAAATAAATAAAAAAATAATAATAATGAAATAAATGAATGAAGAAATAAATTAATAAATTAATAAGTTTGAAAAAATGTAATAATAGAAAAATGAAATAGAATAACAAACTTACTATATAGATTCACTTTTACCTTCCAACAATTGAATGATATATGCATACACGTGTATATGTGTGTGTGTGTTTTGTATGTTTGTTTATGTGTATATTGTTGGAATGTTTGATTGAGAAGGGGAGAAATATAAACAAACAAAAAAACAAAGGAATAAAAACAAACAAAAAACCTTACCAGTTAGATGTTAGATTCTAATTATAATTAACTAAAACCTAATTAGAAAAATAAATATTCAAAAGTTTCAAATAAGTGTAGAAAACCCTTCTCAGCATTTAAAAGAAATTATATATTGGAAATTTAAATTATAGTGTTATATTTGTATGTATGTGTGTATATGTATGTGTGTATATGTATGTGTGTGTATGTATATGTATATGTATATGCATATACATATATACATATGTGTGTGTGTATGTTTGTGTACATGTTTGTGTACATGTATATGTGTATCTATTGGTACACATTGTTACATGGGAGATAATTCATAACGATTTTATAAGAGTTGTTCCCCTTTTTCGGAAGGAAATTAAATTAAATTAAATTTAAATAAACAAAATCGTTAATAAATTAACACTGAATTTTAATAACATTCTACTAAACTTATAACAGCATTAAATAATTTCAGAGTAAATAGATAATGATACTATTTACAGATAAATTAAACAAGAATTACTCCGTCATTTAAAAACATATTTTGTTTATGACATTTACTGTGTGCTACGGACAATCTGGCCAGGGTTTAAATCAAAACATACTTAGCCTTTAATCATAAAAATAAATTTTTAAAAGAATTATCAGAAAAACAAATAAATAAATACTGTTAGGATAAGATAAAATAACAATAGTATATAATAAAAAAAATATTAAACAAAACAATCAGTTATAGTTTTATTCCATTTGCTGTGGATATTAATATATTTACTGCGTTATAAGCAATCTTTCCATTCCGCACGTGTTTTTGAGATTTGAAACACCCACCATTTGATAAAGAGGTTTTCCTCGAAATATATTATGGAACACGGTCACACACATTACATCACAGTGTTGAAGTCTTGCATAATCAAGTAAGATTTGCTTTACATAAAAAATATAATTTTTTAAAAATATATATATAAAAATCAGTTTGTTTGTCGTACTTCTTAACGCCGACATATTTCCATTTCTTGCATTGTGATAGCCTTCTAATACTCCCCCCTCTCTCTTTCTCTCCACATTTGAAAATTCAAATATTTAAAATTTGCATTAAATTTGATCCATAGTCCTTAGATACCATTTAAGAAAGATTTCTTGACTTTCAATTTCTCCTAAGACCCCTTAAGCTTAAGCCTTACATTTAATACATGTTGTATAATCACAATCATGTAATGGAATTTGATCAAAATTAGAATAAGAATTCTAGACATAAGGTTTACTATCATTATATCTTAATTTTAATGTTCGTAAAGGGACATAAAAGTATGGTGCCAAACTGTTCTGTTCGAGGAATTCATTTTAACCGTTCTGGGACAGATCTTCTCCTAGTATCAGGGGTTCGTTCAACCGGCGGTACAGTTACAATATCTATACCGATGATTGTTGGTGAACATGAAACATATTTCTATGGATATTAAAAGATATATATATTTATTAAAATAATATATATATATATATATATATATATATATATATATATATATATATATATATATATATATATATATATATATAGGTAGAAGGATGAAAAGGAATTAGAAAAGCAAAAGGCAGATCTTTTTTCAATTCAATTGCTCAAAGCAAGGTATATTCCGCAAAAAGGTAATTTATTCAATTGATTTTTTCCTTAAGCCAGGCTTTTCAAAGATCAAAATCTTATCATCAGAGGAAATCGCTGGGATAGATAAGTTGGCAAAGGCCAAGATTTAAAATTTGAAAAAGTAAAATAAAGATTGTGGGGAAAAAAACAAGGCAAAACGCTGCCCGAATGTAAGCAAATGTCCGATTGTCAAAAAATCCGGTGTCAAAAAGTCCAGTGGAGAAAGTGATTTGTAGGTAGGTAGGTCGTTAGAAGGCACAAGAAATGAAACGAGAAGATTCAAAGTTGAACTCCAAAAACCACATCTTCAGGTGCGGCGAAAATAGATAGAATCCAGAGGGTAAAAAGTCTAATAGAAGGTTCGTTCGTGGATGCAACAAGGCTCAGTAAAACGTGAGGTGGGAAATATAAGCCATCTTAAAAAGTCTCCCTGGCCTGAAAATCATAAAGTAAGTCCAAATTGACGAAGAGACAGCGAATTAATATTTACAGGCTAGGTCAAAATTCCAGATTGCCCGTTGAAAAACAGGACCGTCTGAAGAATGGCAAAACCTCATATGCGACCAGCAGGCAAGATAGGAAAGTGTGGGGGGGGATGTGAGGGAAGAAGTGGGTGCGGGTGTGATGAATAAATGCGATTTAAACTTAGATTGTGAATGTGAGGGATGGGTCGCTTAAAGATGAAAGTGGACGCTAGTGTGAATTAGGGTTCAACTAGAAATGGGGTAGAGGGAGGGGGCAAGTCAATGAGTGCGGGAAGGGAGAATTAAAATACCAAAATGTGTCGGGGGGGGGGAATATTAACAGGGGGTGGGGGTTAGGTGTTCAATCAGATGACATTACTTATAATGAGGCAAAATATATTTGAAGGGTAGAGATAAAAATAAAAAAATAAAAAAATTATAAAATAAAAAAATAAAAATAAATCTTAGGCCGCAAGGAAAATTATGGATTAACAGATAAAGAAATATATAATTGAGGGAATAGTCGATAAAATTAGAATCCGGGAGTAAATATTAGAATAAGGAAATGGTCATTTGACGTCGAGTATTAAATCGGAGTGGTATTCCCCATAGTGGTTAAAGATTTGGATATATATATATATATATATATATATATATATATATATATATATATATATATATATATATATATATATATATAAAATTGTAATAGTTGCTATAATTATAGGAAACAATATCCGTGATAGAGCTTATGTAGATCTAAGTTTAGAGTCAACAGCTTATGGTGACGATTAGTTTTTTGCATCGTGTTCTTCAAACAATATTGTGTTCAAAATAATGATGTAAATAATCACCATTCACTGCGTGAAACACTATTTTGTCTTATATATAAATCGAATTTGGTATTAAAAGAGGGTAGATAGGTTAACGGTGTAAATAATATAAGACATTACTTCTCAATATCAAAAATTAAGGATTGGGGAAAAAAATTAAAATTGCCCTGGTCTAGAAAGATGTCTTCTTAATTGACCAAGAACAGAAAAGATGGAGTGCACTATCAGGACAGATACTACACTTTGCTCCGATCCAAAAGGCCAATATTCATGCTAATGCCTTGTTGATTATTTTGAGATTAAAAAATCCGACCCTGATTCCTAGCATTCTTACGAGTCCGACTTTGGTTCCTTCCCAAACCACCGACTCCGCAGCCTTGCTTTGTAAAGCTGATGCTGGACACATTTTACTTTTGTACGTGTTCGCTGACAATTAATTGAAAAAAGAAAGAAAAAGAATCACAAGACAACGCGGAAGTAACGAAAAATGGCGAGCAAGTCACCACATGCTCGATATTGTTCGGAAAATGTAGGATCGTATATTATATAAATATTAGTGTCTGTAAACACACCTGGCATTTCTCAGGTACGCATCATTCTCTGTCGGTGGATTTTGGTAATAAATTCTAACAACAAAAAAGTATGTGTGTGTGTGTGCAGGGCAGGGGGCAAAATGAACTGTTAACATGAAGACGAAGGTTAATTATTAGACGTGTCCACAGCACGTCGGTTTGTTACGCTCAAGTTTACAATAGTATTTTCATTGCGAAACGCGCGGATTGGATGAAATATGCGAGGAAGAGGTGAAAGCATTTTGATTAGATTCGTCTACGCAGCTTTATAAAAGGCTCTGTCGGTCGGTATGTCACACTTAGGTTTGAAATACCTTTCTATCCATCCATTGGCCTCTAATGCATCACAATCGCTAATCGCGCAGATTGGATGGGCGTATCTTAAGAATGATCCCATCCTTGTGTTATGCTACAAAGAAACCAAGTTGATTTAGTTATTAGAAAGAAACAAAAGCAATTCAGTGATACCTGGTGTGCTATTCGCCCTGACGAAGTTTCTAAGGAATATCAAATTCACAAGCAGTCCCCAGCTGCATGTATATCCCGGTCAAAGGAGATGACATACTAGTATTCCGGTAAGACTAACAGACCGCAATGAAGATATACTATAACATAGTAAACTGATCTATTGGAGAGAGGAAATCAATGTTATTAACTTCTTTACTAACTCAATGTTTGAGAAATAAGAACTTTATGGAATATTCGAATATCTATATATCTCATATAGAAATTCAGCGTTAGCCCTAGGAAGAGGCTCCTTGATTTCTGTGTACTTTGACTGAAGTAAAAGGAAACAAAAAAGAGAGATTACATAAAGTAGAGTTTGAATTACCTACTAGACACCGTCCTCGAGTGCCTTCGGTCACTCACTACAAGAGTTTGTCAGGATCAACTGACATGAGTTTACTTTACCCTACAAGTAAACTCTGACCAAATATCCAAAATAACATAGTATTCGAAGGCCAAATAAGATCTCATCGGAACGGCCATACACTGGCTCATACGAGGAATGGTGCACCTTCTTCAAGTGATATTACCTCAAGTAACAGCACTTAGCTGGATGAATAGCACCTAAGCAGATAAATTCTTGTCCTAGAATCCGGCCAAACCAAGAAATGGTCACAATAAAGATAAATTATAACATAGTTAAGTCAATTGGAGAGAAGAAAATTGGTGTTCTTCACTGCTTTACTAACTCAACATTTGTGAGGTAGAGGAGAATCTTATTTGAACAGTCGGATATCTATGTGTCTCATATAGAAATCAAGTGTTAGCCCTAGGAAGGGGTTCCTTGATTTCTGAAAATTAATTGAAGTAAAATGAAAACAATATATATATATATATATATATATATATATATATATATATAAGAAATAATTGTTTATTATCTATGTACGTATACGTTTCGCCCTTTTTAATAATCGGGACTCATCAGCATAGAGATATGACTATTCACTACCAGTCATGCGATTCAAAACCCCGGATTACAAGTATTTTTTTAACTCAAAACCGACGCCTTACCACACGGCCAATTTTAAATAGCGAATAAACGGTGATAATTTTAACACATTATCGGCGGCTTAACGTCTAGAGCGTTCTACTTTCTTAATGGAAGGAACGATGCATTTAAAGCTAGTGACGTCATGCTGTGTTAATACTACACATACAGTGCTCTACTTTTTCGAGGAGCGACAAATAATAATAAATATTTGTTATTGTTTATTATCTATGTACGTATACGTTTCGTCCTTTTTAATAATCGGGACTCATCAGCATAGAGATATGACTATTCACTACCGGTCATGCGATTCGAAACCCCGGATTACAAGTATTTTTCAACTATATATATATTATATATATATATTATCATTATTTATCTGAAAGTCCGATAGATTGACTTTCGATCCTATAAAAGTGACAATATCGATTAAGAATGTTCTAATTCCTTGATTTGTAAATACAAAAAGGTTATCATAATTAACCCCTACCACCATCACCATCATCACCATCATCACCATCATCACCATCATCACCACCATCACCATCATCACCACCATCACCATCATCACCACTTGACAAGCAGTGTTTGTTATTATTCAATTTTGAAATGGGTTCGGTAGGAAGCGCAACCTAACGCTCTTGCTTTGTGTAAATAATTAACCTATTTAGTTTTAATTAACCTCTCTTTAATGTACGCTCAGCATGCGTATAATTAAAGTTGTAATTAGTTTGCGTTTAGTTGGGGGCTATTAATAGACGGAAAGACAGTGGTTCCCAAACATTTTGAAGTCACGGATCCCCTAGTGTGAAAGATTTTTCAGGGTATTTCAAGTCAGTCGACACCGAACAACTTTATTCGTAACACGATCAAGAGTAATTTAATCATCCATCTGATTAGTTCGCTATTCTCAATGTAAGGGACGTAATCCAATTTATTTTTCCATTTTTGTCGATTTCTTTAAAAAATATTTATTTTGTGCTTTTTTTGCCGATCTAGGGTAGGCTTGCACACTGTAGAGTCACAGCAAACGCTGCAATTCGGAAACTGACTAATCTGAGGCGCAGAACTCCATTGTCTCCTGAGACAGACGGATGCCAACAAATTGCTCTTTTTATATATACGGTTTCAAGTCCGGGTTTCTAAACTGTATCGCCTCTCTCTTATTGTTACATATTTATACGGGGTGGCACAAAAGTCGTGATGCTCTCCCCTTAAAATGTTCACTTATTATCCAATCTGTTTGATCTGTTCGACTAATCACACCTGGAATCACCGAGGCAAAAAAAGCTGTGGTAAACAGCCTCGAGTCGAGCTTATATGGTTGTTGGTCAATGTTTTGCTTAACGCAGACTCTATTTGTCAGTGTTCTAAGAAATGTGGTCTAACAACTCACGTAACATCGGTCACGGATTCACGTACTTAGAAATCACACAGATGGATTATCGCTCATTCAATACTGAGACATATAAGCTTCCGAGTGAAGTAAATAGACTTTTGCTTTTCAAAATAAAATATACTATTCTAGTTCCGTTAAAAAATTACAAATTTAAAAATGAATTACAAGTCTTTGCGAAAACTCATGGCGAAATAACTTTGAGAATATTTCTCACTTCTGACGTAGTTTTCATGAGACGAACACCATATCTACATTATAATAAAAATGAACGATTTGAAATCTTATTATATATATATATATATATATATATATATATATATATATATATATATATAACAAGAGAAAAGGATGTCAAAGAAAGGGCAGTTTGAAAGGTGTTCGATCATTGTAAATAATAGCTTGAGAGGGAGAAATAACAAGGAATATGATTGGTTAGTTAGCTAGAGAAAACACTACTAATTGCTAACAACAATGTATCCTTACATTTAACCTGATGATTTCCTGTTGGGATGAAACATGGACACTTCGGTGTAGCTTACGTGCCATAACTATAGTTCCATACGACTACTATATATATATATATATATATATATATATATATATATATATATATATATATATATATATACAATTATTTATGAATAAATATTATTTTCAAATTAACCTATATACACATGTGTTTCATGCCAAACCTGAAATCATCAGTATGGGAGGAGACAATGCCTGCCGGTCGCACGATTCAAACCCCGATACGAAAGTCATTTTTGACTCAGTAGTCGGAGCGCTAATCGTTGCGACCAACACGCATTGTCGTGGAAATCGGATGGTAGATAAACATCTAGATATGCGGGCATATCAGCAAGCTGTCAAACAGAACTCAATAGACAGGGTATTACATTACGCTATAAATGACTGCTTTTCGTCAACCTACTTAAAGTGCTCTATCTAGCGAGCGCTTTGAACAATTATTTATAAATAAATATTATTTTCAAATTGACCCATATTCACATGTGTTTCATGCCAAACCTGCAATCATCAATATGGGAGGAGACAATTCCTGTCGGCCGCACGATTTGAACCCGATACGGACGTCATTATATATATATATATATATATATATATATATATATATATATATATATATATATATATATATATATATATATATATATATATATATATATATATATATATATATCGCGTTCCAGAATTAACTCAATAACATAAAACAAAAAAATATTAGAATAAAAACATCAACCGTTTTATTTACATTTTTTTCATTAACGCTATGTCATGTCATGTGGCATTTGCTATTCGTAAGCTCTCTGAAGGAATTTTGTTTTTCATTTTCATCTCCAACTTCATACTAAGAACTTGGCCTCAGAGGTTTTACTGATTCCCAGCTGGAACCAAAACATATTTGCAAAAGTGATACAAAACTGTTTGTATAAATAAAAAAAATTATAACATATATAAATATAAAGAAACGAAGAAAAAGACTTCGCATTGCAAACCGCCCACCAAAATGGATCTGTTAGTGTAAAACCTGCGACCCTCTAAGCTCCTTATGAAGGATTTGTCTTGGCGACTGGCCAGCAAACATTTTATCTTATTATCCGGGTTGCAATATTGATACAGTGAACCCGGAACATGTTCTGGTCACTCGTGCGTTAATGAAGATCGATCCATTACCCACAGAATGCGTTTACATCCAGGTTAAGCACTTGATTGATTGTGCATTCACAGGAAGGGTAGGGGAAATGGAGAGGTTAATACACGGACAGTACCGGATTATACCTGCAACGCGTTTCAGCGGCAAGACAACTTCACTCTTAACAACATATGAACAAGAACATGCGGAAATAACACATCTATTCAAAATAGTATATTCGCCTTTGAGCACCATTTTGCTGTTTTCTCCGAATTAACAACTGCTCTTTTTACTCTTAGTGTTTACATATATAAAGAAGACATACCGTTAACCAAAACCTCAGATGAATTAAATAAGCTTAGTTAATATATATAATTAAGTCAGTCTATTTCTTGATATTAAATATGATAGCATTGAATCTGCCATCGATATTGGATTCTGCCTAGCCTGTTTTTCTTTTTTCCTTATACCATGTTATTTGTCATTCAAATTGTATTTCGATGCAGTTCTTTAAAAATGCTTATTTCGACTCAGATGATTGTTAATCTGTCGACATTTATAACCAAATAATAACCAAAAAAAGCCGCATCGGTTTTATGACATTAATAAACACATTTCGATATTTAACTACTTTTTTTAGCTACCAGATAAACAGTTACATTTGTTTACAAAAAACATTAAACTATTTATTTATTTATTTAAATTAAATGTATATCAATAACAGTTAGCCAGAGACATTTCCACACAAAACAATAGTGTTATTTAATTAATAAAACGGCATTGTTTACAATGCGACATACGGCATGTTCTGTGCAACGCTTCTCCCAGCGTCGCCATCTTGCATTAAAGAAAAAAACAGTAGTCACGATTCCAGTTGACATATATCAAGTTTCTCTTTTCAACCTTGTAAGTACAGAGTTATTCATTTGATCGTGTGTGTATAACACCTATACAACGATTTAAAAAAATAAAATTTAACAAACGAATCATTTTTTTTTTCGGATTTAAAAACTTTTCCATCGTGTAGTTTCTTACCCTTCTTTTTAAACAGATATTACTGCTGTTGTTTTTTTTATTTAGATAAAAAAACAAACAACAGCTACTTTTCTTCGTGTATTATTTGTTACGGTTACTTTATCCATACTTTTACACTGTGCAAGATTACTTCGAGAAAAACAAAAATACAGTTTTTTAAGCGTTCACATTCTGTACATTTAATTCCTTATCAGTATATAATGACAAGAGAGACGAATGGGAGAAGATACACATGTGTAAGGAAGGATTATTTAAAAATAATAAGATTTTACTTTACGAACTTGTTTACACAGCAAAGAAAACGTTTTACTGCCTTTTACTTATAACTTGAATATCGATTTTTTTTTGTAAGCTTTCTTTGTAGAACAACTTTGTCAGGCGAGACTGTCTTATAGTTTTTTTTTTCTTTTCTTCTTCCTCATTTTGATGGTATTAACTCCGAGTGATCGAATCACGATAGTGTGTTTGATTAGCATATATGATCTTTGGGGTGTGTTTTGTTTATGTGTTTATGTTTAAGGAATCAAAATCGAATGATTAGTAGTATATGTAAGGAAGAGAAAATTTAGTGACTTCTTCCATTCCAAGTTTTTTTTTTTTCAAATTTGATATTTTGAAGAGTTCGATATCAGGGGAGATAAGAGGGGCTGGGAGCAAGGAACATCGGGTTCTTCATTCAATCCTCGAATTTCCTCCTATATTTTCGAAAATGAAATAAAAAATATTCTGGTTTTATTTCAAAAATATTTTTTTAAAGTTTAAATAAAAGAAAGAAAATTAAAAATAGACTTGTGAAATGTTTAATTTTTACTTGAAGACCTGAAATTTCCGAAACAGCATTCTAGAGATTGAAGTCATGAGTGGCCAGTGTGAAATGGTATGTCGCCTCCGTCGAAATAATGCCGATTTTTAATCTCTGACATTGAATATATACTTTACCACACACAGCGGTTTTATTTCACACACACACACACACACACACACACACACACACACACACACACATATATATATATATATATATATATATATATATATATATATATATTACCTTTTCTTTCTGGTGTTGTTTTTGCAACGAAGTTGGTCGGAAATTAAGAAGATTATTAATTAGGTTTGCAATCGATAAAGAGGCTGTACTTGTCACATGGCAGTCACTTTAGCCACTTTAGCCGGCTGGCAAGTGCGACTGTAAGACTACCATCGACTGCTTTGTGGGGTTAGGTAAACAGAAGGTGTGTTACCTTTAGGAATAAGTATTCGTTGGCGAATAAAGGAAGTCGACTACAAATAAATAGTCGAGCACAGTCACTTCACGGAAAGTTGAAAGATTATGAAATGGTTAATCGACCTGGTTTACAATATCGCCATTCGTGTCGTCAATTAAGATAAGCTGCACATAATATTTAGTGAAATGGGGTTTCGGGGATCCTCTAACTTTTTAAACGCTCAATGTTATATAGTTATTTCCATGCAAGGTGCTCGACTGAGCTCCAATCTTTAGTTCCTCCTTGTAAGACGTTCACACCAAGAACTTGTCCGCCTACAACAACTGAAACTAATTTTCCTTTCTTCCTCTATGTGCCTAGCAGCAGACGGAATTCCCGAGAACAACATTTATTCATTTTTTGTTTTATTTTTATTTGCTTCAAACAAGACACAATTCCATTGAAGCGTAAGGGGCTACTTTGATAGGGGACAAATTAATAGAGGGGGCAACATGGGTGGGGAGTTGGGTAGTAAGATGCTTTTTCACATTACATTTAAATTTCTGCATGTTGGTACGGTCGGGGAAACAGAGAGCAGAGAGGGACTTTCAAAGGCAAGCGGCTCAAGAAAAGAGTAGAAAATCTTCCGGTATCTAGAGACCTCTAAAGTGAAGGAGTGGGATTTTGCTGATAGTCGGGCGGGTCAGGGGTATTTTCGTTGAGGGGGTTACACATGCAGTAAAAAGGGCTCTCCGTCTGTGAAACACATTATCGTGGAACTGCTTTCCTGTAGATTACATGGTCATCTTCAAATCTAATTCGAACGCATATTTTTTATAAACCTTCCTCATAAAAAATCAAATTTTGTTCGGTGTAGTCATCGTTTTCGGTCCTCTCATGATATTCTTCATCGCTCATTTGACACAATTCATCCATCTCATTAATCCTTATCCTCGAGTGGCTCTTGGCCGTCATAAGTGGCGACTCAATAGTAAAAAGAAAGGTTGTCTAACGCAACAATAACGTTTTTCTACAACCGTTACGCATAATGGCGTACGTCTCTTTTCTTCGGACAATTACCAGCGAAAGAACAAACACTGGCTGTATTCGTCTAACATTTGGCAGACAAATATGGCGGGTGGCGTGTGATACTGTTCCTATAGCCCCCATAATCACTGCTATTACTAGATCATAAGTGCGGACGAGTAAACGTATACCTAATATTACTACCTTCCCATCCACACACACACAACATGACAAGAGAGATGGGGAGAAAATTTGAAGTCCTATGGGAGACTGGTGCTACCAGATCAGGCTGTCTGAAGATACTGGCTTTCTGACTTAAAACGCACCAAACATTGATGTTATTGTTTTTTCCTTTCCCTTTGCAAAACTAAATAATGTTCTGCAAAGCTAAAAACTAAAACAACAATTTTCCTCTAAAAAACAACTAAACTAAACAGTATGAATAAATATTTGATGATATAAATAACTTTAAGCATAATTCTTTTAACCAAAATAACCGGATTCGACATTAAATAACCCGTAATGGGTTGATATGCCATAAAGCAAAACAACCAAACTAAACAAAACATCATGAATAAATATTTGAAGATATAAAGAACTTTGGCCAAAATGACCTGATTCAACATTAAATAACCGGAAAAGGGTTGATATGCCGTAAAACAAAACAACTCAACCAAGCACCATGAATAGATATTTGAAGATATAAGAATCTTGAAGCATAAATCTTTTACCAAGATGACCGGATTCGGCATTAAATAATACGAAAATGGTTGATATGTCGTAAAAAAACAACAACCAAACCAAGCACCATGAATAAATATTTGAAGATATAAAGAACTTGAAGCATAAAAACTATTACCAAGATGACTGGACACGGTATTAAATAATACGAAAATTGTTGATATGCCGTAAAACAAAACAACCCAACCAAGCACCAGGAATAAATATTTGAACATATAAAGAACTTGAAGCATAACAACTTTTACCAAAATGATGGGATTCGGCATTAAATAACCCTAAAAGGGTTGATATACCGTAAAACAAAACACCCAAACCAAACCAAACCTACTGGAGAGAATTTGAATGCCTGCGCGGGAGAATTTGAATGCCTACTAGATATCATCCTCGAGTGTCTTCGGTCTCTTTGTACAGGGAGTTGTCAGGACAACCGGACATGAGCATACTTTACCCTACAAGTAAGCAATAATCAAATATTTAAAATAACAATATTCGAAGCCCAAATAAGATCTCCTCAAAACGGCTATACACTGGCTCATATGAAGAATGATGTAATGAAATTCCGATTTGAAGAAAGTCCGACGAAACGATTTATCTTTAAAAACTTATCGAGTTTTTCAACAACACCTTTTTGAACTAAAAAAAAAAGGAAGGAAAAGTTGTATTTCTTGATTAAACAAGGCTGTCAATATGAAAGAAAACAATAAAAAAGATTATGACATGAAACTTTTTAAAAAAACATATAAAACTAACTAGCACATTTGGTTTAAGAAATTAAAACAGTATGAACTACTGCATTATTTTTTTTTTTTTAATTAATTCAATTTTGACTTTTTATAGTATTTTATTGACTTACTCTCCAGGAGGTTAGACACAAGGTCAGGTGTGGTTTTGAAAAGCCAGCGCAATAAGATTAGTGAGCTCTGGACTACAAAAATGCCTGAGCAGCTCCCCTGCAATTCCCGGTAGAAGTGCCTCAGACGATTAGTAATAAACTAACCCCTTCTCAAAGAGAAGGTAAAGGATGGACCTCCTGAGACTGAACAGAACCATACCTCAGCCAGACAGCAACAAAGTCACTGTCGGAGTGATGTTGAGGACGTATCGCCGACTGGTAATAACACACTTACTCAAGCTGTGCCAGCTATATAGTATACGCACAAACTTATAACCCAAATATAATTTATGATATAATGCAGAACCTCAGCTGAAATAAATTTAATGGGTTAGAATTCCCTTTCAGAAATTCCTCGGGGCAATGGGAGTGAAGTGTTAGCTGCTCACAGTTGATCCTCCTAACTGTTAGATCTCACGGCCTGTTATAGGTATGGCCTTGGTCAGAATGCATCCAATTAAGAGTAGGATAGACAGAGGGTGACCACCGACTCCCACACAAAAAATGTAACACTATTCTTTTAGCAAATAAATATTTAAAAAATCGCCAGCGGTTATTGTTTACTAGTGAACTACCTCCGTCAAAAATGTTTGAGAAAATTATGCTTCACCAATGTTCGCACTAATATTCATATAAATCATAGAATTACGTAATTAATTTGACTTTTCATATATAAATTATTATTATCATTTCTGATGACCTAAAGAAAAAAAACACACCTACCTACGTTTGGCTTTTTTTTTTTAGAGTAGATGATTTCTTTCTGAATTAATTCCAGACGATAAAGTTTGCCTGAGTTGCTATTGATTTTCCAATGCGAGTTTTTCTAATGCTCTTTCTTTATTATTTTAATAGGACAGGACTGAACTATCGTGAAAAAAAAAATGCGAGTCATTTCTGATGACCTAAACAAAAAAGCACCAACCATGATTTTTATTTTCTTACTTTATTTTCTTTTTGCTTTTGGTTATTAGGAGATAGGAGGGAAGCGACTAGACATTAAGAAAATAACGCTGGCTGTTAAAAAACATCAAAGTCGTTAGCGGTTAAAAATTAAATTAAAAGAGAAAAATCGTCGCTCACTAAAAGAAATAAGAAAGAAAGAAAACGTCCAAAACTGAGAAGTTTAAAAAAGAAAAAAAGTATAAATCGCTATAGAAAGCAGAAAGGAAAAAATGAAGGAAAACGTCTGATTATGGAAATAAACTTGCGTTCTGTGTGTGACGGGACGGATATATATTTACAAATAAATATACACTGGCGTTTATTATACAGTGGGGAGTTGCACCTTGCTGTTTTATCAGACATTCTGAACACGTCCTCAAAAATGGAGTAGCCATCTTTGTTTCGCGCGTTAAAACGTTGTTTCGCGCGTTAATCAATAACTTCTTTAAACCATGACCGAATAAAATGGGGGAAAAATAGTTTGATTGATGGACCGACAAAAAGAAACAATTTTTGATCGATATCTGTGTTTTCTCGTTCTGTTTGACATTTTTGTCCGATGGAAATCAAAGTGATACGCGAGTGCACATCCGCCTATAAAGTAGAAGCGTATCTTCATGTGTTGCTTTCTGAAGAAGCAGGTTGATCTGCAACAGCTGATTATTATTATTATTTACTCACAAGGAGTGCTCACACAAGACATCCCCATTGATTGCTCACTGACCATAACCAGTGGTGTTCCTTGGAGTCTGGGTGACAACAAGTCTCCCTAGATTTCCACCACTCTCCGACTTATTCGATTACAGTTGCAAATCATTTTGCGTTATCGAAACAACCGTTTAGAGTTGCTTTCTTGCTGGCAATGCCTTTGTTTTCTCTGGAGTTTGAGTCTAAATAAGCCCCCCGCCGTAAGGTTCTAGTGATAGCACCCGTCAAGTGAAGGTTTGGTTGGTGCTATCCCTCCTAGTATTTATATACTGTTCACAAAGTATACTGTGGGACAAGGCCGGAAAGTGATGGGAAGTGTAAGCCACCGCCCTGGAGGAGAGCCAGGCTGGCATCTAAAAATATCCTGGGAAGTCCCGTCGGCATTTTCTGGTAAGGGCGCCTCAGGCAGTTAGCAATAAATTAACTCCTTACCAAAGAGGGAAGGAAGTGCCTGGGAGGGTGGACCCCTTAAGACTACCTAATACATATACCACAGTCCGACAGATAAAAGGCCACCGAAATGGCCTAGTCTCTGTTGGACTGATTGCGGAGAACGTATTCTCGACTGGGATTTAAGCGGAACAATCATCAGACGTCTTTCGCCGACTAAATATTTTTTGTTCTCTCTCCTCAATCTTTCCAGCCCCCTTGACCCGTTACGATAATTTTGTGTGGTACCAGCCGAGGCATTTGGTTAACTTACATATTGATTTTAAAACACTGATGTCAATAAATATGTTCTGAATATTATTGATTGCTTACTCGTTAGCTTTATTTGTATAAATATTTAAAATAATTTCGTGGATACATCATAAACGGAAGCAATCAAACAAATATAAAAACAGAGGTAATGTTTTTACAATGAAATAGAATTGAATGAAACAGCCGCATACACTCCGACATTCCTACATATTGTATTATTTTTACACGAGTTTAACATTTGAAATATTTTCAAATATTAATATTATTTTACAAAAAATATTTACAAAAACAAAAAAATATATAAATAAGCCATTAAAAAGAACTAACTGAATTTACGTTTTTCTTCGCAAGTGTATTACTGTGGACGTCAGTCATATACAACGGTGATGGACATAATGACATACTCTCTGTTCGAAATAATATTACATTTTTGATAATTACAGATTTCTTTGTTGCTTTATTTAATATTCTTCTTTTTCTTCTTCGTCTAATGTGTTAATCCCGAACTACGACGTGATCCGCAATGATGGAGTTTTGTCTTCACTTTAAACGATCACAGGCTTGGTCCGGGTAAAGGCCGGGTTTACAAAGGTCTTTGTGCAGGGTGTCTTCCCATTTCATCATCGGCTTTCCTCATACGCTTCCAAGCGACTTCTAATACAAATGCAAGTTTCGCGACGGTGTAGTTGTTAGCCTTAAGCACATGCCCAAATAATCTGAGCCGCCATTCCCTCATCTTGCCCGCAATCAGTGCGATACCGTAGCGCCTCCTGATATCCTAATTGCAGACGTGGTCGAGCGGTGTGATTCCATACATCCAGCGGAGCATTTTGGTTTCATAACGGCGAATCTTAGCCCGCTTTCATCGTTGTCGGTAAGCAAGCATTCGAAGCTGAACAAAGCGACGGATCTCACAATAGTTGGGTAGATCTTCGACTTTAGACGGTCGCTGAACTTGCGATCACAAATGATACCAGTGGCGGTGTGCCACTTGAGCCACGTCGCATTGATGCGCACATCAACTTCGTTGATGATGTTACTGTCGACACTCACGAAACGTGCTCCACTGAAATTAACATTTAATTGAATCTATTATATAAAGGGCAGTTGTCTGTATGTTTGTTTGTCTGTTTCTTTGTCTGTTTGTATGTCCAGATACTCCTCAAAAACTACGCGGCGACATGGCAAAAAGTTTACATCTTTAGGACCGCACATATCCTGGGATCATAATATCTCAAAATTACAAAAAAAAAAAATGTCCCCGGGGGTCAACGGGGCCAGTTTTTGGGGGCGGGTCTGGTTTTTTGAAACTTTTTCATTGTTATTTACTGGTGATTTTGAAATCAGCCAATGTATTCATGTAACAACTTGATAAAAATGCACTGTCCGGTTGTATCAAGTCATCCCATAACTTCTGTCCGGATCTATCGATAACAGTGAAACAAGGGTTGCTCAATCACATCCGCACCTAGCAACCTAAACTTATATCTTTTAAAATAAAAATAGTTCTTTGGGGGGAGGGGGGAGAATGTTTGGGACGCGGGTGGGGTGGGGGAATTTGGGGGGGGGTGTTAAGGGTGGGGGGTAGAATTATCAACATCTTCATCCTGCGGGGGTGCTTATACAATATAGGATCTGGAGGCTTCTGAAGTCTGGGCGGGGGCTTCTTCTGCAGTATAGGCACCAGGGGTGCATCTACAGTACAGGACCCAGCACCGGGGGTGCGTATACAATATAGGACCCGGGTGCTTCTGCAGAATAGGGACCATGGGTTCTTATGCAGTATAGGGACCAGGGGTACTTCTACAGTATAGGGACCAGGGGTGTTTATGCAGTATAGGCACCGGGGGTTCTTCTACAGTATAGGATCCAGAGGCTTCTGCAGTACAGGCATGGGGGGTGCTTCTGCAGTATAGCCACCGGGGCGCTTCTACAGTATAGGACCCAGCACCGGGGGTGCTTTTACAGTATAGGACCCAGCACCGGGGGGGGGGGCTTTGTCAATTTAGGACCCAGAGGCTTCGGCGTTGTCCGGGAAAAATTTTGCTTGCGGAGAGGAGAGGAGGAGGAGGGAGAGCTCCGGGCAACGCCGGGTACCCCTGCTAGTGTTATATAAAATTAAAAGATCAATGTACTAAAGTTGTTTAATTTTGTACTTATTTTAAAATTAAATCGATGCATTATAAAATAAAAATTCACAAGAAAAAAAGAAGCAAACGATAACTACGAAACTGTCCTTTGACATTTTATATATGTATATTGAAATCTACTTGTTGTTTATTATTATATGCAAATTCAGCGAAACATTGGGTCTCGGTTTTGGACCGCACTTGACTTGAAACCGATGGTATAATGTCGATTTGACCCGATCTTCTGTAAATAAATATAATGCTCTATTGAGCACTCTATTGAATGTATTTATACAAAAAAAACCCAAAAGATACGCACACAAACGCGCATGAATGTGAAAAATATTTCATTAACCACACCTATATTACCGTCAAAACTGTTATTTAAATCAATAATACAACATAGTATTTTCAAATACTGTATATATAATAGAGACGAAAGGCCCGAAAATAGCTATTTGCTTGCCTAATTTTCATAACTATTTTTTAAACAGTTCATGATAAATTAATGTTTCGTGTTATTTATTTGCAATTTTATTACTATATAGATGCAATAGTTTTGTCGATATTAACAGTAGTTAGCTATATATATATATATATATATATATATATATATATATATATATATATATATATATATATATTATAAAATGAAATAATAAAATAAGGTGTCAATCAAATTTTATTAAAATTCAAAGTTCAAGCAAAGTATCTTAACGTCCTTAGCTCATGAGTTTTCAAAGATAAATCTTCTCCTCAGAGGACCATTACCATAGTGACATCACTACAGGTAATAACATTTCACTTTGAAAATATATAAAAATATATACAAATTATATTATAATATTAAAGCTCTATCCAGTATTTTGAGCTTCAGTTTTTATCCGGATGTTTTCACTAATTATAAGATATTAGTTGACGCTTATATCTTTTGTTGGATTACTTTATATATATATATATGACTACTTCTCGCTCTCCCTCTCTTAAATGCTGCATTTTCTTTTTTATGGTTTTAAAATTCAATTATTGTTTTAATCCCGTAAACAAACATTTGTATTCAAATGTTCCTTTCCGAACTTTTCTGTAGGGAGACTGACTTGATTTCAACACGTTGCCATGAATTTCAAAATGGTAAGTTAAAAAAGAACCTCCTCACTACACACATACACTTTCGCTCAGTTTTCTGCTTTCTTTTTATTTCTTTACGGTCTTATTTTAAAGATCAAAATCACCAAAATGTGAATATCTATTTATATGAATACATGCTGATGTTTATTTATGTATATGAATAAATGCGAGTATTTTTGTTTTGTGTTTGCAAAAAAAAAAACATGGATGAAATGCTTATTATTTAACATTTTTTAAAAAGAATTTTAAGTAGCGAACTTTGCGTAGCGACAGTGAACTCACAAATCCAGCTTCGTTGATCATCAGAGAAAATAGTTCATTAAAAAGTAATAGGAAAACCACATTATTCGAAAGACATGAGAAAGGAAGATGAGAAAGTATATATATATATATATATATATATATATATATATACTTTTCCCATCTTCCCTTTTCATGCCTTTTGAATTGTGCCAAACAACATTTGTATGTCAATATCGTCTCTGCAACACTACAAAATCATCAGAAAAAGTTCACAAATAATAAAAGATTAGAGTGTCTTGAAAAACACCCACATCATACATCAGTTTCATTTTAGGGTGAAAATAAACAAAAAAACAAACAAATTTTTTTTAGAGCAAACATTTAGCCAGACTACGATTTCTAAACATAGAATGGGCATTATATATTTATTTATTTATTTAATTTCTTAAAGTATTCAAAGGATTCAAAAGTAGTTATACGGGGATCTGTACCTTAAACATTAATCTTTACTATGTTTTATTTCTAAATCGTACTATCAAGTGAATTGCTAAGACAAATATACGAATGTAAACAATTAGAGTCTTAATTTAATATTTCCATCTATTATTTAGTCGTTTTTCTCCCTTCTTTTAAGTATCATTATGCTTATTAATATACATTCACAAATATGCTTAGTATCCATCAATAAATTCATACCACCCACACATATATACACACACAACATAAGTATATATATACATATATACACACACACACACACACATATATATATATATATATATATATATATATATATATATATATATATATGTAAGTATACACGTACACATACGCTCACACACACATCGAAATATTTCTTCTGTATAATATGTACGATAATAAAACAAGTATTTCTTTTTCTTCTAAAACTAAAAAATTAAGTGCAAATAGGCTAAAAAATAATGTCTAAAACCCAATTCACTCTAAACAATTAACGTGACTAAAATAGGAATTAGATCATTCTTATTAATTTTCTACGATGAAGCTTTTTTTTATTATCTAATATTAGGTTGTACGTACTCTTACACTTATCTATCAACATGCCTACCCGCATACATACAGTAAGAGATCCGAACGCAAATAAAAACGTACAATCAACATCTACAAAAACTCCACAAACAACCACTACAGAAATGATTGTATTTCAACAGATTACAAGCCTCTGAATATTTCTGTTAAGTAATATGATATAAAAATCGTTTCCTATAAAAGGAAACTTAACATCGAAGTTCAGTTATAATATGTTTGTATCTTTCTATTGCTTAAGGTTACAATATAAGTGAATCGGAACTATTACGCTCAACATTCAAACCTCCGACATACATATATATGCACACATAGATACATACACACAATATATATGTACATATCCGAATAAACAAACATACACATGCATACACCATATATATACACATATATACACACATTATTTTTTATCTATTTATTTATTTATTTATTTTATTTCTTCATTTATCTATTGAACATTTATTTCGCATAATATTTTAGATGATACTAGTGTTATTAGTTTATACTCCTACCAAAGAGATATCTTACTTACTATTTACCATTTCTCACCTAATTAATACAGATCGAAAAAACCAAGATGAAAAAAACCTATTTCAATTACTTATTGATGTTCTCATAATCTAGCCTTCTTACTATTTTTATTATAAGTCAGATATATTATTATTATAGGAAGTTAACTATCTTATGGTTTAAGTCTATTGTTACCTTAAGGTCCAAATTTTTAAAGAAATTGTGTATATCCTTCTTAGTATTCTCTAACCTTCTATTGCCAGAGTTGACGAAGAATAGAGCGTCATCTCTGTATAAGCCGCCCCTGAGTAGTGGTAATTCTTTATGGAGCTCTTTCAAAATGTAAAGGCCTACCAAATCAGTTACCTGTGCAGAGTCCGGTGTTCCCATAGTAATGTCGAAGTTATTCTCTCTATTTTTCTTGTCCATAGTTTGTTATTATACAGAATCAAAGTTCTTCTAGCTAGTTTTATAATATCGATCTCTAGTTTAGTTATATCTGTTTCTATTCTAGCCATATCAAGGGCTTTGTCTAGAAGTGTAGGGGATATTGATGGGTAATATGCATCAATGTCAAACATGATAAACTTCCCGTTACTCCTTTGGGGGAGTTTTGTAAACCAATTCATGACTTCGTCTGACGATGTCCATAAATTGTGAGTTATCTTGGATTTAATGGTGGGTATGATTCTATCCAATATTTTTTTTACTAATTGCCCCTATGTCCGATATACATGGAGAGATCAATCTGATGGTGGGGTTATTATTAAAATCGTCTTTATGGTCCTTTAATGTAAATCTAGAGCATTTAGGAGTATATATTTCTATGTTGTTATCTATATTGATCTTAGAACATATTTCCAAGGCCGTAGAATTGATATCGCTGAGGTCATTTACATTGGCTATTTTATAGTTTTTCAGTAGTTCCTTCATAATCAGATTATTATATGTTTCAAAGTTCATGCTATATAAGTTCATTGTTTTGTCTGCAGGTACTATTAGGTTAGGATTATTATTTATTTTTCTAAATGCTTGGTTTATTTTGTTAATTGTAGGGTTGGAGTATTTACATCTCCTTTTAAACTTCAAGTTTCCTATCATGTTAAACATGTCTTGCTCAAAATTCTCCAGAATGTTCAGTGCTGATGAACATTTACGCGTCTTGATGTTATAAAATTTGATGTACGTCTTTCCGGAAACCTATATATATATATATATATATATATATATATATATATATATATATATATATATATATATATATAGTTTGAAAAGTCACACATTGAAAACGTTGCTGGAATAGCAATAATAAGGAGAATATTTTTTTAGAATATTTTGAAAACCTGGACAACGCAAATTATTTGTTTTTTAAAATAAATTATTTATTTACTTTAAAGACTTTTCTTTTTTTTTAAACTTGAGTACTTTCGATGATAAACATATTTGTCAGAAGTATAAGCATATTTTTTTCTTCTCTTCCTCTTTCGTACAATCCTACTCGACTGAGACATATTTATCGCAGTCAAGTTGAAATTCGTCTTGATGTTATAGACGATAAATGTTGATATGCCGTTGTGTGTAGCATGCGGTTACGTGAATAAGGTAGTTTGAAAAGTCACACATTGAAAACGTTGCCGGAATAGCAATAATATTTTTTTAGAATATTTTGAAAACCTGGACAACGCAAATTATTTGTTTTTTAAAATAAATTATTTATTTACTTTAAAAACTTATATATATATATATATATATATATATATATATATATATATATATATATATATATATATATATATATATATATACCCTCTGAATTAAGGCAAATTCTAGTTAATAACACTAAAATAATACATTCCGAAACCAATTGTAAAAACATTAAAAATACTAGAAGCTAATTACATAAAATAATACTATCACATATGAAACTAGTGGCAACATTTAAAAATGTTAACGCAATGCGATTTTATTCTGTGATGCCACTCCGGCGTCGCTGAATTTAAATTGTCAACGTCTTTTTTGAAACAATGCGAAAAACGTTCTCTGCGCGTTTCTCCGCCGTCTTTTTAAAACATTCTCTGCTTTCTCCAGTGGTGTTGTTCATTTGCTGTTGACACCTGAGTATGACTTGACGAAGAATAGAAAACGTTCGTGAAACCTATGGGATATTTGTTGATTTTTCAAAATTTTAATACAAAAAGACCATCAGAAAAATTGAAAAAATAAAAAAAGGTATAATTAAACAGACGAATTCTGTTATTTTTAACAACGTTTGCATAAATGAGAAAATGCTGCCTAAATGCACACATATATATATATATATATATATATATATATATATATATATATATATATATATATATAACAGGGTGTTGCAATAGGTACTTGCCGACAAAAAAAGAAACGCGTTGAACTAATCCGTTTGCTTACAGTAGACGTAAACAACGCAAGTAGCGACGTGTTTGTTTTCAATTTCGTCCAAGTCATCACAGACGTGTATAGCGAACCTGGTTGATTTTCGGTGAATGTTAGCCACATAAAACAACGTATGACGAAAAATAGCAGATAGACATGTTACACTTTTGTTTAAACAAAAGATAAACGCTTACAAAACTAGATGATTTAGATTGGAATCAATATATCGCCTATTGAGCAATAACAAAATGTGCGGAAGAAAGATTAAAAATATGAAAACGTAGCCGATGTTTTCTTCGGCCTTCTTCAATGCGGAATGTAATATTGAGCTTGAAAGGCACACAGAGACTTGTTGTGATGTGATGTGTATATCAGTATGCACATTGTCAGACCTCACGTGTGTCGTCTCTTATTTTGACCGATTACAAGAACGCAAGTCTTATTTAAAATAGTGGCTTTATTTGTCTGAGAAAGATAGAATTTTACTTAATATTACGGACAGCCAGGAGAGAGACATATATTCAAGAGAGAGCAAGAGAGAGAGAGAGAGAGAGAGAGAGTTTCATGACTCGCGGTCCCCTACCCGCCCCGGGGACAGGGACGAGCTCGCTGCACACATCCAATCGTTGTTAAATCTAGCTAGAGAAGAGATCACGTTACCCTTGTAGCAGTCATAAACA
>OY744522.1:146361166-146403666 GCA_963556195.1 Sepiola atlantica
TAACGCAAAATGATTTGCAACGGTTATCGAAAGAATCAGATAGTGCTGAAAATCTGAGGAGATTGTTGTCACTCAGACTCCAGGTGACACATCCGGTTATTGTCAGTTATTTTTTTGGGGGGTGGGTGGGTCTCTAATTTAAGACTTTTAAAAAATGTAATTAAAAAAAGAAGAAGTTTACCCTAATCCGACTGGCTCCCACACCCGGACTTAAGCTTACTGTCTCACTAATTCCTTTTTTGTTTGTTTACTATCTTTTAAGCCTGAAATTAGCGATCACCTCCTTTAAAAATCGACGGCTTTTTTATTACACGTGTTTGGCTTAGTAAAAGTGACGATAACAAATTCATAGATAATAAATCTTTAAATCAGTTTCCACACTTTAAAATTATACAGGTAGGTAGAGAAGTAAATGTTTTTGCGTTTGGTAAAAGTTATTTGTTGTATATTTGCCCCCCCCCTTTTTGCGCTGCTAAATATACTACACTTTCGCCAATTATTTGATAACCTCTACAATTCACATATTTTTTTCCGATAGTAGTTTAGCAGTCTTTGCTCAATGCTCATTGTTTTGGCTTTAATATAATTAAACACTATTGTATTTATCATTTAATATGTTTTACTGTTTGTTTTTCATATTAACCCAAATAGATATATAGATTTGGTACAAATGATCCCCACCGATGCAAGTCTTTTTTTTGGGGGGGGGAGGGGGGAGGGGGGAGAGGTGGTTATATTCATATAATACAGGGTGGGCCAAAATAAGGGTCCTATCTTTAAATTTGAATAACTTGAATTTGAATAACTTCCACAAAATAAAAGTTAAACTCACCAAACTTTATGTGTGTGTAGACTGACCCTTCCGAGATTTTTTGAAATAAACAAAACAAATTTTAGCCGAAAAACACTTCTTAAAACTTACAAAAAACTAAAGTATTGTTTTTTACACTGTTTTGAGTTTTTTAAGCAAAAATAATGTTTTCTAAATGAGGGTACGTTCCTTAGGGCTAATACGGCTCATGCTTGCTTCGGAAGGGGTCCTTTACTTATTCTAAAAAAAAAAATTTTTTTAAATCAATAAATAAAAAAGTTATGAATTTTTAAAAATAGGACCCTTATTTTTGCCCACCCTGTATATAAATTGGTCCCCTATAAAGCGTTAAATTCATCACGGGAGCTTACTATCTGTTGTGGAGTGATAACACTAAGCCAGGAAATATTATGAATATTTTGTATTTGTCATTTGATGATGTTAAGTGTAACGTGAGAACGAGAATAAAATAGTTTATTTCCTAACTTTGTGTTCCAGTGTATTTATTCTATTAACTGTTGGTGAATCATACAACACTTTCGTCTCGTATAAATGAGATTTAAACTATAGTCACTGTAGTCACATTATTTCGAAACTTTATCAAACTCTGCTGACGGCAGTAGTACGGTGAAGACGGGTCCATTAAAGGGGTTAGTGGCTTATACCACATTCTCCCACGCCTTTAAGGAGATAGTCTTTAAACCGAGAACACATTTTTTTGGTTCTGTGAAGCCGTACATTTTGTCTTAACACCGATTTTCTTTTTTACTTTTGACTTCCGCTTTTATCGCTTATGAGGAATTACGAAGATTTTTATAACGAAAAATCTAATATTTAAAAAAATATATATTTTTAAATACAATCCAATATTACAAAAAATATATAAAACATTAAATTTAACGACGATAGATTAATATTTTTAATAATTATATAAAAAAAAAATCTTTTAATTAAAAATGTGGGTATAAAAAAACGTGCTTGTAAATAAAACTTTGTATATTAGGCTATTAGTAAAACTTATTTTTATAAATAAAACCTTTTTTTTTTAAATAAAAACTCTGCGAAAGCAAATTTACAAATGTGCGTATACGCCGTATTGTTTTGTTCATAGTTCAAGCGGAAGTAAAATAAAATAAAAAAAAGAAGCGGTGTTTAGGTAAAATATGTCATTTTCGTCGTTGTCCATTCTAAGGTGTCTCAAATCAATTTGATCAGCTGAAAGTAAAACATTTGTTCGTGTTAGAGGAGCATAACTGCCTTGCCTCCCCCTGCACCCCCCCCAAAAAAAAAACAAATACGTTTACTTAAAGCTGATATGTGATTGTCTCTGATATTAAAATTAATTTTCAGATTTTGTATTTTTGCTAAATTTAATACCTTGCTTTGCCATAGGCTTGCTGTAATGTTAAGTTGTTATTTTTGTGTCGATTCTCTGTTGGGTTCCAGATCGTGTAAGAAGGTTCCTCGTATTAATTAGAATTTTTCGAAAATCAGAAGAAAATGAACAGTCCTTCCTTAGTTTTATTAAGGCTTGATATAATCTATCAATTGATTCTAAGGCGTGTTCATGCCCTGTTGTCAGTAAGTGTCGCAAGACTATTTAATTTTTACGTAGATAAACTCCAGTATTGTTAATGCATTTTCGTAGAAAACTGCATCTGCGAAATATGTGTAAGCTATTGCCGATGCATATTTAGTGAGATAAAGTACGGATTCAAGAAATTTATGAAAGTGGTTCTCTAGTATCGCTATTCCAGTTCGGTGTAAGACGAGTTTTGACCTGTAATAAGTTTACCCAATTAAAGTGATTTAGCCATTATCAAAATGCTAAGCGTCGCAGAGAGATTGATCAATGGAGATTAATAATGGAGATTTGGTATCTGTCAGTCTGAATCCGAATCTATACTATTGTACTAGTGTACACTATTTCAGGCTAATATACTATCTTTCAATGCTCAATTTAATTTACATATCCAACCCAAACATGGACGTTGTAGTAGTAGTAGTAATAATAATAATAATAATAATAATAATAATAATAATAATAATAATAAAAAAAAAAAAAAAAAAAAAAAAAAATTTAAAAAAAAAAAAAAATTTAAAAAAAAAAAATTTAAAAAAAAGTAAAGAGACTTATTATTTTGAGTTATGCCAGAACAATATCTTAACAGATATGTCACAGTTTATGAATTTTCGAATAAAAACAATGTAGAATAAATAATGGTAGTGGTTGTGACCCAACGAATTACGGGTACGTCTAGTTGTCATAATGCTGTTTCTGATAATGTAATTGATTTATTTCTAAGCTTGATCTAACTTGTTATTCATCTGACACCCCACAAAGGTCGTAATGTGACACGAGATCGTTTTAATGTGAAACGTTTAGCCCTCCCCAGACACAAAAGAGCTCACTATGGACGGGTATAAAATAGCCATGAACGATCTCGTCAGGATTTCTTGGTGGGGGCTTTTAAGCCGATCGACCATGACCCCCCTCTTAAAGGAAACAACGATAGGTAAACCATTTCACCGCATACAAAGAAGATGGTAATGCCCGGAATGATGAAATACCAAGTTTTTCACACAAAGTGCTTGCTGATCCGTGATTCAGTAAATGAACAGACCGCCGGAAATTTGTAAATCTTCCATCTGAGTCCTCCTAACTCCAGCCATGTTTTTCCTTTATCAACTGCAACGTCTTGAAGCCAGTTTCACTGAAAGTTATAGTCTTGCAAAGTTTGCTGCGCTTCCATGAAAATGCATTTTCAGTTGTTTTCCATGGATGCAGCAAACGTATGCCAACTCTTCCGTACTCGAAGGATCAGTAGACTCATCCAACGCCAAAGAATACCACAAGTTCCTTGATTTCTCCTAGATTACTCGCGTATCTGTAGCACTAAGTGCTCTCCACGTTCTTCTGTTCTTCTCAAAATTAAAAGCTTAAAAAAGGTTTTCTCAGAATTGTCTTTCTGTTTCTAAACAACGTTTCATAGACTCATATTTCTCGGAGCGTAACTTTTCAGAAAACTTTAAACATGTTAAAAGATAATTTGTTTCATAGTGATGTCGCGTTTGTGTGCGTCCATTGCAGGAGTCGTGATCGTTCGTTCGGTGTCTTCGTCCGAATTCGGTGCTTGATTTTGACACTGACCGTAGTGTCAATCATATTATCTCGGTCACTGCTGCAACTACAAGATTCACCCCCACCCCAAATTCCAACTCAAGTTTAAAACAAGTAACGATTTTTTTTATTTTTAGAATTTAAAATGATCCTTGGTTTCTCTACCGAACGACAGACTTGCAATGAGAATAAGTCACTTCTAATCGAATATAAAACAGACCGTCAGCTTAAAATCATATATATATAACTGCCATTCGGGAGAGGCCACGCAGAAAGTACATTTGAGAATGATCGGCTGTTAAATCACTGGACATAAAAACTGTCTGACCAAGGTTCTATTAGCTTAAGTCGTCATAACTTATGTGAGATCTTAAATGACTCGCTTTTTCAGCATGTGACCTCGATTTTAAGAGGCGATTATTATTTTCAAAATGTCATCAGATTTTCTGGCCGATCGAATCTAGAACTAGATATTTTGCCTATCACATGTCTTTTCGAGTGTAACACTTATACATCGAGCCATTGTTGAACATGCATCGCAATGCATGTCCACACTCTTTCAAAATGGTAACACTTTCGCTGCATACCACAAAACTAGCTTTCTGATCCTCCATAAAGAAGTACTTTACTCCCCATTCTTCATTGCAGAACGCGACACTGGACGTTCACTTTTATTTTCTTCGTAGCCATAATAAAGGGTGAAGAAAACGGGACCTGCAAACGAAAAAGACATTGAAACATACCTGTAAATTGCATTCGCTAATAAAACATATAGGTATTGTAGCTCGTAAATAAAGTCTAAACTAACCTGCGCTGGTCAGGTGATGAGCAGGTGTGAGGAGTTGGGAAGACTATTTTCGTAATAATAACACAAGGCTTTTATGGCATTGTGAAGCTATGTTTCTTACTTTATGACCTCTAATCATAAGCGTAGTTCAGTCGCCTATCAATGTCAAACAAATAAATTTACATACATATAACATGGATGACGAGCAAAAAGAAATAAATATTTCTGGAATGTCGGATCTGTATTGACAGCACGGACCATCTGGTAGCGGAGAAACAATGCGTGTTTGTTTGTGTGTGTTGCCATGGAAACCATGGTGACGTCAGAGCGTAGGAGTAGCTACCACGAGCTAGGGAAAGACTTGGGATGGGGCGAAATAAACTTTACAACAAACAATAAAATTGAAGCCTCAAAGCCGACAGGAGGTCCCCGCATGCTCGAGTATCTAGTATTCTAAACATAATATTAAAATTTATATTGTAACACCCTGTGTTCTATAGTTTTATCACGCAAACGAAAGTACCGTCGGCGGGCCGGACGAACTGATGTCGTTAGCTGTACTTGCGTGACCCCTGGTCTAATGGGTCCACAAAATTAAACCTGTTCAAGGCCATAAATTTAATTGCATAAGTTCTATTTTCACAGGTTTCGCCATGGTACTATGTCTTTGATTATATTCCAGTATTTTGAGACCTAGTCGGTTGCATTTTTTTAATGAGGACTTTAAGGAAGTGTGAACACCTCCATCCAATATTTATTTGATCTATGATAGTAATGTACAGCGTGACATCTCCCACCCACCCCAAAATGCCACCAATTTAATCATAAATAAAATCAACAGTCCTTTCTGCAATCCAACCATATTTGATCCAAATAAACTTCAGTCTTTGACTGACTTGTCCACCAAATTTCAGCCATGAATGTCCAACAGTCTTTGTTTTATCGCAATTCATGCGGAGACACTTTGTGAGACTATCTCAAAGATAATGTCTATTAAAATGATTGCTAGACTGTTCCTAAACTGAAGAGAACCATCAAAGCCCAAATCGGAGAAGTGCCAAAGAGAAGTGTGTCAGAGTTATTCACAATTTTTCACGTCGTATCCAGGTATGCTTATCATTGAACTGCGATAAAACAAAGACTGTTGCACATTAATGACTGAAACTTGGTGGGCAAGTCAGGCATAGACTGAAGTTGGTATACAATGCGGTTGGGTTTCAGAAAAGATTGTGAATTTTATTAACGATTCCATGAGTGGCATTTTTGAATCACCATTTAAACTATACGGCAGGCACCCTGAGCGAATTCACCCGGTTTCCTCCGAAGGAGAAAGTTCATAGGGAATATCAAATTCACAATTCTCTAGTCGTATGTGTATCCCGCTTAGGCAAGATGATCTTAACGATCTGCAACTTTTTGCAGGGATGTGTTGCCATCCTCCAACATACAGCACCTGGTATTCCAAATGGTCAGTCATCTGGCGCTGACCAGGCTCAACGTCGTTTATCTTAACGAGAACCTGCGTGTCAACGTAATTATAGCGTATGGCGTAAAAGACACAACATATCGATTCTAAATATCTGAGCGAATTTTGCTTATCATTATAGAACCCCTAATTGAAGCATAACTCCACAAAATGAAAACCTTTATAAGACTATAACTTTAGTTGTGTAAGCATTATTTTCACAGTCTTCGCTATAGCACAATGATTTTAATCGCATTGAAACATTTGGGTGACCTGATTTCGAACACTTGCCAAATAGTTACTTGATTATTCACGACTCTTCTTCCACTAAGTTTCTTTTATTTCTGATTCTAACGAAAATTACACCATAAGTGACAGATACATAATGATATTACTTCTAAAAGTATAAGCAAATATCGCTTATTAAATACACCCTAATCGAAATGAAACTACACAAACTGCAAACTTTTATCTACCCATAACTTCAGTTGTGTAATCTCTACTTTGATACACTTGTTACCATATTAAATATGACTTTCTACTGCTACTGCAAAATACTTTAATTGCTTCTTTTTTATTCCTAAAAGCTAACGGTGTTTACATGAACAATTTCTTTCTAAGAAAATCATGTGGAACACATTGCCTCGGAACTGCTTCCATGTAGACTACAATATGGTCGCCTTCAAGTTCAATATCAACAAATACTTGTCGAGCCGTCCTCTTAAGTAATCAATGTTTCACCTTTCCGTCTGTTGTTTTCGACCCTACCATAGTATAGTTCAGTATCAAACTAACAGTCTCATCCTCGAGTGGCCTTTGGCCTTGGTAAATCGTACCTCATTACATAAAAATGGTTTTAAATGTTTTGAAGTATTTTGGCGTCCGATCATTTACACTCATCAAACGTTCCAAGTATTTCTCATTATAAGGAACCTTTCTATGAACGGGTACTCTAACAAATATATAATAAAATACGTATTCTGAAAATAAAAAAAGAAAACTGTTCTACTCCGCCCAATATTGATGTCAACGTAGGTAACCTAAAACGTATCGAACCGGGCTATAAAATAGATGATATTGCGTTGAAATACCAGTTTTTGATGGACAACCGAAGTTAAACAACGTTGATTCTGATCAATACTTGGGTGATTTACCGCTGGGGGGGAAACCAAGCGCCTTAAGTAACCTCATTTCGTAGAAATGGTTCCCATCGTTGCCCTACGAGGAGTTCCGATTTACTTGCCTCCCCACGAAGGCAGAATTAGACACAAAGTCGGTTTTCAATGTGGGCAAAATCCAGCTCCCCCAAATGGGGCACTCTGAATTGGGACAAAAATACAAATTACCTCAGTCTAGAAGGATTTCTACTTCATTGACCGAGGACAGAAAAGATGAAGTGTAGTATCAGAACAGATACTAAACTTTGCTTCTGGCCATTTAGAATCGTTGTAAATCCTGATCTTAATTAGATCGAACCCATGGTAACTGCATCATCATCATCATCATCATCAGTTTAACGTCTGTTTTACACGCTGGCATGTGTTGGACGACTTTTAGAAATTCACTTCCAAACTAACCTATCTCTCCCAGGTATTTATTTCTCATTCTTTCTCTCTAGTTCATAGTTATCACATTCTCCCATGTTTTCCTTGCCCTCCTTTTTGACAATTGACCCTGTTATCTCAACTGCTCTACATCTATTAACGCAAGAACTCTCATCCATTCTTTCAATGTAACACAATCAACGAAGTTTACTGTCCTGGACATATCTCTGTATACTGTCCAGATTTAATCTCTCTCTCTCTCTCTCTCTCTCTCTCTCTCTCTCTCTCTCTCTCTCTCTCTCTCTCAGGTCATCAAATCTAAGCCTGTCTTTAAGACTTACATTATACATCCATTGTATCATTCTCATATAATTTCTTTCCATGCAACGAATGTCCTCAACCCTCATCGACAAGGTTTTACTTCCATACGTCATCATACTACGTACACGTGCCTGATAGATTATTCCCTTGGTCGACGGTGGTAATGCTCTGCTGGTTAGTAATTGCAGAAGTTGTCTGAACCTACTTCACCCACTCTTGCAATCACATTAGCACCTGCTTTCACTGCGCCTCAATAGTATCACCAAGGTAATAAAACTTCCGAACAACCTCAATAGCGTCGCCATCTAAATATACTTTCTCCAGTTCTAATCCGTTTCTATTGTCTTAACTAGTTTGTGTGCAAGAGGTGTATCATTTGTCAACTCACTTATAATTCCACTGCACTTCTTGTGTACCCAATGCTTATTAGTACCATTAAAATGAGTACCACCAGACTCCCTTTCTACAAACTTAGCAGAGGAACTTTCCTTTTTCTGAGAGCTTTCCAACACTACACCGACCGATCATTACTTTGGTCTTAGCAATATTTACTCTCAGACCTTTACTTCCTATAGTATTCCTCAAAGTATTTAACTTAACAAGTTGACCTTCCATTGTTTCACAGGCAAATACTAAATTATCAGCATACATCATCTCTTCCAGACAACCCCTACGAAACTCCCTGGACAACGCTTCTAGGATACCAATTAAATACAACTACAAATGCTTTCAAGTACCACAAAAAATTGAGTTGCATCACACACACAATTAAATAGATTCCCCAAATTTGAACGCATATTGATCATTTTAAAACACTTAAACTCCATTTCTTGTTGAGGTCATTGTTGTAGGGTTGTATTGTATTTGGTAATATGTCTCTTTCTAGGCCCCTCCCCTCCTATGTTAGTAGAAACTCGTTCAATGAGTCATACAATGGTAAAGAAATATTAACCAATTTAGTTGGTAAACGCCCAACTCTGTGACAATGTTTATGTAGCAAAGCGCATAGTTATACAACCATGAACATAACATGAAGTTCATAATCAGCAGACTTATATTCTCCCAAACCTCCACTTAAAAAAAAAAATCGCCATGACGTTAAATTTGAAAACTCGTATTCCTCAAGTAATATATAATCTATTGAACAAATGTAGACGATTTCATTAAAATCGGACAATTCTTTTATTTTGGGCGATTAAAAGAATTTGGTTTGTCTACAAAATAGTAATTACCATGCGGGGGCACTGGGTGATTATTCTTCATGAATAAACAAATCTGATTTTGAACAGGCCCATCTTGCGCTGTCACTGTATATATAAGAAACATTAATGATATAAAACGGATTTATATATTTGAATATATATACGTACAAAAAGGAATCTTTAGGAGAAACTATAGGAATCAGTTGAAACTCTATAAACCGGCAATAAATGGGACATCCAGCATTTTCAAACTCTGAAAGAAATAATAGCCATAATTCTTGGACTTCCTGTCTCTTGGACTCCCTGTCTCTTGGATTTATTTCAAACATTATTTATTTACATTTGTAATAATTAATACATATATTTATAATTATAATAATGTTTTTTTAACTCTTGAAATATATTTTGTAAATAAGTTTAAATAAGACAGACTGACAACTGAACACTAATGTCCGAAGAAAAGAGTTTGGACGTATTTTTGAATTAAATGATGGCTGAATTATGAACGCTATTAAACGTACAGAAACGTACGTAAAATTAGTGTTCGTCTAAAGTTTTTTATTCCGAAATTTTATTCAAATTATATTTTATACATTGCATTATATTTTTCTTAAACGTTTTTTTTCTCTGATAGCTGCAGAATAGGCACTGACATGGCTGAGTGTCCTTCAAGCCCTACGCTTTTGGGCCACGGTGTTCGCTTGGTTTATGTGCATTATATATGATGTTATAAATCGTTCAACACACAAACATATATATTTCTGTTTCACGTATATACACATATACTATTTACGGCGATATAATATATTGTTAATATATATTTTCAGTATTTACTTCAACAGTGCTTAATACGTAAGTAGAGATTAGTAGTAGGAAAATATATGTATGGCAAGTAAGCTACGTAGAGGCGTTCATGTTTCATTTCCGCAGGAGATCATCAGGCAAAATGCATTTTATCTAATGATTTCCTGCGAAAATGAAATATGAACGCTTCTGTGTAGTTTACCATACATATATTTTCATACTACAACTACTACTTTTTATATATACATATATTTTCATACTACAACTACTACTTTTTATATATACATATATTTTCATACTACAACTACTACTTTTATATATATACATATATTTTCATACTACAACTACTACTACTTTTATATATACATACGTATTTATTTATTAATAATAGTCAGACTTAAAGCTCAATATATGTTAATTTTTTAAATTTCAGAATACGTAGTAATAAATAATAGAAGGTTAGATTCCAGTAACCATGTCTTTATTAATTTTCGAAAAGATAATTTCTTGACGGACCGTTTCGTTTACACTAAAGAGCCAACATATAGAGTTATATATCCTGATTATACACAGCTTATATTCCTAATTGAATGTGCACACATAAATGCTCTGGTGATGTGGTTTATTATTTTTTGCTTTTTATTTCCTGATGTTTTGGACATGATTTTGTTTACCTTTCTTCTGGTGAGTTACACTCATGAAAAAAACAAGAAATATGCTTCTGTATTTTGGCTGTCTAAGTGTTAACGAAACGGTTTCTCAAGAAATGATCTTTTCAGAAGTGAATAAAGACAGGGTTACTGGAATCTAACTGTATATCATTAAAAGTTGAAATGGGATTATTGATTAAAAATAAGAGATTCCTAAGAGAGATAATACATAAATAAGTTTCAGTATGTATAAAAACAAAAGCATCAAAATATCAACAAGAATATATATATATATTATTATTAATTTTTTTTTTACAAAAAATCGGTTTTTAATCTTGGTAAAAAAGGAAATGTCACAGCATTAAAAATACCAAACAGTCGAATAGAAGAATTGTCTTAAACTTCCACGAATTCCCCGTTTCCATTCCACCTGTGTGCTATATGTCTCAACACTGGCAAGGCCGAAAACCAATATTGGCGTTCGCTTCGAGATTATGAAGAAGCAAGTCCGGGCAGCGAGTCCGTTCGGAGTTTTACATGTAACATATGTATTGGTGTTTTATTGCCTGGTATATCGTTTGTAATCATTCCGACGGAGTTTGTATGTACATAGAAGTGTTCTTATCATTGCATGATTCCGTTATATACAAGAGTTGTAACCGAAATTTTGGAAATTATGCAAAAAAGAAAACAAAAATATCAGTTTAACAAGGAAGAGACTTTTCACTGGTTATAGTACGAAACTGTGTCTGGCCACCAAGTCGACCTGAAGATACGAAACAATGGGTTTTCGGTTATAATGGTCAACGATTGAGGCATCATGCCACCTGAAAAATATAGAAATAACGAGATTAGTTGATACGGATACAAAAAAAAACGAAAGATAATTTGTTTATGTTGTTAAATGTTACTATTGGCGGCATAAATTATTTTAAAGGAAATACAGTTTGTAAATTAGTCAAAAACAATTTATTTTGATTTACGTAATCAATATTGATTTACTTGCGTTAGAAGATTAATATCTAATATAAAATGTAAGCATTTTAAGTTTCTGTAAAATATTGATTGTGAATAAAGTAATCAGTGGAAGCCATCTTGTTTTTCAGGAAGTAACGTACCAGACCGGAAATGAAGGAACGATACTATTTTACTTCAAGCCATTAAATTAAAAGGTAGTTCTTTGAAATGGCAGGGGAGCATTTCCGGTCCGGTCTAGTATCTTACTTCCTGAAAAACAAAATTTGGTTATTTTACTTACAACCAATATTTACAACAACTTAAAATGCTTATATTCTATGTTACATATTAAACTTTCTTAAAACGCAAATAAACAAAAATATATTTTTAAAATTAATTTCCCAACGATATTTCCTTTAAAATCATTTATGTCGTCAAATTATGTTTTAGAATGATTGACAAAAAATATAAGCATTCAAAATATTTGGAATTCTTTTCACATACAACAAGGAACGTAGGAGGTGTACTTTGGAGGTTTGTCTAAATCGATTGAAGGTAACGGAAGTAGGATTTGACACAAGGTCGGTTTTCCTTTTGAACTGTCAGGATCATTTACAAAAATGTCTTCTGCAATAAGAAACCTGAGAGTTACTTGAGATTATTGGACTACCGCCAAGAGATTACATCGTTATAATAATCTGCATTACTTTGCGACAAGTGCTATCTGTCTGAGATTGTAGAAACTTGATCAAGGGTACAAAATACGTTAACCTGTTCATGCAAATATGTGTCTGATAATCAAAATTAATAAATTATTACTAATTTATATTAATAAATCTGTTATAAATACACGTAAGGTGTTTGTACCAAGGCTCGAAACCGATTTGTCAAATCAATTTTTTTTATTTGTAGTTTCCGCTTTCTGCGACACATTTTTCTATTGTTTTCCCTTGAAGAAACAACCATTGTAACTGAAGTCAGTCATCGTTTAGCTAGCTGAGTGCTGTCTGTTTCATTAAATAAATAAGATTAACCTGTCAATACAAATCTGTGTCTAATATATTAATAAAACTAATCTTTTTATAAATATACATGAAGTGAAATGTTTGTATCTGTCCACGTACTATTATCGCTGGAACAAAACTTATATAAGTGAATTCGTTTATTTTTTATTTTTTTACTTTACTTGTTTGTTATGCATTTCTCAATTTAACCCGTTAACATATTTTCTATTGGTATAGATATTTTAACAATTAGCACAATATCGATGGAAGTGGCGGTAGTTAAGTGGATAACGACGCGGATTGACGGCTTGGGTGTGCCAAGTTCGAATGAGAGATGTTAGCAACCTTCACGTGGTCCCTTCTGCAAGAATGCCAACAACAGAATAAAGTCGGTTACCGAAGGTGTACCATGTTGATCCACACACATTTACTTTTTACTAATATAAGATCAAATTCTGTATTATTTTGAATATTCGGACTACCGTTCTGATCTTGGATGTTATGGTCACAACGTTTCGGCCGATGTAACTTCCGACATTCTTCAGGTGTGTCTTGTCGAATTCGAGAATTTTTCTGTCGAACTTGAGAATTTGTACGGATTTTCGACGTGAACCCTTTATTTAATCTACAGAGTAGATTGTTCGAGTAGAAGTCTTAAGTAATTCTTAATTATATTCTGTACTGAGGATTGAACCATCAATCTCTAGAAGACTGTCCATGTGGACGGTTCTAGCATGAATTTGGGAGCCATGGATCTAAAAAAATATTGCGTTTATGAAAGAAATATCCATGCTGTATTTGAAAGAAGAAGAAGAAGAAGAAGAAGAAGAAGAAGAAGAAGAAGAAGAATAATAATAATAATAATAATAATAATAATAATAATAATAATAATAATAATAATAATAATAATAATAATAATAATAATAATAACATTATTATTTAGACTACTATTCTTATATTGGCTGTTATTCTGAATCCTTTATTTATTGAAATCAAAATGCAATATATAAATATATATCATATGAAACCTTAGTTAATGCAGGGATAAAGTACTAAAATTGGCTTTAAAGTAATGAAATGAGACAAGGTAAAATAATCACTACACACACACAAACACTATATATATATATTTGTTTTTTGTTTGGTTTCACCCAAAAATGAACCACTGTATAGTGTAGGTTTTTTTCAAGACACTTTAATCCAAGAACTTTTTACTCTTTGTGAATTGTTTCTGATGATTTTGTAATGTTGCAGAGACGATATTGACATAAAAACGTTGTTTGGCACAAGACAAATGAAACGGATCGTAAAAAATATATCTCACAGAAATGTTATGTTTTTTTGGAAATGTGAAAAAATAAAAATAATAAAATAAAACCATGGTTATTGGAATATAATATGAACTTGCTTATAATATATATATATATATATATATATATATATATATATATAGAGAGAGAGAGAGAGAGAGAGAGAGAGAGAGAGAGAGAAAGAGAGAGAGAGAGAGAGAGAGAGAAAGAGAGAGAGAGAGAGAGAGAGAGAAAGGGAAGACCTAGTTAGTATTCACTCTCTTCTGTTCTCGCATATCAGACAATAAGTACGTAGTCAGTTCCCCCCCCCCTTTCATTAGTCACGTAATCAGTACCCCTACCGGCATGTTTGCTTGTTGGACAGTCTAGTTCTTAGCTTTGCTTTATTTATACAACTAAGAATAAAAAGAACTCGAAAGTATTTATGCGATTTAAAAAGGAAAAGAAGCGAAACCGGTACTGCTAGGTTTATATAATAACACATAATTTATACATGTGCTCATTTTAAAAATAAGAATTACATTAAAATGTAGTGGAAGTCAGTGCGATTTTTCTATAGTTCAAATAGATTGGGTTTTCCAGTATTAGCAGTCTGACGAGATCAGGGATCGACACTGACTGAGTCATCAGCCACCGCCACATATATAAGAAAGTATAATTGCTTATATATATATATATATATATATATATATATATATATATATATATATATATATATATATATTGGCATTATTTTCAGTCGTCCTGAACGTCTTGTCATTGTAATCAAGCAGTGCTGACTCACGAGAGGATTGGTTGGGGATTGCGCGCCCCTGACCACACTATTCCACGCGCAGGCATCCTTACAGGGGATATCCATTGTCTTTCGAGACTGAACGGAGGCGATCATATATAAGTTGCTGTTCACATGATGTGTTGAACACTGCTAAGACGGCTGAATATTGTCCACTTTAAAAATGACATGAATAGGGTTTATTTCTCGGCTTGTTGCATAGCTGTTGAAGTTGGCCCCTTGGTTAGACTACTAGTATTTGAGTTTAAAGTGACTCGAGTCCGGGGGTTCGAATCGTGCGACCGGCTGAACAGTTATCTATCACACTGATGGTTCGATTCGGATGAAACGTATACATATGTGGATGATAATTAAAAAATATTTATTATTAAATAATTATACATATATACATATATATATACATATATATATGTATATATATATATATATATATATATATATATATAAATTGAAAATATAAGCCATTAACAATGCAAGATTAATTACATTTTTTTATATATTAATCTTATTAATTTCGGAATAAAATTCCATCATCAGAGGTGACCAGTATTGAGTCATTTTTTTTTCCATAAAAAAACAAGATTAACAAAACTGATTTCTTTGTTACTTGATAAACGTCTCTCTGCGCTGGTGGTGTTGGCGGTTATGATTCAAATTCCGTGTCGAACGAAGAGCGTGGCTCGCTCGTGTAGGTAAAGTAATATGGGTTGGTCGTTCATTTAAAGCATTGCTGGATTTGTTAATAAAATTGAAAATATAAGCCATTAACAATGCAAGATTAATTAATTTTTTTTTTATATATTAATCTTATTAATTTCGGAATAAAATTCCATCATCAGAGGTGACCAGTATTGAGTCATTTTTTTTTCATAAAAAAACAAGAATAACCAAAAAAAAATAATAATCTTGCATTGTTAATGGCTTATATTTTCAATTTTATTAACAAATCCAGCAATGCTTTAATTGAACGCCCAACCCATATTACTTATATATATATATATATATATATATATATATATATATATATATATATATATATATCAAGTCTAATTTAAAAGCAAATTCATATAGTCCAAATCGATTCGAAAATAGCAATCAATTTCCGAAAGCAAAAGTGAAGCTCAATATTTAATATTAAATATTTAAAATATTGGAAAGAGCTTATATAAATAAAGTACTAATTTCACAAGTATATTATTCTATGATTTAATTTTTAGAGTAAAATAACCTTTACACATGTTCCTAGAGGAGTGGAAAGTAAACACAGATAATCCAGGCTGTTTATGCCAACACCCCCTTCATCAGAAAGTCGAAAAGAAGACACATCCAAAGGCGATCCGGAAAAGATCACCGAAAAATTGGCACATGGACTATCAGAGATTTCAAATAATTAGACATAAAAAGTCAAACACAGCTTCTCTAAAATATGTGTAAAAGTTATTTCGTTTCGAAATTGTTATTAAATCATTGGATGATATAATTTAGTATTTAATACTTATATATGTATGTGTGTATGTGTGGGTGTATATGTGTGGGTGTGTGCGTGTGTGTGTGCCTGTATGCATGATAAAAAGATTCTGAAAATACCCAGCATTTTAGCCGAAAATCTTTTCGAACTTAATGGACTTTTCTTAAATATGCTCTGGTGATACCAGATCAGGCTGCCCTGTGGCTCCCTGAGACGAAATTCACCTACATTGACGTTTTTTTTTGTTTTGTTTTTTTTTTGTTTGTAAAACTTAATTATGTTCTACAAAACCAAAAACAAAAACAACAGCCCCTCTCCCTTTCTCCCTCCCCTTTTTTATTTTTATTTTTCCTACCCTACTCCCGGTCCTGGATATGACCTTAAACTACATCCGATGGTGAGATCCGGCTTACGGACTTTGGGGAATGTGGAGCCTCCTCTTAATTACCATTGCTCCCAGGTCCACCCTGACCCGGAGTGGTAGTACCTGTTAGGGTCCCAACTATGGGTTAAATAGAAACAGATATTAAAAGGGGAAAGAAACAAAAAAAGAGAAGAAAACAAGACCAGATTCGGCATTAAATAACCCAAAAAGGGTTGATATGCCGTAAAACAAAACTACCAAACTACCAATCAAATATGCTGGTGTTTTAATATTGTTTCTTTTCCTCGCTCCCTGCTAATTTATGTATTCCATTTGTTGACATTTTGTCTTGAATATATTTTCCCGACGAGAAGGAAAGTTGAACTGTTTTCGGCTGAACGTTTAAAGAATGGTACTCTTTGACCTTCTGTCGACCTATCCAATAAATTTTCTCTCGAAACGTAAATTCTATGTTTGCTGGAACTTTTCATAAATCAAGTTTCAAAATGAAAAGTTCCAGCAAACATAGAATTTACGTTTCGAGAGAAAATTTATTGGATAGGTCGGCAGAAGGTCAAAGAGTACCATTCTTTAAACGTTCAGCCGAAAACACAAAACAGTTATTTTAAATCTTTTAATTACATATTATTTCATCCGTAGTCTGTCTATAAGGAATATTCAGCTCGGTTCCCCATTGCAATTGGGATAAGAATCGTTTAGTTAGCTCAAAATGAGATTTTCTCGTATGAATCTTACTTTAATTATATAACAATATGTTTTATATTATATACATATATAGTCATCCACATAAAAGTTTTTCGTCATCTATGATTCATCAGTGTGTCTTAACATAGACAGTGTATCCACGATATATAGGGTGGGCAAAAATAAGGGTCCTATTTTTAAAAATTCATAACTTTTTTATTTATTGATTTTTTTATTTTTATTTTTTAGAATAAGTAAAGGACCTCTTCCGAAGCAAGCATGAGCCGTATTAGCCCTAAGGAACGTACCCTCATTTAGAAAACATTATTTTTGTTTAAAAAACTCAAAACAGTGTAAAAAACAATACTTTAGTTTTTGTAAGTTTTAAGAAGTGTTTTTCGGCTAAAATTTGTTTTGTTTATTTCAAAAAATCTCGGAAGGGTCAGTCTACACACACATAAAGTTTGGTGAGTTTAACTTTTATTTTGTGGAAGTTATTCAAATTCAAGTTATTCAAATTTAAAGATAGGACCCTTATTTTGGCCCACCCTGATATATATATATATATATATATATATATATATATATATATATATATATATATATATATATATATATATATATATATATATGGTAGGTTAGTTGGAGAGAACTCCAGCAGAGTACTCGATTATTAAGAAAAATTAAAAAATAAGAGCGTAATATTTATTTATATATGTATTACAGAAAATCATAACGGTACTGATGTTGTTCTGATCTTCTGTAATCATAATATATATATATATATATATATATATATATATATATATATATATATATATATATATGTATTTAGGCAGCATATTTTCATTTAGGCAAACAATATTTAATAACACGGAGTGTTTTTGCTTAATAAAACTTTTTTTATTTCTTCAATTTTCCGAATAGTCCATTTAGTGTTTCGGTCTAATTGCTGTATGTAAATTCCGTGGGTTTCTTGTTCCATTTTCCTTCCTTTTTCGCGAGTATTTTCGATTTGATTCGTCAAATCAGCTTCAGGCGGTGTAAGACTTTGTTTCTTTAAAAAAAAAAGTCTTATCAAGCAAAAACACTCCGTGTTATTAAATATTGTTTGCCTAAATGAAAATATGCTGCCTAAATACACACACACACACATATATATATATATATATGAAACTTTAGTTAATTCAGGGAACAATTTTCCATATATTCATAAAAACACTTGTATTTTCAAACAATTGTTTCTGTCGTTCTCAATAACATACATTTTCGTAATATAGAAAATATCAAGTTTTTCTTGAAAGCTTCCTCAGTGCATAAAAATTAACTCGTCAGGCTAAAAAACTGAAGTGCATTTAATATTCGTTTTTATTTTTATATATTTTCTTTTTTCTTGACAATATTTTTCTAAGGGAAATACTTGTTTAATCCTAATTTTGCATTTAAATGTTCATATTGTGATATGTCCATACTATGTGCGTTTCTGTTTTTTTTTTTACTTTACACTATAGAGTTATAACTTAAGCCTTCGCGTAAACAGAAATTTATATGTAATATACATAAATTTTTTTTTTAAAAAACGTTGTCAACCAATAATTTAAGAGATGTCGTAAGAAGTATGAAACATAAAAGAATTGATGCGTGTTAATCTAATCAACTTGGTAATAACAGGCCATCAAATTTTCTCATGTAAAACGGGTCCAACCACGGCCATCGTAATAAAGGAGGCCAGAGCGCTGGAACCAAATAGCCGTGGTCCAACCCGTTTTTCTAATAAATACAACAATTATAAGATTATTACTTTCTATTTGGAAACCTAAAAAAATATGAAATATGTCATCAAACGAAAAGTTTAGAGTATTTGTGAGGACAAAACAAACAAAAAAATAATTGCAAATTTTAGAAATATTGTAAGAGTAATTTTATGAAACATTGTAACGTACGTTTGAGTCGAATGTCGAAAGAAAACGAACATCATGGGTTCAATCCTGCTTGGCGTCCTTGGCGGGTTCGTCAGCTTCGACTGCGGCCACGGGTTCTACAAATTAGAATTCGAAACAATAATTATTTACCTCCAATTATATTGCAAGACTTGTTGTTGTTATTGTTATTGTTAATAATAATAATAATAATAATAATAATAATAATAATAATAATAATAATAACAACATTAATAATAATAATAATAATAATAATAATAATAATAATAATTATTATTATTTACTAACTGGGAGTTCTCACACTAATCTTTCGATAACTGTTGTCAATCCTTTTGCGTTATCACAACAGTCGTTAACCATTGATTTCTTGCCTATAAGAACCGTTGGCCTTCTTTAGAATCTAGGTGCCAGTAAGCTTCTAGTGAAGGTTTGGTTGGTGCTCTCACTCCTCGGTCTTCCATATTTACTTAACTTTTTACGATCATTGTGTGTTATGCCAGCCGAGGTTGGTGCTATGCATGTGTGTGTTGGGGGATGGGGGGAGAGGGGTCATATCATGGGATTTTTGGCAGTTTTAGTTCTCTTGGATTTGTGTAATGTTCTTTCTATATTTTTGTTCTATTTCTTTTTCAACTGTGGTTGGTTGTCGTCACCTGGTTATGTGTGTTAGTGCTTGCCCACATATAATGTATATCTTTGGATGTATTTCTTTGAGATAAAACTAACAAAACAATAAAATCAGAAAGAAAAAAAGTAAGATTAGTAATAAAATGATAGATGCATAAAAATAAGCAAATATATTAAAAAAACAAATAATTAGTGGTGAAAATCGTTACACCTAAAATAAGTCTCTTACGAATGGCATAGATGTAAACTAAGACAACAAAGCTCTTCTCACAATACCTTTCCACTTCACATATACATAAATATATACATAATATATATAACCATATACACACATATATGCGTTTACACATATATATATATACATATACACACATATATATACGCACATATATACATACATATACATAAATATATATGCACGCATATATGTACATACGTGTATGCATAAATATATATATACACATACATATATATGTGTATACATTATATATATATATATATGTGTATACATATATATATATACACATATATACATATATGTGTATACATATATATGCATATATACATATGGGTATACATATATATGCATATATACATATGTGTATACATATACAGGGTGGGCAAAAATAAGGGTCCTATTTTTAAAAATTCATAACTTTTTTATTTATTGATTAAAAAAATTTTTTTTTTTTAGAATAAGTAAAGGACCCCTTCCGAAGCAAGCATGAGCCGTATTAGCCCTAAGGAACGTACCCTCATTTAGAAAACATTATTTTTGCTTAAAAAACTCAAAACAGTGTAAAAAACAATACTTTAGTTTTTGTAAGTTTTAAGAAGTGTTTTTCGGCTAAAATTTGTTTTGTTTATTTCAAAAAATCTCGGAAGGGTCAGTCTACACACACATAAAGTTTGGTGAGTTTAACTTTTATTTTGTGGAAGTTATTCAAATTCAAGTTATTCAAATTTAAAGATAGGACCCTTATTTTGGCCCACCCTGTATATATATATATATATATGCATATATACATATATATGCATATATATGCATATATGCATATATACATATATATGCATATATACATATATATGCATATATACATATATATGCATATATACATATGTGTATACATATATATATATGCATATATACATATATATGCATATATACATATGTGTATACATATATATATGTATATATACATCTGTGTATACATATATATGTATATATACATATGTGTATACATATATATGTATATATACATATGTGTATACATATATATGTATATATACATATGTGTATACATATATATGTATATATACATATGTGTATACATATATATGTATATATACATATGTGTATACATATATATGTATATATACATATGTGTATACATATATATGTATATATACATATGTGTATACATATATATGTATATATACATATGTGTATACATATATATGTATATATACATATGTGTATACATATATATGTATATATACATATGTGTATACATATATATGTATATATACATCTGTGTATACATATATATGTATATATACATATGTGTATACATATATATGTATATATACATATGTGTATACATATATATGTATATATACATATGTGTATACATATATATGTATATATACATATGTGTATACATATATATGCATATATACATATGTGTATACATATATATATGCATATATACATATGTGTATACATATATATATGCATATATACATATGTGTATGCATATATATATGCATATATAAATATGTGTATACATATATATATGCATATATACATATGTGTATACATATATATATATGCATATATACATATGTGTATACATATATATATATGCATATATACATATGTGTATACATATATATATATGCATATATACATATGTGTATACATATATATATGCATATATACATATGTGTATACATATATATATATGCATATATACATATGTGTATACATATATATATATGCATATGTACATATGTGTATACATATATATATGCATATGTACATACATATATATATGCATATATACATATGTGTATACATATATATATGCATATATACATATGTGTATACATATATATATGCATATATACAAATGTGTATACATATATATATATGCATATATACATATATATATGCATATATACATATGTGTATACAAATAGATATATACATATACATGTGTATACATATATACATATGTGTATACATATATATATGCATACATACATATGTGTATATATATATGCATATATGTATACATATAGATATATGCATATATGTATACATATAGATATATGCATATATACATATGTGTATACCTATATATATATATGCATACATGCATATTTACATATGTGTATACATATATATATGCATATATGCATATATACATATGTGTATACATATATATATGCATATATGCATATATACATATGTGTATACATATATATATGCATATATGCATATATACATATGTGTATACATATATATTTATGCATATATACATATATACATATGTGTATACATATATATTTATGCATATATACGTATGTGTATACATATATATATATATATATATATATATATATATATATATATATGCATATATACATATGTGTATATATATATATATTTATGCATATATACATATGTGTATATATATATATTTATGCATATATACATATGTGTATATATATATATATTTATGCATATATACATATGTGTATATATATATATATTTATGCATATATACATATGTGTATACATATATATATTCATATATACATATGTGTATACATATATATATTCATATATACATATGTGTATACATATATATATATATGCATTTATACATATGTGAATACATAAATATATATATACGCATACATATGTGTATACAATTCTTTTTTTAATTTTATTCGTCTTTTTTGTTTTTTTGAGCATGGGGCAACTTACGAGATAACAGACATTTACCCGCTATTTCAGAGACTCCAACTGAGATATCTTTTTAGGATTCAAATCGCCCTTTTAAGCGCAATTGTTTGTATGTCTTTTGCACTTGGTTCATTGGGTACATTCGTCAGATAGTTTTTCAATTTTTTTTTCATTAGGTTTTTGTGTTTTAATGTAGGTAGCTTCTAGTATTTTTAATTTAAAAAAGTTGGTTCCGAAATTTGCTTTCGACACCTGAGGATAGTTCGACGAAGAATCGAAAACGTTCGTAAAACCTATGTAACATTTGTTAATTTTTTAAATTTCAATACAAAAAAGACTATCATAAAAATTGAAAAAAATAAAATAAAGGTATAATTAAACAGACGAATTTGTTATTTTTAGCAATGTTGGCATAATGAAAAAGATGCTGCTTAAATACACACACAATATATATATATATATATATATATATATATATATATATATATATATATATATATATATATATATATATATATATATATATATATATAGAGAGAGAGAGAGAGAGAGAGAGAGAGAGAGAGAGAGAAGAAAGAGTGAGAGAGAGGGGGAAGAAAGGGAGAGAGATTGTAAGACGGAGAAAGAAAGATAACAGAATATAATAGAACATATATTAAATATGTTTTTTATTGATAGTAAAAGGTTAAATAATTGCTCAACCATTGTGAAGAAGCAGCAGGAAGAACAGGAATTAAATGACGCCTGAAGAATTCTGTCTCAATATCATGAAACCTGGGTTCACTTTAGCGACCATCTTTTCCCAGTTTATAGGCAAGCAAAAATAACTCACGTTGAGCCCTAGAACACAGCTTAATTCAAAAGTGTGTATTTATTTACCCCTCTCCAGGAGTTAGGCACAAGGCCAGTTTTATCTTACTCCTACAAGTTAGATGTGACCCAAGGTCGGGTCGGGAAAGCCAGCGCCCGAGAGGTGAGCACTCTGGCCATTAAAAATTTCCTGGGCAGCCCCGTCGGCATTCCCCGGTAGGGGCGCCTCAGACAGCAAGCAATAAACTTACTCCTCCCCAAAGAGGGGAGGCAAAGCCTGGGAGGGTGCACCTCCTAAAACTGCACAGGACAGACCCATTGACCGGCATAAGTCAAGCTCCGAAGGCTAAGACAATACCAGTATGGGGTGCAGTATCCATCGGAACAGATACTACACTTTGATCTTAGCCAAAAAGCCAAGATCCAGCTATTTGAGCCGCAGGCCAGACTCACTGCTCGGGCTTGCTTTAGCATCCCCTGTATAGGCGCATGAGTAGTCATGTAAATTAAAATCAATGAAAGGACGATATTTTAATTATTAGTATTAACATCGCAGTTGTTGCTGTTCCTTTAGCGAAGTTCCAGATAATTATAGAGCAAATTGTGTCGTAATGTCCCCCCCCCATTTTCTAGACACTTCGCCCTTATTATTTGTGTCGTTGTTGAGTGCGTCTTCAATCACTGCATTACAGTTTCAATGGCCAGGAATATCAGTGACTAATAACAATGATATCTCAGCTCACAAATTATATAAATATAAATTGTATAAAGCAGACTTGCATAAGTAACGTTAGTAGACGTAAGTGATATGTTTATTGCACCCCCTCCGCACCATTTTCTTTTCAAATTATAAAAATACGCTGAAAAAACTTACTAACGGGAGCTGCTAAAATTGATTTGAAAATTGTGTGGTTCTTCGAAAATCATCAGAAAATTTTTAAAAAATTAAATTGAATAACACACATTTTAGATGGGGTGGAGTGTGTCGTATATGTAGTCTCCCGGCTACGTTAAATTCTTAAGAATCAATCTTCAATCGTGGCTAACGAAAGAGACACTGGTATTCGAAAAAGAATAGTAATTATGCGTGACAATGCTCCGGCTCAAACTGTTATAGCAACCGTCAAATACTTTGCTAACGGGTTTTTAAAAAACAACAACTTATGAAGTGACCACGGGGTTCACCGGATCTTAAGCCTAAATATTTAGAGTATCGTAAAGAGACGCCTTTATGAGGATGGCAAACAATTTTGATCCAAGAATGAACTTAGGGAATCAATATCCACTGTCTGTGTAGACATTTTTAATTTCACGTTCTTTTTTTATGGACAGTAGTCTGCTGGAAGTCACCAGAAAGATGGAAATTATATCAACTGAAAACGTTTCGGAATTTTTTAGGTGAGGATTGATAATTTGGATTATTTGCATTATTCGGACTACTATTCTCATGTTGGATGTTATTCTCATAACATTTCGGCCGATCTAATCTTCGACCTTCATCAACAGCATCTTGTCGAACCTGGAAAGCAAGTAGACCTAGTATAGAATGTAATACAATACGGGAGCCAATAATTATAAATAGTAGATTAAGACACCATTAATATATATATATATATATATATATATATATATATATATATATATATATATATATATATATATATATAATGTGTGTGTGTGTGCGTGTAATTCAGTGTTATAGGAGAAATAAGAGTGCTCAATTACTTGTGCAAGAGCATATATATTTTTATTCAATGTACACTATACATTATTCTGATCATCCATCGCTACCTTCAGTTTTAAGGAAACACTGGAAACTACACATTAAAAACAATATTAGGTTTAAAGCTACCAACATTCATATAAGAATTGTCTACATGGACACGTGGCGCAACGGAAAACGCCTGTAAACCGTTTGCTCTAAAGATGTCCCGGATTACTTTAGATACACGAGACAGGATGTTGTTGTACATAAATACACATTTCACTTTGAAAAGGAAAGACTAGGACTTGTAGCATTCAAGGAAAGATGTGTTCTATGAAGTCGAAATAGTTAACACTGTTCAGTTCGACTCTTTCATCGACTTGGAATGATTCAATAATGGTTTGATCGGCAATTCCAGTTGATATCATCACACTGCCTCATATCTGATGACTTCTTTTACGCATATGACATCTGCAGTTTTTTCTTTTACAACTGGTCACCAATTATCATGGCCAAATGCCACTAAAGGATAAGGGTTATTCAGATGGAATGATTGTCAGGATGAAGTTCGAATACTTGTGCGGACATTTATAGGTAGCAATCTGTTGACATTGGCTTTAAAAAACGACCAGTTATAATCTGCGGGGAAGCAGTCCCGTTGCAACGTGTTCCACAGACAAGAAGCCCTGCTAAGACGCTCTGTTCGTGAGAATTTCGCCTGACGCTGAGGAAGTACGGAACGTTTTTTATTTCGTTGTGGTAAAAAAACGAGTTCTTGCTGTGAATGTCTTACAAAGAGGAACCAGCACCTTCATTGGAGATAATGATAGAGTAGAGAGACTAGAAACGTTTCTCCTGCGAGCAAATGGCTTTAAGAAATAGGAGAGAGTATCACCCACTAGATTTCGAAGTCGATTTTGAATTCTGTCAGGGAAACGATAAGTGCCCTGAGCGGCACCTCCCTAGATGTGGCAGCATTGGGTCAAATCCATCCATCAAGTCCACCTGAGATTGTTTAATGTTGCAGTATGCTTTGATAGCCCGTTTGATTCAATGTGTCTTTCACCTGATGTAAATCCCCGACTTTACAATTGGCAAAAGCTCTCACACCATAACAGAGCCTTCCATATGCTTTACGATTGGTATGAGGTTCTTGCTTTTTTAATTTTTTTTTTATAGTTTTAAGATTTTTATGAAATATTTTAAACGCATAAACCGCCTCACCGAACTTAAATTGTTAGTACCAACCGAAATTGTATAGTTTAAAGCTTTTCATATGGACAGAAGCAAAATATTAAAGAGAATAATTTTTTTTTTTTTTTATCTTTCCCTTATATCTGTGTCACTGAACAGACTTTCTGTCTAAGATGGACGTACCAACGCGGTAAACTAAATTACTATTACTAGCTCTAATATCCCCTAGCTAATTTGCTAAAAATGTTAGTTTTTTAATTTATTTATAATTAAATTTCTTTTTCAAAGTCTGTTGTTATCCGCCAGGTCCGTGCTTTTCATAGTTCTTCTATCACCTTAAAATGTGAGGGGAACGTATCTTCTATTTTTTGGAAATTACAAGAAAACTTATACTAAGTACATACTTAGAGAGATTTTTTCACTATAAAACCATTATTTTCGCCCCCAAAAATGGAGAATAAAAATGCACTGTGGATGCACTTTCGGCAGCCCTGTAAGTCTCGCTTCCCTTACTTTGTTCCTCGGTCTTCATTTTTCATGAGCGATGTTGCTGACAAAGGGTGAAAACGCTTCTCCCTGGGATGGCAGTTTAGTGTGAGTAGTATCTGGATATGACTTGAGTAATTCTCTTTCTATTTTTGTTGCCATGTCACTAATAAAGGTGCTGGAGGTAAGCGTTTTACCTGGGCTGACGTTATCCACCTGATAGTTCAAGGACCCGAACCTCAAAGTAACTCCCAAGGAGGCTGTCCTATCAGCAAGTGCAAAATATTGTAGCTGCTGTATTGCCATTTGGTGAATGGAGTCTGAACTATACAGTAATTTCTTGTGGGGTTTCTCCATGCCATTGTGGGAACTGCTACAACTTTTCTTTCTTCAGTGGTTTACAAAGATAATCTTCCACTTCAAATCCCAACATAAGTCATAAAACAAAACATAAGCATAAACCAAGAACCCCAACTTCTTCCAGAGGTTGAAATCTATTTATAGGAGACGACACTTGACCTGCTGATTCTGTGCGAAACTGACATGGGATAGTTGGTTCCTACAGATAACTTCATGATCACGGGTTATTCAAACATGACTTCAAAACCGCCATGGTCATGAAACCTGTGCCTACACCAGGGACGGTTTTACATGTGGTAGGAGCACCTCCTATGAAGACCCGGATTTGCCCTATTTGTGTTTCCGTTATTTACTTGCACACAGCACCGCTTTCATCTTTGCCCTCTATCGTCCCCTCATCGATGGAGTTACTGTTATTAAGCAAAATTGACAAGATTCTGTCTGTTTATACTTTTTCTAATATGTATGTCTGTGCTGACTTTAATGCCCACAATGTTGAGTGGCTAGTCAACTCAAACAAGACTGGTGATGAAGGGAGGTTTTGTCACAACTTCTCCCTTGTATAGGAACTTACCCAAATTGTTGACAAGGCAACACGCGTATCCGATGCTGATAAACATTTGATCTTTTTCTGACTAGTTGCCCTAAACCGTGCACATCTACTGCTCTCTCTCCTTTGGGATCATCCGACCACTGAGTTGTCTCAATTAAGATCAAAACGAACTTCAACAAAACCTTTGATGTCGTTTCCATCGCAGAGTTTATCGAAATTAAAGGGTCGATTGAGACAGCTTAAGATCTTTCATATCTCAAATCCCTCTTAAATCCATTTTCAAAAAGAATTTGTCCTGCATCGAATTTTATAAATCTGAGTGGCTGATCGTTGGTATTAAGAGCTTTATATCCTCCAAAATATCCCAATAGAGATCGAACAGCCAGTTATGGTATACACCTGAATGTGCCCATTTGCTATTGCCCACAGAACCTACTATTTCAATTGCTTTAAACGAAATAGATGATCATAAATCAAAACATCATTAAAACTGACCGAAACCACTGTAAAAGATTTAGAGAAAACGCTAAAGAGTCCGATGCCCAATCCGTTAAATCTACAGTGGCTGATCTGAGACTTGGCTCCCACGAGTTTTGGAAAATAACAAACAAGATCCGGAATAGATGTAAGGCTTCTATCCCAACCATCATTAATTTACCAAAGGTGATCTCTTCAGCATCTTATAAAGCCAACTTTTTCGCAAAAAAACTTTGCAGCAATTGTCACTCTCTGCGATCAGATCCATCTACCCCCCAGAATTCTCCCTATGATAGAAAAAACTCTAAGCGACATCCGAATAACTATCCGTTATGTCGTTAAACCTATCATAAATCTCGATGCCAACAAGGCCCCCGGTCCCAACAACATTCCGCTCATAGTACTCAAGAAACTGCCAACCGAAATATCTCCTACTATTACCATGCTGTTCAATCGTTGATTAAAGGAGAAATGCTTTCCATGCCCCCCCCCCCCCTGGAAAACTTTGTGAGTCTTCCCGGTATTTAAAAATACTGGAGATCGGCCATCTGTATGCCAATACAGACCGATCAGTATCCTGTGCGTCATGAGTAAGTTGTTTTAATCTGTAATAAATCAAGAAGTTGTCAATCTTCTTAGCAATATGGATTTCGTCCCGCAAGATCTACAGCTGGCGTGCTGATTGTGATATCGCACAGGATGAGTGAATCAATCGACGAGGTTTTCGTCTGTATCTAGCTCTTGATATATCAAATGCCTTCAATAGGTTTTGACACAAAGGTTTGCTCCACAAGCTTGTTATCTATAGAATATCTGGAAATGTCCTCTCAACCATCAAATTCTTTCTCACCGATAGGACTATAAAAGTAGTTGTTGACGAGCAAAAGTCCGAAGCACAATGTCGACGTGCCCCTTCTTGATCTTCAGAAATGATCTTCCAACTCACATTCTGAGATCATTCGTTTGCATCTATGTAGACGAAACAAGTATTTATGGCAGCATTTCAGAAAGCATTGATGATATCGATCTGTCTGTCCATCTCTCTCTCTCTTCCTCTCTCTCGTGAGCACGTGGTACAATGGGGGGGGGGGGGAAAGTGGCTTGTTACTTTTAACGCCTCTAAAACCAAGCCGTTCTCTTTTCACCACCAACGCTTGGATCCTCACTTCTCCCCAGTCGTAATGAATGACTCTCTCGCCGAGGAATCCCCGTTCTTTGATAAGCTTCTAGCAATGACATTCACCTCAGACCTGTTGCTAAGGTTGCTGAAAAAATGATCAGTGTACCGTTCCAGAAAGTACCTCATTCCTAGCACAATTCTATAGCTATATACGGGCCAGATACGCCCTAAGATAGAGTATTACTGTTATATACAGGGAGATGCCGCTGGAGGACACTTTCTTGTCTTGACAGAGTACAAAATTGACTTCGCAATCTAGTGGGGGATAATTTTTTCTCGTTCCTACATCCTCTTTCACACTGAAGAGATGTTGCTAGCTTCCCTCTACTTTATTGTTATCTTTGTGGTAGGTGCTCGACTGCGTTACAATCCCTGACCTCCCCTGTTAAACATTCACAGCAAGAACTCGTCTATCTACAACCACAGCAAAGAATTTGCCTCCCCCCTTTCTCTCTCTCTCTCTCTCTTTACTAAAAACCAAACGGAACTTCAATGAAAAATGTTTATTTCCTAGAACAAGATATCACGAGTCTACTTCCCAACTGAATACAGCATGGTCGTCTTCGAGTCTAATGTTGACAAATACTTTTTGAACTTGGATAATCAATTCCTCTTAGTAATCCCTGGCCATTTTCACCCATTGTTTCTGGTCCTCTCGTGGCAGTAATCTTCGTCAAACTGACGATCTCTTGAACTCTTATCCCCGTGTACCACCCGGGCTTAATAAGTGGTGACCCTTTCGTTAAAAATATTAATTTATATATAGTGTTCCCCTTTCATTCTGTACCCCCCCCCCAAAAAAAACCCACTTCTCTTCCTACCTTATCTCACCTCTACTCACATTGGACGATGCTTATACTCCTTGCGCTTTTGTCTCTGCTCGATCCTAATGATCCCAACCATTTATCTGCCTAACCCCACTTGATCTCGCCTCTCCATGCTCTTACTTTACTTATTTTTATTTTAACATAGTTCACCTCAAACAAGGAAGGCCGCCACTGTAGACGTAAGGGGCTACTGAGAAAAAAGGGTGAGAGTTTTTTTAGGGGGGGGGGAGGGTCAACCTAAATTGGGAGCTGTGCAGCGAGATGTCTGTTTACATTAGTTTTAAATTTCTGCATATCAGTACCGTTAGGAAAACAGGGAGCAGGGAGGGAGTTCCAGAGTCCAGCAGCACGGGGAAATAAGCTTTTGGAGTAGAAAGCTCTTCGGCATCTGGAGACCTCCACAGTGAATGGGTGGGATTTGGCAGATTGTCGGGTTGCTCTAGTGAATTTGCGTCGTGGGGGCACCAGAGCAGCAAGTTTATCGGAGCACAGTCCATTGAAGTACTTGTAAAAAAGGTACAAGGAAGCAAAATTGCGGCGGTGGGATAGGGGCTGGAGCTTGGTGTATAGTGAGGGACCTATTAAGTTGGCGACTCTTTTTTGGATCTTGTCTAAGAGGGAGAGACTAGTGGATGATGCACCAGCCAATATGTGGCAACAATACTCCATGCATGGACGGATGGTGGCTTTGTAGAGATATAGGATAATGTCAGGTGTGAGGAGTTTTCTAGCACGGTAGAGGGAGTCCACCTTCTTTGCAGCAGTCCTGGCAATGTCTTCAATGTATTTGTTCCAATTCATGTTATCTGTGAAAGTTAGGCCAAGGAGTTTGAATGATTTCCCTTATATCCGTTCATCCAAACACCCTTTCGCTCTCCCTCATTAACCCACGCCCTATATTCTCCTACGTATAATTCCTTATGCACCTTTCTTGTTGATACACTTCCTCACAACTTCTACAACGTCCTATACACAGACTAAGCCATCGACACTAAGAGCATTAGGACATAGTTTCCATATATTATAGTTACACTTAATTAGTTTCTTTCACTATGCAATAAAATATTAAATAACCTTGTAATTAAATGTTGTTTTTTAATTATATATAGATTTCCCACTCCTTTCTCTTTTTAACAAGTTCTTTTCCCCACACTCTAGGTTTTTAAGTGAAACGTAATAATAAGATGGACAGACTAATTACATCAGCCCATGCATTTATAAACTTTTACATAATTACCCCCTTTAACCGTCACTAATTCCAGCCATCTTCGAGCTGACCTCTTAACTATCCCAATTATCCCCCTGTAATCATTATTTTGACTTCACCTTTCCCTTCTCATCATCTGTTGATTCCAACCTATATTTACAATAGCAACACTTAAACCTAAATATTAAATAATAAAAATATAAGAATTACGAAAAATCTAAATATTAAAATTTTAAAGATTAACTAAATTAATCAATATTGATAATTTATATCATAACATACTGATTGCATTTCATTTTCGTTTTTTTTCTTCCCTGTCACACAATTGTCTGCGAGCCTTCTATTTCTTTCTGCGAAACTCATGTTTTGAATTACAGCTTCCATCTTAGTTTTTCTCACCCGACCCTCCGTCGAATTTTTGTTTTCTTGAGATAGGTTGTTACTCTCAAAATGATTAAAGTTTCTACCATTCCTGACCTTTAAATATTTAGCAGTAAGTCACCCACTTTACAATTTACTGTCTTTATATTTCAAATCTTTTGAAATATAAATAAATTGATCCGAGATTTATCCACTTGTACCGTCCCCTCTCATTTATTTTTGTTCATCCCATTTTCAAACTTCCGTTTTTCAACATTGCATTGCTCCTGCCTCGGAATTCTCACCTTCATACTTATTTTTTTTACCAGCAATGCTTCAAGCAAACTACCATTTCCTTATAAATTATATATATATATATATATATATATATATATATATTAGTAATCCACATACAGACTGTTTCGCTGTATCACAACTCTTCAGTGCGGCTAGACAAGCTAGTCCCTCAAGCCTGGATTGAAACTGACAGCTGGCGCCTCTACCCCTGCGCTATCATACGACACTGACTGAATGTAAGTGATATATCAATGTAAACATTGTCAAGTGCTGGGAGCTCGAATTAGTTTAACCCAAAGTTGAATTTAATTACTACTGTATAGTTTAGTCAATAATTTATAAATTATTTTCGAATTTCGCTCAATAACGAAGTAATTGATATCCAAATGAAAGTTTGAAGTTCTCAAAGGCCTTCGAGTTCCCAGCGTTCACAATTAAGAACAAAAAATTAACACAATTTGATAACTAATCACATATAAAATAAGTGTTGTGATTAAATTCTTAAAACGTAGTTTTAATGTAAATAAAATAAAATAATTGAATAAGTACGATTCTAGACGCTATTTGGAATTTTCCATTTGTAAGAAACACAGCGTTTTGATTAGATAATGATATTTGATGATTATTCAATGAAAGCAAACGGCAGAGAATCTCTCACAGTATATGTTATCGAAAAAATTATCGGGGCGAATAGATTATGTAATCAATGAAATCGATTTGAATCTCTTTTTATGTAAAGAATATAGAGAGACTGAAAACTTACGTAATTGATTGGCTAGTTAGAATGAAAGATCGACTTTTCAAAAACAATGTTTTTTAGACTAACTTGAAGAATGCGACTGACTTTTCCTAATTATATATATATATATATATATATATATATATATATATATATATATATATATATATATATAATCTGCGTGTTCTATTATTTTGAGACTTCCTATGTTTAATTAGGCTTGGGATTGAATCTTAAATCGATGTTCTACTAACGATCTTTGCTTACAATTATTATAGTTGGTTCGGCACCTGTTTCGACGTATTCAGCCCGACCAAATGGCACAATTAGAAAAAGAAAGTGGAAGAAAAAACAAAAAAAACACGAAAGGATTGCCGTTTATTGTTTAACAGACTGGAACAGAATTATTGGCATTTGTCGATTCAATGAAATCAATCGATAATTATACCAAGAACACGTGGGTGGGTAAATGAATGATTTGAAATAGGTAATTAATGTTTACTTATTTATCGGACGACCATGATTGACTTTCTAGGTTTGCCTTATTGAAATATACGTACTTTTACTAACGCTTCTTTCTAGAAACGAAAGCACTTTCACTTAAAAAGAAATAGCTGTGTAGAAGTACGGAGGCGCAGTAGAAGGAAAATTCAAAATATACAAAACTTGTTTTCATTGTTCATAGTTTTAAAACAAACGTATTTTATTTTGAACGAATAAAGGAATATGATTTCTTTCATCGAACCTTTTAATTCTTTCTCTCATATATATATATATATATATATATATATATATATATATATATATATATATAATTTTCCGATTTCAAGCATATGTATCTGTGTTTATGTGCGTTTCTTGTCTCCACACTAATTAAACATTATTATTTATTTCTTACTATTAATCTGTTAATGTCAAATAATTAAAGTCGCCCAAATTAATTTCCGTTTCTTCATAAACATGCCAGTCAGTCGGGTGGATACAGTTTGTTATCCATAAATATAATCTAACCATATCATAACTAAAAAATAAGCATATCAAAACTAGAGAATACTGAACGCCTATTCCGGATTAAAGAAAAGTCAACCACTATCAGTCGCACGCACATCTATTTATATCAAATGGCGCTGCCTATTCCATTATCCAGAGATAAGAGTTCAAACTAATGTCGACAGTGACACAGACAGACAGACAGACAGACATTTTTTTTAAGAACTCAAGGCAGGTAACTCAGTATAATTACGCACATTAATTTCTCTTTAATGTTTAAAGATATAACGTGTTTTTAGATATTTATTTTTGCAGAAGTCAAGGGAAATAACTAATTACGTGATTTAATGTTTAAGAATATAACTATGTTTACTTTTATTTAAGAAGACATTGTTTTTATTATTGAAATCGAATAAATGTATATATATAGAAGAATAAGAAAAAACAAAGAAAACATTATGATACAAAGACATTTTTAAAAAGCAGACAGTTTAAGGCATTAAATAACCGTTTCGTATTTGTAAGAAACCCGAATAGTATAAATAATCCGATCGTCATGAATAAAAAATGTCTTTTTTATCCTTAAAATTACTTTAATCACACGTGTAAGTATAGGTTAACATTTAAAAAATAGGTTACCCTCTATTGTGATGAAAAAATTAACTAAATAAATCGTTCAGTAAGAAAAATAGATAGGAAAATGTCAAACATTTTTTTTATTAAAGGGAGTATAAGCTCACGCTTCTTTGTTGGTAAGGGAAAATGTCTCCATTCTAACAATTTTCTCAGACGGAATAGGTATTTTCAGAAAATAAAATAAAGCTAAATATTCGTGTCAGAACAGTGTATGGTAAAACAAAAATAGGCTAGAGCGAATCAAGTATCGATATGTTAGACGGATTACTATGTAGATCTTATTTTGAAAATACGTCAGGATAACTGTATATGTTAAAGTAACCAATTTTATTTTCGTTAATTTTGACTGTATATTAAGTAATTAAATACTGGTATTTTTCTACAACTATGTTCTTCTGTTTATTGTCGGATTGTTGTTTGTGTGATTTGACAAAATATTTACTGAATGTCTTAGAAATGTGAAAATAAAATAAAGGAAAATATACAGGGTGATTCATAAGTCACTTAGCTATTTATTTTTGAAATTCTAAAGTTAAAAAATACGGTAATACAAAACAGAAAGTTTATTCAACAAATTCATTTATGGGAGTTTAAAATTACAACAAATTTTTAAAATTTCCACCTTCGTTCTGCATGCATAGCTCTATTCTTTTTTGCAAGGAATTTACGACTCTTTGTAGCATATTTGATTGATTATGAAATAAATATATATAGAAACAAATATATAAACGAACACATTTAAAATAACAAATAGCAGTAATTAGAGAGTAAGATAACAATTATCAAAAGTTCATAGTATGTTTGTGCTTCATATGGTAATCATTTTAAATAGCTAAGTGAAGTGACTTATGAATAAGCCTGTATTTCATAAAATAAAAAATTAATCAGACACATCGTGGAATAGCAAATGAATTGCCAATAATTCTTATTTCAAAATGAAGGTTCTCATCTGTTTTATTGTTTTTATTTTTCAATTGCTTTTACATCGAATCTTTTCCATCGCTCATCCATGCAAGCATATATTTAATCATGGCCCATAACTCTTTCAAGGTATTTAAGCGGATAGATATATTGGATTACTACCACAAGTGGGTGTGGCACAAATATACACTCCAGATTAGACAGCCCTTTTTGCATTTGCACAATATGTACAACTGTTGTGGAATTCTTTTATTTCATTCCCGGGACTGTGTTTGGTTAACATCGTATTAAACTGAAATTATTAAATTATTAAAATCTGTTCAAATTTCAAATTGTGTGTTTAAACTGTACGCTGTTCTTGATGGGGGAAAAATGAAACATCGTTTCTATTTCACGTTAGTGAAGAGTTCTAATAAAGGGAAATAACTAATAACTGACAATTACAAGTGTGAACTGACAGTGTACATTTTGTTTATGTTCAGTGTAACATTAAAGTAATAATACAGTGTTATTTGATAAATCTATAATATAAATGGTGTATATCTGTTTATCTGCCTTTATGTGTATTGTTCTATCTGTTTGTCTTACAGCTCGGGAAGTCAATTGAAACCAAAGCCCTATACCAAGATCAAACAACTTTACTCGAGTAAAATTTTACGAGGAATTGAATTGTGATGTTCTATTAGGGAGTTTAGAATAATGTCATGAGGTATGCCCTTTTCTAGACCTCCATCAACAGCTTGAAATTGAAATTAAAAAGTAAATATTGAAATGTTGATATAGCATAACTACACAGGGGTCATCATTCGATCCCGGGCAACATTGGAAGTGCCAGCTAGTTATTAATATTGAGTTATCTGTTTGTTGTGTTATCAAATTTAGGACTGATCAACATTTTTGGTCCCCCGATTTATAAAATCGGGGAACTTATGTTTTGAGGTATGTCCGTCGGTCCGTCCGGATTTTTCTCCGCAACCATCCATTGAATTTCTCTGAAATTTTGCATGAAGTTGTAACTTTGGTCAGGTTAGAAAGTAAAATTCTCCGATTTTTGAAAAAAAATCTGGTTAGCCCCTCCAGGGGGTCAAAAGGCCCCGAAATGGCAAACAATGACATTTTTTGCCCCATAACTTTTCAGCCATCCATTCAATTTCTCTGAAACTTGGCCAAAATGTGGAGGCAATTGTTTCCGATAGAAAATAAGTATCGCTGACCTTGGACAAATCTGGTTCGCGCCCCCAGAGGGTCAAAAAAACCCAAAATGGCAAAAATGACCCTTTTCTCTCATAACGTTTGATCCATCCATTCAATTTTTATGAAACTTGGCTAAAATGTAGAGGCAATTGTTCCGGGTATAAAATGAGCATCTTTGACCTCAGAAAAATTCTTGTTCGCGCTCCCAGGAGGTCAAAAGGGGGTCAAAATGCCCCAAATTGCCCAAATTTATTGCATTTTACACTCGCCACATCGATTCAAATACAAAGGGGGACCACGCATGCGCGACTTGTTAATATTTGACCTACTTTTACTTTTACAAAAGCAAAACTAAGTAAAATATTTTTATCCTTTTTGATTGTAACAATGTGCATCAGTTTATTACAAAGAAAAACACATCGATTAAAATGACTACATACATTTTCTTTGAAAACAGCAGGACAAACACTTTCATGATCTCTACAGACTCAAGATATATGTTCTGTGCTCTGTCAGAGGGGTGGAATCCTTCTCGATTGGGGTCATTTATACATAGTGCCGATTTTGGGGGAGTTATATATCCACTACATTAAAAATCGGCATTATATCAAAGGTTGTCTTCGTGGTGGAGCCAGTAAATAGGAACACAAAATGCTTACTCGAGTCAGTGAATAATAAAAATACGAACAATCCACTAATTATTCAACTTTCAACAGAATCTATAATCTCTGCAACACGAACACAATCATTTTCTGTTGAATGCCGATCCATATTGAGAAACGAAAAAAAGTCGATTAATCTTTAATAAAACGCTACACACTGTCGAAATAAACATCAAAATTCCATGTACAGATCTAAAAACAAGTACAAATTTCATAATAAATAAATATCAAAATTCCATGTACAGATCTAAAAACAAGTACAAATTTCATAATAAATAAACATCAAAATTCCATGTACAGATCTAAAAACAAGTACAAATTTCATAATAAATATCAAACTCTTTGGAATAACTACACGAATAATAAAGTAAGACAAACTCTAACCCGCGATCAATGGGTTATATATAAGAGAGAAACGACTCGACATATACCACATCGACGTAACGCACTCATATCTGCTTAAATGAAAAGATCCTCTAATCTGTGTTGGCTGTCGTGCTTTATTTACAGTGAAACATATATCGGTGAAATGCATTTCAATGGATCCGTTTTAGATATCGATGAGTGACCTAAAGAACTTGTTAAGCAGATCAATCCGACATTTTTGAATTCCTGAAAAAGTAAGATTTTACAGAAAAAAATAAATACTCCACCTGCTTTCTACAAACTATTCCTCTAAAAAAGAATGCTAACACCTTTTGGTCGGCATTAAATCAAGAACTGGGCTCGATGTGCCAGAAAACAAATTAAACCTTTAAAAAAAATAACCCCCAACGCATTTATTTCCATAACGTTATATTTATCATCTTATTCTTACATACCCATTTTAGAAAAGCTAATTGAAACGACCGCATTTATTTAATTAGCTTTACATTTCCTTTTGAATAAACAGAACCTAACAGAAATTATTGTAGATATTTTCGTTGCAATGCATTTCCGTTTTTAAAAAACCCCAACAACAACAAACTAACCGAAATTTTTCATTTCTTTTCTTTTCGATTGCCATTATATGTGTTAATTTACTTGTTGAAAGGGTCACGCGTTTTCTATCGATGTTACATTTCGTTTTGAAAACAACCAAAATGGTTAACTTTAGGTAAAAAGCAATAACGTTTAGGGTAAATGATCCCGAACAAAATGCAATTATAGTGTACCCGTGCCAGCAAAAATGATAGCAAAATATTTATATATCAATATGCCATCTAAAATATCGACATCATATGTTAAATTAATGAACGCCACAGAATTGCGGATTGGTCGAAAGCGACCAACTGGGAATGATCGACTGTTGTGGTATCGGAAGTGTGACCCCAGTGAATAAGCGGAAGTTAAAAATCAGACGTAATCTCCTCGAAGTGTATTATGGTCTCTTTTTCCTGTCAGACCTCGAAGCGAGTGGACGAAAAAGTCGGTTGGGCAGAGTGAGTGAAGCAATGGTCTAGCATAATAACTATAAGCCTCTGTCTGTCTGTCTGTCTGTCTCTCTCTCTCTCTCTCTCTGATTTATGTAAATGTTTGTCGAAATATATTCGTTACGCGAATAAAAAGAAGACCATGAATTATTACTTGATCAAAGACGACGACGACGCACATAGGTTCCAGATGTATAAAGACATTATACACGTCTCAAGTACGTCAAACCTCAACGCATATACATTGATGTACCTACTATTGAGTAACTTACATTAAGATTGATATCAAACAGATAGCATAAGAGAGTGTATATTTACACACTTATCTATATAATTACATTAGAAATAAAACATCAAACACTTGAAAAATACCAGGTTATAAAACAATAATATTACGTTGATGTAGAACAAACAACATACAATAGCTACATAGTAGCAATTTATACATCGCATATAAAGATAGATAATAAATAAGCACCAGTTTAGGTCATGATTGAAGAATGAATATTACAACAAAATATTTAAACCCAGATTTCATAACTTGTACGAATATAAGTTTAAGATTTACGTTTTTCTTAATCTAAGGAACTAATCCCATTACAGCTAGTAGCCTAGCGACGGTGTTACCAATGCAGTTGGCCATTTACTTACTTTCGACTGCAGTAAAATGTGGCACAATGTCGGAAGGTGAACAAATCCAAATGCACTTCATACAATGAGATAATTTAAAAGTAAAACAATAATGATACAAGATATTAGTATTATTAGATGGAGAGAATTTACTTCAATACGTCTCACTACTATCTTTCTTTTTATGTCTACTACTTCTATCTACTCTTCGTGATTTATCTTCATCTTTCTCGTAACAAACGTACACACATCATATATATATATATATATATATATATATATATATATATATATATATATATATATTGTTAATATCAATATAATATTATTAATATAATAATATAATATTATTAATATAATATAATATATGATTAATATTAATATGACTTTCCCGCTGCTAAAAATGTTACTCCTCCTACATAGATTTAAATTATTTATACCTTGATTACTATATATATATATATATATATATATATGAGCTTTTTTTTCTCTCTTGAGAAAATCCATGTAACTGTTGGGCGAAACGCTTTTTCCACTTTTACACATACCGTCGGATTTATTTTACCCCTTTATTGTCATATATAAGTTATGTATGTTTATATACGTATATGTACAGGATTCACTTCTAAACTAATTAACCTAGCATTATGAATTTTGGAACAAATGTAATGTCGGCTACATTTAATTTATTTTAGTTTTATTTAATAATATTTGCCTATATATATATATATATATATATATATATATATAGTAACTAAGGTATAAATAATTTAAATCTACAATATTATATTATTATATTAACAATATTATATTAATATTAACAATATTATATTATTATATTAACAATATTATATTAATATTAACAATATTATATTATTATATTAATAATATTATATTAATATTAACAATATTACATTATTATATTAACAATATTGTATTATTATATTAATAATATTATTATATTAACAATATTATATTATTATATTAACAATATCATATTATTATATTAATAATATTATATTAATATTAACAATATTATATTATTATATTAATAATATTATATTATTATATTAATAATATTATATTAATATTAACAATATTATATTATTATATTAATAATATTATATTAATATTAACAATATTATATTAATATTATATTAATATTAACAATATTATATTAATATTAACAATATTATATTATTATTAACAATATTACATTATTATATTAACAATATTGTATTATTATATTAATAATATTATATTAATATTAACAATATTATATTATTATATTAACAATATTACATTATCATATTAACAATATTGTATTATTATATTAATAATATTATATTAATATTTACAATATGATATTAATATTAACAATATTATATTAATATTAACAATATTATATTAATATTAACAATATTATATTAATATTAACAATATTATATTAATATTAACAATATTATATTATTATATTAATAATATTATATTAATATTAACAATATTATATTATTATATTAATAATATTATATTAATAATATTATATTAATATTAACATATTATATTAATATTATATTAATATTAACATATATATATATACTCTTCACAATAGGTTTTACCTTTCCTAAAAGTTCGCTTTTAGTACACCACTTTATATATATATATATATATATATATATATATATATATATATATATATAGAGAGAGAGAGAGAGAGAGAGAGAGAGAGAGATACCGAAGTATATTTAAACAGCACACCTTTCTTTAGACATGTTTTGTTGTAGAAGACTGACACGAAACACTTTAATCTTTTTTCAGTATTGTTTCATGCGCTCTCCTAAGAACTGATTTTTGATTACTGATAAACGAATTTTCCGATTCATAGTTTTTATTTCCGTTACTTCTAGCTCTTCTGGCCGTTTCATTGCCATTCATTCCATCGCTAAGAAAAAGTCGGTACATGTGAAAGCACATCAAAAGCTATAGAAAATTACTAAAGAATTCCTTATATGTCTTATACAACGAAACATATGTATGTATTTAGATAATGTATAGAAGTTGATAACAATTCGGAAATATACCGAGTTGTAAGAAGGACAACTGAATGTTGTGTGACAATGCAATTCGTGTGTGTATTTTATTCATGCATTTCTTACCTTCGGTCGTCTTTTCTTCGGTCGGTGCGGCTTCGGTCGGTGCGGCTTCGGCTTCACTTTCAGCTGGTTTTTCCGTCTCGGTGACAGTCGCTTCATCCGCTACAGGTTCTGTTGTCTCTTCTGGAGCACTTTCGGCTGTTGGTTCTGCTGCTTCTACGACGGATTCTGCTTCCGGTTCTGGGGCAGCCGGTTCGACAACGTGTTCGACTTCCGTAACCGCCTCCGCTGCAGCTTCTTCAGCTTCCGGGGCTGCACTGACGGCAGTATGCTCTACAGCTTCTATGGCTTCTTCAGCAACTTTCTCCACAGACGCGATGGTTTCTTCACCAGTATTCTCCACTGCGGGGGCAGCCTCTTCGACAGCCTTCTCTACCGCCGCAGTAACCTCTTCAACAACAGGGGTGGCTACTTTTGTAGCTTCTTCCGCCGATGCCACGGTTTCATTAGCAGCCTCGTGAGCCACATGCCTTGCTTCGGAGGCGGCTTCTTCGGCCTTCTGTTCCACCTCGGTGACCGCCTCGGCCACCGCCTCAGCTACAGTCGATTCTGAAATGGCCTTCCCGTCTTTATGCATCTCGTTTATCACGGCTGCGGCCACCTTCTCGCTTGTGTCCTCGTCGATGTAAGCCATATCATCGACTGATGACATCACCGCCGCCGTCTCGGCACCAGCCGCTGTTACTGTGTCCGACTCCGTCGACTGTGGAGATGGCGCACTTTTGACCACCCCCTGCACTTCAGCAGTCAGAGGCTCCTCCACTACCGTAGGCGCACTTTTCTCGTCATCTTTGACCGCGTGAAGGGTTTCAGTCACTTCTGCATCTAACGGTGCTACCGAAGTTGGCTGAGCTAAAATG
>OY744522.1:146408666-146543666 GCA_963556195.1 Sepiola atlantica
CGTAAAGACATATAGAAACATTATTAAACGCATGCATCTTTATTCACGATGGCATGGTATACGCGACCTAAACAAATTATGCTATTTTCATTAGCTTTCAGAAAAACCATGACGTCATTTCCGGTTGAAAATCTGGGGTTATTTGTGTGCCAAGCGACGCGCACCTGTTGGCACATATCATAAAATCGTTTTTTTGTTGTTTGTTTTTTGTTGCCATTTTTAATCAGGGAAAGAAAGTTTTCTCTGAACTCGTTTTTTCCCCGTCATTCAATTAAGTTCTTGCTTATTTTTTCTCTATCGTCTACTTCTTTAGATAAACACTAATTAGAATACTCGTGCCTATATGGATTCACAATATTGAGATACTCATAGCACTTGTAATAAGTTTCATAAGTGCAAGAGGATCAGTGGTATTTCTAGCTCTTAGAAAGTGGCTGAAGTTGGGAGCCGGAATTGGAAAGTGCATTCGGAGGGGCAAAGGGGTTAACTTGAAACGCATATGAGGAGAATATTTTTTTTTTGTATTTCTTTAAATTTTTACCCCTTTTCTGTCAAAATGATAATCAAACAGTGTGTTTTATTAAATGATAGCCAATCAATATTTTGCGAATTACTGTTTTCTGTTTTTACGATTTCATATGTTTCTCGATGTGTTATTCAATATATACAATATACTTATATAAGTGTAAACATATCTAAAGAGCAAAAAAATGACAATTTTGATCACTTTGGTAAGGAATGGTGTATGGGTACAGTTTCACGTTTCTTCTGGGATCTTTGCCTGGATTTTTAACAGCTGTACAATTACTTGCACATGCGACTGAATTACTGCAATTGCACGATTTGAAAGTGCATTTCTCAAGTCAGTTGGTGAAGTCATGTAGCATATTGATTGGACATTGGTGGAGATTTGCGCTTTCCGAATTCTCTTGTTATGTACGTCTTAATTTTGTAGTGAATATTTTGAATCAAGGGGGAAATAGAGAGAGACAAAAAGATAAGGTTGCTGGACAAAAGGGTTGGACCATTCTATCGCTCCAGAAAGTACTTGACTAATGAGCCAATCCTTTATTTATAGATGAGTCAGATGCGCCCTAAATGGAGTACTGTCGCTCAAAATCACCCTTTCTTGCATTGACAAAGTTTTAAAAAATCGACTCCGATATCTAGGGGGTAATCTCTTTTCCTTATATCCCCTTTCTCACAGAAGTGACGTTGCTAGTCTCTCTCTCTCTCTCTCTCTCTCTCTCTCTCGCTCTCTCTCTCTCAGGTGCTCGATTGAGCTCCAATCTCTGGCTCCTCTTCATTATACAGTCGCAGCAAAAAACTCGTCTTATTACCACAACGGAAACAGAATTCCCCTTGCTTGCTCTATGTGCATACCGTGAGGTGGAATTTTAATGGATAGAGCTTCTTTGCAAGGGCTTCCCGTCTATGGAACCCATTTCTGCTTCCCTTCAAGCTACAACATAGTCGTTTTCAAATTCAATGTGATCAAGCACTTGTCATGGACCGTCCCATAAGTAATCACACTTAGTTCATTGCATTGATCAGTTTCGTCTGATAATCGTTCCATCTCATTAACCCGTATCCCCAAGTGGCTCTTGGCCTTGATAAATGGTGACCCAACATTAAGAGAGAGAGAGAGAGAGAGAGAGAAGGGAGAAGGGGGGGGAGAGAGTTTGACCAAGAGAAAAGTGAATGAAAATATTAGGAGGTAGAAAATGTATAGAAATGTATTTCTATTCTTTTATATTGGGCTTGTGTGAAAGCTTTCCAACAACAAATAGGCTTTCAACATTGCGTGAACTCAGTTTCTAGTTTACAACAAAAAAGAAAGAAAATCAAACTGAATTTCTATGCACACTTCATTTAATATTTGTCTTTTCTGCAAGCTGAACTTTATCACTGACATCTTGTTGACGTAATCTTTGTAATTCGATTCCGAAAATAAGCTTTAAGAGTCATTAAGTAATCAGAAAGGCATAGACTGCGCCGTGTGTGAGTTCCATTGTTCTTGTGTTGTAGCCAAGACGACAACTCTTCTTGTGTACTTGTAAATAGAGTTTGCTACGAGAGCGTAAGGCGATTGGATAATCAATCTTACCTCCATCCGAGTCAGTAGCATCCATCATGAAACTTTCAATAAAATAGCATTCCTCTCGGAAAGCCAGCTTTGTATTAGTGACACTCATCTAGCTAAAACTATATCCGCTTATAATATCATGGGAACTTTCTGTGAGTGTGTCTGTCCGTCAGTCACAATTTTTGAAAGAAATATCTTAACTTCTTTTAGAAATGGAAAACATTTCATTAAGAGTAAATAATATTTCCCAATAAATAAAGCGGATGCCATGACTGAAATCGAAACAGAAACCTTGAGATATTCAGTCTGATGTTCTACGAACCGAGCTATTTAGATTTCCTTATAAATAGATCTTAAAACATTATAGCTTTGCCATAACGTCATAGATTTATGATTACGTCATGTTTCAACAAAATGAATTCAAACATAACCGATAATAAAAATAATAAATAAATGCTTAAACATAATCAATAGTGTTGGAAATTCTTTTAATAGTCCAAAACAATATATTTGTCTGAGCTGCGTATTGGTGTTAAAAACTATATACTAAAATTTGGGCCCGTTTATATATAATATATATATATATATATATATATTAATTAATTAAATATGTTGTCACTCTCCTCCACCTTGATTTACGTCTTAAATAATTAATTCCCCCCTCTCTCAAGATATGTATTAAATATGCTGTCGCTCTCTCTATATGTATATTGAAATGGTGAGTATGAATTTCTCTTTTTTTCATTTTCCAAAATGTAATCACCTCGCTTGGAGGCTTAACAAGACCACAGGGTCGAAATAAATTACCCCACCGGTGATTATGTGATTCCGTGTTATTTTATTTTCATATATATATATATATATATATATATATATATATATATATATATATATATATACAGTTTTTATATTAACAACACATGTGAGAGAACTTGATGTGTGTGTGTATTTCTCGCGTCGACGTTACTTTGATGATTAAACTTTTACTAATTATTTTCTAACATTTACTATTAATCGAATATTTATTGAAATCAATAGCGTAAAGTAAGAAAATTTAAAAATACTATTAAAAGATAATTATGAAATTAAATCCACCATAATAAATTGTGGTCCCTTCGTTAACAAGTCAGCCATATCAATCACTTGTTAATAGTTGACAAAAAAAATGAATGGATAATTGTGTCACCTTTCGAAATTTAAAAGGAATTGGGAACATTTATACTGTCAAATAGAAAGTAATTTTTGACTTTAAAATTCTTAGAAAAATCTTCATGTGTTAAAAGATTGAAAGTTTATGAATTTTTTTTAACTCTAATAATTTTATAAATAGAGATTAAACAACAATAACCCAGCAAAATTAGTTATAGTTTTATTAGAATTTGATTAAATTACTAATTTAATGACCAAACGACACCGTAATAATGTAATATAACTTTCAAAATCCTGCTTAAAATAATTTTGTACAAAAAAAAAAACTTTGTTTAAGTAAGCGAAAGTAAAATTAATCCCTGACAACGCCGGGTAGCTGTTGGGGTGAGTGGTCCTTGTTATCTATACACAAACCTTAAACCAACGATAAAAACTCATTCATCACAAATAAATGGTAAACCCTTTAGAATATATGCACGACCAATAAACTAAAAAACAAACAAATAAAAACAACAATCAAAAAGAACTACCAGAGTTAGGTAAATCTTGCCAGACTCCACATACTTAGCACATTCATATATGCCTAAAGAAAAGGATCCTCTGTTTTGGTTGTCGTGCTCCATTTACAGTGTATTGATTTCGACGGAATCCGTTATGGACATGGCCAGATTGAGGACTTGAATAACCTTTCTGAGCAGACCAATCTGAATGACATTTTTCGGTTCCTGAAGAATAAATATTCGATTGCAAGAAACTATAAATACTCCACCTACTTTCTACAAACTATTCCCCAACAAAGTATGTTAAGAAAATTCGATTTTTCTACCAAGCTGAATGATTACAAATAATGATTGATAACAAACCAATATTACACTTCGATCCAGGTCCGAAGGCTGAATGCCGGGTGAGAAGTTTATCCAAACCCCATTTTAAGTTTTCTGAACGAAGTAAGATTGTAGAAAAACTAGTAATAGCTTACCCGCCCTTTAATAACTATTCCCTAAAACGAATACTAACAAAATCAAATTTCTTTTTTTTTAAATTCTACAAAAAAGAATGGTTACAGAGAATGATTATTCTATCTTTACTCTTGGTTGACATTAAATAACCCACTGTGGTTGATATACCGTAAAACAAATCGAACCAATCCACAATACACGATCGACTTAAAACAAATTCATAGTTCTGTCATCGATCGAGGTACTACCACATTATTTATGTACAGGTACTGATAATCAGGTATGTTCGGTGTATAGTGTTAATCTAATCGGGTATAACCTTGGTACGACGTTAAGCTGCATCATATATCCGGTGATAAAGCTGCGAGTTGAAACCATTTGGATAGAGTCATCCTTTAGTTTTCATCACTACCAGACCCACTGTTCCAGAGTGGTCGTATCTGCTAGAATTACATAAAATAATATATTATTTAAAGTAAAGTGAGATTTCCCCACTATCTTCGTGATCGATAGCTTTCGTAACAAAAGGCACACACATATATCTTTAGTTAGTGAATTTTTGTTAGTTGATGTTTTCGACTTTGATATTTAGTCCTGATAACTATTTTATTTTTAGTCATATATAAAAAAAAGACGGAGGCGTTTTCATCCTCTAACTAACAAATATTCTTACTTCCCCAATCGACATTGGAAAAAATTAATAAAAGACACTATCTCTACATACACCTTTTGTCAATCATATTTCAAGCTTTTTCATTGACTACGAAAATAAAATGTACACAGAATAAAATATGACTTAGAGGTTTTCCTTTTTTTCAATTTTTAACTTTCTAATCGACGTAACCATACAAAATCCATGATTAAGTTATAGTTAACTTTCAGATATTTAATGACCTTGTGTCAGACTAGACTGATCCAAATATCGGATATTTTAGAGAAAGCTTTTAAAAAATGTGACCCCTGTGAGTCGAGGAACTAACAGCTGAATGTATACATGAGTAACACGCCAGGATATAAACAAAGCAAGTTGGGAGAGGGCGTGCCTTGCACATATCTAGAAGGAGGTGAATTAACGACATTCTCAAAGGTATTAGTGGGAGTCATTGAATAGCCATACACGGAACTTAAACATAGTGTGTTGATCAAATAACCAAAACACCGGTAACCATGACACTACTTTCATTTTCACAAGGATAGTGGGGAGTGTACTGAAATAGAAAGGAGTAGATACTACTAAGAGATTAAAAGAGAAAGTGAGAAAGAGTCTCAGAGTAAAGGATAAAAGATATACTAACACTGATAGAGGAAGAGAGAGAAAATAGTTGACCATGTGATTAACCGAGGTTAATTACTTTCAAGTTAATGTCAATATCTTCAAAGAAGTCTTTGATTTCGAGGAACACGAATTTCCGTCTGTGATTTTCTTTAGATTAATTGAGGATAAAAACTATCGAACGTAATACAAAGATATATAAAGAGACAAAACTGACAAATGTATTTCGGCGCATTTCAATCTCTACGAAGAACTCTAAAACACGTTAAGACGAAAAGTAAACAAACATATTGTAGCACGACTAATTAAAATAACAACTATTCACTTTGAACCAATGCTAAATGATAGCAGGTAATTACGAAAATCCTTCGTTCTGTTGTACATATTAGAAATAGTCTTTTTACGATAATTGTAACCCAAATTCGAGAACATTCTAGAGAAATTGGCATGATGTGCTTCAAGAATAGCCATTACGAAATATGCACAAGTTTAAGTAAAAATAATAAGTAAAGCCAAATGATCTTCATTTTGAAATTGTTATTGTTTTCTAGCTTATCAAAATTACTGCGCTTTAGATAATAAACAATTTGGTGCAAGTCCATAACACTACCGACATGAAAATAATAAGAAAAATCTTTATTATGTACGTGTCTGTGACAGAAAGAAAATATCGTACACCAAAATTCACGTTTATTGATCAAATCGTTTTTTTTTAAATAAATAATTTTTAAGCGATTAATGGGAATTCGTAAGCATTGCGATTATGTACAAGGCTGATTCTAAACTCTGTTTCTGAAGAGTTCGCAATTTTTAGCGTTATCTCCCTTAGTTTTCAAACATGCCGTTGATAGATCGACGCTCGTCTTTTAGAAATAAAATTTGATATTCTTTTGTAAAAAAAAATGACTTGATCACCTTACGTGATATTTAGTGTACGATATATTTTTCCGTAACGGATACGTACATCATAAAGATTTTTAAAAATGTGTTCATGACGGTAGAGTTATGGACTTTCACCAACAATTTATATATGATTCTCACAAACACAGCATACATATTTTATAACCTCCATTTTTTTTTTCATGAACTTAATATTTTGTAGTGTGCAATGTAATATTTATAATGAAGGGGGAATGTTGGAATGCTATCCATTCTCCATTATAGTTAACGTTGAAGGTCCATCTGACTCCATAGATGAATAGAATAGACGTCAACAGACGACATTGAAGATTAATAGAAACCTATTTTATTTTGGGTCGTGCTGAAAAGAGATTAAAACAGCTAAGAGTCAATTTTAACGAAAAGGCGCCACGTAGTAGATTTTATCATGTCGCTAGACAGTTGGGAAAGCCAACAACATACGTCTGGCACGGATGATATCTAAATTTTAACTGGTCAGACGGGAACAAACCTGCGTAGGCGACGTAGAAGTAGTTCAACAAATTCATGTATTCCTACGCCAAGACCTTTGATTAGCCGGTTGGCCAATCATTCAACGGTAAACCTGTCTACTTACAGCAAAGAAAATGCATCAATGTGGGTTTCTATGTTTGTATATACAACTTCAATCTTGATGTATTTTGAAGAAACGTATTTTGACAAAAAAAAGAGCATTTTGTTCATTGTTCATTTCTGTCTTAATAAGTACAGTTTGAGTCTGGGTATATTTTGAACATACTTGATATTGTAAAGAATTTCTTTTCGTAATACTAATGAGTCACCACTTCTCAAAGCAAAAAGTCACTCGAGGACACTGATGAACAATACTGTGTGAGGATTGGAACCGATGACTGAATAGGACAGAATTTGATTATCTAAGAGGACGGAGCTACAAGTATTTATTGAAATTGGACATGAAGCCGACCATGTTGTAATCAGCAGGAGAGCAGTCTCGTGATATTGTGTTCAAATAGGAAGTTTTTAGCAAATATAGCCTTTGTCTCAATACGTTTTAAACACAATTCATTTTTTTTAGAAAATGTTCCATTCATTATTCATTTCAACTCTTTAAATACAGCTTCAGTTCAATACTTTTTGAACACATAAATTATTTTGAAGAAAATTAATGTTCAAAGTAATTTTAACCAAACTGATTTAATAAATTTAACAAACTTGGTTTCCGTTTACAGAAAAGTTACAATGCCAATTATGAATCACGCCGTTCATAATTTAATGATTTAACCAACTAAGAAAGACACATAACATTTAGATTAGATATTTCAGTTGAAGAGTTTTATTGGTAAATCTTTTAACATGTCTAAATCCTAACCAAGATTCGGATAACTTTCAAAATTGAACTGAGACTGTGATCAAAACACAAGAGGCCGATGTAGATTATTCCATCTTCCTTAAACACAAATGCAATTCTGGCAACATTTTCTTAAGTTTGAAATAGCATTTTAGATGTGTCCGCGTATCTCGAAAAGGTCGTAGATCTGTTACGATTAAGTTTTAAATAACACTAGACTACACTTGGCCCGTTGGGTCAGTATTTGTTAGATATATATTATTAACAAGAACATTCTCCAATTTCTACTCTATTGCGCGTTACCGCACACAACCGTTCTTGACTGAAACATTTCCTCCCGATACTGTCTTACCATCACACGGATCGACTTCAACCCCAAAAAGTGGCTAAGAAAAAGGTATGAAACAATGTCTTTTAACTTTGAGGAAGGCGTATATCGCCGAAAGATTTAAGATCAAAATTTAAAAAATTGCATTGTATGACTTTCTAACAGTTTTATTATTTTTTAATAATTCAAATTTTTATATATTATTAAATATTTGGAAATTCTAAAATGTTTTCGTAAATATTTGACAATTCCAAGTTACGGCTGTTGCTGCTTTCAGACAAACATACACTCCATAGACTGAGCACACACACATACACACACACACACATATATATATATATATATATATTCAGAGAATAATTTTCCATACATTTATCAAACACACTTTTATTAGCATACAATTATTTCTGCGTTTCTTAATAACATACATTTTTGTGATATACAAAATATAAACGATCTCTCGTCACGCTGAACTTTTGTGCACTGAGGAAGCCTCTCCAAGAAAAAAAATCGTTGATATTTTATATATCACGAAAATATATGCTATTCCATAGCTAAACCTTCCTGTTGGTATATATCAGATCTCATCACGAAGTATGTTGTTTCTACACAGAAGGCCAACATCTCCATTAGATTATCAATTGGATACAAGTGCGTTTCTTCAGTGAGGTATCTGAAGTCAACTCATCCCGTACCACCGCCAGAGTCTCATCAGTGTGGACTTTTGTGTACAGACTCACTACATCTAGACTCACCATCTGGTTGGAATGAATGGGATCACTATTACCCCCAGTACTGGCCAATGTATACATGAACTAGCGTTAGGATCAACACCACTAAAGCCAACAATGTGCCTACGATATGTCGATGACACTTTCATACTCTGGCCTCACCAGGAAGATGTTCAAACATTACTTGACCATGTGAACTCTATCCGTCCATCTATACAGTGTACGATGGAAAAGGAACATAATAACAAATTATCCTTCTTCGATGTGCTGATAACTCGAACTGATCATGGGTTTAGGTCATCTGTATATCGAAAGCCAACTTTCACTAGACAGTATCTAAATTTCAACTCCCACCATCCATATAATGTAAAGAAAAGAATCGTCCGCTACCTACACCATCGAGCAAAGACAACATGTAGTAACAGCAATACATATCAAGAGGAGATGGTCAGCTTGAGAGAAACCCTCCACTGAAACAACTATCCAGAGAGTGTGACATTAGCTCCAAGAAATCTAGACCAAACACCAAAGGACACCACCCGAAAACTCACCAGTTTGTATACCATATATGAAGGGCTTGTTGGAAAAACATCCAAAGCATATGTAATCCATATAACATCAGGGTAGTATTCAGGAGCGACTTGACTTGTGAGAGTCAAACACCCTACGGAAAAAGTCGTGACTAAGAACTGTGTGTATGCGATTCCATGTAAGTGTGGAAAAGTATACAAAGGTGAGACATGTCGCCCACTAAAAGTAAGGCTAGAAGAATACCGGAAAGCCGTATTATGTGAAAATATCGAAAAGTCGGGTATGGCTGACCACATATGAAGGGAAAAGGGAAACCATCTACCCTTATGGGACGAAGTAAACATTATAGATAGAAAAGAACGGTGGAGAGTAAGACGACTCAAAGAAGCGGCGTGTATATTGGGCAATAATAACTTAAAAGCAGACCTAGTATAGAATTTAATACGATATGAGAATCATTAATTATAAATGATAGATAAGGTTATATATATATATAAATATATATATATATATATATATATATATATATATATATATATATATATATTTCGACACTTGATTATTGGGGAAATGGTCGTATAATCAGTACCATTGGAGAGCCATGAATATTATAACTGTCCTGTTTTTAAATCTCCGAAACAGTTACATGGTAAACAGCTGATGATCCCCGTGTTAATATTAGACGCTTAAGGTCTCCTGTTTTTGTTTCACTCTTAGATAATTAACCCCCCCTTTTTTTTTTACTCATATTTTTTCATTTATTAATTTTCCAACGAATGTTAAGTCTGCAATATCTTGGATTTAGTTAGTTTGTCTGGGAATTTAAACTGCATTTTACATTTTTTTATTTATTTTTTTAAATTATTTTTTTATTTTTTTTAATGCCTCAAAGCTTCTTTAGACTATATATATATATATATATATATATATATATATATATATATATATATAGTGACATGTAGTAATAAAAGCAGTAATATATAGTGATAAGTAATAAGACTACACATTAAAAACAAGAATAGGTTTAAGGCTCCCAAAATTCATACTAGAACTGTTCGCAAGGACCCGTGGCGCAGTGGATATAGTACTAAGTAACATTCAGTTCTAAGTGATAGTCATCTGAAGGATGAAGATGCAATCCTCAGTCCGGGTGATACGAAGAATTGCGAATTACTGAAGACTGCTCCCATTCATGGATTGTATAAGGGGTTCCGTTCGAAATTCCCTCCAGATTCCCGAGTTCGAAAAGATACAGCTGAAAAAGGCCAGAAACGTTGTGACGATAACATATATATATCAACAGCACTCAGCAATTATGGCCGCTACTAATTTAAAACACATGACTACATATGCAGTCACTGTCCACATAGACGACCCGTGACCCTTCGTTTATGGTTTCTGTTTTAATAGAAGACATCATCATTTTAATATTTAATCATTTATGACGTCTTCCACCTGTTTTGATGGATAACGTCATAACGGCGTAATTCTTTTATTACACCAACCTTTAGTGACGTTGCCCAGTGTGCACGGAGTCACACAAGATAACAAGTAAGCAAACAGGATCTACAGAGTTTTAGTAATATATAGATAGATAAATAAATAGCTCAGAAATCAGTCGTTTTCTAATCCGCTGTTCCCCTCTCCTCCCCGTCTCTCTTCCTCCCCCTTCTCCTTTCTCTCTTTTAATTCTTTACGCTATTCGCCTCCCCCCACTACTTCTCTTATCTTTCATACTTTATTTACGTCATTCGTCCTTCTCCCTAGAAAACAGTCATGCACAGATGAAACATGTTCACGGTGAAAAGCAAGCAACCCGTTCTTATTAGACAGACGTGTTATAATCGTCTCGACTGCTGTAATAACGCTGAAACGACACTCCTATTTTTATAAGCCATAAATATGTAAAATGAATAATCCTTGAACTATAAAAGAAAGAAACTATGATAAATGCTTTATACTCGGTTGCCTTTGCGGGGGTCGGCATAAATTGGAGTCATATGAACATAATTATATATTGAAAATATACGGCAACATCGACTCTAATAAAATGGCGAAATATACATATTAACAAAAAATGCGCGGGTTATTTTAATTTGGCTTTACATAAATAATGGCTTCATCAAACGGGGAGGGGGGGAGATACATGAGAATAGTAGCATGATGCTTTATTTTAATGACTTGGTTGATTAACCGTTTAAATTCAGTGAATTGTTGAAGATATTGTTTGATATATTTTGAAGGTATTACCTTCAGATTGGGGCAATGAATCAAAACGGAAAAATATACAGGTTTACAAATCTCTCATATATATATATATATATATATATATATATATATATATATATATATATATATATATATATTTCTGGCATTGAAAATATGTAACATGTTTATATCACAAAAGTTAGTGTCGCTTTGGCATGTTATCTACAAGAAAACATATCTATACCCTATGCCTCTCATATTTTTTTTTTTTATATATACGAATCTTCGCGTCAAGCCATGATCTTTCAATTCCTTGTGTATGTGCTCCGGTGTTGGGATCGACGACATTTTCCTGATGATTTACGGAAAAAATGACGAAAATTGAGTTGATTCAAATTAGCGTAAGCCGTCATTCGTCAGAATAGATTACTGAGCCTTCAGCGAAAAGTCGCTGAGTGTCACGCGGTCTTTTCTGTAAGATTACGGTTAAGGTTCGTGTTCCAGACTTGGTAACCACAGATTCATTCGAAACCAATTAGGAGAAGTGTTTTCCTTGCTCTTGTACCGTGTTGATTGCAATATGAGGTGTAGATCGCTGTCCAAAGTAGATTCATGATACGCGTATAACAAGCCAAAGCGACACCCAACAATGATTTACATTCAAACAGTTACCTATTTACATCACAACTTCCTTCTTGGATATTGCTTAGTGAGATTTATTTTGGAGATGTGATTGACGAGAAAATAAAAATGTCCTGCCATGTACAAGGATTAGACTCAGTCTTCAGATTAAGATCTTGGGGTTTAATACATCACCCTATTCCCCTTCTCACACCACTTCTCGTTCCACTCGTCCTACCTTGTGACGAACGGACGGAAAGCCGTAGCGACACGCAACCATCATTATAGTTATTGACTAGCAAATATATGCCCCCTCCGGTCGCATATTTTTGATAGGCTGGTAGATCCACTCATAGTATAAGAGATAAACTTTTAGATTATATAATATTTATACAAATTATTTATTTAAAAACTATACGTTGACGCACTAATATATATATATGTTTTAAAACATAACGTAAATCATAAATCTATGACGTCACGTCAAAACTATAATTATTTTATTAATGTAATGTTTTAAGACTTATTTATATGAAAATCGTAATAGTTCAGTCTGTAGAACATCAGACTGGAGATGTCAAGGTTTCGGTTTCGATTTTATTTGCTGGGAAGTTATTGAGATCTCTGATATTTCGAAATTAAACAATTTCGCAATGTACTTATTACATTATTTAAAGAATTGTAACAAACAGAGAAAATGCCCCTTATATTATGAGTAGGTTATATCTCTATATATAAAGTTATGTAGCTTGATTGTTTATCTCAATTAAAAGAGAGATGTTGTGTCTAACTCTACCCTCGTGGGGAGGCAAGTAAATAGGGACCACATTTACCTGACACAGGGGCCCTTGCACTTTTATCGTTAGGTCCTAAGAGGTTATTTTCTCAGGCATTACCTGCTCCTTCGAGGAGGGGGCTATCACCGGTCACCTAAAGCTCCCCTACCAGGGAATGCCAACGGATTTTTCATTTGTTCAGAGTGTCACCATTTGTGTGTGTGGGGGGGGGGTGTCACCACTATAAACTGACGCCATATCTAACTTTGGAGCAGTGGACGGCAGGTAATTATTCCTTAAACTCGCGGGGTTATTAAGTAGACATTCTCAGCATTGTTTTCGGCATCAAAGAAACAAATATCTGTTTTAATTTCAACTCAAGAAAAAGAACAGAAAGCCTTTCGCTTTTTCTTTCTTTCGTGGGTTACAATCAGAATAAGCATCTGCAGCTTCCACGTCTGCCGCCGATGTGGGTGGGTGGGGGTGGGGGGTCGCAGACGTGGAAACATGAAACGCGGTCGGGTGTTATTTTTAGGAATAGGTGCCAAGGACAACAGCGACGAAACACGCCAACAATAACAACTAGCTGAAGCACCCACCTACGACGGGTGAAAGATAGCAATGATAGCCGAAATTAAATGGCAGCGCTACATTACACCCTCTCTCTAAACGTTTTATATTCAGTATTTTAATCTTCGCATTATTAACTACTAGCATGATTATCCGGGCACATGGACAACAACATAGAAGAATTAAAAAGTGTGTGTAATATCTTTCTTTTAAAACTTCTTTCTACTCCCACCTCCCCTCTCTCTCTCTCTCTCTCTCTCTCTCTCTCTCTCTCTCATATATACTGTACTCATCGCCCTCTCAAGAAGGATTTCCCCTCCTCTGACTGAGGACAGAACAGATACTACATTTTGATCCTAGCTGGAAGACCAACAAAGTATGTTTTATTTCGAGTTTCACATCAAAGGTCGATAAAAAAAAACATCGCCCTAAATGCCGACCTCCACTTGAGTAGAAGAATTGCATATTACAAATAAAAATGTGCCCATATTCTATCTGATGCAATGCTGAAAAGGGATATATCAGCTTTGTTGGTATGTCTTGTGTAGTTTCTGACTTTTAGCTGAACTCACACACACACAGAAACACAGACAACTGTCCTTTTTGTAATAGATTACGCAACAGAATTTCAGATTATGTATAAGATATCTTTTCCAAAAATTTCTTGTTCAATTTTTAGCAAGACGCTGGGAGAGGCGATTAGTTTTCTCAGTAGAGAAAAACTTTGACGTTAAACCTATTTTATTTTCGACGTGTTTTTACATATTTACATAAAATAACCCAGTTTACAAACACCTTTTTGGAATTTTGAGAAGTGGGATACTTTTCTCAACAATATTAGTATTCAAATGACCGACCACAATAGATTAGTTACGTGTAGTGGTATTTAAGGGCCGGTATTAGGCGGTGTGTGTGCGGGGATAATCCAGGGGTCAATTATAGTTCAGGGGTGAGGAGTTGCTACTGTAATAGATCCGATATGATTTAAACTTGACAAAGCGAAATTCATAGTTTGCGATCGTATACACTCGGACCATCATGTGTAACTAGTGGAGTGCAGAGAGGGGCGATGCGGCGATGGCCCCGGTCATCCTTATTGAGGGGGCGTCCGATCATATTCAAACTGTCTCCCCTTCTCATATTTCTCGGTACTAGGACTTATACTTGCGTTTTTGGAGCATGCACTCAATGAGTTGGCCCTTGGCATCGCTAGGACATCAGCTGACCTCTACACGCCACTGCGCACCACCACCCGTCGTTCTTGTAAGAAGTGAAAACAAACGCTTTATAGGATGTAAGTATGTTTTGAAGGACTGTTCAACAAAACTGGTTGGAAAACAGGAATGAGATAGCAGGCTGCTCTAAGTATACGTCTCTTTTATTCAAGGCGAACAAGAAAAGAAGCGTGTTTCTGTTTTGAGCTTTTTGTTGTTTTACATAGGTCTACTTGCTGCGTGTCAAGGCTATGACAACAAACCCGTCTGAATTAACATAAGACATAATAAAGAAGTGACTGTTTTTTGTTATTATTTGAACGCTTTGCTCTCTCTCTCTCTCTCTCTCTCTCTCTCTCTCTCTCTCTCTCTCTCTCTCTCTCTCTCTCTCTCTCTCTCTCTCTCTCTCTCTCTCTCTGTTTATATATATATCCCACCCGTTCTTCTCAGCCTCTCTCTGTTTCTTTCTCTTATCTTTCTTGTCGACGTGGCATAAAAAGAGAACTAGTCGTAGTTACCCCACATCACATTCACATTTTACGATGCCCACTGATGCTCACACATAGTTAAGCTCTATTTAACTTGAAAATATATAGCATTCTTTATTTCATAACACATTCTTTTACACACGCATGCGCGAGCACACGCACATATCCTTCACTCTATAATAAAGACGTATCTGTATGTATCTGTATCTAAATAAATATGTATACTCCCACTCTGCCACGAAAAAAGTCAGCGAGTAAAACACGTGCTTCTGTTTTTAGCAAATTATTTTTTTAATAGGATTTTGAAAGTTAAATTTAATTTCTAACGGTGTCGTAATGAATCATTAAATTATAAATTGAACAATTTTTTCTAAAACTATAACTAATTTCATTAAGATATTGTTTTAATTTCTATTAATGGAAACAGCTTCTAAAATTTTCAATCTTTCATGAAGATTTGCTAAGAACTGATTTTCTATTCGACAGTTTGAATACTTTCACATTCAATTCAAATATAGAAGATTCACGAATTAATCTTTTCTTTTTTCTACTATAAAAAGTATGGCTGACTTGTTTACGAAGAAACTGAAATGCATTTTGGTGTGTTTGTAGCAGTTTCCTACCAGCCATATTGTTTAAATATCAATGACTTCTTAGCTGCCTGCTGATTGGTTCAGGCAAACTACTTCCTCCTTGGCTTGACCAATCAGTGGCCTTCTTTTAGGCGAATCTCGGATAACTAGCACAATTATATAAACACTTGACCGCCATCCGCCCTTTTTCTTTTTCTTCTGTGGACCCAGACGACACTTCTCTTTCTTTCCTTCTTTGGCACTGCCAAACATACGTCCCCATCTCTGGGGACGCAACATACATTTTCCTGGGGCTTTGGCCTTGGGTTCGACTTCGACAAGACGCTAAAATGGCTACTGCCTGATACACGTGGACTTAATATAACACACACTTACATAACTGCTTACATGACTTTCACATCGGTGTTCAGACACACATACTTGCATACACATATGCACGCGCCCTGACACTGTAGCCGGTGTACAAACATTCAACAATATGAACAATTTTCTTTTCCCCACTGGGGAATTATAATCATGGGAAATTCCTAGCTTTTGCCTTCGTCCATACTTATGGGCATTCTAACCTCTATCCCTTTTGTTCACGTACTAACGAGGAAGACTCAATAAAGTTGTTATTAAATGCTAGAATGAGAGTTTGTCACTTCCATCCTACATATTTAATTTCGTAATTAAATTATCTTCTTTTAAATAGGATTTCTAAAAAGTTCGTTTTCGTACTTTACACTACTGATTTTTTTAAATTTTCAATAAATAATCGATCAGTAGTAAGTAAAAGATAATGTGTAAGTCACGTGGAGTCGATAAATACACATACAGACATATGAAAAAAAATGGTAACATAATGTTATGGATATAGAGATTAAAACAAAAATATATTCCCCATAAAAAAATAGTTATAACGAATTTATTTTTAAATTGCTCATATTGTTACGTTTTTTTTTTTTAATTTGAAAATATATGGATTTGTATAAAGTAACACAAAAAGGACGGGAAAAAATTCTCTTTAATGTTATTTTAGGAGCTAACCTTCACATAAATTATAAGACTATCTCTTATAATAATTGGTAAAAAGGATAACGTAAGAAAGTATAAAAATGCCATTTTATAAACAATTTATATACATGTATTTATATGACGTACACAGTTGAGTGTAGGTTGCAACTTGCCAGATGTTTGAAAGGAATTAATAAGTGTCGGTCACCGAAAGTCTTTCCTTGGAGCGGTATATTTTTAAGCAAAGATAGCCGTGATCAGTGTCTAGTCGTTGGGTACCATGAAAGAGTGTATACGTTTTTCCTCGTGGCTGCCTGGAAGCGCTCTGTTCTGCGAATCCATGAAGGTCTCCACCGACTCTCCGGGTGTAGTCCTTAAATGATTCGGTCGAAATTACTACACCCTAGAGCCTGATTGGTCATAGTGCGAATAAACAACCTCACAATGGCTGATCTGTGGCAGTCATACACATTAATATTTCTGTGAGGTGATTTGGTCATACGAGGACAAATCAGACCCAGGACGTATTAATTTTAACCGGAACTACTTCCAGCCTCTTTGTGAATTTCAGACACAGTCAGACAGCTCCCAGACACCAACGAAGAAAGACGTCTACTCTCTCGCTCCGATCAACATGAACCCGAGCAAAGCCATCCTCCCCTGAGAGATAGACTGCTGAAAGAACTTCAGCGGTCGACCTTTTCTTACTTTATTATTACTTCTTTCACCATGACACTCTTAACTTTCGGCAACCTACACCCAACGGTGTAGGTCAGTTCTATAAATACATATCGTTGTTGTTTATCAAAGAAAACAACTTTTTATTGTAAACTGCGTTCACATTTCTTTTGTCTTTCCCTTTTGTCCCTTCCAACTTCTACACTTACAAAAAGACTACTATTTTCTCTGTCGGATTTCTGCTTAAACAGGGGGTGATGTAGAAGTCATAAACATTAAATTAACAGCAGCCCCTGTGAGGTGATTTAGTCACACGAGTATCAATCAGACTCCAGTGCGTATTAATTTCAACCAGGACTTTGAGGATTGCAGACAGCAGTCAGAGAGTTCTCAGGCACCCAAGAAAGATGTTCGCTCTATTCCTTCTGTCCATTGGACAGCCGAGCAAGTCTATTCTTTACTGGAAGCGGACACAAATTGAGTTTCCCCTTTCACTTTGACCTTTTAACTTATGCTACATTTTTATAGTCAGAGCCCATTAAATATGTATTTAAAAAAATTAAATGTTGAATCTTCTTAAAAGCGTTAACAATATACTAGAAAAACATTAAATGAAATGAAAATACAACGAAAATACGTAACCAATTTTATAACAGAAAATAGTAATATGGTGGGCTTTACGATTTTTGTATTCTACGTAAAATTATTGCTTATACAGAACAAACTGTTACAATGAAATTAAAATGAATATCACCGGCCACTTAATATTAAAAAAGAATCATTATACAAATGTGAGCTTATGACTACCGTTATAACGTCTATAATTACTATATAAACCATATGGTATGTCAATAGAATGTATTAATGCTTTAACCATAGACATGTGAATATCCGCAAATTTTCCGATTTATTCATGAAACAGTAATGCAAAGCTTCCCTCCCTTGGTTGAATTCTCTTAGCGACAATTGAATAGTACTGATAAATGCAATATTTACATTACTCATTCACGTCACTAGTCGGTTGGTCGCATGGATATAGATGTTGGTCTATCAGTCCCAATGTCTAAGTCATGCGGTCGCGGATCAGTTATATAGCCACACTGATTAGTTTTAAAAAAGACGAAATACGCGCTTGTGTATGGATGTATAATATTTAATTTATATATATATATATATATATATATATATATATATATATATATATATATATATATATATACACCCATTTAATTGAATGTGAGATATTATATAATTGTTTTCCCACAAACGGACATATCGTTGAAATACAATTTATATATATATATATATACTTCCATCCCGTCACGCAAAAGTTAGCGAGTAAAACACGTGCCTTTCTCTAACGACTAGACGATATCATCTCAAGTTTTGAGGGGTACGCGAGAAAGCTAATAGCATATCAGACAATCACCTCAGACTTACTCCATCTTTTAGCTAAGATCAAAGTGTAGTATCTATTCCGATGGATACTGCACTCCATAGACTGGTATTGTCTTGGCCTTCGGGGCTTGATTTACGCCGGTCTATGGGTCTGTCCTGTGCAGTTCTAGGAGGTCCATCCTCTCAGGCTTCGCCTACTCTCTTTGGGGAGGAGTAAGTTTATTGCTTACTGCCTGAGGCGCCCCTACCGGGGAATGCCGACGGGGCTGCCTAGGCAATTTTTAATGGCCAGAGTGCTCACCTCTCGAGCGCTTGCTTTTCAAACCCCACTTTCCCGACCCGACCGTGGGACACATCTTACTTGTGGGAGTAAGATAACAACTGGCCTTGTGCCTAACTCCTGTAGATGAGTAAATCTATACTCCACCACCTGAAATGAATTCAGCAAAAAAATTCCTCCACTCTATAATAAAATGTCAATGGTGGGTGTGTTTTTTTTTTACTTAGATTTTTAAAAATGATAATTTATATATGAAAGGTTAAATTACTAACGTCATTCTAAGATTTTATATTGATATTATAGTAATAAATCTAGATAAATAGCGAGTGTGAACACTGGCGAAACATTTCCGTCATTTTTGACAGAGTATACTTAAATATTGAATGTGACAGTTGGGCCGATGTCTCAATAACAGTAAAGTCAAAACGGACGATTTCAAGTTAACTTTCCCAAATAGGCGCACCATCTTTTTATATACTGTTTCATTTATATGATACATAAATCGATAAGGTAACTAATTTGCATATTGGTTTTCAAAAAGGACATTTTATTAATTAACTATTATTTTTAAAACATAACTAGAAACATAGAAGGAACATTATACGAAACCAAGGAAAAATAAACTACCAGATTAGATAAGAAAACCCCATAATCTGCCCTCCAAAGAAAAACAAACGCAATGGAACCCACATTGGTTGGTGCCACAGCAAATTTTCATGGGGGGTCAGGGAGGATGGAAAGCCGCATGAGCGAGAGAGAGAGAGAGAGAGAGAGAGAGAGAGAGAGAGAAACATTCACACCTCTACTGGAAAGGCACGGAGAGTACTGGAATCCTTAGAAATATTATTGTCACTCAGATTCCAGAGCAAGTCAACGGTCGTTGTCAACAGTATGGCAAAGTGATTTGCAATGGATTATGCAAGAAACGGAGAATACTGGCAATCTGGAGAGACTTGTTGCCACTTAGACTCGAGAGAATAATACCTGTTGAAAGATCACTGGTAATGTCTCGTATAAGAACTCCCAGTGGGCAAGAAATAAGAATAAGAATGATATAACTTCAGCCCCCCCCCCAAAAAAAAAGAAGAAAATCGCAGTGGTACCAACATCGGTCGGGACCACAAAGAGTGGTTGCAGGAGTTCTGAAAGGATGAAAATATCGAGGAGGGATAGCACTATCCGGACCTCGACTGGAAGGGAATGAAAAATACTGAAATATTCAGGAGGGTTCTTGTCATTCAGATTCCAGGAAAACCAACCAACCGTTGCAAGCAATAAATCATTGATAATTGCTAGAGCTGTAATAATATTTAAATGCGAGTTTGTAATGATAGGGTTACATTGGATATTTCCACGTAAACTTAAAAATTAAAAATTAGATAGAGTAGGATTTTCCAATTAGAAATCGAGTAAGGATACGTTTTCCGGTAGTGACGTCACAGGGACAGAAAGCTGCCAGTCTTACGTGGCGAATAGGGAGAGAAAATCTGTCTTTTGCAACTGAATCACCAGAGAGAGAGAGAGAGAGAGAGAGAGAGAGAGAGAGAGAGAGAGAGAGAGACAGACAGACAGACAGACAGACAGACAGACAGAGAAATAGGGGGAGGAGAGAATAGCTTCTTTCTCACTCCTACGGGGATAAGGTGAGGATTATTTATGTGTATACATGTAAACTATAAAGAAAAAATGAAACCCAAAAGAGATTTTAAAAACCCAAGGAATTTGTGATGTTCTTACTATTTTAATAATGTTTACAAGAGATGTAAACAGAATAAGAAAACGTCTGCAACAATAGAGAGATGTAAAAACGGGGAATTCGATCGCTTCACCACAGCGACTACAGAAATTCGACCAGCCGATGCTACTTATGAAGTGAACCCACTGTGGGACTTGAAGAGCACCCAGCTACGCTACACTCTTACCTGTTGTATATTCCTTGATCAACATCTAGTGGTAGCCATATTGAAATTCATTCTGGAGATGGAAGAACACAGACTCATAGAGTATCTACAATGTCAATTTATTCACCCTCACAACTTATTCGCCAAAAAATAGACTCCTAAGAACCTTCCATTAACCTTTCTTTTCTAGGTTGTTCATAAGAACAGAGACCGTAGTAGACCTCCATGCACCACCACTGCTTGTCATCAACTGCTACTTAAGTTTAACTATTTCAAATATATCCCCTCTCTTCTTCCATGATCTCATTCAACCAATCAAAGTCTCTGGTATTTTTCTGTCCATTTTTATGTAACATATGCAGTACCTTTTTTATTGCACAAAAGGAAAGAATCATGGGTTCATTCTTGTTGCCTGTAGAATCTTGATAAGGGAGGTAATGCTGGAGTGTCTTTTGTTTGGACGTGTAATGGGGTGTCACAATGACGACTCCCCACATTTAAACTAACCTTGTGTCAAATGGCGAATACTAGAAATTTGGGGAGACTTGCTATCATGCTGACCCCAGGGAAATAATCGTTTTTTATTTTATTTTGGTACATGTACGTACAATGAAACGGTTTTCAATGTGGTAGTGAACCACACTTATGTATGTGCGCATGTGTATATGCATTAAACACTTTTTTTTTTAAATATGGCCTTACTTTGATTTAACTTAGCCAAACCCAAAACACATTTTTTATCGGTTAACAAGCAGCTGCTGCTTGTCATTAATTAAATTCGTGTTCGATTTTTTTAAATACCAGTTTCTTTTTACTCGAATTTTGCACATATAAAATAAAGTAAAATTCAGGAGCAGAGTGAGTGTCGAGCAGCTGAGCGGGTTGTTCCTAGTTTCGATGGACATTTGTACATCTTGATTCTCGTGTGTAGAGAAAACAACCATTAATTTCACAATCAAAAACAGAAGATCAAGCAAATTCATGACTCGTACAGATGCATAATCTCCACTGGAAAATAAAAATATTCCACTTTCCTGAGTCCACATACACCACACATACATAAAGGGACAAACATGTGTTTAATGGTAATTATATATGACATCATTGTGTATGTGTGGTCTATGTAGAGTCAAGAAGTTGAATATTAAACTTGATTTGAATATTTGAAATAATGAACATGTTTTTAATATATCGAATAGTATCCTATTAATAAATAAAAGCTATTATTTATATAACCTAGTAATTAGTAAGCTTATGCTAAGTGCACTATTCAAACAACTCTTGTTATAGATAGATAAAGGGCGGAGGGAGATAATATTATTAGAACAGGTTTTATTTATTCGAAAATAAGCTAAACAAAGTATTTTTAAAAAGATAAATATTAAAATGTCACTCATATTCATTTGTGGTTAGTACGATTTCCATTATTTTTATTAATTTACTTATTGTCAACGATGTATGACCTTTCTTAACACCATTGGTGTAAAATTTGTTTGGTTAAAATTAATAGAAAGTAGAAATGGGATTTTTTGGCCTTTTATGAGATTTTTTGAGGACTAGTTCAGCTGTATGATTTTGTAAACCTAAGAATAGATTGTAATCAAATGGTACAAGATCCAGAGAATAAGGTGGGTGCGACATTATTTCCCAGTCGAGCCCTTCGCTATTTTCTTTAAAAAAAACAGAGTATATTATGATGAAATATGATAAAAGGAGTGTACTCCTTCTGTAAAAAAGAAATGAGAAAGAAAGAAAGCGTTTCAAACTCGAAAAGTTTTAAGAGACAAAAAGGAAAGAAAAACTGTACAAATCGGCATAGAAAGCAGAAAAAAGACGCGTCTCACTATGGAAATAAATTGAAAGCTAGGGGGAGTCAGACTAGCTTTCTCAATTTCCCTAAATACTTACTGTTTCATCGAGTAGGTTTTTTCTCGCTAAGTTTTGTATGACGGGGTGAATATATATATATATATATATATATATATATATATATATATATATATTTGTTTTTATTTACATACGTATACGTTTTAACCTTATCGTCGGTGTGGAGAAGAATAATTCACACTGGTCACCGGACTTGAACCTCGGAATACGATTCATGTTTCAAACTTAAATTCCGATATCTTAGCCCACACGGCCATTGTCAACAACCCGGTAAATCAGCGACCGATTAATCCTATTTAAAAGCAGTTGTTGGAAAGGGTTCTACTATTGACAGGAACATGCATATATATATATATATATATATATATATATATATATATATATATATATATATATATATATATATATGCACACATTACTCTTTATTATAGAAGTGGAGTATGCAAAAAGCATATAATGTTAATAGCTAAATGTACTTAGAGTATATGTTTTAATATTTGCTTTATTTTATTCTTTGGGTTTTTTTTTTCACTTTAAAAAAAAAATTATTTTCATTCATTTGCTGGGGACGGGGCATTCTTCCAAATGCCATACGATCAACCGCTATTTACAGACTCCAACCGAGAGTTCTTTTCAGGATTCTGGCTGTTCCCTTGAGTGCAGTTGTTTGGATTTCTCTTGCACTTGGTTCACCAGGTATACTTGCTAAATACTTTTTAAAGTTCTTCTTCATGAGTCCAGTGGTTCCTATGATAACTGGAATGATGAAGATCTCTTTGAGGTTCCAGTTTCTTTTCATATCATACATTAGACCTTGATATTTAGTTATTTTCTCCCTTTCAGCTCTGTTTAGGCCCCCATGATTAGGGACACTGACCTCAACCAAAGTTGCCACTCTCTCTCTCTTGTTCCATATGACAATGTCAGGTTTTACAGCTGCTATACTGTGATAAACGTTATACATGCTAAGCTTAAATAATCTTTACATGTAAACCATATGCTGAAAATCAGGCACCGAATGAATAAAGACTTTGTTTTATTACCCGACATAGGACAGACCCACCTTTTGTGTTTCGATATGTGAATGGACGTAAGATGAGCTTACATTTTGTGTTGTAAGACTGAAAAAATTGACGAAAGTCGGGTCCATCTTTTAGTGTTTTAATAATGAAAAATACATGTAATCTAATATTTACGCTTTAGAAATGTTTGTTTGGCCTTGTGTCTTACTTGGCTACGCTTTATAACTCTCGTTGCATCAACATGCGTTTAGGACTTGTGATTAAGTTCGTAACTTCTATTAGTGGAGAGGAAACGAAGAGATTACAAATTGTTGGCATATTTCCGGCGGCTCACAAAATAATAACCGTCTAAATACCGGACTCTGTAGGTGAGTGTGTCATTCTGACTGAACGAGACCAGACGCTCATCTCCACTGTTCGGCGGTCGACGCCATGTTTAATTACATAAAAAAATCTCGACACTCGTCCTTAGCGTGTGTCGATTGTAACAGGTTTCATATTCATTAAAGAAATACCGATAGTCAACTCTCTCTCTCTCTCACGAGTAGCGATTGCAAGTGGTCGCATGGGATCGAACGCAGTTCATAGATTCAGACTAGAATCACGAGGCCTACGTGGCCACGAGAAATCGCCACAGAAAGTAATTGAAGTTTACGTACACTTACCCGAGAGGCGGGGATAGCGTGTTTGTTGTCGACAACGGAACTTTTCATAATCGCTGGTGACAACAATCTCTTAACTCCAAAGAGTACTCTACTATTAAGACTGTTAAATCTTATATATATATATATATATATATATATATATATATATATATATATATATATATATATATATATATTAAATATTTGTTTTTATCTACGTTTCATCCTTACGAGAATCGTCAGTGTAGGGATGATTATTAATACCGGTTGCAGGACTCAAACCCCGTAACACGAATCATGTTTTAACTTAAATTCCGACGCAATGAACTGTAGTGTTCAAAAATATTAGAAAACCCTTTGGCTACCTTATGTGGTGAAGATCTTATGGATAATATGGGTTTTAATTGTACCTCAGCCTTATGGGTTTTATATAATCCATAAAGGCGGGGACGAATAGAACCAGAGGGTCTGATCAAGTTAGGAATGCTAGTTGGAAGAGCACAACTCTTAACCCACTTGACTAGACATTTTTGGAACTTGGCCTCAATAGATAGTGGAATCATGTGTATCTACTTGGCCAAACTGAACAAATTTAAAGGTATCCCCAGGATAATCATCATTTTGTTAACATAATCGTGATGATCAAGAATAACGACCCTTCAGCCTTTATCAGGTTTTGTGATAACCAATATTTAATAGTACGGAGATGTCTTGTATTATGTCCTTTTCATTTCCGGCAATTCTCATATAAAAGATTTTTTTAAAGTAAATTGGATATAATTAAAAAATGACGACTGTTTCTTCATCGCTACACAATCAGAGCATTGGTAATTATAAATCCTGAACTTATTGACATGATGAATCTTCAAAAATGCAGAAAAACTGACTTACTGTTGTACATTTTCAACAAAACATCTGTATCCTTCAATACATGGATATTTTGTTGAAAATGTACAATTGTAGCCGTTTTTTCTGCATATCTCCTCATGATCACAGAGAAAAAGAATAATAAAACTATTATATTAATTAATGCATTTTTAAAAGATTAGTTCGCGCGCGTGTGCGTACATAATATGTATGTGTTTGGTAAAATCCTAAACTATTGAACTTATCATAAATTATTGAATATGTTTCTAGGCAATAGGGTAGGCACATTACTTTTTAAAACTATACCATTTAGAGCGTGCAACCGAAATCGTCCTCAAAGAAAGAAAAACATTAAAATTTAAAACTATTGTTATATTTATTAGGACGGCTATTCCACTAATTACATAATTTAATAGTGACATCAATTGACTACGGTATGCATCTTCGGAATGCTACGTAGTTTTCGTTTCTGTGATACAAAAAAATTCTGAAATAAATTTGAAATTTTTTAACAGCAAAGCAGCATTGATGGCAATGTACAACACTTGTTCATAACAAATAAAAGCGTGCCTATGGTATGTGCAAATAAGATTAATAAAACAAAACTTGCTGTTTAATTTCTTTCATATCTACCGTATTGTTTCAACCTTTAGTATCTTTCTCGTGATAAAAATGTTTGTGTCAATAACTCGTGAAATTCAGAGGCAAACTAATACGAATAAAGTATTATTATTGAAAGCTTTGATAATGCGTGTCAAACTGTAAATATAAACACAGACACACATTATTCATATATATATATATATATATATATATATATATATATATATATATATATATAAGAGAGAGAGTGAATTTTAGAGAGAGAGAGAGAGAGAGAGATAGAATTTGAATGCCTACAATACACTGTCCTCGAGTGTCTAAGGTCTCTCTGTACAGGGGTTTGTCAGGGCAAGCTTGAATGAGGATACTCCCCTTACAAATATTCGAAACTGCATAGTATTCGAAACCCAAATAAGATCTCCGTCGGTATGTCTACACACTGGCTTATACGAGGAATAGTGCACCTTCTCCAAGTGATGTTACCTCAAATAACAGCACTAAGCTGGATACTCCACCAGACTAGATGAATCCTTGTCCTGGAATCCGGTAAGGCCAAGAGTTCACAAATAAGATATACTATAACATAGTTAGCTGGTAAATTGGGGAGAGGAAAATTAATGTTATTCACTTCTTTACTAACTCAACGTTTGAGAGGTAAAGGAGAACTTTAATGGAATATTCGAATATCTACTATCTCATAGAGATCAAGAAGTGTTAGCCCGAGATAGGGGCATCCTAATTTCTGAGAATTTACACTGAAGTAAAATTTATATATATATATATATATATATATATAATGACAAATCAAAGTTATCATCACTGATTTAATGCCAATTTTGGAGCAAAAGAAATCTTTCATAGGTTTCTGGAAAAATTCAGATCACACTTGAACAAATCCAAGTTATCACATGATCATCCTGTCTTCAGAGTCAATTGCTGGAAAGTGTATTTTAGTTAGAGTATCACGTTCGACACAAGAGCGACAGACATATTTGACCCAAAGATGGAGCCCTTACAGGTACTACCACTCCAAGCCAGAGTGGACCTGGGAGCAATGACAACTAAGGGGCAACTCCACATTCCCTACAGAAGGTCATACCCAGGACCTCGGCGATCGGGCGATCCCAGCTTTTAAAACAAGAGTGGAGACCGACAGCGTAGTATGAACATGAAATTTTGGTCAAGTTTCAGAGAAATTGAATGGATGGATGAAAAGTTATGGGGCAAAAAATGTCATCTTTTGCCATTTCGGGGCCTTTTGACCGCCTGGGGGCTAACCAGATTTTTTTTCAAAAATCGGAGAATGTCACTTTCTAACCTGACCAAAGTTACAACTTCATGCAAAATTTCAGAGAAATTCAATCGATGGTTGCGGAGAAAAATCCGGACGGACGGACATGCCTCAAAACATAAGTCCCCCGATTTTATAAACCGGGGGACCAAAATTATAAATTATATGTATATAAACATTAAATACGATAGATATTCTGTGTAGATTTAATCTTTTCACAATTTTTCCCAAAATTCTAACAGTCAGACTGTCAGGTAAATAAACATTTTCCAAAAGTCATTTTGTTGTTTGGAACTTTATTTTCCCTTTATTTTACGAGCTGACACACGAGAAAGGAGAGGACAATATATTCATGGCAATTTTTTTTTTGGGGGGGGGGGGAGGAGGGATCATGAATACAACACAACAATGGAATAAAGATGGACTCTAAAGTAATCCGCACTCGACTGCGCAGATACGATTACGTGACGTGCGACATTTAGGACATTTTAACAGCGTACGGTTTGTAACAGCTTGCCACAGTTTGGAAAGAAAAGTGAAGTCTCTTGAAAAAGTCCCGGATGTTAATTTGGCGTCTCTAGATTATTAAGAAATCTCTTTATGTGTCGCATATTCTTAATTGTATAACTTTTACATATTATTTAGCATGAGTAGGCTTGTAAAATTACCTGTAAATATAATTTTGCAAGGATTTGACCGACCCGCACTGTCTACCAAGGTATAGCCCCTGTCCTATCGCCACAATCTTGTATAAATAATTCGACGGAATGAGCAAAATAACACACCTTCATTGTAGACGTCCTTAGATGTCTGGGAATTTTCTACTCTAATAGTGTCTTTTGAAATTACTGCTCTCTGTTTCACCGACTGTACACAAAATGCAGAAATTTAAATGTGCCCCTATGAATATCGCCTCTAATCGCAGTAGTTCCTTACTCTCAGTAGCAAATTGTCTGGTTTGGGGTGAATTAAAGTAAAATAATAATTTAAAAAAGATTAATTGGCGCCCCCATATACGCTAAAGTAGATCTGCTTGGTTAGTTTCCTCATGTGAGACAGAAAAGATTTTGAAGTGAGAGTTCAGTTGTAGACTAGACTTTAGCGAGGAACCATGTCACGTGACACCAGGAGAATAGAGTCGCTTAAATCCCTCTATGGGCATGGTCCAGTCAAAAACAAGCACTAGATTAGGAAAATTGATACTAATTTTGTCAAAGTAAATAAAATATTATAAAGCGCTTGAATAACGAGCCGCACGGTTAGAGAAGCTGAATTTGCACAGGAAAAAAAAAACAGCCAAAGGCACATGAATTTAAAACAAACAATGGACAGAAATAAAATTTAGAATAACGAATGAAGAAATGACATTAAAACGAAGTAGTGTTACATAACAAAAGCCGTTATTAGAATGAAAAAGTTGCAGTGACACCTAGGGGTCAGAGGTGACAGTAAAACGGAAGTCAGCGAAATCACGCGACTCCCGGGAGAGAGAGAGATTCTCCCTATACATGGCGAAATTTACAGCAAATGAGGGCGCACACAATGTTGCTAGTTGTAACGAGACAAGCTGTCTATCTCGCTCTATCTCGCTCGCGCACGCAAATAACCTGTAACTTTGAAACAACGTTATGTCTCTCTGATTTTCTATGTGACTATTCCTTTATAATCAATAAACCGTTCGTATAAAATAACATCAGCGTCCGAGTGATTTTGTCTACAGATGATGAAAAAACTGGATCCCCGACGACGACGACGACGACAGGTGTGTATAATGGTTTATACACGCCACAGACAACTGAAACTGTTACAGCAGTAAAGTAACAGAGTTTTAATGCTATTTGAAATTTTGACTATTTGTAATCAACGCAGCAATTTCATTGACTAATGAATAGAGATGAGTAGCCAATGAAAAAGACCAGTGTAGATTAGGAAGTGTGTCTTACTAAAGGAAATGTCAGGCCGCATATAATATGTAATCAATTAAATGTGTTGGATTCTCAATTCTTTGTTTGCAAGGAACGTAGTCTGATTTTTTTACGTAAACAACTGGCTACTCAGAATCAAATATCGATTCATCAGATACATTGCTGATTAGGTCTAACTTTGAGAATTCGACCGACTTGATTTCATGTATTAGAAGATGCATATTTGATAGTTTTATGAATAGACATAAACACATGACAGTTATCTCTTTAGTTTAATGATTACCTCGTTAAATTTATTCTTTCTACTCATATACAATCCATAAAATTATCAAATATTCGTGTCGTCCGGGAAGGGGTGGTCGCTTAATCGCGGAATCTATGACAGAGTCGAAAGTGTTTTTTTGTTGTTTTTTTTTAAATTATTTTATGGCGTTCTTTTGTTTGAGAAGATTCACCGACGCTTTTCGCCTATCCAATTCAAATTCCATTTGTTTTTTACTTGTAAAACAAGCACAGGGATGCAATACTGTGCTGATGTGACAGGGACTGGAGTCTGACAGACTGCGTAGTCTATTAAGTTATATTCTGCTTTGTACCTTGTCTAAGAGAGAGAGAGAGAGAGGTAGACGCTAGTAGTTGGTACACCAGCCCAGATGAGGCAACAATACTCCATGCACGGGCGAATGGTGGCTTTATATATACACATATATATATATATATATATATATATATATATATATATATATATATATATATATATATATATACACACCTTTTCCTTTGTTTGTGAAGAGTATTTTGTATCGACTTCAAAGTTAGGTTTAATTTGAAAGAAAAAGGAAAAAAAAATTATTTCACGGTTAATTCACGGTTAAGAATCAAACTAGCTTCAAAGTAGTAGGTTTAGATTAAGTGACTGTGAGCGTCACATGTCAAAAATCAACAAAAGAATCAATATGGCTGACATTATTGAAAAGAAAACGAAAAAAAAAATGACTCATTAAAAGCTATTTTTATCGCTGGATGTTTCATTACAAGCTGAAATATGCATAAAACTCTTGCTAGAGATGAAAGCCATACTAGTCGCCTTCTGCGTGATTACTAACTAAAATAACCAGTGACCTATTTGGGTCAAATATTATAAAGACAAAATCTTGCGACCATTAAATTTATGCGTTTAGAAATGGTAATAGAAATGTCAAATTTAGGCGTGACAGACAGATGAACCTACTAACGGACGGACGTGGTCTCGTATAAATCTGCGTGGACGCACCTCAAATGCAATTTCAAATTTAAGCATGACAAACCGACAGACCGACCGACAGTGCCTCTTATAAAGATACTGTGACGCATATAAAAGCTTCGGTCAAATAAGAAAATATTGAAGTGTATTTTGGTGGGGCTGGCACAGAATGGGAAACACACTATAACAATTACAGGTTAAGTTCAGTAAAAGAAATTGTGAAAATGTCATCACACTAGGTACATATGTTTAGGACATTAAAGATACAACTGGCATAACGTGGGAAATTATTAAAAGAGCCACAGTTGACAAAGTTATGCATAGAAGTAAAAATCTTGTCATTTTATAATAAGCCAGCATTAGAAAAATTATTAAACAAAGTAGATGAAATGTGTCAAGATTTAGACATGTAAATAAGTGGGCCCTTTGCACAAGATTAATGTTACATAGAAAAATTACAAAAGATAAAAATAAATTAAAACTGTAAATGGCGGTGGGAAGTGTATCCCTTGCTAGTAGAAAAAATAAACCAGAGTGCTCGATTGTAATACAAAAGCGGCATGTGGGCGAACGCCTGTTCCAGCAATAATAACAACATCGCCGGAAAAACGTTCTCCGAAACATTCCATATTTACTTGCTTGAAATGATTGGTACTGATTGGATCAAAATACTAAATTTCGATTGGTTGCCTATATCGAGCTGCAACCAATCGGAAACAGTCGCCTCATGGAGCCGAGCACCTGTTCGTGTTATCTATAAGAGCGAGCGCACACGCGCTGTCGTTAGTAAGAGTCAGTGAAAGACTCAACTTGCCAAACGAATACTTTTCAGTCAAAACATTACTGCACATCTTCTTGGCGTGCAAACGAATTTTGCCGTAGCCTCTGGCTATCGGCATCTCAGCAAAAGAACATTAGTCACAAACATTTAAACTCTTAACATAACAGTCTCACTACTCACAAGTTCATATACGTACGGTCAACACTTTCTTCGTCTAGAAAACCTTTGAAAATTTCTCCATTCGCAACTAATTACTTTTATTTGTTCAAGACGTAAATAAAGTTGATATATTATATATGGATTGAATTTGATAAATGCGTTTCAACTACATATGTGTTATATTTACTATACAATTGATTCTATTGAATGATACCCGGGTTTCACGTAGTTAACCTCCTGTTAGTCCAATCACTTAGCGAAACGACAGGTTAGAACGTTCATCAGCCATCAAAACAGAACAACGATCTGGATGCTCATAAAAAATGAATGGCCTTTTCTTGGTCTCCATTTTGATGGCCGATAAACATTCTAACCTTTCGTTTTTAGATTAGCAGGAGATTAGCTACACGAAATCTAGGTACGATTCAATGGAATCCTAATTGTATAGTATGTAAATAAAACACACACACACACGCACATATCTATATTATTATTGTTATTATTATTATTATCATTATAATTATAAAGCATATGTTTTTATATATTTCATTCAAAGATAAAAGAGTGAAAAGTAGAGTTTTATTTAAAATACATAAATATAAATACATACATAACACAAATAGAGAGTGACTGATTATTGCTGAAAAAAAAACACCAAGACAAATATGGAGAACAGTGAAACAGAAACTAAAAATACACCAAAAACCAGTGAAATGGAATTAATTGATTTGAAACAGCTGTGAGCAACTTTAATACCCTCGTGTGTAGACTTTTTTATTTGGAACATGATTTTGAAATTATTTAAATTGTCAAAATAGACAAACACATAACCATGCATTATAATCTCCCAAATCACACCATAGACAACATCAAATGCATTCGCATAGTATTATGTATCTATAAATGATATATGTCCTATAGAAGAAGATTCCCCTGTGAGCATTGGCGGCAGTGGTAATCGATATGAGTATGAGAGTGAAAATTCCCCCCGACTTACTGCATAAATGCCTATGTCTAATCAAATTAAATGTAAAAATTATTGAAAGCAAAGGAAACGAACGCATTTTTTCCAAAAACATGCACCAGTTAAAGTTACATGAAGGATTAAGCAAAATCAACTAGAATAAAATGCAGTATAATGAAATGGATGATAAATGTTTATGAAGAGAACGGTAAAATATAATATATAGTATATAGGAAAATAGTGAGAATATGAAGAAAATGGAAATATGAAATTGGAAAAAAATCTAAGAAAAAGATCATTTATTTTTCCACTGCACACACATTGTTGGTCAGTTTGTATGTTTGCGGAATGAATATTCGTTGAGTGGCCTAAATCTTTATTCAATCCTGAGATATGGGTGTTGAGTCTCATAATGAGTTTTGTTCCGTGTTTGCGTCTGTGTTGTGCTTTAAAATGGAGGGCTACGAGGATGCATTTGATGTCTATGGTGTGATTTGAGAGAGTATAATTCATGACTATGTGTTTGCATATTTTGACAATATAAATCATTTTTAAATCACGTCCCAAATAAAGAGTCTACACACAAAGGAATTAAAGTTGTTTACAGCTGTTTCAAGTCATTTTTATTTTAAGGTATACAATGAAACAAAATATGTTCAAAACATCGGATCTCTCTCGAACAGAATTTTCATAAGTACCCCAAAAACAAGCCATAACAATGTCCAAAAAAGTGCAATTTCCACTAAGAAATAAAGCAAAGTAGATTCATTGTCAAATAGCTCAAATAATTTGTTAAATTAATTCCACATAACAGTGCATATTTGTTAATCCGGGAGAATAGATTAAGATACACCAAATTCCGCATGTTTGTAATTTGAAAAATTACGCTCTGTCATTCCAAGGGGCGTAACTCTAAACTACTTTTAATCTTTAATGCGGAATTAATTTAACAACTTACTGAGGTATTTGTTTTGTTTTTTGTGAAAATTAAACTTTTTGGGAACATTGTTCTGCTTTTTAGAGGGGTACTTATGAATATTCTGTTATAAAGGGATCTTATCTGTGAATAAGCAGTCGCAACACATTTCGTTACCATGACGACAGAAACTGCTAATCAATAGGCGGACGGGACAATGGCGAAAATTGCCTATAAACAGTTACTTCTAGAACGTAAGAAGAGGACGTCTGTTTTTGATTGGAAATTAATATGCTTAGGCTTGAAACCTTCAAAAACCAAAATTAGTGGTTAAATACGATTTAATTTTATTATTTATCAAACTTTTCACAATGTGAACAGATATTACAAACTGCTCTTGGGCAAAAGGTTGAATAACGACATTTTGTTGCTAAAGCAGAGGGTGCGAGAACTCATGGGTACAATTGACATTCTTTTATGCAAATAGCAACCATGTGGATTTTTTCGGGTACTGCGCCAATATTTTAATATTTCATGTCTTTGGACAACGTCAAATCACGAAATGTACAATATGTACTTAATAGCCCTTGACCTCGTCTGTCTGATGATCTGACACTTCAACTTTGACATTTAAACTTGTCGCTTTATATCGTCTTTTTTCTACTTATCCTCCTTTCTTTTCTTCCCTCCTTTTTTTTACTCGATTTCTCTTGTTATTTTACACACACGCGTGCATCCATCCATACACAAATGCTGACACAAACAATGTCCAGCATAATTAACGGTCAGTTGGTTGGGACAGCAACATGTTGAAAAAAATACCCACCCACTCCGAAGTCTCTCCTCGCAATTAATTTTTTTTAGATAACTAATTTGGGCAGCGGGTGACATGGTATGATCTGAGTGCATGAAATATTAGTTAAAATATTAATAGGAATCCAAGGTCTTCTTATCGAACTTCAGATAATTCGGGATGGAGCGATGGGATTTATGGACCCTAACCCTAACCCAGACTATGTAAAGGAGTGCAATTCCAATTTGAATCTATTGAGTTTATTTGCATTGTGCCAGGATTAGAAAAAGTATGTATACCCCTTCCCAACCAGAGGTAAAATAGAAGCCTTTACTTACTTGCCTCGATGAAAAGGCAGAGTTAATGTGGGGAATCTAGCTTCCCTAAAGGACTCTGGATTAAGACAAAAATTTAAATTGCCTCAGTCTAGAATGATCTCTCCTTCACTGCGCTAGAACAAAACAGATACTGCAACTTGATCCAAGCTCAAAGGCTAAGAAGTCTGAATCGTTTCCCACAATTTGTTTTCCAATAGCTCCTCCGTATCGGCATTAAATTAACTAAAAACAGACAAACAATGAGATAATCCCTGTTGCAATTCCTTAATCCGTAGGCTCGTTGGAAATAACATCTAAATAATCATGGATGTTTCACGTGTTTGGGAAGTGTAGTCTACGTGTAAGCTAGTGGTCCCGAACTTTGCAACGGGTGTAAGCAATTTCCAGGTAAGGTGTAAGCCCGAAGGAAAACAAATAGAAATCTCTCCAATTTGTTCTACATACTATACGCATGCAAACTATAAACGGTCTTCTATAACATATAACGTATAACATATACGCATGCAAACTATAAACGGTCTTCTATAACATATAACGTATAACATATACGCATGCAAACTATAAACGGTCTTCTATAACATATAACGTATAACATATACGCATGCAAACTATAAACGGTCTTCTATAACATATAACGTATAACATATACGTATGCAAACTATAAACGGTCTTCTATAACATATAACGTATAACATATACGCATGCAAACTATAAACGGTCTTCTATAACATATAACGTATAACATATACGCATGCAAACTATAAACGGTCTTCTATAACATATAACGTATAACATATACGCATGCAAACTATAAACGGTCTTCTATAACATATAACGTATAACATATACGTATGCAAACTATAAACGGTCTTCTATAACATATAACGTATAACATATACGCATGCAAACTATAAACGGTCTTCTATAACATATAACGTATAACATATACGCATGCAAACTATAAACGGTCTTCTATAACATATAACGTATAACATATACGTATGCAAACTATAAACGGTCTTCTATAACATATAACGTATAACATATACGTATGCAAACTATAAACGGTCTTCTATAACATATAACGTATAACATATACGCATGCAAACTATAAACGGTCTTCTATAACATATAACGTATAACATATACGTATGCAAACTATAAACGGTCTTCTATAACATATAACGTATAACATATACGCATGCAAACTATAAACGGTCTTCTATAACATATAACGTATAACATATACGTATGCAAACTATAAACGGTCTTCTATAACATATAACGTATAACATATACGCATGCAAACTATAAACGGTCTTCTATAACATATAACGTATAACATATACGTATGCAAACTATAAACGGTCTTCTATAACATATAACGTATAACATATACGCATGCAAACTATAAACGGTCTTCTATAACATATAACGTATAACATATACGCATGCAAACTATAAACGGTTTTCTATAATTCCTCTTCCGATGTTTGTAGGAATCGCTGCGCGGTGGATGTCCATCTTACATCGTGTCCTGGGCATATGCTGAACATCAAATAAAGCAAAGAGAAAGAAAATATATAATTTCTGTACAATGTTCCTATTTATTTGCCCTACACAAAGGACAAGCTAGACACAATGTCGGTTTTTAATGTGAGGGAATCCAGCTCTCTAAAAAGGGGCAATCTGGATGGGAACGAACATACTTGTATAGTCCCGTCAACACTCTTTCACGCACAAGGCAATACACCGTTTACCACCTCCGAAAGGACGAGGTAATGCCTGGGAGTATGTCTGAAAAATAACTACGTCTTGTTAGTACAAAAATTATCTCTCTCTCTCTCTCTCTCTCTCTGACATGACCACATATTTAAATATGGTAGCTAAAAATCCTCTCCGTGTTCTTCATAAAATATTATCACATATGACGCCATTTAATGAAGTCATTAATATTCCTTTAGTCAAATATTTCGCCTTGAAGTTGGGTGGCTCTTGTAAGACATATATATAATAGATGATCCACCCATAGACCCGATTAGAACCTAAAGAATAGGCTTACCCATCTGAACATAATGGAACATCCCAGTCTTCTGATAAACCAACTTTCTAGGTTTCTTTTGCAGTTTATTCATTTGGAGCTGAACTGACCAGACAGCTGAGCAGTGACTACTAAATTCAATAATAAATAATATCACAGTCTATGAAATCAACTATGCTGAGTTCAAATTCTATTGGATCTATTTTGGAGATTTATGCACTAATACTGTTAGGAAAATGTATAAACATGAAATCCCCCCTTCCCCAATTTGTGTAAAATAGCAACTTGTGTTCAATTACTCGTCTCGAATGGATTATTTACAACAGATTTCCGATTTAATAAACCAAAAGGGGATGACAAACTATAAACAAGACAAAAGAAACCAAACAGATTCCCAGAATTCAAGAAATTTTAAATCAATTTACAACCGTTTAATTTGGCATGAACTTCACGGAGTGTTTTCTTTTGTTTTTAAGTATTCTGGGATGAGACCATCTTATATTTTGGTAAAGTGTTTCCTTCGAGAATATATGCTATATGGTCAGTCTCTGAAGCGATGACTGAAGATATCCCTTTTTTCAGAATTGTTATATTCTATGAAGAATGGGACGATCACAATTTTACCTTGAAGTTATTTTTTCTATTTATTTAACTAAATGTAACTTTAATTAGTCAATAGTCAATAGGAGATGGCTAAGATACTTTGTTATCTGTAGCCTGGTGGGGCATTACCCCAGGGCGGGTGGAGCCGGATTCCTCTTTCAAGGAGGAACTTTTTAGGAAATATTAAATTCACAAATAATCCCCAGTAGTTTATAGTAGTTAGGGGAGATGATTTTTTGACGACAATAGTTTGTTTTTATTTTGCAAGAAGGGGGTCGCGTCCTCCCACATATAGTGTCTGATATTCCCAAATAGTTACCCATCTGGCACTGACCAGTCTCAGTGTCGCTGAACTTCAGTGATCGGATAAGAATCGGTGTGTCAACGAAATTATACCGTATAGAAACTTGGTTCACATAATGTAGACTGTAAAAACAGAGTTCCTTCAAAGATGTAAACATTATAGCTTTTCTGTGACGATGGCATGCTATAATATATTGAATGATCTTGTACGAGACTAGGCTGATCCGAATGTCAGAAGTTTTATAGTTTGTCAAAATTTGACTCAAGTGAGTTGAGAAACAAACAGCTGATTTTAAAAGAATGTCGTATCAGGTGACGATATCGCCAATCAGGCTAGATGTTGGTGTGCATTGTTCATTAAAAAATGAAGGTACGCAAGCCAGACGACACCAGAACGCGAGAATGGATCGGATAGAGGATATTCAGTGTGGATTACAATCCAGTCAGCTAAGCGTCTGACTTTCTTTTCATCATCTTTATGCGGCCTTATCTTGAAGACGTCCGCGTACGCACTCGTTAAAAATATACAAACAAGGCTATTTCGTGAACATGTGAAAAGACCGTATATATTTTTATGACACTTGATTTTGTTCCTTTGTTATCAAGAGTGTGTGCAGATAACAATGTGAACGGTCACCTTGACTACTTTTAACAATACTTAGTAAACCGTATCCGTGGGTTTGCTTCAAACAAAAGCATTCGTGTTCACGCCTATCTGATGATTTATTCCCCCCCCCCCTTTGTTGTTATATACACACCCTTTCGATTTTCGACCGTTATACTTCTCGACTTTCTTCAGACTCAAGCCAGCGAGCGCCAGAATCGGGGAACTGTATGTTCCACAATCCAATGTAGTCAGCCTCGGGCGTTAACTTCCTGCCCCTTCTCTCTTTACCAGTCTTATCAGTTGCTTTGAAAAATGTCGCTATTTTCCAAATAGACTACATCAGAGGTTGAGGAGAGTCCACAAAGGACGATCACCTACGGTTTCTCTTTGTCGGATTCGAAACCGACGGTACCAATGCTGTTCTGATCTACTGTAATACATATATAAATAATAATTACGCTCTTATTTTTCATAATAACTGAGTACTGCTGGGGTTCTCTCCCGCTGATCTTATATATATATATATATATATATATATATATATATATATACGGATATGTGTGTGTACGTTTTGATCGAAATAAACATAAATTTGACTCCGTTCTCCCTTAAATCGGCCATATTTTTTATGTTTCTTCTTCCGGCATATAACGCATCCGTGTTTGGCCACTCAAATACAAAGACATTCATAACAAAACTGCACTCGTTTCCTATTAATCGACTTAAACAATAGGAGCAATTGATTATTTATTGCTTTCCTATTGTCGAATTAAGACTTGCGCAAACAAGCGCCATGTATTCACTTGCTTTATGATGTATTCAATGGAAACTTGGGTGGAAGTGACAAAATACTGTTACATATGCTGATTGGCCAAAGTAGACAAAGACTAGATCAGCAGACAATATATACAGACGACACGGATTAATACTTAGATAATAATATACATAATATGAACAATACAAGACAATAAAGAATAACACCTTTCTTAGGTCAAAATAACATTGTTTTTTGTGTAAGTAAAATTGATTGTTTTTTTCATTATCTCGTAATGAACGATGACATCTAATTTTTTGTGGTATATTTGTTGCGTGTCGTGCGGATGTATAATACCTTTATACACACTCGTCGTTAGAACCCCGCGTTTCGTCATCTCTGTTCTCGATCGATTAACAGGAACACATGATTTTTTTATGAAGGTATTATTCGCATGAGAAAGATATATAGAATTTAACTACAGGCAATCAAATATATACATATATAATTACACAATTGGCTGGTAGAGATAGAGAGAGAAAGAATTTGATCTTGTGGTGTGTTTCGCGGTTGGAAGAATAGCAAAAAAATGTTAATTAGCACGGCTGTCGCAAAATTGCGACAAGTCTATCACCTCTAATAGCAGATGATACTAAATGCGTATTGGTTTTATTTGCAATATAAGACACAGCAGCACAAATATATACAATAAATTCAGCAATTGACTAATATGTGCATGAGAAAATGACAATTTTCCATGAACGGATGGTCAACCTCATTATAAATTAAAGATGGCCGCAATCACAATATGCAAATTAGTAAAATTTTACAATTTATTTTGATAGTCCTACTTATTTGCTACAAATTCCATACACATTGTCTGGGCATAAAATGAAAGGTTAAGCTTACAGATTAATTTTTAAAATAGATGTAAAAAATTATTTTTCTACAAAATAAAGATCAGCGCTTAGAGGGTTAAAAACTATTCTTTAAACAGATCAACAAAGAAGGAACCTCATATATAAAACTAGGAGGGCCCTTTGCCCGGCGCTGCCCGAGAAAAATATAAAAGAATGAATTAAACAGCCGACAGAACGTAAATAGGTCACATCGGATAGTTAGAATGTTTAGACAAAAGGTCGGTTTCTAATTGTGAAAAATGTATGTAACCACAAAAAGAGCACTTCGGAGTAGAACAAAAATAGAAATTGCCACAGTGTAGAAGGAAATGTTTTTTTTTTGTGATATGGTGTTAAGAAATATTTTTTGTTCAAGTATTAGCGTTAAAAAAGAACTCTTATTATGTTGTATTTAATTAAGAATAAAAAATAAGTAATGAAATGAATGTAATTAAGTCGGTCAGTAATTACTGTTTTGATCACGTAAATTGTATGGAAATGTTATTTTTTATAGAAATGTAACGCGTGTAATATTTTGTAAAAATGAAAATCTTATTTATATCCCAGCATGTAAAAGTAGAAATGACTGAAAATGTTGCAAGTTGAAGTAATAATTTATTTTAAGAATAGTATATAATGATAAATTCTAATCTCGCTTGCGCAAATGGATCACATCGGATAGTGTTAATGTTTACATAAATGGTCGGATTTAACTGTGGAAAATGGGTGTACCCACAAAAAAGACGAAATTGCCACAGTGTAGAAGGATTTCTCCTTCACTGACCTATAATAGAAAAGGGTACATTTGTCGGACCGTGAGAAGTGTTAGATCTGTTATTGTTGTCTTCTCCTCGTTCCTCGAAGGCAAACAAATCTTTCTAGACTGCGACAATTTTTATTTATTTTGTTAATCTGCAAAATATAATGAATGTTAGTAGATTTTCGCCACATTAAGAAGTGACATTGTGCCTAACTATTCCCGCGTTTTGAGCCAAGTAAATTTGATAGGACAGAATTTGAGAAATTCTGTAAACATTGCTGCGTCATTATTTTTTTGTTTGCTATATTTTTTAAAGCATGGATGTTTTTATTATTGAAAAGTACCGTGTTGAATATGTTGTGAAAATGAAAATTGTACAATGATAAATTCTAATCTCGCTTGTGCATAGTTGAGCGAATACGTACTTTGTGTATGGTTTTTAGTATTTGTAAAATACGAAAATAATGAATCATGAGTGAAAATAATAGTTTATGATGTAGAATATGCAAGTATTAATCATGTTTTAAGACACTATGAAATTACTTACATAATTAAGTGTGGAAAATAAGAAATCGTTATGCGTAGAATATCAATTCCGGTATTCTGTCAATGTTGTAAAGTGCGTGCTGATGGGTTTGTTTTCGTAATCTGAAACCGGTCTTTGCAAGCGTAGTTCCTTGCATGGCAGGACTTAAATGATAGGGGGAATAAGTTTGCTACCCTCTCAGATGAATACGTTTTGGGGAGAGTAAGACCTGGAGGTCTCAAACTAGTTTTTAATGTATGATGATTACATTTATTGAAAGTTTCTGTAAACATGCTCGAGTGAAGTTTATGAAGGAAGGTGTGAGTTTCTTAGCGTAGGGTGTATTATTTTCTCTCACTACCCTAGGAGAAAATAGACAGGAAAATCAAATCTACTTTATATGGAAGATATAACAAAAAAATAAACCTCTCTTTATTTTTATAAAATACGACAAAAATGAATCTACTTTTACTTTTATAAAATACAAAAATGAACGTGTTTTTATTTTTATAAAATACACTAAAAAAATTAAGCTATTTTTATTATTTTATAAAATGAATACCATTTATATTAAACATTATTTCGTAAAAAATGCGTTTAAAACTTAAAACTATTCCAATTTTAATTAGGAAAATTTTAGTTTAAAATATATTTCGCATTGTTTATTCAAAAAGTTTTATAATTAATAATTTGATCATATTTTAATACAACAAATAAAAACAATACTGTTTACAGTAAGAATTTCATAGGTAACATATGAAATTCTTACTGTAAACAGTATTGTTTTTATTTTATACGGGTAAAAATTCATATTATGTAAATTAAACAATTATGAAAATGGAAAGCAACACAGTGTGAATTGTCACAAAGGCAGTAAGCCGCACACAGATTTTTACATATATACAAAATGGAATATTTAGTACATGGAATACTAGATAAACATGTAAACCGTCTAGTAAACATAATAACACAGACGCATCTCTAGATCTAACCGATAAATCGATCTTAATGCTTGGTGTAGACTGGCTTTATTGAAAGAAAATAACAAATGCTTTTATACAGCAAACGTTCGAAGAAGATCCGAAACGAAGGTGGGGGGGGTGAGTAAACAGAGCGATTATGCGATTAAAGAGTGGGAGGAATATAGGTAAGCGTTTGTGTCATCGGTGAACAGGGTTGAGGGTCTGTTTACATGCTTATCTACTTTTCCATATACTAAACATTCCATTTTGTCTTAAATTTAATTCTGTTTTAAACTCCCACACATGTGTACTTAATAACCTTTTTTTTCAGAAGAATTTGTTGATTGTATTCGGTATCGTCACGCGTGAAATGTCCTATTTTAGTTCAGCCAATCAAAAACTGAAAATGATAGTTTTATTCGTGTATTCATGTGAAGATACGATGCTAAGATAATATATTAATAATCCAAAGTCATTGATAAACTGTAAAACACAATTAACAATGGCTGACACCCAAGAAGTGTCTTTTTCAATATGAATTCAAGTCTGAACATAATGCCTGTGAAAGTATTAGTAGAAAACATTACATTAGTAGAAAACATTACATAATGCTTGTGAAAGCATTAGTAGAAAACATTACAACACTGAACAATTTTCAGCATTGTTTTATTCAGACTACTGTTCTCATCTTGGATGTTATTCTCACAACATTTCGGCCGATGTAACCTCCGACGTTGTTTAGGTGTATCTTGTCGAACTCTCTGTACGGAATTTCGAATTGAACCCTTTATTTAATTCATGTGGATAGCTTGGCCATGACCGGGTAGAAGTGTTACGTAATTCGTAATTGTATTCTTAGTATCGCCCACACCGAGGATTGAACCCTTAACCTCCAGAAGACTCACTTTAAACTGATTATTACATAGCACTTATATCCGTTATGCTACAGGTCCTTGTGGACAATTCTAGTACGAAATTTAGGAGCCTCAAACCTATTATTGTTTTAGATGCCTAATTTTACTAATTATTACTATATATTAGTACAATTAGTATGATCAAACTTCATCTAAAAAATGCCAAAACTTTTCAGCATTTGTTCATTCAATTTAAATATGACAAATGTGACAATATGGATAAAAAGAACCAATGACATACTCTCCAGAGAGCTTCTCCACATGATTGAGAACAGAACTTCCGACCAGACGGTGGTTGTTCCCTTGGGTTAAAACATGTGTCGATTAGCGGGTTATACTGAAGTACTTGCATACAATATCACGTGGCTGTATCTTTTTTTGCAGAAAGATTTCGCCGTCCTCCAACAAACAGCACCTGTTATACCTAAATGGTAACCCATCTGATACTGACCAGGCTTAATGTCACTTAACTTCGGTGATCTAACGAGAACCGGTGTGTCAACGTGATTATGCCGTACAATATATATATATATCAATAATACACCCTCGTGAGTATCCCTCATAGCGTTCTTGAAGGTGAATCACCGCGATAAATGGACACTAATCTGCGAATAATGGTTCAATAATTTGCTCAAAACTTTGAGGTTTCAACTGCGATCATAAATCGTCGTCTCAAAGCAATATGCAACAGTTCCACATAAACTTAAGGAATCTCCAAAACTTGAAGTTTCTTCGTCGCACACGTCTTAGGTTATTATGGCTAAGCTTTCATGGGTGGGATAGGAAGTATTATAACACTCTTCATATTCTCTCAATGTCTCACCAACAGACTACCACTCATTAAAGAATTATAAGCTTTACATCTACAACAAAAGGTTTAGCAATAGTTAGACAAGGCATCATCAATTCATTTACTGAGTTTCAGACCACTAAGTTTACAGATACAGGATCTTGTAAATTTATCGTTTCAAAAAGTTATTAAGTTTTTATATAGTTTTTTTTTAACCACTTGCATTCTTTTCATCGTTAATCATAGTCATTTTATATGTTTTAAACTTTTACTTCTTGTCAAATAAATCATTATATTATGATTATTATTAAATAGTTTTATAATTTTAGTCTGAGCGTAATAAGGTAAGGGTAAGGTGGCCAGATTGCTGACGAAACGGTCGGATTTTGAAGCTCACGTTTAAAAAAAACGTTATGTGTAACCACGCTGAATAGTCATGATACTGCGAAACAGCTGTGTATGGATGACATAAGGTAATTACCATTCTTTCACAGAATACAGGTATCCCAACAAGATTGCAATTATCGGTTGTCAGCATACAGATGGCTCATCAGCTCAGATGATATATATAGATGGTCAGCAATAACTAAACTATATAATTTAATTTCAACATCATTCAGGGACATAGCAGCATACTTTGGCATACAGCTCCAACGATACTTGAGCAATATGAGCTCGGATTTGTTCTTTAAGTTCAACGATGCTATAAAAAATATACGAATTCCTCTTTTGAATGACACATTAAATAGAGAAAAAAAATGAGAAGAGAAGTCCGAATAAAAAATTGAAATAAACTTAACTTTGCTTGGCAGGCTACGTAAACTAAGCATGTATTATAAAATGTAAAAAAAAAATAACAAAGGTAATATTACGTTTTTCATATGTACTAATGAGTCTCCGCTTATTAAGGTCCAAAGGCCACTCGAGGATAAGGTTTAATGAGCTTGTCAGGTAGACGGTGAGACAACACGATAGTAGAAACTGGACAAAATTTGATTAGCTAAGAGGACGGCTCAACAAAAAATTTTAACATTGAACTTGAAAATGACATGTTGTAGTCAGCTGGGAAGCAGTCCCGTGGTATTGTGTTCCACAGGCGAGTAGTTATTTGAAAGAAACTTTGCTCGTGGAAGTTATGTTTAGTTTTAGGTACACAGGGGAAGAAAATAAATTATTTACAGTGGTTGTAGTTAAACGAGTTTTTGTTGTGAATGTTTTACAGGGGGGACCATAGATTGGAGCTCAGTCGAGCACCTACCATGAAAATAACGTTAGAGTAGAGAGAGACTAGCAACATATCTTCTGTGAGAAAAGTGCCGCAGAGATGAGAAGATGAAATCCCCCACTAGATTTCGAAGTCGATTATGTACTCTGTCAAGGCAGGAAAGAGTGCTCTGCACGACATCACATCAGATGTGACAATATTACTCCATCTTGGTGTTATGGGCTGGGAGCAGGGTGCATAGGGTACCAACGCCGTGTCTTCCTGCTACAGTATAATAGATATAATCAAGCAGGTTGTGTGACAGGTCTTAGTAAGTTATTGCCGACGCAATGGGGACATTTCGGCTAGCTTTCGTACAAGGACATTGAGACACGTCTATATTCGGACTGTATACTTATCCCAAAGGTGTTCCCGACATTTTTATCGTTTTGTTCATTCTTTCTAGCTTCAAATCTATGATCATCATTGCTTGAGAACTTGTCAGGTCGCCTGGCCAAAATGCAGGCTTAAAACATAAAAACAAATACGCGCACAATCAGCAATGCTAAAGTGTTGTGCGCACTGTCCGGATAGAAATATACCAAACTAGCTGGTTACGTAATACCCACGAAAAGGACACCTCATAAAAGGCCCGATAAAAATCATATTATCTGCTTTATTTAGTATCTACTAAAATAAGAGGTAGGGTATGTATACATGATGAACCGTAGTACCTAACGCGTCAAACACAGTTCAAATCAGTCGGATCTATAACATTCACTTACGCACAAATACCGTTAAGAAACATAGATACTTTAGAGAAGGTTATAAAAATGCGAGAATATACCGGCTTGTGACAAGAAAAACTGAATAACAAGACGATTTTTTAAAACTTTATAATTAAATATTAATTGCTTCCAGATTTCTTCTCAATCACTAGAGTCGTATGTGTGACGTCGGAATATATATATATATATATATATATATATATATATATATATATATAACTGACGTGAAAAGATTTTAGAAGATTTCTCGTAACTGTCAAAATTCGCTGACGTGACTGTAAATTACTTCAAATCTAAGCAAACTCCATTATTACGAAAAAATGCAAATGGCGCCCTACTCATGATCGCTTGGTAGGTCTTTTGTTTTATATCAAACGAAGTTTCATTTTTATCATTCACTTCTCCATTTGAAGTCTTTAAACTGTCCATTCGTAGAATGCATTACGGTTCATTTATGCCCATCTAAATAAAATAAAATAAATAACAGAAAAACGTCTTCGCCTAATAAAAAGTTAAATAAAAACAAAAAAAGCAACATTTGAAAAATAAAGATCACAGTCACCTCTATATTAATAAAATTGTATGAACACTTCTCATGTGTCTGTATGTGTAGATATGTTTCTCGCCTTTATGCGACTTACATTTTTCTTTTTTAATTACTATTAATCGCATATTTGTTGAAATAACTTTTGAATGTCGAAACCTACGAAGTAAATGGCGTTCCTTTAAACATGATCATTGTTTCGTTAAGGTGCGAAAGTAATAAATGATTTTTAAGTCTATAAACTGTTGATTCGAAGTAATTCTTGTCTTGAATTAAAACATACTTAATAAGTGATAATAATACATGGTCCATTTATTCTCTTCTAAACAAACCAAAAATATAAATAATACGGAATTAAATGTTCTCATCTGATAAAAAAAAAACAATGAAAAATACAGATAAAAACATTTTCTTCATAAAATAAAAAAAAAATAAACACAGTAATCTAGATATTAAAAAATGTTGCGTGAACACTTTTCGTGTGTTTGGATATGTGTGTATGTTTCTCGCCCCAGCGTTACTTACATTTTTTTTCATTTTTTATCGCATATTTATTGAAATCACAAATACAACATTTTAAAATAAAACATTTTCGAGACTCATATTTATATAAAAAAAAAACTAACTAGAAAATAAAAGCCACCAAAAGCAATTTCTTTATATTCCTAAACAAGTCCGTCTTTTTGAAGTTGTGTTAATAGGTGCACACGAAAATAAAATACGCCATGAGCCAACATTACTTGAAAGCATTACAACTATTTAATCCTCATGAATTAAAGGATTGAAAGTTCAGACACCTATTAAAACCACACTAAAATAATACATTAAAACCATAGTACCTCAACAAATCTACTTATAGTTTTATTACAATTTCGGTTTTATTCATACTTTAATGATCAAACAATGCCCTAATATTTTAATTCAATTATAAAAATACATATTTCTAAAATGGTATATATCAAGTGTGTGTGTATGCGGAAACAAATATTAATTTTGTAACACGTTATTTAAAGAAACGTACAACTCATAACCGTTGCGTTTTTATCCACTTTTTCAGTGATCTATTTCTAGCATTTCTTGAGGTAAATCCAAAAGAAGGTTATATATATATATATACATATATATATATATATATATATATATATATATATATATATTGGATTTACTTTCGGCAGCCTCGTAACTCTCGCTTCCCTTATTTTGTCCGATAGTCCTCACATTTGATGAGAGATGATTTTGGAAAAAGTGGAAGAATTGCTGTTTTCTGGGTCGGAATCTGTATATCTAACACTTATCGTTGGTTAGTTTCTGACCTTGAAGTAGTATTTTTTTAAAATTTAGCTCCTTAGTTGAAAAATCTACAATGTTTTTATATAAACATTTACCGCGGTTTGACAGTGTTCTATTTATTTACATACAAAGAGCTTTGCATTAAACTAAATAGTAGTAGACGACAGTGCTCAACCCGAGAAGGGGTGCTTGTATATATTATATTTCATTAAATACTGCAAATAACTTGTGTCTGCATATCTTTTCTTTCATCGTTTCTATATTCCTGAATAATTTTCGAGTTGGAACTGGCGGATCTATTTTCCGTACTAGTTGTGTATCCTAGTACTTTCGGTTACTTTTGGATCCATCTTCAGGTGTGAGTATCGAGTAAAGAACATATACTTTTTAATGTTTAGTGGTGGATTCAGCCCGAATGTCGAAAATTAATCAGAGATTTATAAAGGATCAAAGAAAAGATATGCAGACATAAGTTATCTGTATTATTTAATGAAATATGTCTTTGAAAAGATGCTGCATATACATACATACATATATATATATGTATGTATATATATATATATATATATATATATATATATATATATATATATATATATATATATATATATATATATATGAGGATAAAATGCACGATATATCATAAAAGGGAATGCCGTATAATCAGGATGTGTGAAAAAAACAAAAAGAAAAACAAATTAAATATAGGGGAAAATCTTCAAAAAACGAGAGATTTTACCTTTTTCGTTCGGATCAACGAACATTTTCAGAAAAAGTGAAAATTTTGGAAATATATAAATAAAACTTTGAAAAACAGACAAAATGCCATTCTAAACCACATTTAAGATGCGAATATTTTTATTAAAAAATCATTTACTTTTTTAAAATCTGAACTTTTAAAATTAATTTCGGACAATAGCATGTCCATCCTCAGAGAAAGAGTGTTTGTTTTACAACAAAATTAAAGGTTTTACCTTTATTTGTTTTGTTTTTTTCGTAATTAGTAGGGTCCTTTCTTTGTGGTGCTGTTGAGGCGACGATCAGGTGTTATAAAACGATGTACTATGAGAAACATCTCTTTATATAAAATTTTATATAAAATTTTTTTAAAGATGCTATTAAAACTTTTGCAATTTTATTATATATATATATATATATATATATATATATATATATATATATATATATATATATATATATATATATATATATATGAAAAGCAAATAAGATTGTTAATCGCTAAACTAATCAGGTGGATCTGAATGTCATGCTCATGCAATCATCATACCGGAAATTCGATTGTAGATCTCCTACCAGGATTTGTTAAACTGCTAACAATCTTATTTTCTTCATTACCAACTCTTTGTTAGCGACATTGGGCACTTTTTGATAGCCATCATTTGTCAGACTTATTTGTTTAAATCAATTCATTAACTTGGATTGGCATGTTTACTTTTCTTTAAATATGTGTGTGCCTTTTACACGATACCAGTATCACTTAAATGATAAAACCGGTTCCCTAAGCAGATTTATATTGTGAGGGGGTGACTAGACTTCCAGCAGGATTAAAAAAGAAAGAACTGATAAATTGCTGATTTCCCACCTTGCAAGGTCAATGTCGTGTATTATACACGTATAATGTTCGCCAATAAGTTGGCTTCATGATGTGTGTGTGACAATGAAGGTGTTCATCCGTGGTGAAAACAACTCATTTCGTTGATGGTAAACTCTAAATCCAAATCTTGCTTGAAATTGGTCATTAGTCGTAGTAAATACAATCTCACTCACAAAAGATGGAACCGTTAATCAAGAATCTGTATGCATTTTAATATTCAATGATATAAATGTATTCTTCATTTTGGGAGCAATGCTGATTTGACATAGAGAGTAGGTTGTTATACACCTTCCTCCTACCGTGGGGAGATGTGACAGAAATTGGGGAGATGGGATGCAAACGTCAGCACACAAGAGGCGTGTGCAGTCTGACCTACAAAACATGCCCGAGCAGACCCGTCAACATTCTCCGATAGGGTGCCTCAGACGATTAGTAACTAACATTTTCTCAGAGCCTTAGAGAGTTGACCTCATAGAACTTCACAGAATCCTAACTCAGCCTGACAGAGGTAAGATCATTAACATAAAATGGGTCTAGACTCCGTCAAACAGTTGAAAAATATCCTAATAGTAGTCTTGGCATTCTCTCACAAAAAATAAACCTGGTCCCCTTCGGAAGTATTGCCTGAGAGGAAGGTCTCTTGAAATTGCGTCGGGTAACTGTATCTATACCATTTCCATAAAAAATACTCATAAAATATTTAACATTGTAATGTAAAAAGCATTCTAAATTAGTTTTCTCTCTCCTCTCCTTCCTCTTTCGTAAATATTTATTAACTTTTTCAGTTTTTTTTTTCAACCCCTCTCACCTCTTTCTCCAAACCCAACCTACGTTCGTTGCACCTCGTATCACTTAGAAAGCAATTTTCATTCTTCTGTCAAGTAGTCGTCCGGCCCGACTTTTCTTTCTAAATTTACCTACAGTCGAAAAAGGAATGAATGATTTAAGGGACTGGGAATGTTGAATTGTGCCCGCGGATTCACTAGAGGGCGCTCTAATTAAACACAACACCAGAAATGAGTTGGTAATAAATTACATACCTCGATACAATAACAGTTCAATAAAATGTATGAGTTTAATGCATGTACAAATGTTTATTTGTGCACCACACACACACACACACATTGCAGTCTCGAGAAACCATGAATACCCTTTATAAGGGTGCCTGCGCGGGAGAATCTATAGTGAAGCAAGTGCTGCGCAATCCCAATCGCACCGCTCCTGAACTGGCATTACTTGAGTCAAATGGTTTGGTAGTTTGGTAGTTTTGTTTTACGGCATATCAACCCTTTTTGGGTTATTTAATGCCGAATCTGGTCATTATAGTAAAAGTTTTTATGCTTCAAGTTCTTTATATCTTCAAATGTTTAATCATCGTTTTTGGTTTGGTAGTTTTGTTTTACAGCATATCAACCATTTTTGGGTTATTTAATGCCGAATCTGGTCATTATAGTAAAAGATTTATGCTTCAAGTTCTAAAAATAAAATAAAAAAGGGGAGGGAGAAAGGGAGAGGGGCTGTTGTTTTTGTTTTTGGTTTTGTAGAACATAATTAAGTTTTACAAAAAAAAAAAAAAAAAAAACGTCAATGTAGGTGAATTTCGTCTCAGGGAGCCACAGGGCAGCCTGATCTGGTATCACCAGTGAGTCAAATGGTAACGAGAAACACATGGCTACTAGAAACAATAGATAAGTAGAGAAAGACAGGTGATTTTTTTTCTTCGGGGGGTTCCCTTCTCCATAGCTGGAGGAAGTACATATGTATTCATATCTTTCCCAAGTATTTGTTATATCATCTCTCACTATAATCTCCTTCTTTCTCTTTCTTCTCTTCCCCTCCCCTTCTCCCTTTTCTCACGTCATTCGTCTACTAGCTATTCCTCTCATCAATCACACTTTATTTACCTTGTTCGAATTTTGTGACATCATCCAGTGTGCACAACGCCTTTTATGACGTCAACCAATATGCAGGGGGACAAACAAGCAAGCAACCAAGATCCACGGTGTTTTATAAGTATACTAGACCCGTAGGGTCTAGACAGTTCTGTCTTGTAGATATACATTCACTGTCTACATATACGAGCCGTGACCCTAAGGGTCACGGCTCGTATATATTCTACTTTTGTTACTTCAGCATTTATGATGTCATAAAGGATCTTCCCGGTGTCTTCAACCTATTTTAGTGGATGTCCGTGATGTTATTGCTTTGTAACGTCATCCAGTGTGCACGGAGACAAACAATATTCACAAAGTTGTCGTAGTAAAAGCTCTGAGTATCTAGTATATACATATATACAGTAACTGTCCACAAAGACGACCTGTGACCCTTCGAGTCAAGGGTCGTCTGTTCTGTTTTAATGGATGGTGTTATCCTTCTGTTACTTCATCATTTCTGACGTCATAAAAGAATCTCTTCCCGATGTTTTCTACTTCCCCTTTTTAAGGAATGACGTCCCAAAATAATGATGTGATCTATTTACGATGTGATAAAGGATCTTCCCGAAGTCTTCTACCTGGTTTAGTGGATGGCGTCATTTCTCTGTGACTTCATTCAATGTGCACGGAAACAAACATACAAGATAACAAATGAAATCCACGGAGTTTTAGTTGTATACTAAACTCTTAGTGATCCAAACGGTCACGAGTCGTATAGATAAAACGTCATAAATGATCTCTTCCCCTCTGTCTGGTTTGATGGGTCACATTATTTTGTGACATCATCCAATATGTACGGTTATCCACGTATCTGTTTTATCGGCGACGTCATAAAACGATTGCCTTATCTAGTGTGCACGAATACCAGCAAGCTAGCATGCAAGCAAGTAAGTAATAACCATAAAGTTTTAATGTATAGATCGATATATTTAATGAAGAGATAGATAGATAGTGCAAAATCAATGGCCGATCTCCAAAATGCAAAAACATTTTGACCCTCCTTTCACTTAAAAATTCACTAAAATTCAGGAAATCAACCAATTTTCATGAAATTTTCAGTATTTACTAATCAACGATTATTTCTTTTTAAATCTTAGCGCAAAATATATTATTTTTGAAAACAAAATACACCTTTACTAAAGCTATATTTTAGTGTATTAATAAAATAAATGCATTAAATTTTTATTTTTTTAATGAAAATAAAGCACTGTAGATGTTTAAAATTATTATTTTTTAATTATTTCATATATATTTCGAAAAAGGCGCCTAAATTCTATGTTAATAAAATCACTATAACTCGAAGAAAAATTAATTTCTTGAATTGGCGATATTATCATTGAATAAAGCATTGTTTAATCAATATTTTGACAAAAAAAATAATATAATTGCAAAAAATATTTCATGTGATTTTAATGATAAACAAAATATTGAAAAATTTGAGAATCAGGATCATAACGAAAAAAAGGATTTAAAAAATTGGATAACTTCTAACGATTGCCTTGGAGAGGTATGGTAACCCTGTTCTGTAATAAACAGGCGGGATTAGCTCACCAACCACCACTCACTCCCCCCACACTGTCCTCAAAAGTTTATTTTCAGAAATTTAACAATTTCGTTAATTTCACAATTCATCGTCAGTTATTTGGAAAGATAAAACGTAAGTTTGTATTTGTTTTGTCATTTTTTCATTAATAAATATTATTTCAAAAGTCTAACACAATTATTTATTAATAAATAAATAGAAGTTAAATATGACATTTTATTTCAAAATTAAATTATATTTATTTATTCATTAATAAATAATTTTTAATGTTTTAACTTTTTTTCAATGAATACTGTCAGTGTAGTCATTGACTTTAATTTACTTTTTCACACTTAAAATAAAGAAAACTACTTTTTTAGCTTTATTTAAAAAGAATTAATGTAAGTTATCGTTACGACACATTCTAAATTCAAGTGTGTCGTAACAATAGATTAGTAAAGTATTCTTTAAGAATTAATGTAATTTGAAATTACATTAATTCTTAAAGAATAAATCGAGTAATGTAATTGTTCAAGATTTGAATCAATCATCATATAAACATAATTAATGAAATTGACGCAGTTCGTAACGTAAAATTTAAATATATATTACTGCAAACGAGTCTTCCATACTTTTAGATTTTTTTAGCCATATTTTCTGTTTACACGGCGAAAAGATGTCCAGAACCTAACTTTCACTTTTTATTTCGATAATTAAGCAATTTTTAGTAAAAAAAAAAAGAGCTACATTATTTTGTAATTCAATCTCTTAAGACTTTAATTTAATAATTATCTTTGAAACAGTTTCAGAAGACTGATATTTACCTTTCCAGCGAATGTTAAACATGTTTTATTGAATCTGTGGTTTTACGTGATTTTTCCCTTTTGTAGCCGTTTTGATAACATTTTTCATTCTAAATTTTTTTTTTCACACGTAAATACATGTTGTATACATTTGTTTCTATTGAGATATTAACTTAATGCTTTTATCTTTCAAACACAATCAAAAGTTAAACGAAAACTACTTTAAAAAATTAAGAAAAGACACTTTTAAGAACTATAGCCAGTACAAGCTACTTTTGCACGTACCTAATAGATAGAGATAGATAGATAGATAGATAGATAGATAGATAGATAGATAGATAGATAGATAGATAGATAGATAGATAGATAGATAGCTGTAAATGGCGACTCGAAGTCATCAATATTAGCCGAGTTTATTACAATTTAAACAAAAATACTATTGGTATAAAATGAAGAATATCTTTGTACGCAAATTAAAACAAACGCTTTTTGACATTTTAATATTAAATTGTTATATTAAATTGACCACATCTTAAGAAGCATCCATTTAGTATGAATCTTTTATATTAAAATTTGAAAACAAAAACATGATGCAACATAAAATGAATAAAATCATATATTTCATAAACAAGATCTTCAATAAATATATCATTTTCAAGCAGGCATTTTTTCTTCTTCATTTTATTGGTATAAACCGGGGTGGGGGGGGGGGGGGGGCAAACAGAAAAATATACGTCAAGGTGTTAAAGACACCAGTTTAACGTAAGGTCAAGTTCGTGCGATGTCTGGCATTGGTTGGCGCCTGTTTAGCAATTTAGATTGTTATAATTTTATAAAAATAAACATTTATAAAAAAATTCCAGTAGCGTATCAAAAAGGGTGACAACAATATATTTGTCTATTTATTCTCCCCTTTCTATGTTCGATCTCTTTCCTTACCCCAACCCATGGCGGCAAGAGTTTATTTTGACTCTGGATTTGCCGACATCTGTCTAGCTCATTTCTAAGAACACATACGCATTTATGTTCAACTTGGCTAAAATTTAATTGACTTTTTTTGTCAATTGACTCATTCTGCTAAAAGAAAAAAGCGTATACTGTCAAATTATTCTAGATTTTTACAAGATTATTTATGAAATTTAAGCAATGCATACATTGCATATTAAGTGTCTATTCCATTGCATCAGTAGCCTGCCAAGCAAAGTTAATTTTATTTCATTTTTTTTATTATTCGGACTACTCTTCTCATATTGAGTATTATTCTCACAACGTTTCGGCCGATGTAACCTCCGAACTTCAGGTGTATTTTGTCGAACTCGGGAATCTTTCTGTCGAGCTCGGGAATCTGCATTAAACTCTTTATTTAATCCACGGGGTAGCATGCTCTCGTTCCGTCAGCCATGGCTAGGTACAAGTCATCAGTGATTCGCAATTTCTAGTATCGCCCGCGCTGAGGATTGAACCGTCAACCTTAAGAAGACTGCACTCAGAACTGAAGTTTACTTAGTACTTCTACTGTTCAAGAATATATTAAAATATTTCTGAATAATTACTACGTAGTAAAACTGCAGTAAAGTATTATAGAATGTGGCAATTTGATAAGACATTAATGTGTATACATTAGAAAAAAATAATTGTACGGTGAGATATTAAGATAGAAAAATAATAATACCGTTGCAATCTTGAGGCATTTTATCTTATATATAAAGTAAATACAGTTTTCCCATTTCATTGGCGTTAATTGCTTTTTTTACAAGAGACAATAAAATTTGTCTTGTCAGTCATTTATGCCAAATATTGACTCGTTTCCTTAAAAACAACAAAAATATATTTCCAGTCGATTTCAGCGTTTTTAATATTTAATACTGATCAATATTATATTTCTTATTCGTCATAATTCGAGGAGCGCAGTGGAAAGAATTTAATAAAACACGTTTTTCGGGATTCACTGAAAAAGGATGAGAATAGTGCATTCAATCACTTAAAATACTCTGCCGACTGGCGAAGAAATGACGAAGGAAAGCAGACACCTTAGCAAACCTGCATGTTTCGAACATAAATTAAAACACCCGCCCAAAATGTAATGTTTAGAAACAAAAACTTCCTAAATATAATCACTGTTTTTCTGCTCTGTTTTAATGGGCCAGGTTTGTTATGTATTTAAATTGGGGGAAGAAAGTAGTGCTTCGGTTGTCTACGCAAATAGCAGATAGTGTTAAAGTCATCTTTTCTATTTATTTTTTGCTATGCCTGTAGGTTGGTTATTGAAACAACTCATCTAAGGAAAAGTGCGTTCGATCAAACTTTATTTTAAGCAATAAATTTCTTTCGTATTGACAGTTTAAATTTAGGTCATTTGATAGAATTCAAATTCGGTTTTGCAGATTCCAGTTTATGACGGTGTCCATTACGTAACACACACCTTTTCATGAATCTCAATATGTATAAGGCAAAGAAATCTGTGTGTATGTATCGCTAAAACTAAAAAAAACACACAACAAACACCCATAAAGTAGGTATTATTTTAACCGGCATAACCCTGGCAAAATAATATCGAAAAATTACAAAAAAAGATTCATTTTTTGGAGGGGTCAAATGGCCATTATTCGTTTAATGTAATCACACTTTTTAATGTTATCTTGCACACATGACGTCATGCTGATAGGTACATGACGTCATGCTGATAGGTACATGGCGTCATGCTGATAGGTACATGGCGTCATGCTGATAGGTACATGGCGTCATGCTGATAGGTACATGACGTCATGCTGATAGGTACATGACGTCATGCTGATAGGTACATGACGTCATGCTGATAGGTTTTGGTAATATTTTTACGCCATCATAACATTATTATTGTTTTTATTACGTTTCTCTTCGGACTACTGCCCTCATCAAAGAAAGGGAGACTCAGAAAGAGTGATATCAATAGACCTTTGGAGGCCTCCATTATTTATACAAAATTATATCGTGGGGTCTGCCTCCATGCCGAACAACTTCATTTTATTTAGAACTTGAAAATCGAGATAGACTACCATAACGATATATATTCTGAAAATACAGTATCCATGGTACTGGGATAAGTACATTTCATTTTGATCCAAGAGAGTGTAGAGGTTAATGGTTCGATTCCCACCGACTTCCAGAATTTTGGATTTATTTTTTATAACGGTGACCTAAATATACATCGAAGGAGGGAGGGGGCGATTGGGAAGACAGAGTTAGTACTTACTTTTGTCCTAGGCTATGTGGAGAGAGGGGGAGCGAGGTTGAGGGAAGGGGGTAGGGAGGGCGGGGAGAGCGAGCAGGAAGACAGTGGGGCAAGGGGGCCACCGGTGAAGGCACAGCTTTTGTCCTGGATAAAAGGGGAAGAGAGAGATTGTTACACTTTTGCCTCAGAATGGGGGGGGGGATCCCCGGGCAACGCCGGGTACCCCTGCTAGTATATTATAAAGCATTCCAACAAAATTAAAATCTATTTATAAAATATTCAAATCTTAAACAGATTGTTTTATTTTTATTATAAAGTAAATTTCGAAAATATTAAATGTTCAATTTTAATGTTGTGAAGGAGAATATTTCCTTACATATTTCTTATATATTTGTCGGTTATATTGTTTAAATCGCTTGTGAGGCCTCATATTGAATATGCTAATCAAGTGTGGGCACCATATAAAAAGAAACACATTGAAATGATAGAAAATATACAATTGCGAGCTACTAAACTTGTTCTAGGACTGTACGATCAGAGTTATGAAGAAAGGTTGAAAGCTCTGAAATTGCCAAGTTTGGCCTATAGACGAATACGTGGGGACATGATTGAGTGCTATAAATTGCTCTCTGGAAAATATGATTTCAATGCAGAAACTATTGACTAGAGAAAATAGAGAGGGAAACAGAGGACAGAGTCAGATGCTCTACAAGAAATGGGCACGTTTGAGCCTGAAAAAATATTCATTCAGCTATCGGTGTGTTGATTTGTGGAATAGATTGCCATCAAGTGTAATCGAAGCCGAAACTGTAAAGATATTTGAGAAGCGGTTGAATAAGTTCTGGATTGACCAAGAAATCAAATTCAACTATAAGGCTGCTGTCGTCACCGGACGCATACAAAGATGAAGACAAGGAAATGGTGCCATAGGACGACCCATGTCCTTCAACCAGAATTCATCTATGTTTATATGTTTACAAGATCTGGACACGTCTGGCGAACAAAGACATCAAAAATAAACTACAATAAGTAGTAGTAGTAGTAGTAATAGTAGTAGTATCCTTGCTGACACAGTTAATCGTTTTACGGGTAATAGTAATATTTTGGAAATGGAGTTGCATTATGTTGCTATACTACATAATTAATTTGACTAAATTATTCAGTACAAGCAGGCACACTCGGTGTTGCCCGGAAATGAATGAGGTCCCTTATGTACTCTTCTTCTCAGTTTTGAACCTAATATTACTATTTTTATTTTTTCGTAATTTTTCTAATTTCCGATTTTTTAAATAACAAATAAAATAAAGTCAAACTTCTATGGATGGTAGACCCCCACAATATTATTGTTTAAAAAAAACACTATCACAACATTAATATCATCATTTGATTCTTTGTAGACTTAATTTTTCTATAGGGCTTTGTTTTCAATTGCATCCGCCGGACAAACAGAAAAAAATATAGTATTTATTATTATAAAACTCTTTCTGAAAAGATATTGGGCGCTTTGGGTGTACGAAAGTTTGTTATGTTGATTCGGTTTGCTTTCGAAACTGATGTCTTTGTAAGAAGTTGATTTTTATAAAAAAAAGATTCACGTGCACGTGATGTCAGAAAAAAGCAAATTACTTTTTGCCCAACATTTTTATAAAGTTAATTGAAGAAAAACAGTTGTCGCCTTGTTTACAAACAACGTTGATACTTCAAATTAGCTGCCGCTGATGCTTGGTGTGCTGTAGATTGGCGAACAGATAGATGCGTATACCAACAGAAACATATTTATATCGAGAATTTACTCTACTTATACAAAAACACATTTTGTAAAGATTAATTTAAAAAAAAATCTCCTGTTACTTAGACAACTTTTGGTTCCCAACTTAGCTACTGTTAGAATTATATCTATTTAGAATAAACAGTTCTCGTGTTATTTATATCACAAACAATACTAGTACTTAATCAGTCCGCTACTGCGTACGTTCGCTTGAATATATACTGAATTATTTCCCATAGTATTACACGCAAATGAATTTATATATATATATATATATAATTATTTTCATTTATACAGACATGATGTACAAAAAGCCGCAACACTGGCATATATATATATATATATATATATATATATATATATATATATATAGTATGTTGGATCCGTTTTGGAAGGAGATCTAGAGTGAGAGAGCTCAATGCAATGCAGAGCAAGAATAAAGTGTAAAAAAAGCAACATATTAAGCTATTTGTACTATAATTTATTTTGTCCCGGAACAGGGTTTATCAGATATATTTTGAATGACATCGAATATGTACCTGATACCTTCTGTTTCGGGACGAAATAAATTATAGTATGAATGGCTCAATAGGTTTGAGTTTTTTCTTTTCAACTTATATATATATATATATATATATATTATATATATTATATATATATTATATATAATAAATGTTTTATTCATACAAACATAGCATGGCTATATACTCAGAATATGTTTCAATTGTAGATTTGATAAGCTCGATTTCCTCAGACCAAAATAAGGGCCCGTTCTCTATGTTTTCATTTTAAAATGAAAACAAAGAGATTGGACCCTTGGATGTGTAGCCATTATATGTTTGTATAAATAAAACGTATTATATATAAATAGCTCTATTTATTATGGAGCACTATTATATAAAGACAGTAAATATTCTGCGGATTTATACCCTGTCGATATATACCTAACTTTATAAATATAGAGATATGTTAAAAAAAACAACTTTTATTCATACAAATATTTTAGTTACACATTTGCAGACATGTTGTAGTTCTAGCTGGGAGTCAGCTGCACCTCCTAATGCTAAGTTCTTAGTATAAAGTTTGAGATGAAATGAAAACCTTTCGTTTCAGAAGCGCGCACACATCGGAAGGCCCATATGTTAAAAGAATTGTTTTAAGACAATCGTTGAAATTGAACTAATTTCATTTTTGTTTTATTAAATATGTGTGTTACGTCAAAATAACATTGAAATACCGGTTCTCGTGATATCATGGAAGTTAAGCAACGTTCAACCCGGTTAGTATTTGGAAAGGTGACTTATTAGGAATGGCATGTGCGATAACACTTCGCCCATGTTTAAAAATGCGTACCTGCTTAATTGGGTGTAAAATAGGCCACAGACAAGCGCTAGTGCAACAAAAAAACGCGGCTAAACATCGATCCTATGAGACTTCGGGCTTGAAAAGAGAGCTTTACTTTTTTTTTTTTAAATTTTTTTTTTTACTTATATTAGTTTTGGTGTAAGATATAGTTATTTTATGAAATAAATCTAATACACTTCCTCTAATGATTCATTTATATATTTACTTAAATCAAACCTGGACCTACATTTAGGTAAATTAGTCATTTGACCTCTAATTAGAGAAAGTCCGGTAATTTATACGGGAGCTTATCAGTGCCATAATTAGATACATTGCTTGTGGTTGTTTTCTTTGGAGGGCGGCTTATCAGTGTTTCGTAGACACACTGCAGTCTTCAATCTCGACAAATCAATGCGGATTAGATTGAAAAAAAAATTTGATTTTTTTTAACGGATTTCATGAATAAATACTGTTCTTCATTCGTTACTTATAGGTGGCAGTGTTGCTTAACTTTTGCGATCAAAGTGGAATCTGCGTTGAGAGAATTAAATAAAATTAGATAGAGAGAAAAAGTGAGATGTGAAACAAAGACTTAAAAGAACGAATAATTGGATTTCGAGATATATATATATATATATATATATATATATATATATATATATATATATTTGCATTCATAGTAATGTACAAGTTTGAAATATGTACATAAATGGATAAAAACACGGACAAACAAAACTAGATGAAAATAAAATTATACATACACAAGAATGGTTCAAGACAGATATCATATATACAGATACACATTTTCTAATATATATATATATATATATATATGTATGAAGATATTTAATCAGGGTCGCAGTGGTGCAATATATTGCATTGTTTTAGTGCAACTTTTGCTAAGTGTCTGCTTAGGGTATAAGAACCGAGCCTTAGGTTGAAGTTTGATGGTGAAGAAAGAAGTATAGTCGCGCTTTCAATAAATTTGCGGCGTGAGAGAGAGTGTTCGTTCTTGAGGAGAGTGCAGTCCGAAAGGTTTAGATTGTGGGAGAGAGTGCTCCTGTGTATCACTAGAACATTAGTGGAAAGGTCGTGTTTGAGGTCTCGCTTGCGTCCGTAAATGCGAGATCTAAAGTTTCTGGACATTTCCCCAATGTAGAACATCGGTGTATGTGTGTATATGTGTATGTAATATATATATATATATATATATATATATATATATATATACATATATACATACATACATACATATATATATATATATATACATACATATATATATGTATATGTATATATATACACATGTGTGTGTATATTTATATATTTTGTGATAATAGCAAGCTCCCATTGATAATCAAATCGATTTAATACATCTCTTTCTAACTTAACCCATATTTTCTATTTTTGAAATCCATATATATTTTTGTTTTTCGCCTACTCTGTTTCATTTTTCACACATTTTGTCCACCACGACTTTTCATTTTCATGAATTGCTCTTTAAAAAGCTAATGTGTGACAAATTAGCAGACCTATCTCTGATTCTTTCTTATTAATCTTTGGGTTCTAACATCCAGTGTATCAATTTCATGCCCACTCCATTCGTTTACCTTAGCCAGCTTCTCTGTCCTTTCTTCCTTCTTGTCGCCTTTCTCCCTCCCCCACCGTCTTCTCCATACTAGCTCATTAGGTGTGATAGTAAAAGAGAGAAAGAAAATAAATAAAAATATAAACAGAAGAAGAAGAAACATAGAAGAATGTGTAACCCACTTATCATATTCCAACATCACTTAATGTCTTCTCATATGGTCCAATCAGATCATCCTTCCCTCATCCCATGTGTGTGCCTTCAAAATAAAATTATTTCCATATCTTCATTTTCTGAAGACGTTCGCCACGGACGAAACCAGTAAAAAAATCTCTTGTTTTTGTTTTTCTCCTGCACTTTAACTTGTTTTCCGTTTGTCATTCTTTCATACACACATATAAATTCGAAAAATTATAAACTATGACATATCTTTTTAGATATACTTCTTGCACAACTAAAAATAATAATTTTCTGTATTTCGATATCATTATTAATTATTATGATATATTAGTTTTATCATTCTTATATAGAATTAAAGAGACTAATTATTTCGCTATCTACTTTACATACGTGTTTGTGGTGTGTACAGACACGCCCTCCCTACCCCATTCTTTTCTTTAACCAATCAATTGTCCTCCTTCAAATATTGGCGATAGATTACTAAAAGATTATGTGACCGCCAGCACTTCGTGGTCATCGCAAGGTCACCTTCCGTTTGTTTATCCCAGTCAGTAGTGAAGAGCGCTAAAATCTATTTTAAACAAAGGTGGCAGGACGGACATTCATTATAGTTAGGAAAGGGGGGTAATATAATCAAGGACTGATTTTTCTTTAAGTTTAGAGTGAGTACCGCTTGATTATAAAAACGTTTGTAGAATGTAATTCAATGCAGTTAGCCTGATGATTTCCCTCGGGAATGAAGCACAAACGTTTCTGTGCAACTTACCGGCCATAAGTATGTGTTATGCTACTACTAAGCTCTACTTCTGTATTGAGTACCGTGGAATAGATACTGAAACAAAAATTATATACGTAATATTATTTTACATATATATATATATATATATATATATATATATATATATATAATTTATTACTATTTTAGCTGTTTTGGCGTATCATGGTTCTTCAGTGTGGCTAGAGATTTCACGCTCAGATCGAACCCCAATCGCTAGATCACTTGCAACTCTGACCATCAGTCAGGAATCTACCTTTGTGCGCTCGCTTTAACAGTGAGAGAGATTATAACTCTGATCTTATTTTCTTTTTAACATTCGCAATATCGGTTTCCTAGAGAACTCTATTCTGTACTAGTGTGCAATCTCCGTCAAAACTGACGACAAAATATGTTTCGCACTAATATTCCTATAAAATCATAGAATGACGTCGGTAATTTAATTTTTCATATATAAATTATTATCATTTCTGATGACCTAAAGAAAAAAACATCTACCATTGGCTTTTAATTTAAAGTGAGAGATTTCTTTCCGAATTCTTTTCGGGCGGCGAGGTTGTCTGACTTGTTTTTGCTTCCTCGCTTCCCCTCACTACTTGAAATCGTTTCGTCCATCGAATAGAAAAAGGAACGTTTCTACTTGTTAACTTTGTGTTACGAGACGGATTTATATATATATATATATATATATATATATATATATATATATATATATATATATATATGGAAGAGTAATGTTTTATGTGAAATGGAAAACGTTATTTCTTTTACTAGAGATCTCAGCCCATAAGTTGGGAGCAAATACTGTAATGAATTGGAATTTATTCAATTCAGATGAGGTTATTTTAAAATGTATATAATCATCAGATGTGTAAAAGCCTAAAAAAATGTTGGTAGTAACGCGTGGAAAATATAAAGCAGAGACATCGGTCGTCTGGTTAGATTTTTTGACGTACTAATGAATTACCGCTTATCAAGGCCAAAATGCCACTCGAGGATAAGTGTCAGTAAAGTCACAACTTCGTGCATCTGTCCTCTGTAGTTTATAGACGTAGTCCTATATATATATTTACCATCACTGGAGCGAGAGGAAGAAAGGACTTTCCCGAGAAAGGTGCCGTTGCAGCTGTTACCAACATTTCATAATGCAATTCTGTCCGTTTATTATTAGCTTCACTTCGGATTGAAATAATATATCATAACTCTGCTTTGCATTCGCTTCTTGTTTGCAGTTAACTTGGGTAACTAGATACACCATTAATAAAGAAAACATGAAGACAGATGATTTGGTGCCGGGGATGTGTGTGTGTATGTGTGTGTGTATGTGTGTGTGTGTGTGTATTTCAATGGAATGTGCTCCGACAATCAGCTAAATCCTATCCATTAACTGTGGAGGTCCCCAGATGCCGAAGAGACTTCTACTCATTAGTGTTTTTCCTCGAGCTATCGGCCTTTGGAACTCCCTCTCTGTTCCCTGTTTTCCCCGACTGTACCGCCATGCAGAAATTTAAAACTAATATGAACAGGCATCTCGCTGCACAGCTCCCAATTAAGGATGACCCTCTAAACTTTCATCCTAATTCTCAGTAGCTCCTTACGTTTACAGTGACAACTTGCCTTGTTTTTTGTTTTTTTAAATATCGTTCGATGACTTGCAGCCTTCCGATATTAAAATACACAGCGTGTAGTGGGGGTATGCAAATATCGTATGGGTCGCCAACTGGACGTTGGAGTAGACTACGAACGAGACACCAGCCCGTGACGGCCTCAAGACATTCTCATCAAACCGGATAAGATCTATGATCGAAGCAGGATTGCATTTTTGTAACAATTCATTTTTTTAATATCATTATGAAACTAATAATAAATAAATAAGTATCTTTATTTAAATTTCGATGTCTTTGTGTGTTGCCTATAGAAAGACATGTTAGCGAATATACATAAAAACTACAAATGTATGTATATGTAAAAGTTTCCGGGGAAGACACTAGAAGAGGTCCCGAAAAGAGAGCTATGGGGGCAGGATTTCTCTTAAAACTTCAAATATATCTTATTTTGTAATCATATAATAAATTTCTTTGGGGGAAAATGGAATTGGTCCAAAATCTTCACGTGTCGAATCTGTATGTGCCTTCTCTACGGGAACTTCAAATACGTAGATCCGATTTTATGAAATTTAAACCATATGTATAAGACACTAATCTAGAGAGTTTTCCAAAATTTCAGTTTCTCACAATTATATTAGGGGGCAAAACGGGGATGGGGGTAGGCAGTAAAAAAAGACTAATATGGTGTCATGGGCATAGTGAAGAAGGGAATAGTGTTCCTCATTAAATCTCGACCAACGTCAAGTATTCTTGCAAGTATCTATATACTATTTCTAGTTACTACGCATTACACATACCCAAGCATTATCCTGTATTTCGTGCCCTTAAGCGACAATCGTCACATGTTGCGTTTGTTGTAGTTAGTAATTAATTGAATTTATATTTGCATGTAGCCTAATGATCTCCTGCGGGGATGAAACATGAACGTTTCTGTGCAGCTTACTTGCCATAAATATATTTTCATACAACTACTAAGCTCTATTCACGATCGTTACATAAATAATGGCAACTTGAAGCGATGGGTTTAAAAAAGTCATTTTAACCCAGAATTTTTAGTTTATTTCTGGTAAATTTTAACATATAATAATTAATGTGTTCTCAATAATAATTTGTAACTTTTTTCAGATAGAAAGTATTTTGAAGCACAGAAGACTCAATGATGAACATGCCAAAACATGACCTTCGCCTTCTTATGTTGTATGAGTTCAACTTAGGCACAATGCCTCCGAAACTTCTGCCAATATGAATAGAGCATGGTGAGATTGATCCACAAGCGATCAGACAGTACGAAGGTGGTTCCAAAAATTCCGTAGTGGAGATGAGAGCCTTGAAGATGAAGAAGGTAGAGGACGGCCGTGTAATCCTGGCAATGAACAATTGTAAGCACTTGTTGAGCAAAATCTACGTCAACGTGTCAAAGAAATGTCTCAGACACTTGCTGTCAGAACTGCAACAGTTTCATGTCATTTACAGAGTGTTGGAAAGGTGAAAAAGTTCGATAAATGAGTTCTTCATGATCTCAATGAGCAAAAAAAATTAGGCAGTTTGAAGTGTGATCGATGATCTGTCTGCGTAACACCAATGACTCCTTTCTTGACCGAATAGTCACTTGTGACGGAAAGTGGATCCTTTATGATAACTGTAAATGATCAGGTCAATAGCTTGATCGTGATGAGTCCCCCAAACACTCCCCAAAGCCAAGGTTGCACCAGCAAAAGATTATGGTAACTGCCTGGTGGTCTGCATTAGGTGTTATCCACTACAGCTGTTTGGAAAACAATCAGACCATTACTACTGAGATTTACTGCAATCAACTCGCTGATATGCATACTCACTTGCAAGAAAGAAGATCTGCATTGGTGAATCGACGTGGTCCAATTCTTCTCCGTGATAATGCGTGGCCAGATATTCCAAAAAAACTTGGGATACGCCTACTGATTATCATTTTTAAGCACTTAAGTACATTTTTAAATTGTAAAACTTTCGGGTCTAAAGAAGAAGTGGAATCAGCTTTCAAAGATTTTGTTGCATCACAGCCAAACACTTTTAATCGACGAGGAATACAATCTCGTAGATCGATGGCAGGGATGCATAGTTGCTCAAGGCTTATATTTTGACTAATTTGGACATTTCTATTCTTAATTTTTCATGAATAAATGTATGTTTCTGAAATCGTCCATTATTTGTGTAACCTAATAAATACTGAAAATACATATACACAATATATGATATTACCTTATAATATTATATGTGTGTGTAATATACATACACACACATAACGTTTATTTTCTGTAACACTTAATTTATTATTCCAACGCCAGTATGATTCTTTCTTTTTTGTCACGCTAACATTCGTAGCGGGAGTAGAGTAGTTGGCATAAAGAAGAGCATACTTCCGGTTTGAGAGTTAGGAGGTTTGAAGAATATGAAGTGGTAGGAGGAAAAAGACGAAAAAGGAAGAGAGAAGGAGAGTAGAGACCCCCCCCCCGATCTATGAACATTTTCACTAAAGCACACGATTTTATATAATTAACAATTTAAAAACTAACAAATATTTTACTTTGTTGAAATGTTTAAAAACATCCAATGTCATCTAATCAACAATTTTGTAAATTATATTAAATACATTTTAATTGTTTTAAATAATGTATAGTTCAGATTTATTTGACGGAAGAGAGATTAACATTACATTATGAAATCCCGGCTATTTTAATTTGTGAATTTGATTCAACTAATAGGATTTTTCTTCTTTTTTAAATTGAGTACTAAACAGATTTTAGTGCGCTAATTTCAAATACCATGTAGTTTACACAGATATAACTAGTTGTTATTATTATTATTATTATTATTATTATTATTATTATTATTATTATTATTATTATTATTTCGAAATGAGGAAAAAAATGTATTAAGAAAATATACTCTTGTTTTGGAAGTGTTTTTTTTTTTTTGTACACAATAAGTGTTATATTCGTGAAAGTGAGCCACAACACTTTTCTTTCAAACCCCAAACGCCTGACAAATAGGAAAGTTGTCTGTATTTTATTTTGACTACAAACCATAGAACTGGGACACTAACCGAACTCTTGGCACCTAAATTTAGAGCCTCGGTGCCTTGTATCAGTGTAATGAGTATTAAAGATGTCTTCAAAGTCCGACCAACGTTAATCATTAAAAACGGAACAACAAAACAGTGCTGGCGGCGATAAATGCGTAGAAATGATATTTTAAATATAAATAAGAATGTCCGTTTTTTTAGTTTCGTCACTTTTAGAGTCAGCATTGTAATTAAGTTAATCTTAATGCTTACATTTATAGTCAGACAATTTTTTACAAAAGATTTTAAATATAAATTATGCATTTTCTATTTACACTGTTGCATTTTCTATATGAATTTGGCGGTTTAATATCAATGTCAGTTCGCTAAATAGACTGACTTTATGCTATATATATATATATATATATATATATATATATATATATATATATATATATATAAATGCATGTGTTGTTGAAAACGACAGAACTCTTCTGTTTAGTGATTCCTTTTTTTCTTTTTTTCATTCGTCGAATGATCTACATATACATATACAAACACACACGATATATATATAAATACAAACACTATCTATATACACACACATATATACTATATATGTATACACACACACACATATACAATATATGATACACACTATACATATACACACACATATATACAATATATGTATACACACTATACATATACACACACATATATACAATATATGTATACACACTATACATATACACACACATATATACAATATATGTATACACACTATACATATACACACACATATATACAATATATGTATACACACTATACATATACACACACATATATACAATATATGTATGCACATTATACATACACACACACATATATACGATATATGTATGCACATTATACATATACACACACATATATACAATATATGTATGCACATTATACATATACACACACATATATACAATATATGTATGCACATTATACATATACACACACATATATACAATATATGTATGCACATTATACATATACACACACATATACACAATATATGTATGCACATTATACATATACACACACATATATACAATATATGTATGCACATTATACATATACACAATATATGTATGCATATTATACATATACACAATATATGTATGCACATTATACATATACACAATATATGTATGCACATTATACATATACACACACATATATACAATATATGTATGCACATTATACATATACACACACATATATACAATATATGTATACACACTATACATATACACATCCATATATACAATATATGCATACACGCACTATATATATACACACATAAACTGTATATGTATACACGCACTATATACACACACTATATATGCTATATATGTATAAACACACTATATATACTATATATGTATACACACACTATAGATATACATATATGTGTGTATACAAACACTATATATACACACATACTATATATATATATATGTATATATTGTTGTATACACATACTATATATATACACACACACACTATATGTATATATAGTTGTATACACATACTATATATATACACACACTATATATATATATATAGTTGTATACACATACTATATATATACACACACTATATATATGTATATATAGTTGTATACACATACTATATATATACACACTTTATATATATATGTATATATAGTTGTATACACATACTATATATATACACACTTTATATATATATGTATATATAGTTGTATACACATATATATATATATACACACTATATATATGTATATATAGTTGTATACACATACTATATATATATATACACACTATATATATATGTATATATAGTTGTATACACATACTATATATATATATACACACTATATATATATATGTATATATAGTTGTATACACATACTATATATATATACACACTATATATATATATGTATATATAGTTGTATACACATACTATATATATATACACACTATATATATATGTATATATAGTTGTATACACATACTATATATATATATACACACTATATATATATGTATATATAGTTGTATACACATACTATATATATATACACACACTATATATATATGTATATATATTTGTATACACATACTATTTATATATACACACAGACTATATATATATGTATGTATATTTGTATACACATACTATATATATACACACACTATATATATGTATGTATATTTGTATACACATACTATATATATACAAACACACTATATATATGTATGTATATTTGTATACACATACTATATATATACACACACTATATATATGTATACATAGTTGTATACACATACTATATATATACACACTTTATATGTATATATAGTTGTATACACATACTATATATATATATACACACTATATATATATGTATATATAGTTGTATACACATACTATATATATATACACACTATATATATGTATATATAGTTGTATACACATACTATATATATATACACACTATATATATGTATATATAGTTGTATACACATACTATATATATATACACACACTATATATATATGTATATATATTTGTATACACATACTATTTATATATACACACAGACTATATATATATGTATGTATATTTGTATACACATACTATATATATATACACACAGACTATATATATATGTATGTATATTTGTATACACATACTATATATATATACACACAGACTATATATATATGTATGTATATTTGTATACACATACTATATATATACACACACACTATATATATGTATGTATATTTGTATACACATACTATATATATACACACACACTATATATATGTATGTATATTTGTATACACATACTATATATATATACACACACACTATATATATGTATGTATATTTGTATACACATACTATATATATACACACACACTATATATATGTATGTATATTTGTATACACATACTATATATATACACACACACTATATATATGTATGTATATTTGTATACACATACTATATATATACACACACACTATATATATGTATGTATATTTGTATACATATACTATATATACACACACTATATATATATGTATGTATATTTGTATACACATACTATATATATACACACACTATATATATGTATATATAGTTGTATACACATACTATATATATACACACTTTATATATATATGTATATATAGTTGTATACACATATTATATATATATACACACTATATATATATGTATATATAGTTGTATACACATACTATATATATATATACACACTATATATATGTATATATAGTTGTGTACACATACTATATATATATACACTATATATATGTATATATAGTTGTATACACATACTATATATATATACACACACTATATATATATGTATATATATTTGTATACACATACTATTTATATATACACACAGACTATATATATGTATGTATATTTCTATACACATACTATATATATACACACACACTATATATATGTATGTATATTTGTATACACATACTATATATATATACACACACACACTATATATATGTATGTATATTTGTATACACATACTATATATATACACACACACTATATATATGTATGTATATTTGTATACACATACTATATATATACACACACTATATATATATGTATGTATATTTGTATACACATAATATATATATACACACACACTATATATATGTATGTATATTTGTATACATATACTATATATACACACACTATATATATATGTATGTATATTTGTATACACATACTATATATATACACACACACACTATATATGTATGTATATTTGTATACACATACTATATATATACACACACTATATATATATATGTATGTATATTTGTATACACATACTATATATATACACACACTATATATATATATGTATGTATATTTGTATACACATACTATATATATACACACACTATAAATATATGTATGTATATTTGTATACACATACTATATATATACACACACTATATATAGTTTTATATATATACACACTATATATAAACACACTATATATATATAGTTGTATATACACACACACTATATATATATAAACACACTATATATATATAGTTGTATATACACACACTATATATATATATAGTTGTATATACACACACTATATATATACACACTATATATATATATAGTTGTATATACACACTATATATAAACACACACTATATATATATATTTGTATATACACACTATATATAAACACACACTATATATATATATTTGTATATACACACTATATATAAACACACACTATATATATATATTTGTATATACACACTATATATATAAACACACACTATATATATATATTTGTATATACACACTATATATATAAACACACACTATATATATATATTTGTATATACACACTATATATATAAACACACACTATATATATATATTTGTATATACACACTATATATATAAACACACACTATATATATATTTGTATATACACACTATATAAACACACTATATATATTTGTATATACACACTATATATATAAACACACACATATATATACACACTATATATATATACACACTACATATATATACACACACATGTACATATATACACACATACACATATATACACACACACATACACACATACATATATATACACATGCACATATATACACACATACATATATATACACACACATATACACACATACATATATATACACACACATATACACACATACATATATATACACACACATACATATATATACACATACATATACACACATACATATATATACACATACATATACACACATACATATATATACACACGCACATATATACACACATACATATATATACATACGCACATATATACATACACACACGCACACATATACATACACACACATATATACATACACACACACACATATATATATACATATATATATATATATATATATATATATATATATATATATATATATGTGTATCTTCGCAGCATCTTTTCTTTTATACAAGTATCATTAAAAATAACAGACATCTTGTGTCTGGATATTTTTTCTATGATCCTTTCCGTTTTTCTGATTAGGTTCTTAGTTTCAGACGGAAACTGGCTGATAAAATTGTTAAAGCTTCCCAAAGCGCTTTCGGAACCTTCCAGGTCCATCGTCGGTGAAGTAATGTTAACCAGGCATAGACCTAGGAGTGAATATATATTCTATTTAGGCGGGAAAAATAAAGGACTGCGTTTAATTTAAATTTATATTGATAGGCATTTGAGTATATTAGTACTAATAGCATAATTAATCTTGTTAATAGCTGGTTTTTCTGTTTTAATGTATAGGGCTTCGAGTATGTGGAGTTTAAGTGTATTAGTATTTTGTGCGATGATTTTTGCGTTATCTACTAGAAGTTTACGGATATGCGAACGGGGGCAGGAATGCTTTTTATAGAGGTGCTGGGTTATGGCGGAGTCGTTAGATAAATGCATAGTTAATCTTCTGGATAGCGTCGTAACAGTCGACTCAATGTATACATTTTCATGATTGTCGGAGACACATTCTCCCAAAGGACATTTAAACTTGTATACGAGGCCGGTCCTATCAAGAACTCTAATCCGGGATGAAGAATTATTATTAACAACCAGATTGGGAGTTTTAGTTTTATTATAATAGATAATTAGTTTTACTTTTTTGTTTGGGTCGGTGGGGAGTACGTTTTTATCTATAATGTTTTTGAGAACCTGTTCGTCTATTTTATAGTTATGATGAAATTGGTTGCAGTAAAATAGTTTTATAATGTTTTTAAGTAGAGAATTGGGTTCATTGTTGTTTTTGTTATAATTATTATTATTATTATTGTTATTATTACTAGTATTGTTTTTGAATTGTTGAATTTGTTGGTCAATAATGTAATTGGGGAAACCATTATTGACTAAAGTTTGTTTTATATTTTTAAGTTCATTTTGAAAAAAAGATGGGGAGGAGGAGATTAATTTTGACGATGGACCTGGAAGGGTCCGAAAGCACTTTGGGAAGCTTTGGCAATTTTATCAGCCAGTTTCCGTCTGAAACTAAGAACCTAATCAGAAAAACGGAAAGGATCATAGAAAAAATATTCAGACACAAGATGTCCGTTATTTTTAATGATACTTATATATATATATATATATATATATATATATGAGAAAGAGAGAGCGGGAGAGAGGGGGATAAGTTAGGTTTCGCAATTTTTGTATGCTTATAAATTAGCGAGTTTTAATAATTATATAATGTGAGAGAGCATAAATTAAGGCTTATTTACGTATGTTTTATTTACATTTTAGTGTCGACAACAACACGTCATGTTTGTCCTTATAGATAAGTCAGTCTGAAAATGAAGACGCGGTTTGTGTCGGTGAATGCTGAAATATACATTCAGACATGCGCAGATGTACTTTAACATTTCATGTCAAAAGCTCGGCTGTCGCGTGTCGACCCGGGTAGGTCTACTTGTAAAATCGTGTACAATATTAAGTTCACATAATTTCACATGCGTTGTGATATGATATTTGTCTATCTAGTTTTCCGGCCCCTCTTGCCGAAAAAAAGGTTGGACAAAATGTAAGTTTATAATGGGGTATCCAGCTCCCATAAAAAGGGCAGTCTGGATATTATAAAAGTAGCCTAAACTGGAGTCGTCGACAGTCCCCAGACGACCGGCAATAACAAAGCATCCCTAAGGAGGAAGTAATGTCTGGGAGGAACGAAGACATTCTCTGTCCGTCAGCACAATTTTTTCTAAACGTAAGAAACTTAAGTTTACATAAATAAACAATAAAGAAACCTGACGCCGACATTGGTAATCGAAACCGCGAACCTGAGGCCTGCAATCTTCATCGTTACTGACTGACCTAACTTACTGAACTAAGTAAAAGATTTTAAACTCATTCACTTGAACAAACTCGCGCACACAATCAGTGTAAGTACCTCGGCGTTCAATTGTACTATAGACATTATTTGAATATCTCACTTATTTAGTTTGATTTTCGCACACATTTTGAATGCAGTTTATTAATTAGGCAATTGCACAGAAGGAAGAGACGCGGCAGCTTAGCAAAAATATACGACCGTAGATAAGATATTTTGCTAGTCTACTTATAATATGACGAGGAGCTTCTCTATCTGTTTGCATGTCAGTCTGTCCGTCAGTGGCATTTTTCTAAACGTAAGAAACTTATTTTACATAAATAAATAAACAATGGGAATCGACACTGGGAATCGAAACCGCGAAACTGAGGCCTGCAGTCTTAGGTGTTACTGACTGAGCAAACTCATGAGTCTTTCAAACTTACTCACTTAAACAATTCACTGAACCCGCTCCGTTGACTGTGGAACTCTTCAGTCACGGGAAGAAGAGACGCAGTAGCCTAGCTAAGTTATACGACTGAAAACTTGCGATTCTTTTATACATCAGAGACGCGGCATCCAGCGTTTTTTCCTCTGTGGTAATCAAGTCGCTACTGACAGTACGATATATAATAACGCTATCTACTTTTTTTGTTTAAATAGTTTTCGTACTACCTGATAACCTTAGAAGATTATATCCTTTATAAAATAGTATTGCTTTTACGCTAAGTGAGAGCTCAACCCATACGTAGGGAACACACACACACACACATTATATATATATATATATATATATATATATATATATATATATATACTCGTTGGGTTATACATTGAGTTCCCTCAAGGGCGCACGCTGAAACAGTACAAACCTAGCTGTGAACGGACACGTCAGCATTCCTCGGTAAAGGCTCCTCATGCGACAGGCAATAAACCAACCTCTTTACCGAAGGAGAAAGATAATACCTGGGAGGATGGACTCCTATGAGTGAATCAAACAATAACTCATTCTAACAAAAGAGTTGCCAAGAGATCAAATATCTTCTAGGTTGCCAGCAAGACACAAAGTAAAAAGTGAGTTTGCAAAGCCAGTTAATTTTTTTAAAAAACATAAACTCCAAAATTACACACACACTCCCTCTCTCTCTCTCTCTCTCTCTCTCTCTTTCTCTGTGTTAAATAGTAGTACTAAACTTTTCTCTCTGTGTGTGTTTGTCAATATAGAAGGGGGATGAGGAAGAGGGCAGGACGACAACGACGACGTTTAAATGTAGCGGACACGGAGATAAATTGATTACCTTACAGTTAATAATATAGAGAAAGACAAAGAGTGACAGAGGGGGAAATAATAGATAGCGTGTAAATTTAGACTGGTGGGGGGACAACATACGGTGAGAGAGGGTGAAAGTGATAGACATAAATGTGCTAAACGATGGGTCACCTTTTCAGTTTATTGCACATTGTGGTTAATTAGTCGAGTTAAAATGGAAGTTTTTTGTCTAACATAACTCAATCCTGAACCTGCAAAATATGTTAGCATGTATTTTGTGTGGTTAAAATATATAGGAAAAATGAAAGCCATAGGGAAACAAACGTTTATTAACTCAACTTTAGCATAATAATAGATATCTAATATATAAAATAGAGCCAGTCTCTTTGTGAAAATGTCAATGCTAAATAGCCCTTCTCGCACAATCTCAATATGTAATTCTCTTTCAATCGATTGCTGCAGATCGCGCCATGTTCTTAAAAAATGTATTTCGAATAAATTTTATTGAAAACACTTAGTCCTGATCGATATTTTAGTTTATTTTTGCTTAGTGCTATTCATATGAGGTAGAAGGAATTTTTTACCTACAGAAAAAAAGTATTTCTACCACTGCGTATTAAGAAGTAGAAAATATTTAGTACCAGACGTCTTTGTCTATGCACCGTTATTAATTCATATTTCAATATTGCTTGAACAATGAATTGCGTATTAAATCCTCTATATTAGTAAAATTATGTGATCACTTCTAAGGCCTCTTGAAGCTGTGAACATATAAAATGTTATTAATCACTTAATATGAAACACGGCCAAAATACCGTTGGGGGGGGGGGAATTCAAACTACCTAACAAAAAATTACCACTGGCTTAGCAAATCCTCATGTATTAAATATTGAAAGTTTTGGTAGCTATTTATATCCAATCCGTCTATAAATAGAGGCTCGCACAACCTTATCTTAACAAAATTAATTATAGTTTTATAACAATTTGATTTAATTAATAATTTAATGACCAAACGACAACGTAATAATTAAATTAAAATGTTACATTTCTATTTAATAAATAAACAACTTACTAATTGTTGTTACGGTAATATTGTTTTAATATCTATTTATAAAATTATTGAATATAAATAACTTTTAAAACTTTTAATACATAAGAATGTTTATGATTATTTTATAAACTAAAACATTACAGGTTAATCATTATTTCAGTAATTATTTAGAGTGAGATGGTTTCGGCTTGATTAATTAAGGAATAATTTTGTTCTTTCTTTTATTTAGAGTACGTAGGGTGATCCAAAAACAAACAATCATCATTGTAACATCTTTTATTAAACTTACAGTTTACTAAATGAACCGCTGCTGATGAAATTAAAGTTTTAAAATATTTTTTATTTGATTATTGAATTTTTTTAAGAAAAAGGATTTTAAGAGTTAAATTTAAATATTACAAAACGAAAATGAAAATAAATGCGAAACAACAATAAAGATAAAAAATTAAAAAAAGACTGTTGGGCAAAACCAGGTATGTAGAGCTAGTATATATAACTTGGTAGATCAGAGTTGAGTGTGGGGTAACTCTGCTTAGGAAGCTCAATGTAATTACAGAGCAATATTGACAAAGTTATATGGAAAACTCACAACACCATGCCAGTTATCTCATCCGCCTTGCACAACTTAACATTTGATTTCACTCATGAAGAAGAAGAGAAAAATTAACATTCAGGTTTCGAAAATATTTTACCCCATGACCTGGAAAGGGAAGAGAAAGGTGACCCATCACTTATTAATTTTTATTAAGAAAGTTCAGATTTTATAGTTGGATATATTCCTCTTTCTAACCTTCTACCTAGGTAGTATTGTTATCTCCTGTTACAAATTGAAGGAGTCACACGTAGGTGTGAAGTGACTGAAGTCAGTCCATATTGGATTGCCTTCACACCCATATTATCTAACCCGTTCACATAGACACAAATCCAGATAAAACTGAACGCATACACACACAAACCACAAAGTATGCTTTACCTCCTTTAGTATATATTATGGGTAATCCTATCACCGATACATTTAAATTTAATATAAGAATTAACAAAACGGTCATTTACTATATTTCCTATGAGTTAGCGATATCGTTCTGCTATTTATTGTAACGGGTAAAATAAAATAATTTCTTATTAAAAGAGAATGGTAGTTTGCTTGAAGCATTGCTGGGAATGATAAGTAATAGGTATTAAGAAGGCTAAAAGGCAATTCAGAGAACCGGATTCGTGAGAGATGGTAAGAACAAAAATAGACAATCAAAGACAGTTGTAAGATATCACTTTCGCCTTATCTATTTATTTTTCTATCTTTCCCAATATAACAGCAAGTATGGTATTTCCTGTACAAAATGTATGGATGATAGGATACCATTTGATATTCCAGGAGTGAGATATCCCCTTGTCAAAAATAAACACAAAAGAAAAGTTTTCATTTATGTTTATTAGTAATAATTTTTAGTAATATGCGAAAACACAGGTACTATTTTTTTAAAATGTATTTGTTGTTTTTTTTACAGGAGAAAGAATAATTTGGGGAGATTTTTTATACTGCATTTGTGAATTAGTTTTAAGACTAAAGCATCATATTTTCCTTTTTTGATGCACGCACTTGTAATCTTTTAACACGTTGGGTACATATTTGTACGATTGTTGGAGAACTCGATTGGCCTAATGGATACAGTCGCAGACTATGGAATCGGTTATATTAATTTCAAATCCTATCGTATCTATTGTAGTAATTTATGCAATAATACTGTCGAGAAAGATACGAATCCGAAATTTCAACCGAGGTATAGGTAAAAAAATAGCAACTTGTCTTCAATTAATCGTATATAATGAATCTTTAAAATAGGTATTGTGCTTCGGCATTCAGTAACCAACAAGTATTGGATTGCCGTTAAATAAACTAGCCAAACTAAATATTGTATAAAGATTCATTTGTTTTTGCTTTATTTATTTTTTGTAACGGTTAGTTTTTTTTTTGGGGGGGGGGTCTTTTCCTCTCCCAATTGATAGCGCAATATTAATAGCAAGAACTGAAAATTATTTTAACGATTCCTTTTTTTTAACTAAATCATTCGTGACGCTTAGTATTTGTTATATATATTATTCAATATTTGAAAATGTCAAAATGTTTTCATAAATATTTAGAAATTTCAAGTTACGGCTGCTGCTGCTTTCAAACATACATGTGCACAGAATTTTAGTAGTATACTAGACTCGTAGGGGTCTTGACAGTTCGTTTAGTAGACAACCCGTGACCCGAAGGATCGTCTAGATAAAACGTAATAAAGGATCTCTTACCCCATCTCTCTCTTACTCACTCTCTGACGTCATCCACTGTGCAATGTTATTCTCCATTTCTATTTTAATGGATGGTCATTCTTTAGTGACGCAATACCATGTGCACAGTTACGTTTTAATGAATTACGTCATCCTTAGATGACGTCATCATTTAGTGACGTTATCATTTATCACGTCATCCACTGTGTACGGAGACACACAAGCAACCAAACGAAGTAGATAACAACCAAGATGCACAGAGGTTAAACGTTCGTCTACATAAAGGATCTCTTCCATACCTCACCTCTGTCTCTCTCTTTTGACCAAGATCAAAGTGTAGTATCTGTTCCGATGGATACTGCATCCCATAGACTGGTATTGTCTTGGCCTTCGGGGCTTGATTTACGCCGGTCTATGGGTCTGTCCTGTGCAGTTCTAGGATGGCCCACCCTCCCAGGCTTTGCCTCCCCTCTTTGGGGAGGAGTAAGTTTATTGCTTACTGCCTGAGGCGCCCCTACCGTGGAATGCCGACGAGGCTGTCCAGGCAATTTTTAATGGCCAGAGTGCTCACCTCTCGGGCGCTGGCTTTTCAAATCCCACTTTCCAACCTTGTGTCACATATTCCTATTGTAGGTAGGAGTTGTATAACTCTTTCTCTCTCTCTTTCTCAGATTTGATGCATGGCGTCATACTTCTGTGTCATTCACTGTGCACGGTTATCCCTTATTTCCATTGTAATGTACGATGTCATCCTTTATCAGGTCACCAAGTGTGCGTGGGGAATAACAAACAAGATAACAAACAAACAAAATCCACAGAGTTGGAATCAATTGCATTTACTCATACTGTGCTACCCTTGTGTAAAAGCTATGACCCCTCCTCTCCAGATATGGGGGAAATAGTAGCTTGACTTGTACCGTTTAAAACAGATATTGCATTTCAGCATTAAATAACTCGAAACGGATTGATATATTGCCATAGAATAGACAAACGAAACGAAACAATTCAAATTCACGTGCCCTTTGATACTCTGGTCTCGGACTGACGTACCAATCGATAATATATCAATTGAAACTTTTATCTAATACCGTTTTCCAGTATTACGGAACGTGAATATTCATTAATTTAAATGTAAATCACATCCGGACAATATCCTGCAAACAGTTGCGTTTCCAGCACTTCTTATAAAGTGGAGGAAGCAGAGGGTGTGGGGGGTCGTTTAAGGCTGAGGTTGCGAAGTGTGTGTAGCGTAGCGGGCGGGTGGCGGGGGGGGGGGTCGACAAACTTGAAATGCATGTGAAGAGAAATGTTTATTTTGATATTTCCCACGTTGATATAACAGGGTAAATTAACGTCTACATTTAATAGGGAGTCGGGATTATGTCAAACGTGAAGTATGGTTCTGTTCGGTCCAAAGAAGTCATATTCCCAGGTATTACCTCCTTCTGCGGGATAATTTTTGCATCGTTATACACTGTACAAACTTGCGATCAACAAATCATCCTCTACTCTATAATGAAAAATAATAAAATAAATAAATAAAAACTAATTTAATATTTAATAAAATATTGTTATATATATATATATATATATATATATATATATATATATATATATACATATACACATTTGTAGTTACAGGATTCACTTTTAAACTAATTAACCGATAATTATGAATATCGGTACACAGCTGCCAGGTGTAAAGGGTACACGTGTTGGCTATATTTAGTTTAATTTAGTTTTATTCAAAGGAGGCAAAGGGGTGAGGGTGGAAGTCCTTCGTGAAAATTCAGATATCTTCGATTTTTGTGAATCAGATTTGCACAGAAATTAGACACCAGATAAGCAAGATTCCCTGAATTTCAATTTCTTATTAAGTTCTCCTAAAGCTTAAATCTTAGTGTTGAAATATTTTCTAGAATCAAAATCATGTAATGGATTTTGCTCAAAATTAGATTATTCTAGACATTAACTTTAGTCTAATATATCTTGATTTTAATCTTCAAACGGAGACATGGAAGTGGTGCAAAACTGTTGTTTGGAAATTTTATTTTCTTCCCCTTTAAGCAGTGTTGGATTTGCTAGTGGTGGAGGTCAACATTTACTGCTGATTTTTAAACTCGCCCTTCTTTAGCACTCTAGGACTTCTATCTTCAGTGCTATGAATCAGCTTGTCCCTCTTGTCTCATTTTTAGCATCACCATATTCATAGTCAGCGTAGCCCTTTCTACCATGGTGGCATAGGCGACGGCGGAGACATAGCAGTTCTGGGTGAGGAGGTGACACTTTGGAACGGATTCCACTCTTAAATCTAGGCGCCAATTTTCGCCAGTTCCGTATTTGGCAGGCTACAAGAAGGTCCTCTCAACCCTGACTCCGTCTATATAAGATACAGACGTAAAACCCCTTTTGAAGAACGAAAAAATAGCATTTTTTTTTATTAACAGGAATTTTTAAACCCTTTGTTGGTTTTATTTGAAAGAAGATTTAAACCCTTTGTTGGTTTTATTTGAAAGAAGCTTTGATCCCTTCGTGGGTTTTATTTGAAAAAGTTAAAAAGCAGAGGATTTTAACCAAATTTAGTAGGGTTGAGAAAAGCCCGAAGATTAAAAGAAAAGAGAATACGGTTTAAAAGAAAAGAGAATTGTCTCAGAATGTTTCTAGAATTCCATTTGAAGTGATAAATATAAAAACAGATTTGTTTTATATAACTCTTCAGCAAGAGAGCCCAAGCACCTTTTAACCTTTTGAAGGTTTTGTTTTTAAAAGATATCGGACAGAGAGAAAAAAAGACATTTGAAGCCAGTCTTAAGAAAGACAATTTTTATTGTGTGTTATTGCATGTCTTTTCAAGTAAGCCAATCCTTTTATTTTGGGAGAAATAAAGACTTGTTCATGTTTTTCTCCATTTTTTTATGTATGTTTCCGTTAGCTCAATCTGATACTAATTTTATTGGGCTATTTTTAATTTTATTGTATTTTTTTTATTGTTACCTGTGGTTAACGAAGTTAACCAAGCTTTGGGAAACAAAAGCCACAGCCTTTATTTTTTTAATATAAACTGTATTGAATTACATTTCTGGGTCTAATTTATTATTTGCTCCTTTTCATCTTCTTGTTGTTTCCACCCCTTTTTAACAATGTATAGTTACTTAAACTAGGTAAGAAATCATTGTAAGATCACAAGCAATTCTGCCAGGAAAAAAATGATTTAATTTCAGACTGGATATTTTGATCATTGGAATATGAATATGAATATATATATATATATATATATATATATATTCCATCCCCTCCATGCGAATGTTAGTGAGTAAAACACGTTCTTTTTTCTTAGCTATCCGGACGAAACCATTTTAAAATGGTAACGGGGGCCGTAAAAGCAAATAGCAAGTCAGACAACCACCTCAGACTTACTCCGCCACCTGAAAAAAATAGGAAAGAAATCCTCCACTCTAGAATAAAAAAAAAAACAACGGTGGGTGTGTGTTTTTTTTTCTTTAGGTCATCAGAAATGATCACAATCATGTTGACATGAAGAATTAGATTACTGACGTAATTCTATAATTCTATATGAATATTTTAGTAATATATCTAAATAACAAGTGAGTGCGAATACTGGCGAAGCATAATTTTCCACGTCATTTTTGACAGAGGTTACACTAGTAATCATATTTTATGGCCAAACTTGATGAATTATAAAAGAATTTGGTTTTTAAAAAAAACTAAAAGCCAAGAAGTCGACATTGCATTTCACCTATTTTTAGGGGGGGGGGTCGTTTTTATATTAATTTTGCCATGAAATAAAAGGTTGATTATTTCTAATTAACGGATTAATTATTTATACAGCATATTTATCAGTCCACGAAAAAAATTAAAGAGTATAAAAATGGGGTGAAGACAACCTAGTGTCCCTGTAAAGATTAGGGGCCCAGAAGATAGTTTCATAGCTTACCTGCCCCCCCAGTATCTCTGTAGTAAATAAATCGCGTATATCAGTTTTAGAACTCTTAGATTTTTAGCTTGTAAAAATATACAAACTGTAAACCCCTATCATATATCTTTTTCTAGAGGTCCCCAGTTATCAGGGTCCCTGTAGTTTAAACCACATGAATTTCGTAGGAGACTAGCACTTGTTACGCTAAGTAAACCGTACATCTCAGATTTGGGCTTCTTCGATGTAGCTTGTAAAAATACAAAATAAACACTCGCCTATTACAGGGAATCTATTCGATATTTGAAGGCACTAGAGATTATACTCAGATTCATATTGTATCTATTCCCGGCATCGTTAAGTAACCTCATTTGTTTCGTTTAAATATGTCAGCAAGGAGCAGTCAGCATGCCAGAGCGACCATCTTACCGGGGTCGTGGGAGAAGATTGACTTTACATTGTCTGCACGACGAGATGGTCCTTATGTGTTGCATACATTCGTCTATCCTTTTTTATCGGTTTTATTTTATTTCAAGTGCTGGCGTACTCGTGACGTGTTCACTAGTGCGCCCTGTTCGATGTATTAGTCTCGGCGAAGAGAGAAAATATCGAATTGTGTTTGTACCTATCGACCATGATATTGTAAATATTTAAACAAAATCAAACAAATGTACGCGTTCAGGTGTGTTTTGAATATACTTAGGTTGTTCACATATGTTTCACGATTTCAATTGCGTTCACGTGTATATCGCTTTTACTTGTTTCTAACACTGTCCGTGTGTGCGTCCGTGTGTTCGTTAGGCTTTATGCCCCATTGGTAGGTAACGAACACACACACATATATATATTTTCACCCCAAACAAGGGACATTGCCATTAAGGTGCCACTGTGAATGAGAAGCCATTTTTATAAGGGGCGTCCAAAGTGTGGAGTTCTACAGAAAGATGTTTGCTCACGTTACATTTAAATTTCTGGATGTTGGTACAGTCAGGGAAACACGAAGCAGGGATGGAATTCCAAAGGCTAGCAGTTCGAGGAAAGAGACTATTAGAGTAGAAAGCCTTCCAGCATCAGTGAAGAGGTGTGATTTAGCTGATTGTCGAGTTGGTCAGGGGTATTTACATCGAGAGGGCACCAGTGCAGCAAGTTCGTCGAAGCACATATATATATATATATATATATATATATATATATATATACTAGTGTATCCTACGTCAAAAATGACGTCAGTAATTTAATCATTTATATAGAAATTATTATTATCATTTATTTAGAGTAAAGGATTTCTCTCCAAATGAATTTCATGCTGTGGTGTTTGTCTGACTTGCTATTTGTTTTCTCGTTTCCTCTCGCCACTTAGTTTTGTCCGGAAGATAGAAAAAGGCCCGTTTTTTACTAACTTCTGTGTGACGCAACGGATTTATATTTATTTATATACAAATACATACAAATTGGTCTTTATTATAGAGTGAAGGATATTAATAAAATTATGAGACAATTTCACATGTATGTGTTATTTCTCGCTTAAACGTTACTTTGATAATTGCACATTGAATCATTAGTTTTCTATTTACTACTAGCTGTCCCTACTCGGCGTAGCCCGAGAATTAAGTTATTGTTGCTTTAATAATACATTAAGAATAGCGAAGTAATTAAAATCAAGAAAAGAATTTCACGAGAACTTAAGTAAAATGGTTGACTTGTTTTAAGAAACCGAAATGCAATATAGTGGATTTAATTCATCAATAAAGTTATTTTGGTAAATAACTTATTGTTTTTAGATAATAAAAATATTTCACGAAGTAATTCATTATAATAGCTGACTTGTTTTCTAATAAACCGCAATACATTATTTAAAAAAAAAAATGACTCGTCGTCTGACCGAGGACGGAAAAATACTACGTTTCGATTCCAGCCCGAAAAGCTAGGAATCAACGGGGGGGGGGGGGATAGTTTTAGTGAACAATATGGCGTTTCTATGTGCTAAGAAATACATCGAAAGTTTACACGCATCTTCCTCAGAAAAAAAAATGTTAGGGAACCTATTCTGGACAAATGTATTTTTGATTTACTGTTGTTTTTTTTTTAATAATCGCGTAGTATTTATTTTTGTTGTTTTACTCGTTTCTAATCAAAGTGACACAATAAATGAGATGTGCATCAGGGGTTGATACTAGGACTTTTATTATATTTGATCTTTATAAACGACATCCCTGATGCAATCATGTCCGAGATGGGTATATTTGCTGATGACACAACGCTCTATTCTAGACATGCAGGTAAATCGAACACATACATATCCAAGGCCATGGCTGAATCCTTACAAAATTACTTCTAGTCTGCAGTAGACTTGGGCATAAATTGATGGTTACATTTAATGTTGCCAAGACAAAGTTCCTTTCCTTTAACAATCATAACAAACCTTACCAACCACCGATTGCCATGGCTAATCGTACCCTTTCCGAGGGTCCAACATTTACAGGAAACATGAATTGGAATAAATACATAGAAGATACTGCCAAGTCTGCTTCACAGAAGGTGGGTTCTCTCTACCAGACTAGTAAACTTCTCACATCTGCCAGTATCCTATATCTTTATAAAGCCACCATTCAACCATGCATTATTATTGCCATATCTGTGCTAGTGCTAGCCCATATGTGGCTTAATATATGCACGTTTTTATAAATAGTTTTAAAGCTAATTCTAAAAAGAAAAAGTTCATAGAAAATCTGTTTACAATTGTTTGAAATTATTTTTAATTCAAACCCAGCATTTAATACCAGATTTTTTTAATTTCCAGTTTATCCTCAGAAAATTCAAGAAATATTGTACAAAGGAATGCGGTTACATTTCCAATATAGATGTCTCACAGTAACAACATCAACAACAACATAGAAGAATAGCTAAAGGAGATAATTATTTTTTTTTTAAACTTCCCAGATCTTACAAGGCTATATTACAATTAAAGGGAGGTAAGTATAAATTTACCAGTTATTAGAATTATGAATTATTTATATATGGTATTAAAGTAATTTTAGAGATATTTACTAATCTTAACTATTTAAAATTGATACAAAACTAAAACGTTTTAAGCAATATTAAATATTCTAATCATAATTATATTGTAATATTTCAAATAGTTTAAAGACGTCAATCACTCAATCTACTAATTAAACTATCAGAATTCAGCCATACACGAACGAAATTATATATATATATATATATATATATATATATATATATATATTGTGTGCTTAGAATCTATAGGTATATATTATACGTATTAAAAGCTATTTATGCGAAATTATACAAGTATTAAAATCTTTGTCATTATTATTATTATTATTATTATTATTATTATTAAGTTCGAATTAGTTTCAGTTTTCTGCAACTTATCTTAAATTGGTAATATTTAAATTTTCTTTTGTGCAAACAAGAAGATATAATTTCCAATTTTTAAAAATGTTAATATTCGTTTTCATAACAGATAATAGATTACGAGGCTGCCGAAAGTAAACCGAAAGTTCACTTCTACTCTCCTTAAATTACCCGAATCAAATGCACACAAAGTATAATTAGACAAAAATACATAACCAACGTTAAACACTTAAGTCCTCGAAAGGGCATAAGAAATAAATAACCCAAACACATTCGTTGAAAAGAAGAATATGGTTATATTACAGTAATACAATGTCGCCAATGAAGCTTCCTGTACTCGAATCGGTATTTACGTCCATCCCACTGCAAGATGGTGTGGCACAAGGCTAGAATGGTGGAAAAGTAAGCCTGTTCACCCCTAAAGAAGGTCCACTCTGGCACCTTAAAAATTGCCTGGGCAGCTCGGTCGGAGCATCTCATATAGTTAGCGATAAACTATCTCCTCCCCAAAGACGGAAGGTAAGGCCTGGGAGGATGGAACTCCTAGGACTACCAGGACAAATACCTCAGCCCGACGGATAAAAGGTCACCGAGTTAGCCTAGTCTATTGTCGGACTGATTGTTGAGAACGGATCCTCGACTGGTATATACCGTGTCAGCAAGCAGCCTTCTGCTACTAAACTTCCTGAGTGGATTACAGTCAAAATAGTATATACTTATCAGTAGAGCCTAAGCGTATCTAACTACGAATGATACCACAACAAACACAGACGCACTAAATTAATTGAGCATCAAACAAATTATACTTACAATTTATATACTTTTTTCTAGACTTGTAAACTAATCACTAATTCTGAATAGTTTCTTAATCAAACGAATTTTGTGGCAACGTTCACTAACTAATTTCAAGAGTGTATTTTGAATACATCTAGAACCCCAACAATATACATTGGCCATACAACAATTTACTCCATCGAGTTACCTATCATCTCCCAGACACACTAGCCCCATTAAAAACTACATTACTACAAACATAGTAATTACGACGATAAACGTTAATCTGCAGAACTAAGGAAATACTTTTTTACCAAAACAAAAATTACTTATAAACATAATTGTGCAGAAAACGCCTTCAAATTTCGGACGCCATTAGACAAACGCTAGCATGAATAAAAATGGCATTAAATACAAACAAAAACCAAATACATTCAATAAGTGTTCTCAGTTATGGATTAAACAGTAGGGTAGTCTAGATTGTAGTCTTCATTCTCAAGTCTTGATAGTGCAACTAATCCAGGAAAAGGAAAACTCCGAAATAACACCAGTTTTTTTTTCTTTGCATTCTTCCAAGTTGGTCTTCATTTTAGTAAATTTGATCCATTATAGCATTTCGGTTTCTTAGGAAACAAGTCAGCTATTTTAATGAGTTACTTCGTGAAATTCTATTTTTCTGATTTTTACATTTCTTTGCTATTCTTCATGTATTATTAAAACAACAATAATTTAACTCCCGGACTACGCCGGTTATATATTCGTATTATATGATTCACTACTGTTAGGATTGGTAGCATGGACTATAATTAGTTTAATTTAGTTATATGCAAAGAGTGTAAAGACGAGGTGAAAGACGTTCGTAAACTTTCAGATATGTTCGATTATTCTGAAATTTTAATACGTATTAGACATTAATTAATAAATATTCCTTAAATTTCAGTTTCCATGGAGGTTTTAAAGGATTTTAGGGGGAATAATATGGGTACATATTGAGAATTCAAATATTTAAGATTTGCATTAAATTTGATGCATAGTCATTAGACACCAATTAAAGAAAATTCCCTGAATTTCAATTTCTACTTAGAACACCTTAATCGTAAATCTTAAATTTTAAACATTTTCTAGAATCAAAATGGATTTTGATCAACATTCAAATAAGGATTCTAGACATGAAGTTCAGTAGTATTGTGTATTGACTTTCATCTTCGTAAGGGGACAGTAAAGTGGGGCAAGACTGTTTTACAGAATAATTTAAAAGGAAAAGACAAATGAGAAAAATTACTAAAACTGGAGCGGAAGTATATTTTAGAGATAAGTAAATGATTTTTTTCTTCTTCTGACTATTGTCCTCATCAACATTGATATTTATATTTCTAGCATGTTTCGCCCGATGTGCTCTCCGGCTTTCTTCATATGTACTTATATTTATTTAAATGTTTGTTGCGTTCTTAGATCTAAGGAACTAATGAGTTTACCGTTTATTTGTTAAGTTCTTGAGCATACCATGTTGAGTAAAACATCAAGAATAAATCGAGAGATAGACTTTAGACTAAGACGTTTGAAAGAGTCCGTCCATGTGATAGGTTGTTACAACATTATCATATTTTGCGTGCATAGAGCTATGTCTAGATAGCTGTTTATCTAGTATATAGATCGATGTTTCTGGTGGGTCAAGCAAGTGACCCGAGAACGCCTTTCGACTAATGATAACAAACAGTCATTTTTTTTCAACGAAAAGTGTTGCTTTTTGTCCCAATGCACTTAATCCAAGACTACATTGATCGAACATTACGCGAAAGGGGAAACACGTTCTTTTCAAAATTGAAGTAAAATAAATCTATGGCGTTCATTAAAATATTTTTATATAAGCTAAAAAACATTTGGTTCGGTGTTATGGAAGAAAGAGTTTGTTTTTTATTTCTTTCATTTTTTGTTGTTGTATCAGTGCAAAACATTTGGTTCGATGTGATTCACTTTTATGTATTGTTAATTAGAGCATGAATTGACTACAGTTCTGTATGTGTACTGTGGAATGGAAAATCTAATTCAAGACATAAATGATATTGGAAGCGACATTTAAAAGGCTTCGTGTTTCGGATGTTAAACTCTTCAATATTATAATATACTAGCTAGATTTTCGGCTCGCTATCGCTTCGCAAATTTCGCTACTTGAAATACTTAAAACATTAATTTTAAATAATAAACATTTCATTCATAACTTTGTTCTAAACACGAAGCAAAATATTTCTCATTTATTCATATACATAGATAAACATTACCATTTTGGTAACTTCTATACAATTTTTTTCTATCTTTTAAATGTGACCGTAAAGAAAAGAGAAGAAAGAAATCAATTTGCCTTTTCACTTGGAATTTAGAAATAGATCACAACTTTTTGAAAATCAAGTCGCTCCCTCTAAGGAAATGAACATTTGAATACAAATGCTTAATATCTGTCTATGAAATTAAACGATATTGCGAAACAGAATTATTTGTTATATTAAAATCAAAACAATCATTGAATTAAAAAACAAAACAATAACAAATAATAGTTCATTTAATAAAAGTCCTCTTTCAAAACCAACATGCAAATGAGTTAACCTTGCGAGTGATATCGCATATACATAGGCAGTATATAAAAAAGATGGTGCGTCTATTGCGTAAACTTGAAATAGGGCGTTTTGGCTTGACCGTTAGTGCGAGAAATCGGCTTTCGCATTTATTCATTTCGATAACGATTCGACAGTTTAAAAGCTGAAAAGGTCCTGTTTAATTCTGAATGGTCACCAAGTAAACAATGTCTTTTTTTAGAGGGGGAAAGAAAACTTTTTGTAGATAAAATCAAATCATATCAAGTGATCAGGTGTATGACGCCATTTACAATATTCCATAACGAAGCAGTATGGATATATATGAGGTAATTTTTTTAACACTGCGTGTAATCACATGCTATTGCAGTGGATTGGGGAATCTTCCAGAGAGTAAATGATTTTAGCACATCTATTTCTATATCAAACATAATATTACATCATCTAAGTATTTTATTTATAACAAATTAATTAATGCACTATTAGGCATTTGCTGCAAAACGTAAAGATTGCGACCATTTGAGGAAAATTTGCTCCTGATAATAAATATGGCTTCCTGCAGAAAAATAGTCCAAACAGGATATCGTATATTAGCAAAGAAATTAAATCGATTTATATTTTATTCTTTTTAGCAACATAAGCCAACGCTAAAGAAAAAGAAAAGGACTATTGAGAATGAAATATTGATATTGTAGAACAAAACTATCGTGGTCTAACTTCAGGAATCCGACTGACTTAATTTTATGTATTAGATAATAAAAACTGAAAATAGCTTTAGCTTTAACATACTGAAGTTGAGTAAATCAATGGTTTTCCCTACAGATTTTTCTATATATTTTAATTGCAAAAAAAAAATACGTTATAAAATATTAGCTGTAATTTGGAATTAACTCATCAAGTGATCCATCTTCTTACTAATTTTCTGTCTATCACTCTCACCCTCATTCACTGTATATTGCCTCCTCGCATGCTTTTATTTCATACGCTGTCACTCGCTTCCGCCACTTTCTGTTTATTAGCAGTCAAAAGTAATAAAACTAAGTATAAACCTCAAGATTAGAATAGGAAAGCAAAAGGAAATATCAGCACAAGTGTTACTACTATTTAACTTGTAATTAAAGAGAGAACGAGATATAGAGATGTGGGGCATATAACGAGCAGAAAGAGGCTATTTTTATTTTGTCTTGAGCCTGTTCTCGGCCTGCCAAGCCAGCAGGGCATCCAATGAAACTTCCCGGTGTTCCGAATTTAGTGTTTTTATATTTGGCAGTTAAAAAAGATTATTTAGAAAAGTTCGGCAACAAAGTAAATACATGAACTTTTAAATTTAAATCTAAAAATCATATTTTTTCAAATGTTGAATTATGTATTTATTAAATAAATTTTGTTTCATTTTTTTTTTTTTAATTAACTGTCTTTGCAAACTCACTGCTTTCCAATTCACACACTCTAACCCGAGCTAGTATATAAGTATATATAATGTAAGCGTTGAGTTTTCTGATGATCAGCCAATTGTGACAATTTCTTGTTGACGTGTGCTACCCCACCCCACCCCACTCCAAGGAGGAGGTAATGTATGGGGTGGTTTCATGACTACAGAACAGATACTACACTACACGCTCCCTGGAATGGGCATTAAAATATAGTATAATAGAACTTTTAATAAAAGTAATAGTACTGTTTCGGCTTCAAACCGACAGATATCAAATCTTCATTAGTAATATATATATATAGATAGATAGATGCATTCCAATGATCACACGATAAATCAATTAAAAATCATAATTTTCATTCCAATTTCCTTTATTTTCGTATGTATTTCGGCGAATACAAGTATTTCTTCTTTATTCTTTCGACAAACAAAACTCTTTTTATTTTATTTTTTTAAAATTATTTTCTCCTTTATTTTATTTATTTTTTCCAAAATTAAAACATTTTCTTACGTGCTTTTTATTTTTTTGAAAGAATAAAAAAAAAAAGTACAAGTATTCGCCGAAATACGAAAATAAAAGAAATTTGAAATAAATATAAAAATTATTATTTTGGATTGATTTTTCCTTTGGTGATTTGAATGCAACTATAAAGTATATATGCTCTGAATCTTGTAATACAACTTCATTGAGCTTAAAATTGGAAATATTTCGGAAATTATAAAGAGTATATGCCTAAATATATATTTTTATAAGAATTTACACACACACATATATATGTATATATATATATATAAGCCGAATTCATACTTCATGTGTGTCTTTTGATAGTAATGTTACATTAATACTGAAGAAAATTCTGCTGTATTATCCCGATAAAACAACTAGTTACTTCTGGAGTGACATCTCCATAATGTGTGTGTGTGTGTGTGTGTGTGTGTGTGTGTGTGTGTGTGTGTGTGTGTGTGTGTGTGTGTGTGAGAGAGTTTTACGAAGAGGTGTGTGTGAGTCACACACACACACCTCTTCGTAAAAAACGAATGGAACACTCTTCGGTGGCTGATACTGTTTATATAAACATGAACATTTCACTTTATCGTTGCTTGTACCGATGTCCTAGCAGGTGAAATATCCGACAGAAAAAAAAAATCGTTATGTTACGATCTCAGCATAAAGCGCTTGCTTTTCTAGCCACACTGAAGAGTTGTGATACAGCGAAACAGTATGTGGATGACTAATAAATAAATATTTCCATAATTGTTATGCATTGTTTACACGTTTCATGGTTCGTGCAATCGTTGAACACGAATAATTTTCTTATTTTATTTTCCAAATATGTTTTGATTAAAACTATAATGCAAATGCGTGAAATGATATTGTCAACCGGAGCTACTTTGACATTGGGGGCTACTATGATAATCCTATGCCGACCTGTATTTCCACCCTTTAACTAATCAATCTCAATTTGTTTGACCCTTAAAACTAGGCTGTGACATATGTATGATACAACTGTAAAATATTTTATGTTTACCGCAAATGCAAAGCCAGTGCAAGAAGTTTTTGCAAATGAGGTTGCCAGTATGCTTAAGGACTATATTTCGCTAAAGGAGAAAACATCACAAAAACGTGGACCAATAATAACTCCAGGAACATCGCACAGATCTTGCCGATTCGCATCCATCTATGTGTGGTGTGAGAAAACGCAAAAATGGCACCGATTATTGCAGCTATGCCTAGTCATCTTTTTCTCTTCCGCGGGATGTTTGTGTGCCTTGTTATGAGGCGCAGTTATGATGGGATTGTATAACATAAAAATGTATTATAAAATGGCGGGGCTACTATGATAATTTTTTGACATAAAAAAAATGTATATAAAATTAAAATAATGTTTGTTTGTTTGTTTTGATTTTGTCGAGAAGATCAAAACCTAAGTGTTATTTATTCAAGGAATTGTCTTTCTTTGCCCAACGAGAGCGACATAGTCGGAAGGAATACCCAAAAACCTATCATAGTTGACGGTACATTTTTGGTTACATCTGTATGTTTCCGTGTGCCGCGAATGCTAACCGGTGGTCGCACATCTGTTACAAATGGGTGTGGATACATCCGTGCGCGTGTCTGTATCTGTTCATCTGTGTGTGTCAGATTAAACGCGGTTTACTTTCCTAGATTGCATCCACCGATGTGTGCGCGCGTGTGTGTGTGTGTGTGTGTGAAGTTTGCGTGAACAGAGAAACCAAATCATAAAAAAGATAAACAACACATGCCGACATTTTTTTTTTTTAACCAATCAACTTATATTTACAGAGTCGATATGCATACTGGGGCGGGGATGGGGCAAAATGTAACCCGACCCCTTGTGCCATACTGCACCCTCGCAACCCCCCGGGGAGCGGGGTGTGAAGCCAAATAAATACCGATGTGCCTGAGGCCGAAGACAAACACGTCTCGGATGCTTTATGTTTAGAGAAAATAAAAAACCAAAACAATATTTGTTTGTTTTTTGTTTTTTAATTCTCAGTGAGTTATACTTTTGAAAGCATTAATCTATGCATTTATTTATTTATTTTTTTTTTTTTTTGCCGAATATTTTTTAAATCTGTTTGTTAGTTCATGTTTGCACATTTGCATGATTTAAAAAAAAAAAAAAAGAAAAAAAAGAAACTTTCCGCTTGCTTAAAGAACAAAAACAAAAGACATGTACCCTGAAAACGGGTGCTTTCCTTCCGCGGTGCAGTAATTTTGATTTTTTTTTTAAAATACACTTCGTGTACACCTCTTTACGCGGGGTATATTTACCTGCCTCCCACCGCAGCAGTTAGACACGAGGTCAGTTTATAGTAGGGAAGTAAGCTACTGAACGGGTACAAAATTTGCCGTGATCGAAACAGTCGCCATTCGCCGGTAGGTGCGCCTCGGGCTATTTGCAATAAACCAATACCCCTCCCGAATCGGGGGGCAATGTCTCGGAGGATACTTTATTGGGCCGAACAGAATCATACTCCACTCTGATACAAGGGCGAGGGCCCATATGCCATTACGACTCTACGTAATCGTGGCATAATTGCTTTCCTTGTGTAACACTACATAAGTTTAAGAACGTTATAAATACCGTAAATATAGCTGGATTTTTTTTAAAAACATGTAACGGTATAAGAAAAAAAAACTTATGGCGTTACGATGATACACAATGTTATAGTTAAACGTTGTTATATGTGATACGATTACTTGTTTTACATACAAAAACAAGATACACGACGTACAGGACAAAAATACAAACCGACCCACCCCCACGTCTCCGCCTTCTTATTCTAACTTCCCCCCCCCCTTTTATCTATCATGTAATAATATATATATATATATATATATATATATATATATAATATATATAATACGCGCACGTATCGTAGACGTGTACAAAAGTTAGGGGTAGAGTTTTCTTTTTTGTTTTGTTTTTAGAGAAGTAAGTAGTGATTTTGCGTTTAAAACCGAAGGCGGGCGTATGCGTTAGTTTTTTGGCTAGGAGTAAAGTGCAGTATCTGTTCTGATACTGCGTTTCATCTTTTCTGTCCTCGGTCAGTGAAGGAGATCCTTGTAATTTTTTTTTTTTAATTTTTAATTTTTATCCCAATCCAGAGTGCACCTTTTTGGGGAGCTGGATTTTTCCCACATTAAAAACCGACCTTGTGTCTAACTCTGCCCTCGTGGGGAGGCAAATGAATAGGGACATGCTTTTTTTGTTTTTTGTAATTTATTCATTTTTTTTTAAAGCACCAACTTTTCAGTTTATCAATTTATTTATTGGAGTTAAGTTTGTTACGTAAGTTTAAAATATCATCACTCTCTTCGCCGAGTTCATATTTTCTCGATGACTTCTTAACAAACACTCTAAAGATATTTTTTTTTTGTTTGTTTTCTGTTTAGAAAAATAATCTTCGGGTTACTACTAAATTCTCAGATTATTTAAAAATTATTTTGAAAAGCTTACTTTTCAATTTTTAGAAGGGACTTCAGTTAGTTACGTAAAGTTTCACGTAAACTGCGTCCCTACCCTTCCTACGGCTTGAAATTTCGAAAAGGCGTGTGTAGACAGCAATTCTTTGGTAAAGACGAATCGAGAAATAAAGTTGCGGAGGACCAGTTTACGTTAAACTTAAATAGAAAAGAAAAAAAATTATGTCTACTACTAAAAATTGAACGGTTTTTAATTTTTTAAATTAGAGTCTAATCGATACAATTTCGAAGAACACAAAAATAAATTCAATAAACTTTGTGTAGGTCCGCCAAACCAAAAACAATCCCATTTTCGTTGCTGAAACATATTTAAATATGAAAACATGTCGCTAAAAAAAGAAGCCGATGTCTCACAAGTTACGAAAATGCGATGTTGCAAAAAAAAGAAAGAAAGAAAAGAAGAAACGCTTCCTTACCGATTTGGGCTTCTCCGTTATTAGTTGGCTTGGTTCCAGGGCTCTGACCATTTAATTTGGTCGTGGAGCCTGAATTCGAACCCGTGGTGTTACTTGTAGTGCAGCCCATTATTGGCGCTTTAAGTTGTCGGCTGAGCGTACACTGTCGACAAACAAGCCTTTCTCATTCAGATGTGCAAAAAAAGAAAAGCCTCTCTCTTTCTCCTGACACCTACATTACCCCCTCGCTTACAAAATGACGCACTCACCCTCCTCCTTACGTCGGATTCTTCCTCCTCCTTCTTGTCTCTCTTTTCCTTCATTTGAATGCATTTTCTCTTTTTACTTTCCTTATGTTCTTTTCTTTCTGTCCCACTTTTCTTTCTTTTTTTTCTCTGTCTTTTCCGTTCATCCTTCCTTCATCTCTTTCATTTTCCTTTCTTTATTTTCTTTATTTTCTTCATGTATTTTTTCTGACCTTTCTTTTCTTTCTTTCACAAACACAATCTCACTCTCTCTCTCTCTCTTTCTCTTCGTCGTTCTATTTCTTTATTTTTATCCATTCTCTCTTTTCTTGTTTTTTTTCTTTTTCTTTTTTTTTCTTTCGATATTAATATATTTATTCATTCGTTTCTTTTCTATATATCTTTCTTTTTCGTTCTTTTCTGTTGTCCCCTCTACCTATCCTCCTCTCTCTCTCTCTCTCTCTCTCTCTCTCTCTCTCTCTGTCTCTCTCTTTCTAACTCTTTCTCTCTCTCTCGCTCTCGCTCTCGCTCTCGCTCTCTCCTTCATTTTAATGCACTCTCTTTCTTTTTTTTCTCGCTTTTTTTCTTTATTTAATTTCTCTTTCTCACTTTTCTTTTTATTTCTTTGGCTTTCTTTCTGTATTTCTTTCTTTTCTTTTCGTTTTTTTCTCTCACACACTCTTTCTCTTTCTTGTACTATTTCTTTCTCTTTCTCACTTTTCTTTTTATTTCTTTGGCTTTCTTTCTGTATTTCTTTCTTTTCTTTTCATTTTTTCTCTCACACACTCTTTTTCTTTCTTGTTCTATTTATTATGCATTCTCTCTTTCCTTATGTTCTTTTATCGCTTTATTTTTCTGTCTTTCTATATTAGGATTCTTTTTTTTCTTCTCTCTATCTCTCTCTTCCGTTCTTTTCTTTGCCTCTCTCTCTCTCTCTGCCTCTGTCTCTCTCCCTTTACCCCTATCTCTCTCTCTCTCTTTATTGTTCTATTCTGCTTCATTTCTGTTATTTAAAAGTTTAAAAATTATTCACTTATTTTGTTTGTCTAAAATTAACTAGTTTTCTAACTTAAATCGATTTGAGAAATATTTTCCTTTTTATGTCACCGGTTTTTTTCTCCCTTCTTTCTGTCTGTTTTTTAATAAAGGAGTGACTTGTGTGTATTTTTCGAGGGGGTGGGCACATAAAGTTCGCTGAGTAGGTTATGCAATGTTTTTCTTATTTCTATTTAAATATATTTACTGTCCCCCCCCCCCCTTTATATCTCTATCTGTCTTTATCTATGTGTCTGTCTGTCTGTCTGTCTATATATTAGTCTTTTACCCCTGTCTTTCTCCCTTCCTCTTTTCCTTCTTTTCTCTCTCTCTCTCTCTCTCTCTCTCTCTCTCGCTCACCCCTCTCATTATATATATATATATATATATATATATATATATACGAGGCCTGTCAAAAAGTATCCGACCTTAGGCCAGAAAAATATTTCAAATACGTGACGAGATTGGGACCATAACCCCCTTTAAAGTAGGCCCCTTGGGTTTGCACACACTTAGCCCACCGATCCATCCACTGTCGGAAACACCTCTGGGAGTCTTCTTTTGGAATAGTATTCATCTCCGCCGTCGCGTTCCGCATTATCTCTTTTTCCGCACCCTCACAACAACAGCTTCACTCCGATCAGTTTGCGGCCTGTCAGAACGCTGGTCACTCTTCGCTGATGTGCGGCCATTTTTGAATCGGTTGAACCACTCCTTAATTTGTGTTACACCCATCGCATCTTCTCCAACCACTTGCTGAATCTAACGCGACGGCGGAGATGAACACCATTCTAAAAGAAGACTTCCAGAGGTGTTTCTGACAGTGGATTGATCGGTGGGCTAAGTGTGTGCAAACACAAGGAGTCTACTTTGAAGGGGGTTAGGACCCCAACTCCGTCACGTATTTGAAATATTTTTTTCTGGCCTAAGGTCGGATACGTTTTAGACAGACCTCGTATATATAAGTTAACCGGATCTTCGACGTTATACATAAACAGCATTGCATCTGACAGATCGATATTCGATTCTGATTAGTGGGTTCTTTCTCTTTTTTTATTCTTGCACAATGTTCTTTGCATGAATATTATGTATTTCGCTTCAATTTCTTTAAACAAAAACTTATTCCGACCCGGAAGATTGGTCAAATGAAGACATTTTTCGATAATGCCATACAAAAAAATCATCAGCTTACGTCATTAATTTAAAAAAATCATCATTGCTCTAATTTAGCTATCAGATAAAAAATGATATTTGTTGTAAATAAATATTAGACTATCTATTTCATAGAATAAGTTGTATATCCGAAAGGTACGTTATTTTTCTCTTACATTAACTGATTACATTGTTGTTTTAATGAGATGGTTTAAGCGCCAGTTGTCAGCTTCGGTTTCGTTCATGCACTCTTTCCTTAATCGTAAGCTTGTTTTCTTTCTTATCTTCATTTATTACAGCTAGATTTTTATTGTTTTGTCCTTTAAAACATACAAACAAATAAACTAGACAAACTCATTTATAACATACGTACACTTTTCCTTCAACGAATTATAAAAACGTCATTACATTAAAACACTAGAGTACGGTAGGATTATTTAAAAGTAAACAATAACAAAATGTAATAATTAATTATCCCTTATTTTATTTTTTATATAAATAAATAATAAAAAAGAAAACATTTTTTTGCGTTTAAATAATATTCTTTAAAATTAGCATGTATACAAAAAATGCATGCGTATTTATTAAAGGTACGTATAGGCGAGAAAAGTAAATACAAGTTGTATGTATCCCTTACTTAAATAATTAAATTTAAAAACTTGACACCGGAAATTATTTTTTTATTCCTATGAAGCTGTAAGTATCCCTAACTTCCGGTAGGATAAACAAATATTTTGCCTCTAAAGTTGGGACAACTTTCTCATATAGATTTTAAAAGATTTTGTCTCCTAAGTGGAGACAAATTTCTCATTGAAATTAACCAAGAGTTTGCCTGCAAAATGGGGACAACTTTCTTATCTAGATTAACAAATATTTTGCTTCCAAAGTTTGGACAACGTTCTCATCAAGATTTTTTAAATTTTGCCTGTTAAGATATAACAACTTAATCTTGATTAGAATGTTCTCCTTACTTTGGAGACACCATCATTGTTAATCTTGATTAGAATGTTCTCCTTACTTTGGAGACACCATCATTGTAAATCTTGATTAGAATGTTCTCCCAACTTTGGAGACACCATCATTGTTAATCTTGATTAGAATGTTCTCCCAACTTTGGAGACACCATCATTGTTAATCTTGATTAGAATGTTCTCCCAACTTTGGAGACACCATCATTGTTAATCTTGATTAGAATGTTCTCCTTACTTTGGAGACACCATCATTGTTAATCTTGATTAGAATGTTCTCCTTACTTTGGAGACACCATCATTGTTAATCTTGATTAGAATGTTCTCCTTACTTTGGAGACACCATCATTGTTAATCTTGATTAGAATGTTCTCCTTACTTTGGAGACACCATCATTGTTAATCTTGATTAGAATGTTCTCCCAACTTTGGAGACACCATCATTGTTAATCTTGATTAGAATGTTCTCCCAACTTTGGAGACACCATCATTGTTAATCTTGATTAGAATGTTCTCCCAACTTTGGAGACACCATCATTGTTAATCTTGATTAGAATGTTCTCCCAACTTTGGAGACACCATCATTGTTAATCTTGATTAGAATGTTCTCCTTACTTTGGAGACACCATCATTGTTAATCTTGATTAGAATGTTCTCCTTACTTTGGAGACACCATCATTGTTAATCTTGATTAGAACGTTCTCCTTACTTTGGAGACACCATCATTGTAAATCTTGATTAGAATGTTCTCCTTACTTTGGAGACACCATCATTGTTAATCTTGATTAGAATGTTCTCCCAACTTTGGAGACACCATCATTGTTAATCTTGATTAAAATGTTCTCCTTACTTTGGAGACACCATCATTGTTAATCTTGATTAGAATGTTCTCCCAACTTTGGAGACACCATCATTGTTAATCTTGATTAGAATGTTCTCCTTACTTTGGAGACACCATCATTGTAAATCTTGATTAGAATGTTCTCCCAACTTTGGAGACACCATCATTGTTAATCTTGATTAGAATGTTCTCCCAACTTTGGAGACACCATCATTGTTAATCTTGATTAGAATGTTCTCCCAACTTTGGAGACACCATCATTGTTAATCTTGATTAGAATGTTCTCCCAACTTTGGAGACACCATCATTGTTAATCTTTATTAGAATGTTCTCCTTACTTTGGAGACACCATCATTGTTAATCTTGATTAGAATGTTCTCCCAACTTTGGAGACACCATCATTGTTAATCTTGATTAGAATGTTCTCCCAACTTTGGAGACACCATCATTGTTAATCTTGATTAGAATGTTCTCCCAACTTTGGAGACACCATCATTGTTAATCTTGATTAGAATGTTCTCCTTACTTTGGAGACACCATCATTGTAAATCTTGATTAGAATGTTCTCCCAACTTTGGAGACACCATCATTGTTAATCTTGATTAGAATGTTCTCCCAACTTTGGAGACACCATCATTGTTAATCTTGATTAGAATGTTCTCCCAACTTTGGAGACACCATCATTGTTAATCTTGATTAGAATGTTCTCCTTACTTTGGAGACACCATCATTGTTAATCTTGATTAGAATGTTCTCCTTACTTTGGAGACACCATCATTGTTAATCTTGATTAGAACGTTCTCCTTACTTTGGAGACACCATCATTGTAAATCTTGATTAGAATGTTCTCCTTACTTTGGAGACACCATCATTGTTAATCTTGATTAGAATGTTCTCCCAACTTTGGAGACACCATCATTGTTAATCTTGATTAAAATGTTCTCCTTACTTTGGAGACACCATCATTGTTAATCTTGATTAGAATGTTCTCCCAACTTTGGAGACACCATCATTGTTAATCTTGATTAGAATGTTCTCCTTACTTTGGAGACACCATCATTGTAAATCTTGATTAGAATGTTCTCCCAACTTTGGAGACACCATCATTGTTAATCTTGATTAGAATGTTCTCCCAACTTTGGAGACACCATCATTGTTAATCTTGATTAGAATGTTCTCCCAACTTTGGAGACACCATCATTGTTAATCTTGATTAGAATGTTCTCCCAACTTTGGAGACACCATCATTGTTAATCTTTATTAGAATGTTCTCCTTACTTTGGAGACACCATCATTGTTAATCTTGATTAGAATGTTCTCCCAACTTTGGAGACACCATCATTGTTAATCTTGATTAGAATGTTCTCCCAACTTTGGAGACACCATCATTGTTAATCTTGATTAGAATGTTCTCCCAACTTTGGAGACACCATCATTGTTAATCTTGATTAGAATGTTCTCCTTACTTTGGAGACACCATCATTGTAAATCTTGATTAGAATGTTCTCCTTACTTTGGAGACACCATCATTGTTAATCTTGATTAGAATGTTCTCCCAACTTTGGAGACACCATCATTGTTAATCTTGATAAGAATGTTCTTCCAACTTTGGAGACACCATCATTGTTAATCTTGATAAGAATGTTCTTCCAACTGCCTCCAAAGTGGGGAAATTCTTTATCTTAGTTAAAAAATATTTTGTCTCCCAACTGCTGACAACTTTCGTATGCAGATTAATAATGAGTTTGTCTCTGAAGTGGAGACAACTTTCTTATCTAGATAAACATAGATTTTGTTTTAAATATGGGACAACTAAGAGTTTGTTCTTTCTAATGGGGGTAAATTTCTCATCTAGAATAACCAAAAGTTTCCCTCCAAAGTAGGGGACAATACTTTTATCAAGATTTACGATGATTTTCTCTTCAAAGTTGGGAGAACATTCTAATCAAGATTATTAATGATTTTGTCTTTTAAGTTGGGAGAACATTCTAATCAAGATTAACAATGATTTTGTCTCCAAAGTTGGGAGAACATTCTAATCAAGATTAACAAAGATTTTGTAGTGACGGCTGGGAAGGAGACAGTCGTAACACCGAGGCGCGAACCCACGCCCATTAAATTACGAGACTGAGAGGGTTGCATTATGCAAATTAGGTGTAGCAAGAAGGCTACATAAAAGGCGGTGTCTTTTTCTTTTGGATCGGGGGCAGTCGAGTAGAGAACGTCACGAAGATCGGATACGTTGGGAGAAGACGGAGGAAAACGAAGGAAAAACGCGTTGCACGGTTAAAGGAACACAATTCACAAAATACTATTACAAGCTATCTCTGCTTTTTTGCTATGGCGAAGGTACGCATACACAGTGACATGGTAAAGCCATTTACTGGCGAGGGAGACGTGGTAGCATGGCTTAAGAAACTGAGACTGGTGGCGAGACTTCAGAAGGTGGATGATGTGGCGAGCCTGCTCCCATTATATCTGGAGGGGGACGCGTTGGCCCTGTACTTGGAGATGGACGAGAGCGACCAACTGGACGTAGAGCAGATAGGGGCCCGGTTAAAGGAGGCGTTTATGGACGGCGCATTCACAGCCTATAGGAAGTTGACCATGGTTAGATGGGCTGGCGAGCAGGTGGATGTTTACGCCAATAACATCAGACGGTTGGTCGGACTAGCAGGTTTCGATGGCGTCGGACTTGAAAAGTTTGTCAAACTGGTTTTTGTCACGGGATTCCCTGAGGCCATCTCTATTGGACTCCAACAAGCGCCAAACATTGAGACTCTAACCATGGGAGACCTAATAGCGAGAGCAAGGGTACTAACAACAGTTAGGGACCAAAGCCAACATGTGATTGCAGCCGTGTATCCACCTGGCAGTAAAACAGCAGTTCCCAAGAGCTGCCACACCACTGGTATAACCTGCTACAGATGCAGCGGCAGGGGTCACATAGCAAGAGACTGCCGAAGACGTGAAACACGTTGCTACCAATGCGGCAAGGTTGGACACTGGGCCCGGAACTGTTCGGGAAACGAGCCAGGGGACGAAGCATCAGCACCAGCCTTCTCCCCCACCAGGATGTAAACAGGGCGCTCCCGGAGGTTATTATCCATGTTGATGGAATGCGGTGTTCGGCGTTAGTTGACACGGGATGTTCACAAACAATAGTGGATGCGAGCAGATGCCGATCCTGGAAGACGACGAAGGTGGACATCGTGACTGTTGGAGGCGCGTCCGGTGCATGCTGCGGCAGTGGGGTGGTCACCATTGCCATAGATGAAGGCAATGCTGTCAGGATGGATGTTCTGGTGGTGCGTGGTAGACCACTGGGATTTGATCTATTATTGGGGATCGATGCGATTTAAGCGTTGGGAGGTGTCACTGTGGGACCGACAGGAGCGGTTCGGATCGGCGACAGGAAAGTTTCTACGTGTGCGGCTATCTCCATCAACGAACCCGACTTTACTGATACTTTCGACAGTCAAAGACGATCATGGACCGCGGCGTGGAAGTGGGCAGATAACTGCGCACCTGAAGAGCTGCGTAATGAAGTGTCCGAGTATCGGGTGGCTGCGGAAATTCGACCAGAATATGATCAGGAGCTCCGCACGTGGATGAATAAGGGTTGGCTCGTGCCATACCCGGAAGAAAGGCTGGGACCTCCCAAGGGTTTGATTCCGTTGATGGCCGTGGTACAGCGGAATAAGGCAAAGGTGCGCCTAGTGATGGACTATCGCGAACTTAACGATCATGTGGATATATTCACGGCAAACGCTGATGTTTGCGCTGCTAAGATGCGTGAATGGCGCCAGAAAGGAGCTAACGCGTCTCTGCTGAACCTCAGGAGAGCGTACCTCCAAGTACGAATCCACGAGACACTGTGGCCGTACCAGACTGTGGAGATCGATGGAAAGAGGTACTGTCTGACGCGTCTAGGATTTGGATTGAATGTGGCTCCCCTTGTCATGAAGGCCATCGTCAGCACGGTTCTATCGCAGGAGGAAGCTATGGACCGCGCAACATCGGCTTACATCGATGATATCCTGGTCGACGAAGATGTTATGCCCGCGTCTTGTGTCAGGGAACATTTGGCTCGGTTCGGACTGGAATGTAAGGACCCGGAGCGGTTGGGGGACGGCACATGCGTGCTGGGATTAATGGTCTGGAGGGAGCGCGGCGTCTTGCGCTGGAAGCGAGGACGCACAGTTCAAGTAGTTCCCGACATCGTCACACGACGAACTGTGTTCTCCTTATGTGGAAGGCTTGTTGGGCACTTCCCGGTGTGTGCATGGCTTCGTGTGGCATGCGGAGTGATTAAGAGGAGAGCCAGTTCGATCACAAAAGGCTGGGATGACAAAGTGACTGACCCCCTCCTCCGGAATATGATATGTGAGACTATGGATGCAGTGAAGCGGAGTGATCCAGCTTGTGGAGACTGGTGCGTGAACGGCCGGGAAGTGAATGTATGGATCGATGCCAGCTCGCTAGCAACTGGGGTAGCATTGGAAAGACAGGGGACAGTGTTGGAGGATGCTTGTTGGCTGCGACCTGAGAACGATGCCCAGCATATTAATTTAGCCGAACTGGACGCCGTGTTGAAGGGCATCAACTTGGCTCTGCAGTGGCAGAGCAAGGTATTGCATATAAAGACCGACTCTGCATGTGTATACCACTGGGTGTCGGACACTCTAACTGAGAAAACACGAGTTCGCACCAAGGCAGCCAGTGAGATGCTAATTAGGAGACGGTTGAGCACACTCAAGGAGCTTGTGATGGAGTACAAGCTCTTGGTGGACGTAACGTTGGTTGCATCGATTCAAAACGTGGCCGACCAACTGACGCGCGTGCCACAGCGGTGGTTTGACGCAATGAAAAGGGAAAAGGGGCCCGAGCCCCTGATAGGTGCTGTACACGTAGATGAACTGGACGCGGCCCAGATCATGGATATTCACAAACGCAGTGGACACCCAGGAGTGCGACGCACAACTTATTTCGCCAGAAGAGTTTGTCCTGCAACGGCGAAAGCAACGGTTAAGTCGGCTATACAAACCTGCGTAGAATGCCAATCAATAGATCCAGCGCCGGTCCACTGGGAGAAGGGAAAACTGGAGGTGAGCAGCAACTGGCAGAGGTTGGGGATGGACATTACACATTACGGTGGTTATCATTTCCTAACTATCACAGATTGTGGTCCGTCGCGGTTTTCTGTGTGGAGGCAGTTGGCACGACAGGACTCTGCAAGCGTGATTGGTCAACTGAGAGTTGTCTTTTTTGAGCGTGGCCCACCGTGGGAACTACTCACGGATAACGACACAGCCTTTCGCAGCAGGGAATTTAGGATTTTCGCAGATGAATGGGGCGTGAACCTGAGATTCCGTTGTGCATATGCCCCAGCCGGGAACGGAATTGCAGAGCGGTGCCACCGTACCGTAAAACGGATTGCGGCTAGAATGAGCTGCTCCATACAAGAGGCTGTCTACTGGCATAACGTCACACCAAAAGACGATGAGTCACATTTGACCGCACCAGCCAATGCGATCTACCGTTACGAAGTGAGGGTAAAAGGGGTTGACGTGGTGCCATCATCAGCAGGTCCTGAACACGGTCCTTACCAGGTTGGAGACTGCATGTGGGTGAAGTCACCGGAGAATCGCTGCACCACGAGTTTTGGCCAAGGTCGGGTAACAGAACTAATCAGTCCACAATCTGTCGCGGTGAATGGAATGCCCAGACATGTGAAGGACCTGCGCCCACGCTACAGTATACTCTCGTTAGAGGAAGATTCTGACAGCGCAACATCTTCAGAGAGTCTGTCAACTGACGACGAAACGGAGTCGGATGATTTACCCGAGACAAAAGTAGAAGCCCGCAATCCTGAAGAGTCCCACACCCCCGAAGAAGCCCACGCCTCTGAAGAAGCCCCACTTTTGCGAAGGAGCACCCGGCAAAGACGACCGCCGAGGTGTCATCTTTGTGATCATGAGATCAGGGGGGCGTGTAGTGACGGCTGGGAAGGAGACAGTCGTAACACCGAGGCGCGAACCCACGCCCATTAAATTACGAGACTGAGAGGGTTGCATTATGCAAATTAGGTGTAGCAAGAAGGCTACATAAAAGGCGGTGTCTTTTGGATCGGGGGCAGTCGAGTAGAGAACGTCACGAAGATCGGATACGTTGGGAGAAGACGGAGGAAAAAGAAGGAAAAACGCGTTGCACGGTTAAAGGAACACAATTCACAAAATACTATTACAGATTTTGTCTCCAAAGTTAGTACAACTTTCTTATTTAGATCTACAAATATTTTATCTTTAAAGTTGTGACAACTATCAATGGATTAACAAAGATTTTTCTACCAATATTTGGATTAACCTAGAATTTTCCACTAAATGGGGGACAACTTTCTTATCTTGATTTTAAATGATTTTGTTTCTAAAGTAGGGGCAACTTTCTTATCTAGATTAAGTAAGAGTTTGCCTTTAAAGTTTGGACAACTTTCTTTTTTTAGATTAACAAAGATTTTACATCCAAAGTTGGCAGAGGTTTCCCATCTATATAAACAAGGATTTAGCTTCTAAAGTGACGAAAAACTTTCTTATATACATTAACAAAGATTTAGCCTCCAAATGATCGGACAACATTCTTATTTAGATAAACAAAGAGTTTGTATCTAAAGATGAGACAATTTCTTTGTCTAGATTAAGTAAGAGTTTGATTCAAGAGAACGGAAAACTTTCTCATCTAGATTAACAAATATGTTGCCTGAAAAGTAGGACAACTTTCTTATCTAGATTAACCAAGAGTTTTCCTACAAAGTGGGGCAATTTTCTTATCTCGATTAACCAAAAGATGACCTAAAAAGTTGTGTAACTCTTGGTTTATCTACCAAGAGTTTACCTCCAAAAATGGATAACATTTTATCTAAATTAAAAAAGACGTTGCCTGCAAAGTGGGGACAACTTTTTTTATCTATATTAACAAACATTTTGACTACAAAGTGGGGACAAATTTCTCATCTAGATGTTTTAAAATTTTGTCTCCAAAATGAAGACAAATTCTTTATCTAGATTAACAAACATTTTGTCTCAACAGGGCGGACAACTTTCTTATCTAAATTAACAATGATTTCTACCAATCTTTGGACGACGTTTTTATCTAGATTAACCTCGAATTTGCCTCTAAATTGTGAACAACTTTCTTATCTAGATTAACGAATTATAGTTTCTAAAGTAGGTGCAACTATCTTATCAAGATTAAGTAAGAGTTTGCCTCTAAAGTTGGGACAACTTTTTTTTATCTAAATTAAGTAAATGGTTGCCTCTTAATTATGGAAAATTTTCTCATCTAGATTTAAAAAGATTGTGTTTTCAAAGTAGGGACTATTTTCTTATCTAGATTAACAAAGAGTTCGCATCTAAACATGGCACAATTTCCTTATCTAGATTAAGTGAGAGTTTGATTAAAGAGAAGGGAAAACATTCTTATTTAGATTAACCAAGAGTTTGCTTCCAAAGTGGGGCAACTTTTTTATCTTGGTTAACTAAGATATGGACCCTGGAGTGGAGCAACTTTTTTTTCTAGATAAACCAAAAGTTTGCCTCGAAAGTGGGACAACATTCTTATTTAGATTAACCAAGAGTTTTCTTTTAAAGTAGGGCAACTTTTTTTATCTAGATTACCAAAAATTTTGCCTCCAAAGTGGGGACAACTGTCTTAATTTGATTTAAAAAGATTTTGTTGTCAATGTGGGGACACCTTTATTGTCTATATTAACAAAGATTTCGCCTCAAAAGTAGCGATAATTTCTGTTTTAACTTTGAAGTGCCGATAATATTTAAGATATCACGGTAGTATATTTACAAGAGTGTATTTACGGAAGTACAGAGTAGTATTTTACAGGAAATCTGCGTCTTATACTGTGGCTATGACTACCACCAATCACTGCCTTGACACTTCCTTGTAACTGTATGTATAGTATCTAGAAGAGTCCATCTATTCCCGAAAAAGGGTAGATCAACATAACACCATAAGACTCCCCCCCCCTTTTTAGCCTTGCTTCTTATGGAGTCAATACCCTTTTCTCTTCGTGTTTACTTCAATTAAGTCTTTATATTTACGTATCTTTTTTATTTTCATTTTCCATGAACTATTTTATGGATGGGTAACTCAAACGTGTCGAACACGACATCCATTAATTCGTCCTCTGGGCTATTGTTCTCTACACAATCTGAATATTTTTTCATTTTCTTCAAGTGTCTTTTGTGGATAAATTTGGGTCGCTTTACCATGTAAAGCATGTTCCCAATCCTTTCCTTTGCTATCTATGTTTCCCAGTCGGATTTGTTGTTCCTGAACATTCGAAAAAAAACGTCCCTTCGTGAGATTTTCTTCGCGTTCCGGTTTCTTATGGGTTAGTTATAGGCTGTCAAAAACTGTTTGGATCTTATTGCAAACATTGCTTCCACTGGCGTACAGGAAAATGGAACATTGTTATTTGGGGTTTTCCTATATACTTGTAGCAATTCTTGAATGGTCTTTTCAATGGGTATACCCCTCATTTTCTTAAGCGCTATTTAAAACGTATCGATGAACCGTTCTGCCTGACCATTGTTTCTCGCATGATACGGCGCAATCGTGATATGTTCCACTACAAAAGTCTGACAGAATATTTTGAATTCACTAGACGTGAATTGCATACCGTTGTCTGATACTATACAGTCAACGACCCCGGATTCATGAAAAAAAAAACAATTGTTGCTTCCGTAGTTGGTTTCTTATATTTCAGTATTTTGGGCCATTTTGTGAAACTGTTCACTACTATTTGATAATAAAACCCATACAAAAAACAAAATCGATGTGCATCCTAGATCACGGTCGGTCAGTTTTCAGATAGGGTCTGAATTTTATAGGAGGTATCTTTGCTGCTAAAGCACAACCATTACATAATTTCACCGCATTTTCAATATCTCTATCCATGCTCGTCCATTATACATAACTTCGCATGAGACTTCTCATTCTTGAAATGCCCGGGTGACCGACATGAAATTCTCTTAGAATTATTTTTTGTGATGCTGCAAGAATGATCACTCGATCGCCGTACATCACAGATCGAATATACTTTCGAAATTTGTCGGTGTTTTTCTTTTATATCCTTTTTATGTTCTTATATAAATAGCCGTTCATTGCCTTTTCCTTTATTTCCTCGAGTGTTACAGGAAGCTCTCTAATGACGATATACAACCCTAACCCTAACCCTAACCTCAACTTCAGTGTGTAGAGAGGCAATCGCTGTGTCTTCAAGGGGTTCAGCGTATTTTGGGGTATTTTGGTTTGTTGGTTGCTTTGTTTTGTTTTACGGCATATCAACCTTTTTCAGATTATTTAATGCCGAATCAATTGTATTTTTTAAAAGTTTTTTTAAGAAAGAAAATAAAAATAAATAAATATTTTGAAAAAAAATTCGATAAACTTCTTTCCTTTTTTTAAAACATATCATTTTTCCCGATTAATTTAACACCAAGTCAAGCTTGATTTATATGTCTTTAAACAATTATATTTTTTATACAAATCGACAGCTTTCAAAAAGCTCATTATTGTCTCTACTTTATTCTTCTTAAACAGTTCCGTCATTGTACATGCTTTGTGGAAAGTTTCCCTTATAGGGGCCAGATCAATGCATTCAGTAAGAATATGCTTGATTGTGTACGCAGTCTGGCATGCATAGCATATTGGTTGCTGTTCGTCTTCAAGTAAGTAGGAATGCGTAATCCTTGTGTGACCTATGCGAAGTCTGGATAACACTACTTCCTTCTTTCGGCTTTTTCGTGAGCTTTTTTTCCATTCTCCTATTGTAGTTTTGATCGCTAGGAGTTTGTTATGTGTATTGCTACTCCAACGTTCTTGTCTTTGTTGTTGGATATATTTGTCGATCTTCGTTTTAAAATCTGTATAGAGAATCTTAAAAATGGTCTCCTGAGCCATGCTTAAATCAGACCTGGCCTCCCTATCAGCCTTGTCGTTTCCTCTGATTCCGATATGACTTGGGATCCAACACAGTAAAATTTCATTATCCTTTGACAAACATCCAATTTTACAAAGCAATTTGGTCACCAATGGATTGTCAAATTTCTTGTTCCGCAGTGATATTAATACAGACAAAGAGTCCGAAAAGATGATGATTTTTTTTGGGGGGGGATTTTAAAATAAAATTAAGCGCCATATCTACTGCACATGCTTCTGCGTTAAAAATGGAAGTGTCACTTGGGAGACGCCTCTTATTTACATTACTGCTTAAGGTTAGTATGATCTTTGGGATCCTTATTGCTTTTAAACCGCGACAATTCCATTGGATTATTTTTTGTCCCATGGTTTATATTTTGATTGGGGGTGCTTTTTACTTTGTTTGTTTCTTTTTTTCAGAGTTTTCCTCTTCTGTTTCCATCATGTCCAGTGCCTCAAATCGGTTTTATGTCAATTCACTCTGATTTTTTGGTTTTGGTTTTTGGGGTGATTTTTCTTTTTTTTCAGGTTCACGATTTTTACCTGGAGATTTTTTATTTGGATCTTTTCGGATCACTTTCTTTTTCAGAGTAGATTCAATTGCATCACTTGTTTTTGACTGTGGTAGTGCATCTTGGTGAGGGCAACCGGTTGAGTAGGAGGCACAATGATAATGCTTTCCTCTCTTGGTTCCACCTTTCGCTTTTGGTTCCTCATATTCTTTCCTGATTGTATTTTGGAATGCTGGCCAGTCTCCCAATCCAAGCTGAAGCAACCTTTCTATTAATTGTTTGTATTTACTGTCCTCCTCTTTATTCACCACTGGCGACACAGCCTGAGAATATGTTTTTCCTCTACTAGTGGTATCAACCACCTTTCTTGCTTCTTGGAAGGAAATGTTTCTTGTGTATTTTACTGTCAGTATTTCCTTTTCCCTCTTCCATCTCTCACAAAATTTGCCATAAACTGGGTGGTCACCACCACAGTTTACGCATGTATGATTCCCTTTTACACTCCTCCATAAAGTGGTCAGAGTCTTTTTCTCCACATTTTCCACATGTCTTTCTTCCGTTACATTTACTTTCATGATGTCCATATTTCTGGCATTTGTAACACCGAAGAGGATTAGGGATATATTGTTCAACCTTTTCGATTGTATATCCTATCTTCATTTTTGGTGGTATCGTTGGCATATCAAATGTCATCACGTATGTGTTAGTTTGTATTATCTTGTTTTCTCTTTTTATAGAGATTCGTTTCACCTCGATTACTCCTTGGGATTTTAGTTCTTCTTTTATTTTGTCTATGCTACATAAGGAGAGCTCTTGGCTCCTTAATACTTTTGAAATATTTAAATATTGATGTGGGTAAGATGTAATTTTTTTATTATGAAAAATTCTCATTCCCAGCAGAAAATCTGCATGTCTTTTTTTCTCAACTTCGACCAGGATGTTTCCATTGGCCAGTTTTTTCACAGTTTTAGGCGTCATATAAGCCGAAATAATTTCTTCGATGACGAAGGGAGATAGGGTAGCAAGATTTGTTTCTTCTAAAGCTTCCAGTACAATAAATCTTGGGAATTTACTTTGGTCGCTTTTTTCCTCCTCTCGTTCAGAGCTTGTATCTCTATGTACTCTTTTAGTGGTTCTGTTAGGAGCAACAAATTGTTTGGTTTTTTATTCATCATTCTTGCTCCCTACCCACCACGGAGTCCACTATGGGAATTGCCAAGGGGGAAACCCAATCGCCCTGACAAGACAAGGCTACAGGAATAGTATACTCAACCTGATCGTGATTACAAGCACCCGTGTTCCATCAATTTCTCTACCTACTTATAGCGAAACGTCCGGGGCACACAACCATGTTGCGGTCATTTATCTTTCAAGTTGATTGACCCTTGCCACCGCCTTCTAGCACTTATAAACTGGAGTGGGTATTTATAACTATGAAGTTAATCAATTTTAATATTGTAAACGATCGGGAGGAATTAATGTACGAGACGCGTAAACGATAGGATTCAGCGAACCGTTTTCCATTCTGTGTAATATGCAAACTCCAATGCTGTATGAACTAGCAACTGCAGCTTCAACGATTTCGCGATCTAGATTATAATGCGTTAAAAATAGTTCAGAAGTGTGAATATTTTTTATATTTTCTCAAATGTCTCCTGGCATTCTGTCGTCCAAATCCAGTCTTTTCCCTTCTTCAATAGCTTGCTAAAAAGCGCTCGCAAATTGTGCATGCTTGTGATAAACGCATTGTAACAATTTGCTAACCCAAGTACACTTGGCAATGACGATACGTTTTCGGGAGCTGGCATATTTTTTATCGCATTTTCTCGCTCTGGGTCCTGTCTTCTACCATCCTTGTCTATAATTTAAATCAGATATTTTATTTCTTCCATGAAAAATTCACATTTCTTCTTCTTCAATTTGAAACCATAGTTTTGGATTCTTTTAAATACTTCATGCACATTGTAATATTATGAGGATTGACGAGAATAAGGACACAATACAGAGTGAGCACTAATGTGTCTTACTCTTAAGCTGACAATATTTTTTATCTATTTATATATTGTGATCTTCCAACATAGGAGAGTTCCTTCGCTATGAACGAGTGGAAAGGGAGGTAATTTGGATTACACCACCTCCCCTTTTTAGTTCATAAAGAGAGTTTCTTTAGTGGTAGAACTTTCCGACCACTCCTGGTGTAATCTCGTGAGTGAATCTCATTAGCCGCATGCGGGAACGTTGGATTCTGGAAGTCAGTACATCAATGCGTTTGCTCTTCCGCAGTGGAAGTGGGGGCTTGTGATCTGTTTATATCAAACACTTTGGAAGTCCTGTCAAGAACTTCGCAAACTTCTCACAACACCACATAATTGCTAATGCTTCCTTCTCGATCTGTGCATATCTCTGCTCTGTTTCATTGAGAGATCTTGATGCATAAAATACAGGTCTCCAGTCATCTCCTTCCTTCTAAAGTAGTACTCCACCCAAGCCATAAGATGATGCATCTGCTAAGACTTTTGTTGGTTTGTCAACACTATAATGCATTAGTACTGGTGCAGAGCCAAGTTTCTTCTTCAGGGTCTGAAACGCTGTTTCCTGAGGCTGGTCCCACGTCCATTTTGTTTCTTTTTTAAGAAGATCCCGGAGTGGTTTTGGAATTTCTGCTAAATTCTCAGCGAATTTGCCCACGTGATTTGCCATGCCAAGTAAACGTCTTAGCTCAGAAACAATTTGTGGTCTGGTCAATTCTTTAATGGCCTTCACTTTTTCGGGATCAACTCGAATTCCTTCTTTGGATTTATATCCATTTATGTCCAAGAAATGTAACTTCTCTAGCAGAGAATAAACATTTTTCATTTAGTGTTACGCCTGCTGTTTTCATTCTTTGAAGTACCATATGTACTCTCTGGTCGTGCACTTTTTTAGTTTTTCCACCGATTAGAACATCATCTATATCGCAAATGACCCCTGTTATTCCGGACACTATGTGCGACATTTCCCGGTGGAAAATTTCCGGTCCACAGCTTATTCCAAATGGTAGACGCAAATAGCAAAATCGTTCAAAAGAAGTCATGAAGGTGTTTAGTTCCTGTGAATCCTTATGCAGAACTATTTGGTGAAACCCACTGTTACAATCAAGTTTTGTGAACACTGTGGCTCCATCAAGCTCAGCAAGTAGTTGATCTGTTGAGGGAAGTGGAAAAATTTTTACACTTTCATTTAGTTTTGAGAAGTCGACACAAAGTCTGACTCTTCCATCCTTTTTCGGGACTGCTACGATGGGAGCATAGCAGTCTGGTGGGGCTTCACTGGACGGATAATTTCTTCTTTTTCCAAACGCTTCAACTCTTACTCTTCCTGGACTTTTTTCTTCATGGGAAGTGGTCGACGTCTAGGTGTAGCGATTGAAAAAAGTTGAGCCGTCTCATCCAAATGAATCTTATAAAGATGCTCTAGCTTTCCTAGGCCTGTGAACAAACTGGGGAAGTCTTTTTTTAATTGGTGACCGTCGCTTTTTACCGTATTGATTTTACTCAATATTTTTAGAGTGTTGATTGCTGGTCCACCCAGTAATTGTTCGGCTAAATTTTTCACAACGTATAATTGGTGTTGCAAAGTTTTTTTTTTCTATAACTAAGTGTGGCGTCCATTCTTCCTAATACTTTTATTTTGTGTCGACCTGGTCCATATAAGCTTTTGCTTGTCGGTTTTACGATAAGAGAATTCTTCCTAAAGAACCGGTCTGGCAAAACAGTCACATCTGCGCCGGTATCTAATCTAAATTTGATGACTTTGCTGCAGACTTCAGTGGTGACTTCTACCTTAGCTTGCCATTCTTCTTCACTAACTGTATTACATACAACAGTTCATAGGAAGTGGGTTTCTTTCTCAACTCCCCTAATTGTCGTGTTACTTTTGCAGACAGTTGCATAGTATCCTATTTTTGAACACTTTCTACATCTTGCTTGCGAGGCGGGGCAGTCTTTTCTGTTGTGAAATGCATGCATTCCCCACCGCATACACTGTTTCTCCGTCATCTTCCTTTTCTGCCTTTTATCTCTAAAAGGTTTGGCAACACGGTTTAATTGTGGATCTGTTGTATTCACGGCCGAGGATATTGTTTTGGTTTGAAGTCTTGATGATCCGTGTGCTCTACCCATCTGTAGGCACGTGTCGAGGGGTAGCTTTTTGTCGGCTAAACATTTCTCTCGCATTGAATCATCGTTAAGCCTACCACAACTTGGTCTCTAACGAGTCTGTCTGTTAGCTGTCCAAAATTGCAGTTTTTTTTTCAAGTTGGCGCAGAACAGCTATATAGGACTCTATGCTCTCACTGTGATCCTGTTTCCGAAGGTGGAATTTATAAGACTCATATGCTTCATGTGTCTCACCAACGAAACATTCCTCGAATTTCTTTATAACTTCGATTAAATTTGTCCTATCTTCATCATTTTCAAAATGGAGCCCTTCATAAATATCATAACAAGACTCGCCAATAGTTGCAAGAAATACTGAAGTTTGATACTTAGTATCGAGTTCATTTGAGAGTCGACTTGCAACAGAATAATTTTAAAAACTTCTCTTAAATTTTCGCTAATTGCTCGCTATATCTCCAGATAAAGACATTTTATTTGGGGACGGTATATTTGCAGAAAATTTTTCTGAAGCCATTTCGTTGAATAAAATGAAGAAAATAAACTTACTTTTTTTTCTTTTTATTTAATTACTATTTCCTTTTTTCAAAATTTCAAGTTGCGTGAGTGCAAAAGCGTTGGCGGTTGTCCGAATTTGTTTACGTTTTTTGTTTTAATGTTTTTGACTTTCTCATCGAAAATCTTCTTTTAAAAAACGCTTTCAATCATTCGAAATAAGGATCCAAATTTCAGACACCATGTAATATTGAGGGTTGACGAGAATAAAATACAGAGTGAGCACTAATGTGTCTTACTCTTAAGCTGACAATATTTTTATCTATTTATATATTGTGATCTTCCAACATAGGAGAGTTCCTTCGCTATGAACGAGTGGAAAGGGGGGTAATTTGGATTACACCACACACGTGCGATTTGTTTGCTCCGTGCTTGCTTTTGTTGGTTACTAGAATGTCATTAATGTAGGTTGTCGCAAACTCTGTTTCGCTAAGTAATGCGTTCATTACTTGTTGAAATATGCCTGGTGCAACCTTTACCCCAAACAGTAATCTGTCAAATTTGTAAAAACCCTTATGGTTATTTATACACAGTAGCTTTGAGCACACCGCCCACCGGTATTTGTAGATACGCGTCACTTAAATCAACTTTCGAGAAAAGTTTTCTTCCGTTGAGTCTAGCGAATATCTGCTCTGGACTAAGCAGAGGATAGATATAATCTTTTAGTGCCTAGTTCAAACCCGTGAAAAAATCTGCACACACGCGAATTTCTTTACTATTTTACGTAAACTGTAGGCGAAGTCTATTCGCTGTATTAAACCTTCGATAACACTCCCATTTGTTCGAGTTTATCTAATTCCATGACAGTTTTATCTAAAGACCAGTTGAATATACGGTTTCAATTCAAACTTTGCAGTTACTTTTTTACATCTCCCCAGTCCACACAAAAAAAAACTTACGATTAACTTTCTTTGAATTCTGTTGTTAGATTTTCTGCACTGCATTGAAGGTTTTTATATTCAAACAGAGAGAATTTATAGGCATATCCCATCATTGAAACTTTGCCATCCAAAAAGGTTGCTCGAATTGTTCCTCGTAGACACTTTTAATTTTAAAGGGTTTCCTTGTAAAGTAACTGTAATTATTAGTTCGATCTCAAATTTGATTTGTTCTCCAGTGACGCTTTTGACTACTTTTTTAGTTCCCATCGAAGTCAGTTTTCCAATTCTTTTCCACGAGGGGCTTTTCTCATTAACCAAACAGTTACGAAATGCGAAATCCAGTAGAGATTTATCTGTTCTCTCTCTCTCTTTCTCTCTCTCTCTCTCTCTCTCTCTATATATATATATATATATATATATATATATATATATATATATATATATATATATGAATAAATATTAAATTATGTTTACCTACATACACCGGCGTTTCAAGCTTTCGCTCTCATCAGTGTAGGAAGTGACAATTTAACACGGTCACAGGTCATGCAAACTTGGTTCACAGAGTCAACTAAGACTCTGCACGCTTTCACTCTATCCCCAAGGCCTTGGGGAATTATCACGTGATACGGGGGAAATTAAGTTCTATCTGTGTCTAAATACAGCGGGCAGTAAACAGCAGGCAATCTAGAGAGGTCAACGAACGTTATCGGAACCTTACTTATAGCTATGTGACAGTCCGTTTTTAATATCTCTGAACAGGGTTCAACTTGAATTTCTTAAAGTGGTTTAATAACAATATTTATAAAGAAATATTACATTATTTTTACCTACATACGCCAGCGTTTCAAGCTTTCGCTCTCATCAGTGTAGGAAGTGACAATTTAAGACGGTCACAGGGCGTAACAACGGTTCACAGTCACCTAAGACTCTACACGCTTTTGCTCTATCTCCAAGGCCATCAGGAATTATCACGTGATACAGGAAACATTAAGTTTTATTTGTGCCCAAGTACAGCGGGCAGTAAACAGTAAAGGGTTCAACAAACGTTATCGGAACCTTGCTTATAGCTAAGTGACAATCCGTTTTTAATATGTCCGAACAGTGATCAACAAAAAATATCATTTATAAATAATTATTCAAAGCTCTCGATAGATGGACCAAACTAAGTAAGTAGACAACAGGCCGTCATTTGCAGCGTAACGCCTATTAAGTGCTCTCGACAGCCTGCTTATATAGCCTCTGACTTCACCATTTAAGATGTTCATTAACTTTCACATTTCTAGACAATGCGTGTTGGACACATCGGTACGCGTTCCGACTACTGAGTTAAATATGACTTTAGTATTGGGGTTCGAACCGTGTGACCACCAGAGATTGTTTCCTCCCATACTGATGATTGCAGGTTTTGCATGAAACACATGTGTATATGGGTTAATTTGAAAAACATTATTTATAAATAATTATTTATATATATATATATATATATATATATATATATATATATATATATAATTATATGTATAAATATATATATATACGAAAGTTTTTTTTTTCATTTACCACACTTATATTATCATAAAAATGGCTCACTGTTATTTAAATCAATACTACAACATAGTCTTTTGAAATAATGTATATATAGTTGAGAGCAAAAACCCTAACACACCTATTTGTATGCCTAATTTGTATACCTATTTGTAAACAGTTTATAATAAATCAGTGTTTGGTGTTATTCATTTGTAATTTTATTGTCCTATTTACCTATATATGTGCAATAGATTAACTGTAATTAAAGTTATTTAATTTAAAAAAATAACCAAACCCTTTCTTAAAATATGATGTTCATTAATTTTCAAGGGGGGTAATTTAAATGAAAACTATTAGTTTTTAAAATTACAATAGATTTATATTAAAGATATATAATGGAAGTTATACCTTTAAGAAAGTCTGTTCTATTTAAATCCTACAGAATCTGTAGAAGTAGTAGCCCTTACTACAAACAGCAGCAGTCATCATTAATGATGTTTTAAATATCTTCCTGGCTTGTAAGCTGGGCGCTGATTGAAGTGAACACGTAATTTGGATTCCCACTTGCTCAATCATAAACAATATCTTATGCGAGCATAGGACTGGTCCTGAAAGTTATTTAAGAGAGTGCTCGCGACTGTTTTTTCTCTCTTTAGCTACAAGCAGGTCACTACTGTGTAATCAAACCACGTCGCTGAGTTCGATCACCAAACTCCTCTCTTGGGACGCAAATTAAACCCCCACCGAGCCACGGGCTCTCAGCGTCGACAAGAATGTCTCAATACCCAAGATGGCGACCTGCCGCACGTGGACTGACCTGCCGCACGATTCACAACTCTTCTCCGTTCTCTACGAAGAGGACATTAATTCTACATTTGGTCAACTCGACGTTCGGTAAACACCGCAACAAAATTCATAACAATATGAACTCTGTCAGCCTTACAAACTACCTCTCTATTAATATCTACGTACGTACGGACTTTCTCCTAAGAACATGATCCTGTTGTGTACTCTTCTCCGTTCCCTACAAATAGGACAATTATTCTACATATTATGAATTCTCAAACTTTTTTCGGTACTTTTTAACAATAGGTATCCAAAAAAATTTCAGTACTTACGTCGTCAATTCCGAGTTTCATCGGTGACTTCTGAGACTGGTGAATGTTAATGAACTTCACTGAACAAAGCGAATGTATTATTAAGCTTTATTTTTATTTTTATTTATTTATTGCGAAGAAGTTATGTAACGAAATAAATTGTTGATTTTATCTTGTATTTAAATGTATTATATAATGTTGTTTCGGTACTTCTACACAATATGATCGAACTGTTTTTACCCTAACCCTAACCTTACCCTAAACCAAACCTTTTAGTAAAGGTAAATGAAAAGGTATCTAAAAAATTCCAAGTTTCAGAAGTAATAAAGGTATCCAAAAGATTACGTAAAAGTCGGAACTTGATATTTCTCATTGATTGAAAAAAAGTCGCCTATTTTATTTGTATATTTCGGTAAAAGTCGGAACTTGATTCTACTTTCTCCGTTCATAGTCGAAACTGCTTACGTCACAACTAATTCACGGTTGTAAATCTCTGGATACCTATTCCTAAAAAGCACCCCCTTTGTCTGCGTCTAGACTGACGGACATTCTATTACTAACACCTTCTCAATTATCACATGTTAACGAAGATGGCCAATAAAACTGATATAACTGATATATTCCGTACAGATTCCCGAGTTCGACATAAAGATTCCCGAGTTCGACAAGACGCACCTGAAGAAGGTCGGAGGTTATACCAGCCTAAATGTTATGATAATAACATCGAAGATGAGAACAGTAGTCAGAATAATCTAAATAATAAAAATTATCAATCATCATCTAAAAAATTCCGAAACATCTGTTTATCTTTCTTTATTGATGTGTCTATTATCTGTTTATATTTTTCTTTTCCTTTCTTTCTTTCTCTTAAAATAATCATTTATACTATCGTAATTTTGCGGTCGTTAACAAAATCCGATTTGGGGGCAACAAAACGGGTTAAAAACATAGCTTAAAAGAAAACATGGTAAGGGCAAAAGATAAAATAAGAGGTTCGGTAGTGTTAAAATAGAGTTTTATTAACATTAAAATGGGGCTGGCTGCTTTTAATTCCCAAAGCTAGGTTAAGTACGTTAACCTGGGTAACCAAAATAAAAAACCTTGAGACCTGAAATATCACAAAAAAGGGTAAAGTTCGTTGGCACAACGAACTGGAAACAAAATTAATTCCTTTTTTTTATTTAACAAAAAAGACTGAAGAAATCGTTCCTTCTTTTTACAAAAAAAATGTCCGTTTCAAAGGTCCCTCTTTATCTTTCTTTCGACACTTTTCATTCTAAGGATCTCCAGGTTCTTGAAATTTCTTCCTAAAGAAATTCTCATGGAACGTCCTTCCTCCAAGGGGCAGTATTTGGGAATTTTCTTTTAAATTTAAAGACGCTTGTCTTTACACCGCAAAAAAAAAACCCTTTATCATAAGGTTGATCCCTTCAAGGGAAAATATATTTCTTTAAAAATAGGGTCTCTCTGAGACACTGAACTTCAAAATAAAACGTTCTTACTCTAAGAACAAGTTGAAAACTTCAAAATGTTTTACGTCCATGTTGATAACGGACGGAGACCGTTGGAACTGAACTGCTCTGCTCTAAACCCAAGTCGACACTGACTTAAAAAATGGCGGCAATAGCAGAGTTTGGTCGAATAGGGAACAATCCAGACCGAGGTCACATCGGTACCTTTGGGTGAGTCATTCTTCCTCCATCTTGTCCCCACTCGACCTCCCTCCTCCTGCTAGCGACTGTTGCCATGCCGTCACCTCCAGGCTTCATGACAACGATGATGCTGCGGAAAATAAAGACAGGGATAACTGACCCGCAACCTGACTGCTAGCTTTTGACTCACATGGGTACAGTGGCAACATGTTGACCTCCCCCACCCCGACACCCCTCATGGCCAATATAGAAAAAAATTTCCGAAAATACTCTCCACCCTACGCTCTCTCTCTCTCTCTCTCTCTTTTCCTTTCTTAGATGCATCCACTAATGTGCGTAAGAACAAATAAGAGCGGATACTTTTTTAGATGCGTCCATTCAATCTGCGCGTTTAGCGATTGAAACATCATTTGTATCGCTAAACGCGCAAATTGAATGGACTTATCTTAGGACTACCCGTTCGTTTATTATCTATGTACAGGGTGGCCAAGAAGTCACTGAGTAATCGGACGGTTTCAAAATGCTGCCATTTTATCATTAATAATTATTTTTATTTTTATTTCAGATATTGTATAGAAAATACTTTGGAAATTAATCATGAATAAGTATAGCGTCGAAAATAGTTAAATTGTTTTATTAAAATCAGGGGTCAATTAACACTTCTTGACCACCCTTGCATCCTTTCCCATCACCCTTTTCATATCTCTTTTCTTTTTATCTATTTTTCCAGCTGTTAGATAATGGCCCTATGGGAATGGACATATCTGTTAGAAATCGAATTAACACGGATGCAGTCGAGTGCAGATTGGGGCTTGTTCTCAGTCAGAGCTGACAAGGTTACCGTGTGACGAGACCCCAGATCAGGGGGCAGTCTAAACCTACGAGAGGCGCTGTGACTTCACGGGTCTTGCGAAGGAAACAAGGGGATCTGTGACGTCACTCGTTCTCGTGAGAAGCGAGTTTTTAGTCAGTCTGTTTTGGAAATCGAACTGAGAGGACGTGCGATTCACAATGTAAAGATACGGAATATTTCCCTTCAAGGAAGACAAGCGCGAGAATCCTTTCCCACCGCTCTCTATGAATAGTTAAGAAAACATTAATAACTAACTACGATCAAGTAGGATTTGCTCTCTACCATCTCTCTCGGCGTGGTGAATTTCCCCCAGATGAAATAACAACGCTTGAATAAATGAATTAAATTCAACAGAAGAGTTTGTCTTCGGAGTGCAGAACATGGCTTTTATTGCAGACAACAGACGACGGCAGAGAAGAAAGAATTCACCCACTAGACGACCATCACTGGACAACACGACCAACCCTCTATATGGAGTATACGAAACGCGTACTGCCTCGGTCCAGGCAGGAGTAGTATGCAACACAGCTATTTACGTGTAGTTATTTTATTTAAGCAAAAAGAATACATTCATAACAAGTTTTTTTTTTTAAACAATAATAATAAAGTTCATCCTTTGCCTTAGGCATGAAGTCCGAATCGTTTTAGGGGAGAGGTGTCGATGGTCATCCAATTTTGTCGAAAGCTTGACACTCTCACCAAAATACCCCATTCACTCTGTTGCTTCATCTTACTTAGAATCCCCAATTTGTTTTTAAAAGATTTTATTTACAAAAGATTAATCGTGGGGAGTGGCACAACATTTACAAATATTAAAAAGAAGAAAGAAAAAATGTAGGTTAGTAGGGCCCTGTCTTTCTATCTATTTTGTTTTTGCCTGATGTTAAGTAAATCTAAAACTAGTTAAGTATATCTGCGTTGTCGTCTTCGTATACTAATATTCAAAAACATGCCCATAATGGATCTGTCAGTGGCTTAATAAGAAACGACCATCTTGAAAATCATCAAATTATCTATCAGTCGCTAAATAAGAAACGTCCATCTTGAAAATCTTCGAATTATCAATAACAAACATCGATTGTAATTCTTTTTATTAAATTATATTACATTATTTGTATCAAAAAACATTTTAGATATAATAGTTTTATGTAATTATAATTTGCTTTGAAATTTGTAGGATTCCCCTAAAGTTAATGTTAACCTTAATTCCAATCAATTATAAAGTATTTTCATCGATTATAAATTAATTTTAATCTTATATATTAAGTAGAGTGAGATTCCCCCTGTGCCATTGACCGAAATAGCTTCTGACCAAAAGGTACATATACAAATCTGTTTAGACAGCGATTTAAGCCAATAAGTGTTTTTTGTAAAATATGAATTTAGTTTTGTTCAAAGTCATGGACTTTTATATTTTGTCCTCCTCTGAATTTTCTTTTATAAATGGTTATACATACATGATGTCGGTGGAGTTTTGACTCTCACACTCAGGTCTGCTACCACCACTACCTATGTAATCTGGGTGACTTTTTTTATAGAGCACATAATTTTTCAGCACCGTTATTTTATACTTTAATCTTGCAATTATCCGTTAGCTACTCTACATTAAAAAAAACACGTTCTTTCTACCTACACTTCTTTCTCAGAAGCGTTTTGATTGAATAATATTACTAATTTGTTTTACATTTGCAAACTACCTGCTTTTGATATTCTAGCTCAGTAGAATAAAAGATTATCCAACTTCATTTACCTCTAGTCATTCCAAACAAATTCAATTTTGCTCAATTGCGAACACCGTGTACATCATTGATTTTCGCATAGCCTTCACTTAAACATTCACAAGAAACGTATTCCTTTGTTCTAATCGGTGATTCAGCTTTTCTAATATTGGTTTTTACCTGCAAAATCATTGTAGTAGCAGTTCTTTGCGTTACACCTGTGTGTGCTTATGGCAGTCGCTTCAGACAAGGTATGAAGCAACTTGATGTAAGGTGCTAAACAGACCGAAAGACAATTAACGCAAAGACAGGAGATGCCTATAGACCGTATTCTTGAAAAGACCAAGAAGAAAACAATCAGCAGGAAGAAAGTTTCAAGAGCCTGCAATTCTTGGAAAGAAGCTACTGGAATAGGAATATGTATTATAACGAGGTACCTGAACGGAGAATTGATGAAGACCACTAGACCAGTGAGTCAAACGAGTTGGAACAAAAGAAGCATGGTAAAAATCAAACAATTCTGTTCGTCGCTTCGCTGTTCGAGATACAACAAGTCCGATGCTCCCATAGAAACTGCGTCAGCGTGCGTTCATCCATCGCCTCGATGTGCGAGATAGTAGCATTTTCTATGGGTCCGATGTTGCCATGACAACTGGTTCAGCGTGCTTTCGTCTATCGCCTCGAGGTGCAAAATAGTAGAAGTTCAACAAGTCTGATTTTGCAATAGCAACTGGGTCGAGCGTGCCTATGCAGACTCATTTTATAAAACTGCCGCATTTTTGTTTATTATTCATTCCTGAACCGGTTTTGCACACAATATTTGCTTGCTTTTTTATATTTTTTTTAAAATAAGTGTTCTATAAGAGAAAAACTGGATTTCAGCAGATTCTTTATCCAAACACGCACCTCTATGTTTTTTTTATTTTTTACACAATACGACGTTTTAATACATATATCGATTTTTAATGCGACATACGGTACTTTAATACTAATTTTTATTCAATGCTTTACTCGCTGGCGGCCATGATGTCTTCAGACAAATTGGGCGAAATATGTTTGGTATTCCGACGGTTTTATACTACGATTGAACCATTTTTTAAAATAATTTTTTGAGTCAACCAAAAGACTCTCGGGCAACGCCGTGTAGAGACAGCTAGTTAATTATAAATTGATATAAAATAGAAGTTGTTTTTATCTATCTAGTTTATAACTAAGTTAGAGTATTTACAACGTTCTTGGAAGTAGAAGCAGACACCAATGAATGGTGTGTAATATTTCTTAAATGAACATTTATGAAAGATTTTTGTTTGTTTGTCTGTCTGTTTGTTTATACTAATGGTTTACCACTTACCAAGGCCAAAAGACACTCGAGAATAAGGGTAAACGAGATTGCCAGTTGGATGATGGAACAGTACTGTGAAAGGATTGAGAACGATGTTTGATTAATTCAGAGGACGACTCGAGGGATATTTGTTGACATTGGACTTGAAAACGATCATGTTGTAGGGAAGCAGTTCCACGAGTGGGAAGTTCTTAGAAATAAATTCTGTTCATTTTTAATTTATTATTTTTGCATGTTCTAAAAGTAGAATTTTGATAGACGACCAATATTTATACTATTGGTTGGATGTGAAAATAGAGGGAAATCATAGCTGTATCGCCAAATTGACTGATGATAGTGTAAATATTTAAGGCCACTTGAGAAATGTTTGACTGCTTACATGTCACAAGGAAAGGAAGTTTAAACAATAAGCCCCGCCTCCTAAATGTAGAAAATGTATTAAAAAATGGGAAGGGTGTTTTCCGCTCCTATCCTAAAAGTGTTACAAAAATTAGAAGGTTTATTTGTCTCCAACCCAGATTTAGTGTGTAGATTATTCTACCATATAAAAGATTATTCTGCCATATAAAAGATTATTCTGCCATATAAAAGAACCATGGGCTAATTAGTACCATGCGAACGTAACAGAATTTTATAATCTACAAGGCCTCTCTAAAAAATATCCGATCTTTACTTTTTCCGTGCGAAATAGAGATGATAGGGTGGCGCCACTTTACACAGTGAAGGGAGATACCTTCATGTGCATGTGTGAATTTTATCATCGCCTTCCTGCGCGTTTGTCGCTGCCTGTCGGTCGTTGAGTGAGGTGCTACACAACGTGTTCGTCGGTCTACCGATTCTCTTAAGATGACTGAACGTGTTGGGCAAAGGTACTGCATCAAATTTTGTTAAAAGCTTGGTGATTCTCAAAGCAAAACAATTCGTAAGATTCAGCAGGTGTTTGGAGAGAATGCGATGAGTGTAACACAAATTAAGAAGTGGTTCAACCGATTCAAAAGTGACCAGCGTTCTGGCAGGCTCCAAACTGCTCCGAGTGCAGCTGTTGTTGAGAGGGTGCGAAATTTTATGATAGAAGATCGTCGTTTAACCGTGCGGGAGATCGCCCAAGAGGTCAGAGTGAGTAAAGATTCTACACATGCAATTTTGCGTGATGATTTGAACATGCACAGAGTGGCTGCGAAATGTGTACCTAGGTTGTTGTCGCAGGAAAAAAGGACCTCCGTTTTCAAGTTGCACAGGACCTTCTGGAAACTGCCAAAACGGATCCTGGGTTTCTGAACACCGTGATAACAGGAGATGAGTTATGGGTGTACGGATACGACCCATAAATAAAAAGACAGTCGTCGCAATGGAAGCATCACGAGTCTCCAAGGCCAAAAAAGCGCGACAGGTGCGAAGCAAAATCAAGGTGATACTGACTGTCTTCTTTGATATGGAATTGTGCATCATGAATACGCACCGGAAGGACAAACTTACAAAGGAATACCATCAAGATGTTCTCCGGCGTCTCCGTTACGCAGTTCGGCGCAAAAGACCAGACATGTGGACTGCGAAAAACTGGCAACTGCATCACGACAACGCCCCGCACATTCATCCGAATTGATCCAATATTGCTTGGCATAACATGGAATTCCAGTTGTTCACCAACCTCCCTACTCTCCAGACATGGCTCCTTGCGACTTCTGGTTGTTTTGAAAATTGAAAACGCTACTGAAAGGTTCCCGTTTTTAGACTAAAGAAGAGATAATGCGGAACGCAACGACGGAGATGAACACCATTCCAAAAGATAACTTCCAGAGGTGTTTTCGGATACTTTTTAGACAGACCTCGTATATAATAATAAGCCACTTCATGTTTGTACCTACGTTATCACCATTCACACACATTTTTTTAAAATTAGATCGGCCGATCAGCAAAGATAGTAATTGATGATCAATCTGATATCACTAAATTTAAAAAAAATCCGATTTTAGCCATTTAAAAATAAATTGTTCTAAAATTAGTGTGTGTCGTCCTGTCGACTAAACAAGTACAATTTTAAATAAATACATTTCAAAAAGCGACATTCGTTTTATTGGTTTAGAGAATATTTAGCTCACAATTATTTTTACGGTAAAAAGACAAAGAATATTTATTGTTTTCAAAAGTATTACATTACTACATTTTTAAATAAATAAAAAAAGAAAATATGAAGAAACATATTCGTTTTATTTATTTAAAGAATATTTAGCTGACAATGACAATTACTTTGACAGAATAAGAAAGAGACATTTTTTCTCAATAGTATTGACACTGACAGACAAGTATTATTATTAACAGTAAATTTTACAGATTTATGTAGAAAACACTATGGAATTTCCACGGGGTTCCAGATAGAGATTATTGTTATATGGATTAAGAAAAAATGTCAGATTTTAAAACATGTTTAAACGTTTATGCTCAATTGTTAGAGAGGTGCAGTTTGATAAGTTAGTGTGATTGAAAATCTTTCTTCCTGTTCAAAAATTCGAAAAAAGAGATTTAAAGAGGATTCGTTTGACTGAAGACAGCTCGAAAAATGAGATATTTAGACGTTAACCCCCTGCTAAAAATTCTACAATATTTTTCTATAATTTGAAAGTGTGGTGCTTAATCGATAATAATCAGAATATTTTAACAAGTAAATTGAATAAGAACAGTTTTAGAGAAGCAATGTCGTTTGCGTCAATCATTTTTTTAAATAACCAATAAAAACGGGTTTTATTGTTAGTAAAGTTGTCTTCTTAGAATATTTTATTCCAATGTATCAGATAGATATCGTGATTTGTATTGTTATCAGCATGCTGCCACATTTGGGGAGGTGCTGTTCAGGTCACTCTTTATTACTTTGACAATCTAGTGATGGATGATCTCTTCCCTATGCCTCCTTTCTCGCAGAACAGACGTTGCTAGTCTCTATCTACTCTATCGTTATTTTCAGGCAGGTACTCGACTAAACTAAAATCTCTGCCCTCCCCCCGCCTGTGAAATATTCGCCGCAAAAACTCGTCTCGCTACAACCACTATAACGAACTTTCCTTTCTTCCTCTGTGTACCTAAAATCAAACTGAACTTCCATGAATAGAGTTTCTTTTCAAGAACTTCTCATCTGTAGAACACAATACCTCGGGACTGCTTTCCAGCTGACTACAACATGGCCGTTTTAGAGACTAATGTTAACAAATAGTTATCGAAACGTCCTCATAAATAATCAAATTCTGTCCATTCCACCCATCGTTTTTCAATCCTCTCATAGTATTGTTCATCATCCAACTGATAATCTCATTAATCCTTAACCTCGAATAGTTTTTGGCCTTGGTAAGTAGGGACTCATCCGCATAAAAAAAAATGTTCACAAGATCTATGTGGTGTTGTGCAAGACACGTGAGATGTTAAACCCATCTAGTTGCACAGGCGAACTGACTGAGAAGAAACAATTACGTACACTATCCATTCGCGCGGCCAAACTCTAAACAAAAGTTGGCAGACATCAGCGTTAGAATCTTAACAATAAAATACATTTGCTCGAAAACCCCGTTTGCACTAAGCGCTATAAGAATGACTGCTTAAAAATCTTCAGTTATGCTTGGTCAACTTTTTATTTTAAAGTTTTAGAAGCGATTTACATTTCCTATCGAATAACCTTCATTATTTGATAGAGGTATAATGCGGCAGCAAGCCGTCTTTCGGACACATCCCGTTAAAAGCTACGAACATTGAGTGTCATCATACGAATGCGTTCTTGGTATGCGATGCTATGCAAGAATTGGGTGTCTCTATCCAAGCGCTTCCGGCCAACATTGCAGCCATTACTAAGTAATAAATATTTTCTCAGCTTGAATGTTTAACTTCTAAACACACCCAGAAGTATAGTAGAAAGTGGACCTTGGGTTTACTTTTGGCAACCTCGTAACTCTCGCTTCCATTATTTTGTCCTTTAGTCCTCACATTCCATTAGCGATGTTTCTGACAAAGGAGGGATAATTGTTGTTTTCGAGTTTGAAATCTATCTATCTAACACTTATCATTGCCTAGTTTTTGACCTTGAAGTAGTATTTTTTTAGCTCCTTACATCAAGTGGATTTATGCCTTGTCTGGGGCGACTTCCATGTAAAAAAGAAAAACGTTATGTGACTGTATTAGAAGAAAATACTTCAAGAGAAGATTTTTAGTCTGAATTACTAATGTTTCATGACTTTTAACTCTGTTTTTGTGTTTGCATTTATCGAGAATCGACGAGCTGTACACACGAATGTTCCTCATTTGAGTGGTGTGTGCTTCATGCTGATTAAAATGTCGCCGGGTGAAACTATTTTCTTTTAAATGGTGAGTAATTCGTAGAGCTAGAACAGTGGTAGTGTCACTAATGTAAAAGTGAATCAATTTGGACTTTTATAGACAGAACGAATTGGTTCATTATTATTAGAGTTACTAAAAAATATAAGAATTGGTTCATTATTATTAGAGTTACTAACAAATATAAAAATTGGTTCATTATTATTAGAGTCACTAACGAATATAAAAATTGGTTCATTATCATTAGAGTTACTAACTAATATAAGAATTGGTTCATTACTAAATGTAAGAATTGGTTAATTATTATTAGAGTTACTGAAAAATATAAAAATTAGTTCATTATTATTAGAGTTACTAAAATATAAAAATGGGTTCATTATTATTAGAGTTACTGACCAATATAAAAATTGGTTCATTATTATTAGAGTTACTAAAAAATATAAAAATTGGTTCATTATTAAATGTAAGAATTGGTTCATTATTATTAGAGTTACTGAAAAATATAAAAATTAGTTCATTATTATTAGAGTTACTAAAATATAAAAATAGGTTCATTATTATTAGAGTTACTGACCAATATAAAAATTGGTTCATTATTATTAGAGTTACTGAAAAATATAAAAATTGGTTCATTATTAAATGTAAGAATTGGTTCATTATTATTAGAGTTACTGATAAATATAAATATTAGACAATTATTATTAGAGTTACTAAAATATAAAAATGGGTTCATTATTATTAGAGTTACTGACCAATATAAACATTGGTTCATTATTATTAGAGTTACTGAAAAATATAAAAATTGGTTCATTATTAAATGTAAGAATTGGTTCATTATTATTAGAGTTACTGATAAATATAAATATTAGACAATTATTATTAGAGTTACTAAAATATAAAAATGGGTTCATTATTATTAGAGTTACTGACAAATATAAAAATGGGTTCATTATTATTAGAGTTACTAAAATATAAAAATGGGTTCATTATCATTAGAGTTACTGACACATATAAAAATTGGTTCCTTATTATAAGAGTTACTGAAAAATATCAAAATTGGTTCATTATTATTAGAGTCACTAACGAATATAAAAATTGTTTCATTATCATTAGAGTTACTAACTAATATAAGAATTGGTTCATTACTAAATGTAAGAATTGGTTCATTATTATTAGAGTTACTGATAAATATAAATATTAGACAATTATTATTAGAGTTACTAAAATATAAAAATGGGTTCATTATTATTAGAGTTACTGACAAATATAAAAATGGGTTCATTATTATTAGAGTTACTAAAATATAAAAATGGGTTCATTATCATTAGAGTTACTGACACATATAAAAATTGGTTCCTTATTATAAGAGTTACTGAAAAATATCAAAATTGGTTCATTATTATTAGAGTCACTAACGAATATAAAAATTGGTTCATTATTATTAGAGTTACAAATTAATATAAGAATTGGTTCATTACTGAATGTAAGAATTGGTTCATTATTATTAGAGTTACTGAAAAATATAAAAATTAGTTCATTATTATTAGAGTTACTAAAATATAAAAATGGGATCATTATTATTAGAGTTACTGACCAATATAAAAATTGGTTCATTATTATTAGAGTTACTAAAAAATATAAAAATTGGTTCATTATTAAATGTAAGAATTGGTTCATTATTATTAGAGTTACTAACAAATATAAAAAGTGGTTCATTATTATTAGAGTCACTAACGAATATAAAAATTGTTTCATTATCATTAGAGTTACTAACTAATATAAGAATTGGTTCATTACTAAATGTAAGAATTGGTTCATTATGATTAGAGTTACTGAAAAATATAAAAATTAGTTCATTATTAAATGTAAGAATTGGTTCATTATTATTAGAGTTACTGAAAAATATAAACATTGGTTCATTATTAAATGTAAGAATTGGTTCATTATTATTAGAGTTACTGAAAAATATAAACATTGGTTCATTATTATTAGAGTCACTAACGAATATAAAAATTGTTTCATTATCATTAGAGTTACTAACTAATATAAGAATTGGTTCATTACTAAATGTAAGAATTGGTTCATTATTATTAGAGTTACTGAAAAATATAAAAATTAGTTCATTATTATTAGAGTTACTAAAATATAAAAATGGGTTCATTATTATTAGAGTTACTGACCAATATAAAAATTGGTTCATTATTATTAGAGTTACTAAAAAATATAAAAATTGGTTCATTATTAAATGTAAGAATTGGTTAATTATTATTAGAGTTACTGAAAAATATAAAAATTAGTTCATTATTATTAGAGTTACTAAAATATAAAAATGGGTTCATTATTATTAGAGTTACTGACCAATATAAACATTGGTTCATTATTATTAGAGTTACTGAAAAATATAAAAATTGGTTCATTATTAAATGTAAGAATTGGTTCATTATTATTAGAGTTACTGAAAATATAAAAATTGATTCATTATTATTAGAGTCACTAACGAATATAAAAATTGTTTCATTATCATTAGAGTTACTAACTAATATAAGAATTGGTTCATTACTAAATGTAAGAATTGGTTCATTATTATTAGAGTTACTGATAAATATAAATATTAGTTCATTATTATTAGAGTTACTAAAATATAAAAATGGGTTCATTATTATTAGAGTTACTGACAAATATAAAAATGGGTTCATTATTATTAGAGTTACTAAAATATAAAAATGGGTTCATTATCATTAGAGTTACTGACACATATAAAAATTGGTTCCTTATTATAAGAGTTACTGAAAAATATAAAAATTGGTTCATTATTATTAGAGTTACTAACTAATATAAGAATTGGTTCATTATTATTAGAGTTACTAACTAATATAAGAATTGGTTCCTTATTATAAGAGTTACTGAAAAATATAAAAATTGGTTCATTATTATTAGAGTTACTAACGAATATAAAAATTGGTTCATTATTATTAGAGTTACTAACTAATATAAGAATTGGTTCATTACTAAATGTAAGAATTGGTTCATTATTATTAGAGTTACTGAAAAATATAAAAATTAGTTCATTATTATTAGAGTTACTAAAATATAAAAATAGGATCATTATTATTAGAGTTACTGAAAAATATAAAAATTGGTTCATTATTATTAGAGTTACTAAAATATAAAAATAGGATCATTATTATTAGAGTTACTGACCAATATAAAAATAGGATCATTATTATTAGAGTTACTAAAAAATATAAAAATTGGTTCATTATTAAATGTAAGAATTGGTTCATTATTATTAGAGTTACTAACAAATATAAAAAGTGGTTCATTATTATTAGAGTCACTAACGAATATAAAAATTGTTTCATTATCATTAGAGTTACTAACTAATATAAGAATTGGTTCATTACTAAATGTAAGAATTGGTTCATTATTATTAGAGTTACTGAAAAATATAAAAATTAGTTCATTATTATTAGAGTTACTAAAATATAAAAATGGGTTCATTATTATTAGAGTTACTGAAAATATAAAAATTGGTACATTATTATTAGAGTTGCTGTAAAATATAAAAATCTGTACATTATTATTAGAGTTACTAACAAATATAAACATTGGTTCATTATCAAATGTAAGAATTAATTCATTTTTTTGAGTTACTAACAAATATAAGAATTGGTTCATTATTATTAGGGTTACTAGAAAATATAGAAATTGGTTCATTATTAAATGGAAGAATCGGTTCATTATTTTTAGAGTTACTAAAAAATATAAAAATTAGTTCATTATTATTAGAGTGACTAAAAATATAACAATCGGTTCATTATTATTAGAGTCACTGCCAAATATAAAAATTGGTTCATTATTATTAGTCACTGACAATTATAAGAATCAGTTATTAGTATTAGAGTAACTAACAAATATAAGAATCGGTTCATCATTATTAGAGTTACTAAAAATATAAGAATTGGTTCATTATTATTAGGGTTACTAAACAATATAAGAATTCGTCTATTATTATTAGAGTTACTAAAAATATAAAAATCGGTTCATTATTATGAGAGTTACTAATAAATATAAGAATTAGTTCATTATTATGAGAGTTACTAAAAATATAAGAATTGGTGCATTATTATTAGAGTTACTAAAAATATAAGAATTAGTTCATTATTATGAGAGTTACTAAAAATATAAGAATTGGTGCATTATTATTAGAGTTACTAAAAATATAAGAATCAGTTCATTATTATTAGAGTTACTAACAAATATTTAATCGGTTCATTATCATTAGAGTTACTAACAAATATAACGGAGAGCGGCTGATTGAAGTAGATGCAGACATTTGTCGGCGCCGTTCCAAGAGGCAGCGTCTGCTATGCTGTGTGTGTGGGGCGAACCCGAAAACCCTCGTTGCCGACATAAAAAGAAAGAGGAGTGGGAGGAGAAAGGCGTCAGAAAGTGAAATAAGATTTTAATTATTTTATTTGTTCATGCAAATTAGGTTGTTTGCATTCGTTCGATTTACGTTTTAATAAGAGAGCGAAAAGTTAAGAGTCAGTCAGTTTTGTCGTGGATATCGTTCTGAACGCGTATTGGAAAGCGAGCAAAAGAAAAGAGTGCTGGATTTTCTTTCATGTTGATTTGAAAGACGTTTATTTTATATACAGTTGAGAGAGACGGGTTTTTTTTCCTGCCATTTGGACTTGATCTTGGCGACATCTTTATTTAAAGATTAGTTCGTTATTCTTTTTTTTCCTACAGAATTCGTTTATTATTATTAGGGTTAGTAAAGAATATTGAATTGGTTCATTATCATTAGAGTTACTAACAAATATAAGAATTCGTTTATTATTATTAGAGTTACTAACAAATATAAGAATTGGTTCATTTTTATTAGAGTTACTTAAAATGTAAGAATTGGTTCATTGTTATTAGTTACTGAAAATGTAAGAATTGGTTGATGATAATAAGAGTTGCTAGCAAATATAAAAATAGTTTTTTGTCTTGGAGGACACCACCTAGTCACCAATTCTATTCCTATTTCTTTTTAACTACGGTTTTAATTCTTACCCCCACTTAGAGTGGGCGGTCTACACTTAAAAAGGTTTGGGGGCGTCACTAACGTATCCTTTAGCATTTCATTTGATTCTTTATTTTCTGTCAGGGTGTATTTAAATTGACCCACTCCTCATCATAGATAAAATCATTTTAAAAATATTGGGGATATTAGCCCATAGTGTAAATGTGAGATTGTGGTGATAGCGTCTAGATTAAAAGTTTAACCATTTAATGGCTTCGATCAAACTTTTCGGTATTTGTGCCCAATTTGTAAAGTGTTTATATTGCAAATAAAAAGGAAAAGAAAAAACCTTCAGAGACAGCACAGATTCCACTATTTCCTTGTCTCCAAGGAACTCTGTGATCATTTCTTCACATATCAACTCCTATCTGATGCCTTTTTCCAAGACCATGTTTCCGGCTCGATTTATTTTTCTGTCTAGCAACAGAACACTTTTGTAGTTTTGTCAATTTTAACAGCTCGCAAATTTGGCTGTGACTAACGCTGATTCTTCGTTCAGCAATCGACTTAGCCAGCTGCTCCCGCTGATGTTTCCAGCTACTTCATCCGGCTGCAACTTATACCTTTATTCCTGCTCTATTCTCCGGTTGCTTTAGACCAGCAGTTCCCGCTGATGTTCAGACCACCTCATCCGGCTGTTAACTACCTCCACCCGACCGGCCGTCAGCTCGACCAGCCAATTAAACGAGCAGAGAAACCAATACTGGCATTTCATTCGTCCAGGAAAACATTGTCCTTTTCAGAATAAATGTACTTTTCCACACCTCATTACGAATTGTGTGATTCTACCTGTCCTTTTCAGGACAACTTACCCAATTAACTTTCAATGCATAACCATTTACTTTTCAGTCTTCTCAGCAGTCATCCAACCTTGGTGCAACGTCCACGAACTGTTTCTCTGACCTCGGTGTACACCCTCTGTCAAAAAATGCCTGAAAATTATCTTTCGCTGGTATTCGCACGAATATTCATATAACTATAAAATAACGTCTGAATCAATGAAGTTTAAAAAAAAAAAACAGAAATAAGATAGAAGGAAAATTGGAAAGTTTTATTAAAAAGAAAAACGAAAGAAAAACCGTATAAATCAGTATAGAAGATAGAAAAATAATTCCCTAAATACTTGAAATGTATTTGTTCGACAGATTTTACTTGTAACTTTTGTGTGACAGGATGGATATATATATATATATATATATATATATATATATATATATATATATATATATATATATATATATATATATATATTATTCAATCAAAAAATGAAAAAGAGGACGTGTGAAAAAGATTATTATTATTAAATCATTATTTGTAGCCCCATTTCGGCAGGGGCCTTTAATGAGAAATTATACAAGCCGTCTATACTAAGCTATAAAGGAGGGTTGCCTACTACTCCTGCCATGACCGAGGCAGTACGCGTTTCGTATACTCCGTGTGTAGAGGGTTGGTCGTGTCGTCCAGTGATGGTCGTCTCAGTTCGATGAATTCTTTCTTCTCTGTTGTCGTCTGTTATCTGCAATAAAAGCCATGTCGCCCCGAAGACAAACTCTTCTGTTGAATTTAATTCATTTATTAAAGCGTTGTTATTTCATCTGGGGGAAATTCACCACGCCGAGAGAGATGGTAGAGAGCAAATCCTACTTTATCGTAGTTAGTTATTAATGTTTTCTTAACTATTTATAGAGAGGGGGAAAGGATTCTCGCGCTTGTCTTCCCTGAAGGGAAATATTCCGTATCTTTACATTGTGAATCGCATGTCCTCTCAGTTCGCTCTCTGAATCAGACTGACTAAACCCTCGCTTCTCACAAGAGCGAGTTACGTCACAGATCCCTTTGTTACCCACGCAGGGCCCGCGAAGTCACAGAGCCTCTCGCAGGTGTAGACTGACCCTTGATCCGAGGTCTCGTCACACGTAACCTTGTCACGTCTGCCATCTCCGACTGTAAGAACAAGCCCTGTTCTGCACTGGACTGCCCCGCGTTAATTCGCGCAAGTCAAACCCGATCTCCAACAGACACGTCCATTCCCACAGGGGCATTATCTAACAGCAGGAGGAGGAAGACGGACTCAAAGTTGTAGAAGTTATCCGTTATCATATTGATTTAGGTTCATTTCGATTGGAATCGATCTGGCAGATGATGTAGGGATATTATAAAACCCTGGTCTTTGAA
>OY744522.1:146548666-146566166 GCA_963556195.1 Sepiola atlantica
TCCACGACGCCCATTCGCGGAGAATTCCCACCAGCTCTTACTCTCAACACCCGGTGACATCACAAAACGAATCTGGTTCAAACATCGCTAGACGGAGGAATGGCAGGCAGCAGAGCAATCAAGGCTGCACAGATTCGTGGAGGAGCCGGAGGAACTACCGGGCATGGACTTCTCTCGCTGGCAATGGACAATGCTCAACCGCCTTAAGACCGGTATCGGCCGTTTCGCCGCGACCATGAAAGTATGTAGCTCAGGGACTCGGTTGTCTGCGACTGTGGTCACCCTGAACAGACAGTCGACCATATCATCGAATCTAGTCTAAAACACCGACCACCTAACGGCGAAACCGGCATAGCTGCTCTAGACGACGAAACGCTAGCATGGCTTTCCTCAACCGAGCTGGTGATCTGACAGCGGGATACTGAAGCAAATGAAAGAAGGCGTACACACATTATAATTCAGACACGTAAAATACAAGAACACTTCGCTGTCCTGATATTTCTGAAAATTAATCGAGGATGGAAAAAACCCAATTATTAGATGGAATATTATCAGAAAAGCCAGAATCTGTTGATCACTTAACTCACCCTGTTGTGTGCCTTTGTGAGAAACTGGAAATTATAAGGTTTAAATACAGGGAAAATTACTTAATGTTAGACAAGAAACGGCTCTGAATTGCAGACATTTCAAGGAACATACACTGAGCAGATTTTGAATTACAAACATTTCTGTCCACTAATAGCTGGAATTACTCTGCTCCCAACCCTACTATCATACTACCTTTTGTTTTATTTCATTTTTATTTTATTATTTTATGTTAGTTTATGTTACTATATCTTACTTTAGTGTAGGTTCTGATTCAGTTTATTTCTCTCTTTATTTTTCCTTATTTTTCTTTGTTTCCTATGTTATATTTAACCTTTATGTTTATATATTAATCTATTTTAGTTTATTTAATGCTAGATTGTGTTTATTCACCCTAGACTTAGTCACTGTATAGTAAACTAATATTTGGGGTGTATTTTATTTGTTTGCTTTTGTAATGTCTGCTTTGTGTTTGTTCCTTGAATTAATACTAGCGCCGGTCCAAATGTAATCAAGTTGAATTAGGATTATTAGATATGATGGGTGCTGTGGGATACTGGGCAGGAAATGTTATTATTTTGTGGAATCAAACAAAAAGGTATAGAAGTAGAATGACATGTATGGGCGTTTATATAAAATAAATTTACAAGTTGAATATCGGTAGATGTATTCCTTAATCAATAGTCCTTGTATTTCGTAAGAACGGCGTGTATACGTGAGGAAGTTGAGTAGATGTATACCCTTGCGCGGGGTGGACATAAGAATGTGTGTGGGTGTTATGTATGTAAATATGTATATGTATGTATAGAGATATGGAAACTTAGATAGAGATGTATTTTTCGATAGAAATATGTGGATACTAACCAGGATATATATATTATATTGTATGAATGAGTATGTATAAGGTTGCGGGTTTTATTTAGTAACGTAATTCTGGGCTATATATATATGTATATATGTGAATAAAGGCTGTTTGTATTTGCATTTAGGTTTAATTATTTGGTTTACGGAAATAGGTGTGAACATATATAAAGATATACATATATATATATAAAGATATACATATATAAAGATATACATATATATATAAAGATATACATATATATATATATATATGTGTGTGTGTGTGTGTGTGTGTGTGTGTACGTATAGCCGTGTGTATGTATGTACGTATATGTATGGCCATATATATATATATATATATATATATATATATATATATATATATATAAATGTTTGTAAATATGTGCGCATATGAATAAAGTTAATATATAGGTAATGTCGGAACGATATCCGATAACCGTAGGCCTTGTTAAGGGTTAATTTGGTACTTTTACGAGCGCTAGCACGCATAGAATTATACTTAGGCAACCATGAAGATGCTTTCGAGTAGGATAATAAAATGTATAAAAGGAGTTGAAAGCGGTTAAACATACTCAATAAACTATAATGATTAAAAGTAAAAGAAACTCAGTCGCGTGAATATGTAATTGGATACGAATCTTGCCTGTTTATTTATACATCCATCCTTTTACAACCGGTAAAATATACATGATAAAGAAATTTGTTATTTGTTATTTAATTTTTCTGGAGGTCTGCGGAAGCTGGTTCTCGCGAGAGATAGCAGCTGAAACATATATGCACATATGTAACCAATAATGTTTGTATAAATAAAAATGTATACTATATATATATATATATATATATATATATATATATATATATATATATATATATATATATATATATAAACATTTGTTTTATCTACATACGTATACGTTTCATCCTTTTGGGAATTGTCAGTGTAGCGATGATTATTCATACCGGTTGCAGGACTCGAAACTCCGGAACACGAGTCATGTTTTTAACTCAAATTCCGGCGCTTTAGCCCACACGGCCACTATAACCAACCTGATAAATCGGCGAGAGATTTAACTTATTAAAGGCAGCTGTCGTCAAAAGTGTTCAACTACTTAAGGAACATGCATTAAAGCTACGATGAAGCATGTGTTAATACTCTTCACTACAGTTCCTAGCCTAGATTGGTGGGCGACAAATAATATATATATATATATATATATATATATATATATATATATATATATATATATATATATATATATATATATTATTGACGCTTACGCGCGTGCATCGATTCAATTAAAATTTGATAACATGATATAACTAGAAATTTGACGCCGGCAAACTTTTTTATCTATTAAACATTTTGTATCTCGTTTTATTTTTAATGTTTTGAGGGGTGCTAGTTTGGGGACATACCTCCTAAATTGTAAAGTTTACGAAAAAGATAATAATGTGACCCCGTTACTCACCTCGTTGCCAAGAATTAATATTCTATAATTCATAATGATCGGTTTATTAGTTTAGGAGTGAATCCTGTATATAGAAATATATAAACCTATACACATACCTAACTTTACACATATATATATATATACTAGCAGGACCCGTGTCCCGGTGTTGCTCGGGGGAAATAGAAAAGAATTATTTAACTTGAAAAAAGTAACTTGCTATTTTCATTTATAATTTGACTTTGTTTTCTCTTCTCGGTCAGAGGAGAAATCTTTCTAGACTGCAACAATTTTTAAGAAATAGTGTATAATCGACAATTATTAAAATCGAGGTAAATATTTGCCTATAAATGATCTCAATGGTGTTGCCGCCGCGGTATTATCACATCTACAAGATTTTAATATCATTTCCATCACTAGAACAAATACAGTAACTGATATCGTACATCCAGCTGCAATACCAACTTATAATCTTTGTCACTCTGTTATATACGTTCCCCTTGCAAATCTCATCTTGAACAAATCATAATACTTCCTCACCATAATTCTCACTTCTTTAGGGATCCAAAAGAAGTACATTGCCTGATCTATAAAGGCATGTGGCACTGACCGGTATGCGTTTGCAAGATCAAGCCATACTACTGACAAATCTCTGTTGTTGTTTTTAGCTTCCTGTATTTCATTCCATATGTAAAAGACATGTTCAACGCGTTAAGGGATACTAGGTATACCTGCCTTCTGATTTGATTCATCAATATATCCGTTTTCTGTTGCAAATGTTATGATTCGTTTAGAAAGTACTCCAAACAATATTTTTCCGTCGGATACAGGTTGGAATTGTTCTAGTTCTTTTGATTCCGCCTCGTTTTGGGATATAAATTCCTCCCTATATTCCACGTCTCGGCAACATCTCCTTCTCTGCACATTTCTCGGATTAGCAGAAGCAATCTCAATCTCAATTTTGAACAGTATTTATAAACTGTATAACACATGTCGTCGTTTCCTGGCATACTCTTTGCTCTGGCTTTCTTTACAAAATCGTCTACTTCTTTCTTTCTCAAGTCTTCCATGTTGAATTTTCTCCCTGGTGCCATCGATTTCTTTAGACCATTAATCTTTGGCAATTCTTCGCTACGCTTTGTATCTGTGTACATTTTTTTTTCAAGTGTTCCTCTAGTTCCTCTTTCGAGTATTCTAGCTTTCTGCTTTTGCTTTCATCAAATGACGTTTTTGCAAACCTGTATGGATCTTTCACAAATTATTTGCGACACTTGTTCTTTTCTCTTTCCCGTTCTGCTCTCCTTTCCTCCCGCATCAGCTCTCTGTGTCTCTTCTTTATTTCTTCATAAAACACTTTTAATCCTTTGCATGTTCTTTTGCTTTAACCCACTGATCTTAATCTTTTATTTTCCTTTTTCAATTCATTGATCTTTTTATGTCTTCTGGATGTCCTTTCCTTATTAGCTTTATTCTCTTTCTTCTGTTGCTCTAACCCGAATCGTTTTTCTCTCTCTTCAAAAATTGCCCCCACTAGTTTTTTCTGCTTTTCCTCGGTTGTTCCTTTCATTTTTCCGACTAGCATTCGATCCAAGAGGACAATCAGAGAGACAATCCTTATCTTTTATATATAAAGACTAGCAAATAAATGCTCCCTCCGGTTTTATTTTTATAATGTTTGCCTATTTTTTTTATTATCACTTATGTTATAATTCATGTTTTGAAACATGACGTAAATCATAAATCTATTACGTCACGCCAAAGCTATAATTATTTTGTTATGGTAATGTTTTAAGATCTATTTATAAGAAAGTGTAAATAGCTCAGTTGGTAGAACGTCAGACGGGTGATCTGAAGGTTTCGACTTCCGGTATGAAACCCGATTTATTTGTTGGGAATTTATTAGTTAGTATCAATGCAATATTTTCCATTTCTAAAAGAAGTCGAGATATTCGTTTGAAAAATCTAGCTGACAGACACACAAACACAGAAAGTGGCCATTATATTATGAGTGAATTATTTACGCGATGTTGTGGGGTTTATATCGAGACAACGTATTGTGAACTTTTAATGTATTGTAGCTGTTATATAACTACGGTCTATTTTCTTTTGCACTAGCGTGTTCTCACTCACGGAGTGATTGATATTCTGTCCGGTCAGAACACTTTTGTGTGGGAGGCGCTTCCACCATTTTTTCCCCACTCTTTTTCACCAGTTAGTTTTTAAACGTCAAGTTAACAAGACGTCATATGCCTGTCTCGCCATTAGCCACGACTTTGGCGAGGCGAGATGAAAGATCCAGACTCAGACTCAGTTTTATAGTGCATACATATCTAGTGACTCAATATATTGTTGTATTCTTGTCTTCATAACTCTATCTCGGCCATATCTGTTATGTTGACGAAACTGTATGAATAAAATTGATTTAAATTGTAGATGTTTGTCCTTATAATCAAACCCTGGTAACCCGTTTTTACTTCATACCCCGCAAAGCCAGAAGGATGGATATCTATGCCGTAACCCTTTCCTCATACCATTCACGACTCTAAACAGGACATTTCTACAGAATAACTCGGTAACTACGAGTCTGCCTCTTCAATGCATAAACATTTTACTTTGTTTTTACTTACTACAAACGGCAACTTCACATGTGTGACCCGAGAGATATCACTGAGATGTTTTATTTTGGGGGCAATAAAAAATAACAGCAACGGTGGGAAAAGGGGGTAGGTGTCAATAAATATGTAATGGCAGAGTGTTGCTAACGGCGTGGATTGCAGCTGTGGCGGGAATAAGAGCACGCCTGTTAGACGCGCGAAACTTTACACTTGAGTGCAGATGCGAAACAGGCGCGCGCACACAGACACATACGTACAGAGACACACACACATACACTAATACATCCCTACAAGCATTTGTTTGTGAACATCGGACTGTTAAAACCTTTTGTATTCAATTTTAATTGCTTCTTCTGACTATTAAAGTATACAATTTGTGGTAGCGTGGATCCTGGCTTTAATAGGATATAGATGACTGTCGTGTCTTTAAAATCTACAAAGATCAACGCTGGCAATTAAAAAGGTTATAAGTGACAAATGACAAACATGGATATGTATGCATGTTATGCATAACTGAGACTGACCATTCTTGCCATTCGTTACTTATAACCTTTTCAATCGCCAGCATGGGTCTTGGTGGATTTTTTAAGACGCGACAGTAGTCTATATCCTATAAAAGTTAGGATCCACACTACCATAAATTGGTGACCCCGACGTGATATTGTGTTGCTAATAATATGTTGGTTTTTTGGGTCGATTTGACGAGTCTGATATTCTGCTTGTGTTGTCTCTGAAAGAAAACACAGGAAAAGAGTAGCTTATACAAACTAGTAACGTTTTACGTCCTTTCACATCGCATCTCTACCTTCCCATAGTTTAATATACTTCATATTTAAATTCTCAAAGTAATAGCATTAACTCGTGTAACCCCCGACCTTCTTCAGGTGCGTCTTATTGAACTCGGGGATCTTTACGTTGAACTCGAAGATCTGTACAGAATTTAGAAATGAACCATTTATTTAATCCACGAGACTCCCGGAAGACTGTCACTTAGAGCTGATTATCACTTAACACTTTTATCCGTTGCTCCACAGGTCCTTGGGAGGAAACGGAATTTTACTAAAATGAAACTGTGGCCTTTATCATTTATTTTAAAATCTCATGACGTATCCAGATATTACGGAAATTTAAACATTCTCCAATGAAATACTTTGCAACGTGTGAATATAAGTCTTCTTTAATTTTGTGTCTTCAAAATATATTTTCAAATTATGTATTTCTGTAGCGCGCATCCTGGCTTGGATAGGATATGGATGATTGTCGCTGGCAATAATGTGAAAATGTGTCGAATGAGAAAAATGGACAAGAATGCATGTTATGGATAAAGCGTTCACCATTTAGCAAGTGCTATATTCACCAAAAGATGTTCTGAATGAAAAAGAAGAAAGTATGATTAACGAACAAATATATGTATATCAATATAAAGTCACAGTGGCGTGAAAGATATCTTGAGTGATTAAATTGTTCATTTAGAAAAGTTAAAAGATCTCTTGTTTGCAATGTTCGCAATTTGGAAGCTGACACGAGTGTTAGAAGTGTGTGCGTCTATATGTTTGTTTTCTGTTAGTGTGAATGTGCGTGTGTGAGTTCATAAGATATTATGCGTATGTGGCCTTTGTCAGTGTGTGAATATGTGTGAACTTCTGTGTGCGTGATTTGACTATTCGTTCGTGGGAATAATTTCCATTGGTTAAAAATGTCGAGTTTGCACATCTATGTGAAATCATGTTGTTGTTTTTTTGTTTCGGGCAGACGTATCACGAAGCTATTGATTTGACTGCATTCCATTTTCCTTGAAACAAAAAAGAAGAAAGAGTAAACAAAACGAATAGAAAAGGAAAAAGAGTAGCTTATAAAAGCTAGTAAGTTTTACGTTAGCCCACATCGCATCTCTACCTCCCCACATTTTCCCTTATCTACGCCAGCCATAGCTGTGCTATTATATGCCGCCAGATCTGTAGTGTTGCGTGAGTTTGATAAACGAGGACAGATAAAGGCATGATCCATGGTTTGAACAGAATTTCCAAATTCACATGTGGACAATTTAACTGGCCGTTTTTAATCATCCGACTGTTAAGAATCTTCCATTCCAGCCATGTTGATGCACTAATCGAAGTTTCTTTAGCTGGGGGCATTCGTATATTTACAGGGTGTCCGTAATGTCTGGACACATAGGTTAAAAAAGAAATCAGTTGGAATTTATTTGCTTCCAATTGCAGCAAGGTGTAGTGCAAGGCCGGAATCTGGGGGAACTTAGCTACCACGAGGGGGGGGGACTCTAGTCGGTTGCAAAAGATAACCAAGAATGCACCTGCCGATATTCCCCAGTAGAGGATCGGAAATTAACCACCATCCCCTCCCAAAAGAGGAGATAAAGTCTGGGAGGATGAACCTTCTAAGACCGAGCCGACAAAGGAGGGTCTAATGATGCAAATCAGTCCCTAGGTTGCCAGAATGATGCCAAGGCGAATCAAGGCTGGTATGACAAAAGGCTAATATTCAATTATCCATGTGTGTCCAGACTTTCCAGACACCCAGCATTGGATATGCTTTGCTCTTTTTCCAAAAATGGGCAGTTCCTCGTCCTTGAATGCACAGAAAATACTTGCGTTCCAAAGAGCACACAGAGTTTATCGCTGGTTAACTTGAACCTTTTCACTCTTATAGAGACTTCTTGTCACTAGCAATCCTGGCCTATGACGTATAGGTTTGTTTATGTTGGTAGGTCTTAATCATCCAGTGATTAAGCGACAGGTGTTCATCAGAGCTGAGCCAAGTTTCCTCGCATGAGAAAATCTTTTCAACACGTGGCAGGCATATTCTTCTGCGATGTAACATCAGGAAAGGGCGGTAATTCATAGAGTGCGTGCTGTAGCTCTCCATTTTTAATTTGTCTTTTTTCACAAGATGTTATGGCGAGAGTTGACTTTTGCTTTGGTGTTTTAAATGTGGTCCTTAAATGACAGCGTGCGGTTCAATGTAATCTTAGAAGCTGCAGTGGACCAGTGGTGTTTTAACTCACACTAATACATCTTATAAATTTATGAAAATCATGGAAATAATTCTTTTATAATTATGGGAAGCCTTCGTAAGCTATGATATTGTACATTTTTTCAGCACTCTTGAACTCTCGCCCAGTTAAATAATACTAAACCAGCAGTGGTCATCCAGATACGCAAAATACTCTCGATGTTGCTAGTCTTTCTCTGCTCTATCGTTATTTTCATGGTAGGTGCTCGACTGAGCTCCAATCTATGGTTCACCCCTGTAAAAAATTCACAACAAAACTCGTCTAGCTGCAATCACTGTAAATAATTTCCCTCTCCCCTTCTGTGTACCTAAAACTAAACAGAGCTTCCATGAACAGAGTGTCTTTCCAAGAACTGCCCGTCTGTAGAACACAACACTGCGGGCTGCTTTCCAACTGACTACAACATAGTCGTGTTCAAGTCCAATGTAAACAAATTCTTGTTGAGCCGTCCTTTTGAATAATCAAATTCTGACCAATTTCAACCATCGTTATCAATAATGACAGGGTTATCTCACCATCCACCAAACAAACTCATTAACCTTTATCCTCGAGTGGCCTTCTGGCCTTGATAAGCTGTGACCTTTTAGTAAAAAAATGTCTCCTATCCTATTCGTTCTTGCTCGTCCCTTTCACACTTTTTTTCTCTTTGTTCTTTCTTCTGCTCCTGGCTTCTTCTCGACATTCACTTTTTTTATCGTTTATTTTTATTGAACACACTTACGAACGCCTGTTTTATCGTCCCTTATTTAAATCTATATTTGTATATTCTATCTCTATACCCCTATTGTCACTGCTAATTTAGTATCACGTAGGTTTACAATGAAAGCTGAGGCAAGCATAAAAATAGGTTATCTCACCTAATCTTTGGGTGCTGATTTCAGATACGATGTCCATTTTCACTTATCACCTTTAATTATTTAGACATATATGTATACATGTAGGCATAAACCTAAATGATTGAAATATCTCGGTTAACCCCCCTCCCCCTTCTGACACCCTACTGTAGTATGCTGTGTATATATTGCATTGTACACATGGGAGTAGTATTTAATTCTGCCAATGCTTTCTATGCATACAATATTGTTCTGTAATTTGGCATTTTTAAATATTGTAATAATAAACACATTGTATTACGAATAAATGAATTTTAGTAAAAACACGAAATCTGAAATAGATGTGATAGATGAAAATAGAAAATTTGAATTCACCAAATTAACCCTCAAATGCTTTATTTTTTATATTGGCTTAAAAAAGTGAAAAACGTTTCATAATGTAAAGTAGTATAAGTGATTTTTGAAAAACAAAATATTTATTGAACAAAAATAAATAATGTTGCAAATGTGCAACAAATGGCATAAAATTTTACGTTTGTTATACATGTAAAATGTTACGCCATTTGTTGCACATTTGCAACATCATTTATTTTTGTTCAATAAATATATATTTTTTCCCAAAAATCATTTATACTGCTTTATATTATGAAACGTTTTTCACTTTATGACTCTCTAGTGTATTATGATTATTTAGTGTCATTATAGTGTTTTGTTATAACACTACAACAACACTAAATAATCATAATACACTAGAGAATCATACAATAATTTTTACTTACCAGTGTAATGACCAGATTTAAAAGTTTAGGCTCTTGAATTAGGCAGATGACACTCGCCTGTGACATCCAAGATACTTATTACCTATTTAGCGGGTGTGCTGATACAACATCATACTAATACCTACTCACACTTGCTCAACTCTTGTTCTTGGCCTTTTGGCTAAGATCAAAGTGTAGTATCTGTTCTGATGGATACTGCACCCCATAGACTGGTATTGTCTTGGCCTTCGGGGCTTGATTTATGCCGGTCTATGGGTCTTGTCCTGTGCAGTTCTAGGAGGTCCACCCTCCCAGGCTTCGCCTCCCCTCTTTGGGGAGGAGTAAGTTTATTGCTTACTGTCTGAGGCGCCCCTACCGGGGAATGCCAACGGGGCTGCCCAGGCAATTTTTAAACCCCACTTTCCCGACCCGACCTTGAGTCATATCTTACTTGTGGGAGTAAGATAAAAACTGGCCTTGTGCCTAACTCCTGGAGAGGAGTAAATCAATACTCACACTTGCCAACAGGCTCGTGGCAGATATGAAACAAGTTGCAGTTTGACACATTTTCGTGGAATATTATATTAAATAGGCATTTTGTTAAAATGTGTCATGTTTGAAACAAAAAGCATTTAAGGGTTCAAATTTTAAAAACACATACACACATTCACATTTTAACTTGTCTTAGACTGTTGATTTGGAATCGTAGCAAATTCATTCCGCTAAAAAAAAACATTTCTGACTTCTTGTTGTACAGGTTCCCCCCCCCTCCCCCCCAAAAGAAAATACCACCCATGAAATCTTTAATAAAATTCACAATCCTTTCTGTAATCCAATCATATTTTGTTCAAATAAACTTCATTTTATGCTTGACTTTCCACCAAGTTTCAGTCAGGAATATCCAACAGTCTTTGTTTTATCACCATTCAATGATATGCGGGTGCACTTTTTTGATCGTCTCATCAGTAGGAAATGTGACCCTGAATGTGTTTCAAACTAACCGGACCATAACTACACAGATTTGTATTTGTGAGATTAGCTCAAAGATAAACAAAACAATTCCGAGACTATTCTTTAATTGAGAAGAGCCATTACAGATCAAATCAGGACAGTGCCAATAGAGAGGTGCATCAGAGTTATTGACAATTTTGCACCTCATATCCAGGTGTGTGCATCATTGAATGGCGATGAAAAAAAAGAAGACTGTTGGGCATCTATGACTGAAACTTGGTGGAAAAGTTATAGACTGGAGCTTATTTGTAACAGATATGGTTGGATTGCAGAAAAGAGTGTAAATTTTATTAACGATTCTATGAGTGGTATTTGGGAGGGAGGAAGGGGAGGTCACCCTTTACTCTGATCTCTATACATTGTATTATACACCCTTTACTCTGATCTCTATACATTGTATTATACACCCTTTACTCTGATCTCTATACATTGTATTATACACCCTTTACTCTGATCTCTATACATTGTATTATACACCCTTTACTCTGATCTCTATACATTGTATTATACACCCTTTACTCTGATCTCTATACATTGTATTATACACCCTTTACTCTGATCTCTATACATTGTATTATACACCCTTTACTCTGATCTCTATACATTGTATTATACACCCTTTACTCTGATCTCTATACATTGTATTATACACCCTTTACTCTGATCTCTATACATTGTATTATACACCCTTTACTCTGATCTCTATACATTGTATTATACACCCTTTACTCTGATCTCTATACATTGTATTATACACCCTTTACTCTGATCTCTATACATTGTATTATACACCCTTTACTCTGATCTCTATACATTGTATTATACACCCTTTACTCTGATCTCTATACATTGTATTATACACCCTTTACTCTGATCTCTATACATTGTATTATACACCCTTTACTCTGATCTCTATACATTGTATTATACACCCTTTACTCTGATCTCTATACATTGTATTATACACCCTTTACTCTGATCTCTATACATTGTATTATACACCCTTTACTCTGATCTCTATACATTGTATTATACACCCTTTACTCTGATCTCTATACATTGTATTATACACCCTTTACTCTGATCTCTATACATTGTATTATACACCCTTTACTCTGATCTCTATACATTGTATTATACACCCTTTACTCTGATCTCTATACATTGTATTATACACCCTTTACTCTGATCTCTATACATTGTATTATACACCCTTTACTCTGATCTCTATACATTGTATTATACACCCTTTACTCTGATCTCTATACATTGTATTATACACCCTTTACTCTGATCTCTATACATTGTATTATACACCCTTTACTCTGATCTCTATACATTGTATTATACACCCTTTACTCTGATCTCTATACATTGTATTATACACCCTTTTCTCTGATCTCTATACATTGTATTATACACCCTTTACTCTGATCTCTATACATTGTATTATACACCCTTTACTCTGATCTCTATACATTGTATTATACACCCTTTACTCTGATCTCTATACATTGTATTATACACCCTTTACTCTGATCTCTATACATTGTATTATACACCCTTTACTCTGATCTCTATACATTGTATTATACACCCTTTACTCTGATCTCTATACATTGTATTATACACCCTTTACTCTGATCTCTATACATTGTATTATACACCCTTTACTCTGATCTCTATACATTGTATTATACACCCTTTACTCTGATCTCTATACATTGTATTATACACCCTTTACTCTGATCTCTATACATTGTATTATACACCCTTTACTCTGATCTCTATACATTGTATTATACACCCTTTACTCTGATCTCTATACATTGTATTATACACCCTTTACTCTGATCTCTATACATTGTATTATACACCCTTTACTCTGATCTCTATACATTGTATTATACACCCTTTACTCTGATCTCTATACATTGTATTATACACCCTTTACTCTGATCTCTATACATTGTATTATACACCCTTTACTCTGATCTCTATACATTGTATTATACACCCTTTACTCTGATCTCTATACATTGTATTATACACCCTTTACTCTGATCTCTATACATTGTATTATACACCCTTTACTCTGATCTCTATACATTGTATTATACACCCTTTACTCTGATCTCTATACATTGTATTATACACCCTTTACTCTGATCTCTATACATTGTATTATACACCCTTTACTCTGATCTCTATACATTGTATTATACACCCTTTACTCTGATCTCTATACATTGTATTATACACCCTTTACTCTGATCTCTATACATTGTATTATACACCCTTTACTCTGATCTCTATACATTGTATTATACACCCTTTACTCTGATCTCTATACATTGTATTATACACCCTTTACTCTGATCTCTATACATTGTATTATACACCCTTTACTCTGATCTCTATACATTGTATTATACACCCTTTACTCTGATCTCTATACATTGTATTATACACCCTTTACTCTGATCTCTATACATTGTATTATACACCCTTTACTCTGATCTCTATACATTGTATTATACACCCTTTACTCTGATCTCTATACATTGTATTATACACCCTTTACTCTGATCTCTATACATTGTATTATACAAATGACGATAATATTTACTTCTATCAGTGCTCTATAGTTATGTTATCCTTTTTATGCAAAATGTGCTTTTAAATATTATATGAAATGCATTATAGTAAAAACTTGACATGTGATATACGTGACAGCAAAAAAAAGGACTATACGTAATAGAGCAAAGTGGTTTAGAAAATTAAGTCACTACGTTAGTAAGTAAAAGAAAACATGTGTACCTCGGAGCAAATCTTTTTTCTTTTGTTTACTTTTCTTTTCTTTTTTTTGTAAACCAGTATTTGACTGGGCTAGCATTCAGGAGTGATGGAGAAAGGAGTAATTTCAGCCACCCGTAACTATAAAAGTCTGACTTTCTACCATATAAATGAAAGTCGTATTTCTGCCTGCTTATGTGTGTGTGTTCGTTTAAAACTCAGAAACTACCAAAAATACACTTATAAAACTTGTGAGAATCCCTTGCGATCTTCCAAAAATACAGCAGCAGCAAAAAACTCAACCGCAGAAACAAGTAATGCGGCAGCAGCAGGAACCAAGAAACTGCAACAATAGTTGGCGCGACAATGCCTGCTGCTACTACCGCTGGACTCTCTCTTCCCTCGTTGACTCCACGATGACCAGCAGGACCTTTTCTTATTTCTTCACAGATATGATTTATTAAATCGAGTTTTGTTAATAAATATTGATTTTTAATTTTGTATGAAGTGTCATTTTTATTTGCTTTTCCTTTAGAACTTTGCATCATCGAATTCCGAGCTAGCTATGGTTAAAATAAATACTATAATATTCATTCCCTTGGGGTCACCGTGGACCAAATTAGTTTATGAGGGGATACGGAAAATACTTTGTAGTAGTTGTTCCTAAAACCACAGTAAAACTAGGTCAAACAGTCAGTCAATTACTGATTACTTTTTCTTCCTTGCTTTCTTTCTTTTTTCTTTTTTCCTATTTTATTGAACCAGTTGCTAAAAAGAGAGATAGAGAAAAAGAAAAGAGCAGACAGTCATGGGGATGGGGGGGGGGTAAAAAGTAACGTGACTTAGGATGTGTGAAGAGAGAGAAGAGAAGCTTTATCTGTTCCCGCCACGTGGCCATGATAGTCTGACATAAATGGTATCTCATTTCATTATTCTGGTAATCTATACGAGTCTTCTAAATTAGGAAATCCATACATACTATATCAAAAATTGTATTATTCGTATCAATTATTTTTAAGGCGAAACATCCATTTTTAGTGGTAATTATTTTTTTAAAAAAACAACACTGAAACTAGGTCAAACATCAAGCTTTCTATTTATTTCTTGTTTTCTTTCTTTATATTATATTGAACCAGATGGCAAAAGAGTAAGAGCGGGACAGTCATGGTGAGAAGTGTGTTCAAAAAGTAACGTGAATGAGAACATGAAGAGAGAGACAGAGAAGGAGAGAGAGAGGAGTTAAGAAAGAAAGAAAGAAAGAAAGAAAGAAAGATGTTACACACACTTTTTGAACTCTTCTATTTTGTAAGCCATGTCTCCGGGCAACGCCGGGTAGCCCTGATAGTTATAAATGAATAATTGTCAAGAAGGAAGATTGAAAAGCTTTCAAACAAAACAAAAAATGACTTGAGTATGAGACGAATGTACTTTCACCCACACACGCGTGCACAAGTGCGTGCACTTTTATAGACACTTCTCCTCCTCTCCCTCTCTCCCTCTCCCCCTCTCTCTCTCTCTTCCTCCCTCTTTCTCCCTGTCACTCACACAACTACACACAATAAAACGAGAGAGAAAGAGAAAGACAGAAAGAAAAAAACATATCAGAAAACACGTTGTTTACTTATTCTGTATTTATTATTAATCTGACGCACACACTAAACTACAAGAAAAGAACTAAAACAGGAAAAGCATGAAAGGTATTACTCCCACCCACCCCACGCCCCCAAACACGTGACATTTAATTTTGACGTGTTTTGTCTAATACAGCATGTGACTTATTCACTAACTCATATTAAAATGCCATATACTAAAGTAGCGCTCTCTGGAACTCAAATGCATTACATTTTTTTACGATCTTCATGCAATGGCGTATTCTTATGTATCGTTCTTATGTATCATTTACGTGTTTCGAGCTGTTATCCTCATCTTTGTTGTTGTTATATTCGCAACAACCACGATGAAGATAGCAGGCTTAAACATGTTTTCTTTGGTTTGGCTTGTCTACCGTAAGGCATATCAAGCTCTTCTGAGTCATTTAATTCCGGCACGCACTATCATGCTAACTATGTGTCAACAGTTGCCCTTCGCAAACACCTAAATCCCGGGTCCTTGCCGTTCGTATTCTTACAACGTCGTCTCCGGTGGTTTGAGTATGCAGCTCGTCGCCCGGAGGGAGGAGCTCACCGTGATGTATTTCTTCCCGCACCTCTTCTGCTTGATTGGTGCAAACGTATCGGTGAACAGCTGAAGATATAGGTTAAAACTATCAAGAAGGAACTTGCAACGCTCTCAGGCCCTCAAGTAGTTGGTCTTTGAAGGCGGAATCGTGAGTGGTCACCCATCTGTTACCTTGCCCAGGACTGCCACGTGTGGACTAACGCACACCCAAAGTGAGTAAGTGTGTCAGAGTTATTGACAATGTTGCACGTCGTGTCCAGGTGTGCATATCATTGAAAGGTGATAAAACAAAGACTTTAGGACATCGATGACTGCAACTTGGTGGACAAGTCAGACATAGACTGAAGTTTGTTTGTATCAAATATGGTTGGACAGCATAACCGATTGTGGATCTTATTGACGATGCCATGGGTGCATTTTTGGAGGTTCTGTGGCAGTTATTTTGCTAGGAGCAAAGTGTAGTATCTGTTCTGATACTACACTTCATATTTTCTGTCCTTGACCAATGCAGGAGAAATCTTTCTAGGCTGAGGCAATTTTAATTTTTGTTCCAGTCCAGAGTGCGTCTTTTGGGGAGCTGAATTTTCACAACATTAAAAACCGACCTTGTGTCTAACTCTGCCCTCGTGAGAAGGCAAGTAAATAGGAACATTCATTGCAGAGAGCAGCCCTGTGAGCTGATTGGGTCACACGATAGCCAATCAGCCTCCAGGGTGCATTAAGTTCAACCGACCCTTGATTATAAACAGAGGTGGAGAGAACTAGAAATCTGGGGAGACTTGTCGCTCAAATTCCAGGGAACACCATCGGTTATTGTCAGTGAGTAATCACTGATGATGACCTGTGTGAGAACACCTAGTGAGTAAATAATAATAATAATCCCCCTTCGAGACCCCGTGGAATTTAAACATCAGCCCCAGAAAGCTTTGCGATATCCTCTCTTCTGCTCACTGAATAGCTGAGCGAAGCTATCTTCACTGAAGATATATTCCTCCAAGAAAACTTTCGGTAGCCAAACTTTCTCATTGTAGTATTTATTTCTTCATTCGGACACTGTCCTAACCTTTGCCAACCTACACCCAACAGTGTAGGTAACATAAATAAATACCTTTCGTCGTTATTAACAAAAGAGCTTTGTTTTCCTTTTCGTTTGACGTCTGTGTTGTTACAAAAAATATTATAGGAATTTGTCTTACAATCTATGCTACAGGTTCACCTATATTCCAATTGATATATAAAATCTTCTTGTCATCTATACTTAATGTAGATTGTATCAGTTTTATTTTTTCTATTTATGCATGTTTTTATGTCGTAATTTTTTGTTGAAACGAACACATTTTCGTCAGACTTATATACAAGTATGAGTATCGCAGAAGCTGTA
>OY744522.1:146568666-146668666 GCA_963556195.1 Sepiola atlantica
TATTATTATTATTAATATTATTATTATTATTATTATTTCATAGTAGTCTCTACTTTTGGATTTTTTTAGTTTGAGTTTTCTTTTTTTGAACATCAAGTCAATTCTATTGACCTTAGACATTCAAGCTATACCTTAACACTTTTGCTGTTCATAACAGACAAGCCTTTTGCAGAATTGGAAAAGAAATTGTCTCGTCAATCTGTTTAAGCCATTTATCGTTCCAATTACAACGGGAATCACCTTACTTCTTTATATTTCCATAGTCTAACTAATTCCAATTTTAGGTCTTGATATTTTTTTTTCTCGTGTTCTTTCTCCTGCACTCTGGTATCGAAAGGGCAGGCTATTTCAATGATTAAGCAAGTTCTCTTGTCTTTGCTTAGAAAGATTAAGTTGGGTTTTGAATGTTCAAGAACCTTATCAGTCTATATGCGCATGCCCCAAAGAAGTTTGATATTGTTGTTCTCCTGTACCACTTCTGGCTTATGCTCATACCACTTCTTATTGTGGTCCAATTCATAAAGTTTGCATATATTCCAGTGTAGTACCTGAGCGACCTTGTCGTGTCTCCATTTTTTATACTGGTATTGTGCTAGCATTTGACATTCAGATACAATATGTGCTAAGGTTTCTTCCCTTTCATTACACAATCGGCATATCGGTGATTTTGCAGTTTTGTCAATGTAATGTTTGATGGACCTAGTGCAGGTAGCTTGTTCTTGACTGCCATTAAGGTGTTCTTGGTAGATTTTTTAAGATCACCCGTGACCAACAAATTCCAGCTGTTATTATCTCTTAATGCAGTATTCTTAAAGAATACACTGTGTAGTTTCTTTCCAAATAATTTAAACCCTCGTTCTTGTAACCTTTGATTCTTTTTCACCCCAGTTTTTAGTATTTCCTCTCTTTTCACTTCATGAAAAATAATCTCATTACTCTCAGAAATATATTTATATAGACAATCTTCTTCTATATTCACAACATCTTCAACACTAAGTAGACCTCGACCATCCTCCTTTCTAGGTAGATACAATCGGTCTGTATCTCCTTTCTTTGCAAAAACTCCTTAAATTGTAAGCATTTTCCGGGTTTTGGTATCCAAACATTTTTGTTCATCCACATTCCAGTAAAGTATACCGGCAGTATATCGAATGATAGCTACTGCTCTGGCATTGATGGCATAGATTGTATTTCGACTGTGGATGGGTGATTTAATAATACTCCTTACTCGTCTGTTGTACTCAGCTGTGACCTGGTTTTTCATTGCCTTGTTTTTAATCTTATCCGCCTCCAGAATTCCCAAGTATTTGTAACCCCTTTCACTGTCTACATTGTTTATCAGATCTGTTGTTGGGAGTCCAAGGCCATCTGAATGGACAAGTTTACCTCTTTTTATAACAAGCATGGCACATTTAGTGATGCCAAATTCCATTCGCATGTCATCACTAAATAATTTAACCGTGTTGATTAGGATATCAAGTTGGGTTTCATTCTTTCCAAAAACGTCAAGGTCATCCATGAATAGTAAGTGGTTGACTGTAGAAAGTCCTTTCCCAAGTCCATATCCTGCCTTCACATTATGTAAGAGAAGTGTCATTGGGATCAAACTAATAACAAAAAGCAAAGGGGAAAGAATATCGCCCTGGAAAATCCCTCTCCTGATTTTCACTTTACCCAATGCAACACCTCCTGAAGTTAAATTGGTTTCCCAATTCTTCACGCTATTTTTTAAAGCTGTTTGAATGTTGTGTTCTATTCCGAAAATCTCTAGGCGTTTGTGTATCCATGAATGAGGGTCCATGTCAAATGCTTTCTTATAATCCACCCACCCCATGGCAAGGTTAATAGTTCTTCGTTTGCAGTTTCTCAGCGTCATTTTATCGATCAGAAGCTGATCTTTGGTGCCATGTGATCTTTTTCAGCAGCCTTTCTGTTCCTCAGGCAGCAAATTGTTTTAGTCCAAATTATTATTATTATTATTATTATTATTATTATTATTATTATTATTATTATTATTATTATTATAATTTTAATTTAAAATTTTTTTATCATTATTATTATTATTATTATTATTTGTACTCACTAGAGTTCTCACACAAGTCAGTGATTGCTCACTTATAATAACCAGTGCTATTCCCTAGAGTCAAGTACCTCTTTTCGATCACCACTGCAAATGACCTTGCGGTATCGCAACAGCCGCATACCATTGATTTCTCGATGGCAACGACCATTGGTCTCTTCTGAGATTTGGGTGGCAACCAGCCTCCCGAAGGTCCCAGCACTCTTCCAGTGAAGGTCTGATTAGTGCTCTCCCTCCTCAGTCTTCCCATCCTCCTTGTCCGCCGAGACTGATGCTATCATTTTTTTTGGGGGGGGGGGCAGCTTATCATATTTCTTGCAGTTTCTGTTCCTTGGTTGGTGCGGTGGTGTTCTTCCTCTAGTTTTGTTTTCTTTCTATTGTAACTTCTGTTACTTATGCCGATTGGTTTTCGCATTCGAGGATTTTTCTTAAGATTGCAGCTGTTTTGATCATTGCCGTCCTTTGTATGGTCTCAGTGATTCCTTTGATTCCAATTTTTCCCAGTTTTTTCCCCAATTGTTTTTTTTTTTTGAACTGTTCCTAGTGTTCCTACGATTATTGGTATTGTATTGACTTTCTTCATGCTCCATATTCCTTTCAGTTCTCTGGCAAGTTCCGTGTATTTGCTTCATTTTTCGTCTTCTTTATCTTCACTCTGTTGTCTGCTGAAACGGCACAGTCTACGATTTGGCAGTATTTTTCCTTCTTGTTGATTATTATGACATACAGTCTCCTTGCTTATATGAGTGTATCTGTTTGTACATCCATATCCCAGAGGATTTTGTGTTTTTCGTTTTCCAGTACTGTCTCTGGTTTATGTTTGTACCATTTGTCTGTGTGTTCGAAATGCAATCGTTTACACAGTTCTCAGTGTCCTGCTTTCCCCATATAGTCATGTCTGTTCTTGTATTATTATTATTATTATTATTATTATTATTATTTACTCACAAGGAGTTCTCACACAGGTCATCATCAGTGATTACTCACTGACAATAACCGGTGGTGTTCCCTGGCGTTTGAGTTAAAATAAATCTCCCTAGATTTCCAGTACTCTCCACCTCTGTCGATAACCATTGCAAATGATTTTGCTTCATCGCAACAACTGTTTACCATTGATTTCTCGCTGGCAACGACATTAATCTTCTCTGGGATTTGTGTGTTTCTTCTTTGGCAGGGGGAGGGGGCTCAGTTTACAAAATTTTCTGGCAGTTTTAGTTTTCTTGGATTCATGTGGTGGTGTTCTTTCTATGTTTTTGTTTTATTTCTATTGCACCTTTCATGTGGCTGGTTAGAGTTCATAGTTTATGTTAGCTGGTTTTCGTATTTGATGATTTTCATTAAGATTTAGCTGTTTTCATCATTGCTCAGTCTTCCTTTTGATTCCAATTTCTCCCAGTCTTTTTTCCAGGTTTTTCGGGACTGTTCCGAGTGCTCATACGATTATTCGTATTATATTGACTTTCTTCATGTTCCACATCTCTTTAAGTTTTTTTGGCAAGTTCTGTGTATTTGCTTCGTTTTTATCTTTCTGATCTTCACCCTTTGAACTGCTGATACGGCAAAATCTAGGATTTGGTGTTTTTTCTTTTTGTTGACTATTATAACATCCGGTTCCCTTGCTTGGATGAGTTTATCTGTTTGTACCTTCATGTCTCAGAGGAGTTTGTGATTTTCGTTTTCTAGTACTGTCTCCGGTTTGTGCCTGTACCATTTGTCTTCATGTTAAAAATGCAGTGTACTGTCTTCCCTGCACAGTCGTGTCTATTCTTGTATTCTTTTTGGGTTAGTTTATTGCATTCACTTATTATGTGATTTACTGTTTCGTCTTTTTATCTACAGTCTGTGTTTACTGTTTTCCATGCTTTTGTCGATTTTAGCTTTGATATAGTTAGTTTTACTCACATTGTTCTGTGCAAATGTTAATAGCGATTCCGTTTCACTGTACCAGTGTCCTTTTTGTAGCCATGTCCACGTGTTTTCGTGAGTCTCTTGTCTTGTTATTGTTATAAATCGTCAATTTAGCTGTTTCTCTTTCCAATTTTCTTTTCTCGTCTTTTTGTTTCTCGTTTCGCTGCTCCCTCTATTGTTCATGTTGACGGTATTTCTTTCTGTAGTGATCAGCCTTTCTGTGTTTTGGGTTGTATTTTTCCAGTTCTTTTTTGTGTCATCCACACAGTCTTCTATACTTACCAGTCTTCTTCTCCCCGTTTCTCCTTTTCGGTTAATATCATCCTTTGGATGTAGTGCATTGTGCTGTCATTAATTTCCTAGTCTTCTTGTCAAAATGTCTATGTTCTTCTTTTGTCCAGAATATCTTACTAGTGATACTGCCCAGGCGTTGATTCGTTTTATTAGATTTGTACTATATAATATATTTTTACAAGTTTTCTTGTTCTTTTCAGGTATTCTTTGTCAATCTTCTCTTTCATTTATGTTGATCTGATGGTGTCTGCTTCCAGAACTCCCAAATATTTATAGGTATCATGCTCGCCAAGTGTCCTCATCTCCCTTTAGTTGAGTAGTTGCCTTTGGAATTTCCTCTTTGCTCCCTGTTTCTCGACCGTACCAGCATGCAGAAATTTAAATGTTATGTGCGCAATCATCTTGCTGCCCAACTCCCCACTTAGGTTGCCCCCTATAAATCTGGCAAATATCACAGTATCCACTGACGTCTCAGTGGTAATATGTCATGCTTGGTTTGAACAAAAGTAAATAAAAAAAAGCCTTTAACCTGCAAATCAACGACCCTTACCTCTTGAGCAACTGTTCTCTCTCTTCCATAGATCATAGCAGATACACTTTTTTTCTTTTCTCCTTTTTCTTTTTTCGATTTGCTTGACTTATTCGTTTCCACACTGCGCGTTTTTCACGATATGTTTGATGTGTTGCTATGGTTTGGATATGTAAATGGGTATTTATTTATTTTTTGATCTGGGGGAGAAAGTGGACCACAGAGTGGGCGTGGACCACTTGAGGGAGGTTGCCGACGACAGCTGTTATTGCTACTGCTGCTACCGCGACACGGTCACAGATTATACAAATCTAACACTGGTCCTAACCCCCCTCAGCACGCATCCGTCTTACAAAGCCACTCCTTGCATATTTCACACCCATTCTATATATAGTACAGCGCATTTAAAATGTAATAAAAGTAACCGTTGCTGTAGAAAGAGAATTCTTTCGTTGATTCGTTACAAAAGTAAAATTACAAATGTCAAAAACAAAACAAAAAAGCGACGCAATTGTGCTTATATCAGAGTGGAGTATAGTTTTGTTCGGTCTCAGGGATGTGGGGTGGGGCATTCTCCGAGGCATTAACTTCTTCTTCGGGAAGGGAATTGGTTTATTGTCGGTCCTCAATGTGAGAAATACGGCACAGGATTATATATATCAGTTTAACCAGTGAATTGATAACATAAAATAACATTCATTCTAGTGCAAATAAAATAATTATATTAGATATTCTGTTGTAATAAAGTCTTCCCACTATAATAAAAAGAAAGTATCGCATAAATAAAATTACGTCTGTTTTGTGCATAGTTTAGCGGAGAGAATTATCTCCCTTAGTTGATTGGTTATAAAGCCAAGGATCAGCTTTTAGTTGGAAAGTTGAATATCAGTCCCTGTTTGTGTTTGCTATATACTATTCGTAGGGTACGATAGTTTTGTAGAAGAACAAGGGAGAATGACACCAGTTTCTAAGGACACCAGTAGGTTATTCCCGTTTGATCAGAGAGACCTAGACTACTGGACGAGAGAGAAGGGAGTTCACTATATTGGGGAAGGATTCCACATGGTTCAATATAAAGAGACTCTGTCTTAGATTCGAAACCTACCATGTATGGTAGAGACCACCACAAGTGGTGAGTAACAAGCCCTCTTATTGTATGTTCTTTTATGTTGTGTTGCAAGTCCACTTTACGTTTGTCAATATGTAAATAAAAAGTATATTGTATTTGGGCATATTTTCTCCTTATTCTGTCTACCCAATGACATTAAGTTTGGTATATATGTTTCTCTTACAGACTGGTGAAGGTAATGGAAATATATACTAACAGTTTATTATAATCTGTATGAGTTTTAGGTCTGTATTGGATGGACAAAGCTGTGAAAACGAACTGTGCAACGAATGCCCATAATCCGTTCGGGAACGCTGATCACCTTGTGGTAATGATTGATATCACCCTAAAATCTCGTCCCAAAGCTGATGAGCCGTTGCTCAAAACAACGAGATACTACAAGCGTGCTGATTGGACATCCATCAAAAATCATATCAGAGACGTCCCATGGAGTGAAACCTTTTCTCTCCCTGCTGATCAGTGCACAAATGAGTTAACTGAATGGGTAATCGTATGCATTGAAGCACATGGCCCTATGCAAAAATTTTACATCGATCCCCACTCTTCATAATGGTTCACCTCGAACTATGCAACAGCTATTGCTCAGAAGCAGCAAGCATTCCGACAATTCAACCACCATAAGTCACTACAAATCGACAGAAACTTATAGTGTAAAGAAATCATTGTATGACTAATAGATGAAGCAAAGAGAAGGTATACAGAGATGACCAGAAAACGCATTCAGTCACAAAAACTAGATACTCGTGATTTCTGGAAAATCTATAATAGTGTGGTGAACAATGGACAATCAACAATTCCCCCACTATCTAACCACATGATGTCGTTTGCACGGCAACTGATAAGGCTGAATTAGTTGCCCAGCGTTTCGCCTTAAACTCAACTTGGGACTCCGCAAACCACTCCCTCCTAAATTTCCCATTGCGAACTGAAGCCACACTTGATAACCTGGCCATCATCCAATTTCATGTCCGGGACATCATAAAAAACCTTGACACCTCCAAAGCATGTGAGCCTTATCTTTTACCAGTTATAGTAATAAAGAAATGCTCTGCTGAACTGGCCCCTGTCCTCTCTAAACTCTACAACAAATGCCTTGCCGAATCTTGCTTCCCTGATAGCTGGAAAATTGCCTCTGTGGTACCAGTCTTCAAGAATTCTGAAGATAGAACTGACCCTCAGAATTATCGCCCCATCAGTCGCTAAAATCCTTGAATTCTTAATAAATCTAGCGATAGTCTATCACCTCGTTAATGCTAAACTTCTTTCTGACCATCAGTATGGATTTAGACAAGCACAATCTACTGTGGATATCCTAACGGTCATCTTTGAATGCATATATCATACACCTGACAAGGCAGGTGAAGCTAGGGCAGTAGCGCTTGATATATCCAAAGCCTTTGACAAGGTCTGGCATAAATGTCTTCTTACAAATATTAATTAATATGTTATTACTTGGCGAATATTCAATATAATTAGATCCTTCTTATCTAAAAGAAAGATCCAGGTTGTCTTCGATGGCCGTTCATCCATACAATATGACATAAATGCAGGTGTACCCTAGGGATCGATCCTTGGACCTTTATTGTTCCTGATTTATATAAACGACCTCTCTGGTGACATTGAATCTGATATGAGTACATTTGCTGACGATACCACGCTCTACTCTTGTCATGTGGGTAAAACAGGCACGCACATACCCGAGGCAATGGCTGAATCCTTAGAAAGTGACCTCCAGTCTGTAGTTGAATGGGGCCATAAATGGATGGTAACATTTAATGCCGCAAAGACAAAGCTTCTTTCCTTCAACAACTACAAGAAACCTTTTCAACCACCGATTGCCATGGCAAATAACACCCTACCTGAAAGTCCAACGTGCAGACGCCTCGGACTAACATTGAATGAATTGGAATAAATACATAGAAGACATTGTCAAGGCTGCTGCAAATAAAGTGGGTTCCCTCTACCGTGCTAATAAACTTCTCATACCTGACAGTATTCCATATCTCTACAAAGCCACCATCCACCCATGTATGGAGTATTGTCTGGGCTGTGCATCATCCACTAGTCTCTCCCTCTTAGACGAGATCCAAAAAAGAGTCTCTAATCTAATAGGTCCCTCATTATCCACCAAGCTCCAGCCCCTGTCCCATCGCCGCAATGTTGCATCCTTGTGCTTGTTTTACAAGTACTTCAATGGAATGTGCTCCGAGCAACTTGCTGCTCTGGTGCCCTCTCGACATAAATGCACTCGACTACCCCGACAATCATCTAAATCCCATCCATTCACTGTAGAGGTTCCCAGATGCTCCAATAGCTTCTTTCTTCATGCTGCCGGCCTTTTGAACCCCCTCCCTGCTTCCTGTTTCCCCTACTGTCGCGACATGCAGAAATTTAAAACTAATGTGAACAAGCATCTCGCTGCACAGTTCCCAATTTAAGATGACCCCCAAAACTTGACTCCAGTGGAAAACGCTCAACTGCCTGAGAACGGGAATGGGGCGATCAAAAGCTGCTATGAGTATATGGAGCTACAAAACTGACCCAACCATCTGTGAATGTGGAGAGAGGGATCATACGATGCAACACTGCCTTGTGTGCCCCCCTACTTGCTTAACCGGTGCAGCTTGAAAGATATTGCAGAGTACAACAATAATACAAAGAACGGCGTAAAAAATGGGAAACTGTCGTATGACCACATGCTTCAAAGACACACAAAGAAGTAGAATTATGATTTTCGAGCATTATTCGTATTTATCACTTGTAATTTTCCGATTGTACGGATATTTTTATACAAAATAAACATTTGAATAATATTGCTGTTGAAAGCATAATTTTCCTGCGAAATATTATTTTTCTTTGGAATTAGATATGCATATCTTGGCTGTTATGAGAGAACGTCACAAATAATTACTATCTTCATTTCTCTTTTGAATTAGTTGGATTATTCGGCGACTGTTTTCATCTTGGGTGTTACTCTCACTAAGTCTCGGTCGATGTAACCTCCGACCTTCTTTAGATACGTCTTGTCGAACTCGGGAACCTTTATGTCTAACTTCAGAATCTTTACGGAATTTCAAACTAAACCTTTCATTTAATCCATGGAGGTAGATTGTTCTCACTCCGTAAGCCATGACCTGGCAAAATTCTCAAGTAATTCTTAATTATATACTTTGTATCGCCCTTACTGAGGATTGAAACTTCAATCTCCAGAAGACTCTCTCTCTCTCTCTCTCTCTCTCTCTCTCTCTCTCTCTCTCTCTCTACCTACCTATTTTGGGATTGAGACCTGTTCTCTCTCTCTCTCCCTCTCTTTCTCTCTCTCTCTCTCTCTCTCTCTCTCTCTCTCTCTCTCTATATATATATATATATATATATATATATATATATATATATATATATATATATATATATATATATCTTTCTTGCCATTCCCCTTCTCTACCTATAGCTGTCTTCTGGATGTGTGTATTCTAGTACGCACTTACACAATCCAAGGAAGATTCCAACAAATAGTGATTGGAGATGATTTTCAACCAATCATCTGACAATTGACTTCATTCAAACAAAATCTCTTAAATAAAACAAGAAATAGCGAGCCAGTGGTCCATGTCCAACTGACGTCACGTTATTATTTTTTTATTTTTTTATTTTTTTATTTTTTTTGACAACACATCAGATTTTAGCATCGAAAGTATGGAAAATAAAGTCGATTTATTTGTTGTTGTCATATATAAAGGCTTAATTGATTTGGGTTTTTTTCTAGGCTAACTTTTTGACTTAGCCACATATGAGAATTTAGGAAGTGACAATTAAGCATCATCTGATTAAAAACACTTTTTGGTCTTTTAAGAGGGACAACTTATCAGTTTGAGATAAGCTGAATGGGGCGATCACCAGTTGCCGATTATGATATTTTATAATATAGAGAAGAGGGGGAGGGGAAAAGAAGTCGGCCATCAGCACTTGAAAGAAGAAAGATAATCAAAATGTATATAATAATTCGTATGTTCGTTATAACCTTTTTTTTAAACGATGGGATCGTCCAAGGCAAAAAATTTTTTTTTTTTTTTATCTCATCTGATGTCGCTGTTATGTCAAGTGTGAAACTCGAACTAAAATACAGTTTCATTGCCTTCAGTCTTGGATCAAAGTGTAGTATCTTTTCTGTCCAAAGATGGTACAATAATATTGTGGGGTCTACGTTCGGGCCAGATTTCCATAGAATGGAAATATGTCACAAACTCTTACAAAGGTTTGCAAAATAGATCGCATAACCGGATATATTCTAAAACTACATTAACCAGAGTACATAGATAAGTATGTTTCGGTTTGAACAAAAGTGGTGCAATAATATCTTGGGGTATGCGTTCGTGTCAGACGTCCATAGAATGCAAATATTTTTTTATCACGGCAGCAATGTACAGCAAATGAAGGGTACAACTGTGGAATTTCCGCGCGAATCTATACTAATTTGAGATACGTCTGTCTGTCGGTGTGAGCGCAAACTTCTTTTAGGCTATAAGACAAAGAAACGTGATATATTATAGAAATGATTCCATATGTATGCAGATTATCGAAAAGGGTCATATTTTTCTCTTTATTTATAAATGCATACCTGGTGGGGTATGAACCCCTCTAACTAAATTTTTTTGCCTCCAATTCTAATGGGATTTAAACCATAGTTAAATTATGCAAAATTAAGCTGATTCCAACGATTTGAGCAAATTTTAATCCTTTTAAGATCGTCAAATGAAGACTAAATTTCACAAAAATAACAATTTATAAACTCATAAGCACCCAAATCCATATATTTGGGGATTTTAATGTCCACCACAGAGATTGGCTTGGTTTCTTTGAGCTACGCAGGCCCAGCTGGTAACAGCACATGTAGCTTCTCGATTGCACAGTCCTTTTCACAAATCATCATTTTCCCAACCCGCCTCCCACATCGTGAAGACCAACAAGCTTCACTTCTCCACCTATTCTTGACAATACTGCCCTGTGCTTGTGTGACAGATGCCAATAGTCCACTCGAGAATGCTGATCAACTAGTAATAATGGTTGATATCACCATAAACGTTCAACCCCAAACCAAAGTGCCGTTACTCAAAACAATGAGATATTACCAATGTGCTGTTTGGAAATCTCTCAGAGATCTCATCAGAGATGCACCTCGGAGTAAAACTTGGTCTCTCCCTGCAAAACAGTGCAGAAATTAAGTAACTGAATGGGTCAAAGCAGGCATAGAAGCATTTGTCCGGACAGGGAAATTCCATAGTAAGCCCCACTCTCCACAATGGTTCACTTCGACGTGTACAGCTGCTCTTGCGCATAAGCAGCAAGCATTCCGCCGTTTCAATTGCCATAGCTCAGCTTCACATAGACCAAAAATAATATAGCATCAACAAACCATTGTAAGATTGTTATAGCTGCCACTAAGAGTATGTATACTGAAATGACTAAGAAACGCATCGAGTTGTAGAAATTACGAACTCACAATTTCTGGAAAATCTATAATAGTGTGGTGAACAATGGGCAATCAACAGTTTCCCCACTACCCAACCACCATAATGTCCTTTGCATGGCAACGGATAAAGCTGAACTGCTTTCCAAACGGTTTGCATTAAATACCAACCTTGACCTCCACAAATGACTCTCTCTCTAATTTCCCACTACAGACGTAAACTACACCCCTTCCCATGTCCTGGATATTATAAAAAACCATGACACCTCCAAAGCATATGGACCAGATCATATCCCTGCTATAATAATAAAGAAATGTTCTGCCAAGCTAGACCCTATGTTCTCCAAACTCTATAAAAAATGCCTTGCCGAATCTTGCTTTTCTGACAACTGGAAAATTGCCTCTGTAGGTACTACAGAGGCATTCTAGTGAAAGAACTGACCTGCAAAATTATTGCCCCATAAGTCTCCTGCAACCCTTTGCTAAAACCTTTGAATTATTAATCAATCTAGCGATAGTCAACCACGTTGAAAATGGTAAGTTTCTTCTTGACCAACAGTATGGATTTAGGCAATCCTGTTCTACTGCAGATATCCTAACTATCATCTCTGAGCGCATATACCATACACTGAATAAGACAGGTGAAGCTAGGGCAGTAGTGCTTGATATATCCAAAGATTTTGACAAGGTCTGGCATGAAGGTCTTCTCAGGAAAATTAATTCGTATGGTATTACTGGACGAATATTTAACATAATCATATCATTCTTAGCTAAAAGACAGATCCATGTCGTTCTCGATAGCTGTACATCCAAATAACATCACATTAGTGTAGATGTGGCCTAAGGGTCGATACTTGGACCTTTATTACTCCTGATCTACATAAACGACCTCTCTGTGGCAATCGCATCCGAAATGGGTATATTTGCTGATGACACGTGCGGGCAAATCGAACACAGACGTAGTCAAAGCAATGGCCGAATCCTTAGAAAATGAACTCCAGAAATGGATGGTCACATTCAATGCTACCAAGACAAAGCTCCTTTCCTTTAACAATTATAAAAAAAACTTTTCAATCATCAATTGTCATGGCTGATAGCACCCATCTTGAGAGTCCAACATTTAAACTCATCAGCCTAACATTCACAGGTAACATGAATTGGAATAAATACATAGAAGATACTTTTAAGTCGGCTTCAAAGAAGTTGGGCTCCTTTTGTGAGGGAGGTAGTGCCAGATTTGGCAAGTCATAGACATGCTAAAAGATTGGCTTTCCTGAGTCGAACTTTGAAAGAAGAGTCCGCATGGAGTCGTGAAGTTGAGAATGCCTTTTCAAACTTCATCCCGAATCCCTCGGTTGAAGGCCATCATAGGCCGAGATGGGAATCACAGTACTTCACCTAATGGCGAACTGTGCTTAGAATGCTGCAAGGATCCAGTAACTTTCCACATCCTAACAAGATGCTATATCGGTATTTAGTGGAGGGTTCTGCTTCAGAGCCGCTGGGATGGTTAGAAGAGATCTACTCTAAGTGGGGTTGTGCGCCAGGCCAGAGATATCTCAATAATACTGATTATTCTCTGATCTAACGATTGGTTTAAATGCGCTGTTTTCCAAAGTAGGCATAAGGGGCTCTCCCTTATGCACACGCTGCGAGGACAATGAAGAAGCGGCAATGCACGCCTTCTTCACTTGCAGGCGACTTTGGAAATATGTCAACATGGTGATAGTTCATATCAGTCCCGAGTGGCTGATGTGTCTGAATGTAACATTTGTCATCCACAACACAGACCTGCCATGGTCTAGGGAGAAACAAATAGTTTTTCTTGCAATCTTAGCTGTAACCAAATTAGTGACGTGAGGCATACATCTAAGTGAATTGCAATGAGTTGCATCTTTTTCTGATCACGATCTGGTCATGTTTTTCAAGCATCAGCTTAGGGTCAAGATTAGATGTGATATGAAAAGATTACATTCTGCAGAATTCAATAGAAGATTGTACATCCATAGAGGAGCCAGATACGAGTTCATATTCACTGTTTAGACATGGTGCATACGGTCCTTGGTCCTGCTGAACCCACCCCGCTGAAATGGCTTCTTAGCTCGTAGTGTGTGAGTCCTGTCCCTATTTTATTTTTTTGGTAATAGAGCTTTACAATTGATGCCCATTACACTCGTTTGTTTGTCCTTGGCTTCCGCTAAAACTGTTTCTTCTCTTGGAGAACACTATACTTTCCCTTATCCCACTCCTATTTCTTAGATCCTTTGCTTAAATTCCTACTCTTACTTAGGGGTTGACCTGCTTATTTGGGGGTTCAATACAATTCGTAAAACAATGGGAGATCTACACATAGAATAGGTTGATTTCTTTCTTTTTCTTTCTTTTGGGAATTATGTAATTGTCCCACTCCCATCACCTCTCATGGTATTTCTGTAAATATTTTGTAAATAAAATTAATTTCAAAAACATTGCGGATATTTTATGTAGCTTAGTCCATAGAGCAAATGAGGAAGTGTGGTGCGTGTACTTAGCTTAGAGTTAGACCAAGTGGATAGATCATCTCCCCCCCCCCCAAGAAAAAGGAATCTTGGGTTATATACAAAATCTGTATTCTGTTTTGTTATAAATAGATTTAGGCCTTCAGTCTAGAATCAAAGTGTTGTATCTGTTCTGTCCAAAGACAATACAATAATATTGTGGGGTCCGTTTCCCTAGAATGGAAATATGTCACAAACTCCTACAAGGATTTTCGAGATATATCCCCATAAGCACGGCAGCAATATGCAATAGGTGAAGTATACAACTGTGGCATTTCCACGGTTCCCGCTAGAAATAATAATAATTTGTATAATAATATTCGTGTACCGTTGTTTGAACATGTGTTATCACCTTACGCGCGCATTTAAAAAAAAATGAGATCCTCCCATCGCCAAACACGAAATGCAGAAAAGTAATTGAGAAATATCTGGTATAGCTGCTTGCTCAAAATTAAGATTTTAACACTTTCAAAAAGAATTGTTCTAAAATAGAATAAGACATCATGAATAGAATTCTGCCGTCATCGACTTAAAAGGGACATTCGTTTTATTTATTCAAAGGATATTTAGCTGACAATTATTTTTGCGCTAAGAAGAAAGAGAAAACAGTAGGTAAGCAACTGTGGAATCTCCACAGGGTCCTGCTAGTAGTAGTAGTAGTAGTAGTAGTAGTAGTAGTAGTAGTAGTTGTAGTAGTAGTTGTAGTTGTAGTAGTAGTAGTAGTAGTGGCAGTTGTAGTAGTAGTAGTAGTAGTAGTAGTAGTAGTAGTAGTAGTAGTAGTAGTAGTAGTTGTAGTAGTAGTAGTAGTTGTAGTAGTAGTTGTAGTAGTAGTAGTTGTAGTAGTAGTAGTAGTAGTAGTAGTAGTAGTAGTAGTAGTAGGTGTTGTAGTAGTAGTAGTAGTAGTAGTAGTAGTAGTAGTTGTTGTAGTTGTAGTAGTAGTAGTAGTAGTAGTAGTAGTAGTAGTAGTAGTAGTAGACGTAGACGATGGAATATAAAAACTACCAATAAATGTAAAAAAAAACTAGGAACAGCTCCGAAAAACGTGGGAAAAGACTTAACATAAACAGTCGACACATTAAGTAAAATCCTTGAGTGCGGAACCCAGCACACATAACCAGATGACACTGACCATCCACAGGTAAGTTGAGATTTTTTTAAAATGCACTGGGATAAAACACAACTAGAAGAAGAGATGGGGCATATTGAGATGAACACAGTTACTATAATTCGTATTATTACTTTCTCTAACTCCCCAGGGGTAAACTCGTTACACAAAACTTTGATTTCTTAACAAAAAAAAAACGAATCTTCATTTATTTGTGCTAATTTCTAATTCGTGTTGCTTTTGTTGTTTTCATTTATCTGTGAGTCATGAAGTAATTTGGTGTTAACCAACAGTTTTGATTTTTACTCACATGGTTGACCTCATTCAAGGCAAAGAAGATGAGACTTCTTACCGACTCGGTTCAATTCATTTAGGTCACGTCACTAAAAGCCATCGAACAAAAGAATGCATCTTACTCATTTGCTTTCAACGCAATGCTTATTTACCGAACATTTGGCTTTGTTTGTGTTCATACATGTTATGTAATATACATATATATAGTAGAAAAATACTCGTCCCAGGACGGGTAAAGTTAGTTCCCCGAACAGAACAGTTTGGCACCATTTTTATATCGACTTACGAAGATTAAAATCAAGATATATTGATACTAAACCTTACGTCTAGAGTCCTTATTCCAATTTTGATAAAAATCTGTTACATGATTTTGATTCTAGAGAATGTCTAAAAAAATTAAACGGCGTTAAGAAGAAACTGAAATTCAGTGAATCTTGCTTAATTAGTACCTAATGACTATAGATCGAATTCAATGCAAGTCAAAAATATTTAAATTTCAAAATGGTCCCTAAAACTCTCTAAAATTCTGCAAAGAAACTGAAATTTAGGGAATATTTATTAATTGATGTCTAATACCTGTTGTTAAAATTTCACAAAAATCGGAGGTATCTGAAGCTTCATCCTTTTCATAAAACCAAATTAAACTAAATATATCCAACATTTGGATCACTTACGCCTAGCGCCTGTGTTCCAAAATTCATAATGATCTATTAATTAGTTTAGGAGTGAATCCTGTACATACAGATATATAAACATATAAATATACCTAACTATATATATATATATATATATATATATATATATAAGGTTAATGTGAGAGAACTCCAGCAGAATGCTTGATTATTTTTTAAAAATCAAAAATAAGAGTGTAATATTTTTTTGAATATGTATTACAGAAGATCAGGACAACATCGGTATCGTCAGTTTCAAATCCAAACAAAGGGGACCTATAGTTGGTCTCCTATGCTGGACTGTCTTCAGCCTCTGTTTATGTCTGTCTCTCCAATTGTACTTTTATTCATAGCTATTATATGAACACTCTCGGGAATCTTACTGTGTTTATATAAAGTGCTAAATAAAAAGGAGAGTGGTATATTTATTTAATATAAGTTTTTGGTTTATACAAACATTTCTGGCTATATATGTGCATACATGTTTCAACTAAAGCTGAAAACGGCTGAAGTCTCCTAAGACCAAATAGTCAATCTAAAATTAACTAAGTCAAAGAAAACAACGTAGAGGAAGTCATGCAATCAGAATCCAATTAGCCACCCAAGAATTAATTGGATTCTGTTCACATGAGCCCCTCTGTTTCGAAATATACTTTTCTTTGAGTTAGTTCATTTTTTTAAGCCATTCTCAGCATTAGTTGAAACATGTATGCACATATGTAGCCAGAAATATTTGTACGAATATCTGGTATTGTTAGAAAAATAAACCAGTGCAAAATATATAAGTTAATTAAGAAACTTTTCTTACTCCGTGTGATCCGGTATTAGACCCAATTGTTAAAAAGTTTGTTGCAAAGGCCGTAGATAATGGCCTCCCCTAATCTAGCAATGGCTCTACGGCATTGGCAACAAAACTTTTTGAAACAATCTGGTGTTTACATACCAGATAACACCCTGAAAACAAACTTTCTGAAATAACTTATGGATAGTGTTTTCTTAGATGTATTTTTGTTATAATTAGCATTAGCCTTAAACAACTTATTATGTTATAAATGTAATACCTTATTCAACTTTTTTAGTAAGAAATAACAGTGCGTGTTTTACGATTTTTTAATTATTTTGTCACGTCTGTACATTTAATCTTGAGCTATTTTTTTTTCGGCTAAGGGTGGTGAAGCACTGGTGGTGATCGAATATTTTTTAGACTTTCTTTTGGAACTTGATTTTTTTCGTCCGCCTCAGAGTTTATAATTTGCACTTGTATACAGTACCTGATGACTTGTATACAGTGCACTATATATATATATATATATATATATATATATATATATATATATATATATATATATATATATTATAGGACTGGCTCATATTACCGCTCGTTAATCTTTAGAAGGAAGATTACTCTATCGTATCGATCTTTCTGCCACAGTGTTCTTTCGAAATTAAATTTGAAAAAAAAATTGTACATTCAAAAAAAGATCGACTCGTTTTTTGTTGTTTTTATCTTTTTGTGGGGGGTAGAATTAATGTAAAAATTAAATGTAATTATTTATAGCTTAGATTGAACCGTTACGCAATTTAGTACCCATTACTGATGACGTTATGGTTTCGCTAAGATCCCATGAAATGTCGACGACATTTTTAATTTGTCCATTGTAACCAGCGATGAATCTCGGTAAGTTTCTATTACTGAAATAGTCATTCGACCGGATAGAATATGTAAACGATGAAAGCGATTGGAATTTCATTTTTTTCTGGCAAGTAACACAGAGTTAGGTCCGACTTTGATGAAAATTCGACTGACATTTTTTATAGATATTAAATATAGGTACACGAACAATGTCTTTTTCATAATTATTGTTTGCTTTTAATCGTTGTAATGATAATTTGATTATGTATAAGAATAAATGGGAGTGGGTTGACAGGTCGTTAAGGTTTAGTTTGTTTTGTCTAAAATACGGCATGTCAACTCTTTGGGTTATTTAATGCTGATTTATGATAATTTCTTTCATGCATCACAAAACGCCGAATTGCTATGCATGCAGTAAAAGGAAGAAAAAGCAATGTGCATCTGTAATTGCATATGAATTGAAGCTGCGCTTTTACTAACCGTAATTTGTAAAAATAGACTCAGCCAAATGACACATATGCTTGACATATACTGATACTCAGTTTAAGCTACAAGGCACTCATACTATACGAGGTCGGTCTAAACAGTAGTTAAAATGTGTGTGCTGTGTGAGCTATGGGCGAAAAACGATTAGTGGATTACATTATCATCTAACATGATATTTTTGTGTATAATTTTTTTACTCTTGGGGTCACCACTTATCAAGGCCAAGAGCCACTCGAGGATAGTGGTTAATGCGATGGGAATGATTGCCAGGTGAAAGATGAAGAACACTATAGGAGTACTAAAATTGATCACTGGTATGAACTGCATTTGATTGAATGTTTTCTGCAATCATTTTTTCGCATATTTTTGTTTTCATCTCTTCTTTTTCAAGTCGTGCAGCTATGAACAATGAGGAATGGACGATTAATACCAAGCAACGAATAAAAAGGACACTACTGTACTGAAACAACCTTTCTATTCACCTGTTCTTGCTCCTTGTGGCCTTCTTGTGTTCTCCAAGCTCAAGGATGTCAACACCCCGTTTTAAAGGTTTCAGGGTCACCTTAAAAGAATCTTTCAAACAGTGCATAGAATTGTGCCAAAGAATAGTAAGAGAGTCCATTAGCCTCAGAATGGGGATTACTTCAGTTTATATACACAGTATTCTAATCTTCATTTTGAAGGCTTAAAAACAGCACTCTGCCATTCTTGGTAGTTATTGACCGGGAAGAACATTTCCATACTGGAACAACCTCCTTATTTAATCTTAACTTTCTACGAACAGTGCATTGCATTTTAACTTTTTTTTTTCAGGCCATTTAGCTACTAGCAGTGAGGAACAAACAATGAGTATCGAACAACAAATAAGCTGGAACACTGTCATACTTGAACAACCTCCTTATTCACCTAATCTTACTTCGTGTGAAAAAGCTCAAGGGAATCATCAAGGAGATCTGTTTTGAAGGTGTGAAAGCCATCAAAATGAGCGTAACAATGGAGTTGAGGAGCATCCTAGAATGATCCTTCCAGCATTGCGTAAAAGCGTTACAAAAAAGAATGATGAAGTGTATTAGACTCGAGGGGGGTACTTTGGAAGGTTCGTTGTTTAGAATTGAAATAAATTGTTTGTGATACCAGTCCCATTACTTTTTAGACACACCTCGTGATACTGTTGTTGTCTGTCGTTCTTTCAGGTGACTCATTCTTGAAGTCGTTCTCTTCATACTTTCATCGTCACACGTAATTGGAATATGTTATTGAAAAAGATGACAACGATTTTAGCTTAAAATATATTCTTTATTCATTTTAACTACTGGATCCTCATTCCTAAACTTAGAGTTGCTTCTGGCTGTATCCCTAGTAAGATATTCTGGACGCTTCATAGGTTGGCCAAAAGAATAACTCAAGCACCGGAACCAAAGAACTAGAATACTAATCACCATGGGCAATGCACTACACCTGAAGGATGGTATGGACCGACTATGTAATAGGAAAAGAAGGGGGAAGAGGGTTAGTAAGTATTGAAGACTATGTAAAACGATAGCCCTCCTCTAGTTGGCAGAATAGTCATGGATCAGGTGGTTAAAAAGAGATTCGAGTGCTTCACATAATACTCTCAAACAGATCCTGAATAGTGCAGATGAAGGAGACATAGGCCGGAAATGAGACCGTGAAAGAAATTGGGAGAGTAGCCTGGCACAAGTCTATGTCATCAAAATCGATGTTGCAGAGTCGTTGATGTTTCCTTAATCACGCCATCCAGTCTGACCAGATCAATAAGAAACTGGTAACGTAGCACACTACGGAGAAAGAATAAAAACTTTGGTTTACAGAAGCAATTGAGGAAGAGTGACAGATTCTTACCGTCAGTAGGAGTTGGGCTGACATGTTGTACAAGTTTGTAAGCTTTTTGTCGATGTTGGCTTGGATCGTTGATTTGAAAATTGGGGAGCTGAGGATTGTTAGTTCATCATGATCGGTAATGTGAACCATCGAGGACTCCATTCATCTCCAAAGGATTCTGCTGAACAGTCGATATTGATAACTTCAGAAATTAGGAGAGTTGACCTCGAGCCCAATTGCAGCAAGGGCTGGGATGATTCAAGAGTGTCTCTCAACAACTTCAAACTAGTTGCCTCCAAATATTACGTTGTCAAGGTATCACATGTTCAAAGACATAGTCATGGAATGGGTGATATCGTCGACTCATCGTTGGATCACTCTGCTGTCTACTACACTTAGATGAGAGGGTGTGGTCGGCTATGATAAATGTGCTGGAACTGGCAGAGGCAGTGTGGGACAAAATATGAACTGCAGGGGCTCAAATTGAGTTGAAAGCTTTTTTCATGTCCAACTTAACGAGAACACGATCCTGCTGCCGTTATTGTTGGTCTAGGATGAATGCTTCAACAGCATGTGTTGCAGATTTGCCTCCATGAGGAACCCGACACCGAATTGGATGGGGGGCAGCTCGGAGGCCAGTGTGCAAATCACAGGATGTGTATCCACTTCGGAAGTAAATGACGAAAGGTGTTCCTGATTGCAATCGGTCATAGTCTGCCAAGTCTCTTCCATAGCACTGTCAGGTTTGATGAAAATAAAAGCTCTATCGCACTCAGAGGAATATCACTGCCGATGATTATTTCACAAAGTCTTGATAGAGCAAATATGAGACAACAAGCTGATTTGGCTATTGTAAAGGATGTCAAATCAAGCAAATGTCTAGGGCAGAGGCCGCCGATTTCTCCACTATTACTTGAGCAAAAGACATCAGGACTGCTTAGACGTCACCACGGGATACACTAACTGGTACAGATGGTTGATTGGGAGCAGACAAAATTCTGGTGTCCAGTGGTGACAGAGAATGTTTGTGTCTCAGCACCTCCAACATCTCATGGACATTTGGACATGCAACGGTATCATCTGAAAAAATAAGTAAAATGACTTTGGAAACGTCGCCCTGACATAGATTTGCATTAACAGCTCTCCTCAAATCGGCTGTGAGCTTGCGTTGGCGAATGGTTTGGATCGACCGCTGTTATGTCCGGATGCCAATTATGAGAGTTCAGTTCAAGAAAAAGCAGATGTTGGCTCACATCGTGAGACAATGATGTCTTTGCTCTCATAGGATTGAACCCTAGAACTATTGGGGAAAAGGCTAGGAGTCGTTTCCAGTAATTGATTGGTCAGAGAGATTATTCGAAGGAGCTTCAGGTGGAGGACTGGGGGTTTATGCGAGCAATTCGAGAAAAGGAGAACACTTCTATACTCGGGTGTCAGCAAAAACATTCCGCTTAGGTAAGTTGGAAGAAGCGATAACATGCATAACATCTTCTCCCCATCTATTGTTTTCTGATTTGCATCGATAGCATTCCTCGAAGGAAGGTCCTTCTTTGGAGTCAAGCAAGAATTTATTAGTTTTGACGGTTTTCTTTTGATCTTTTGTAAACGTGATATCGACAGAATATTGCCATCGCTACTGGTGCCAAGACTGTTAACCCGTCTAATGTCAAATTGAAACTTTACGCCAATTTTAGTACCCTGTAGAAACGTTATGCTTTTGCTAAGGTTTCATGAATTGTAGGTGCCATTTTAAAATTTGTCCATTGTAACAAATGGTGAATCTCTGTAAGTTCATATTACTGAAATAGTCATTCGACCGGATAGAATATGTAAACGATGAAACCGATTGAAATTTCAATTTTTCTGACAAATAACACAGAGTGACTGCTTAGTCAAAATCAAACATCGATTTGGCCGATTTATTGCTATTTAGGTCTGACATTGATGGAAATTCGACTGAAGTCAATCTGGAATCAAGCAAGAATTTGTTAGTTTTTCTTTTGATCTTTTTGGAACATGACACCAACAGAATGTTGACGTCGCGACTGGTATCAAGTTTTAGTGGGACTGTTAACTCTTCTTGCATCAAATTCACTATTCACCTCATGTTACCAGCACTAGTCAAATGTGCATCCTCCAACTTGCCTACCACAAAGTTATTATAGCAGTTCTCTTTACAGCGTATTCGCTCCTCTGGTTGTGACTCGTTAATATAATAGATTTTCTTCAGCACATGTTTTAAATGTCCAATATTTTGACAATTTTTGTCCACATGATGGTAGCTTCATTTTCTGCACTTTTTTTATTCTGTTCCACGTGCTCTTTTTTCTCTCAGTTATCTCTATGATCTTTATTATAAAAATATTTTTCTGTGGATATCTCCATCTAGACCTTATATCGTGTACAGCTAATTCCTCTCTGCTTTGTGTGTGTTTTCTGTAGTTCTGCTGTTTTTACAGCTTTATAACTATATAAAAGTCTGGGTCGGCCATGTCTCTTAATTTTGACTTGTTTCTATCACCACATACAGTTGATATTATCTGATCACGTATCATGTTGTCTTTTAGTTGTTCAAAGGCTTGTAATGTGATGTCCATTAAGAAAGACAGGTATCTTTCTCCTTGTTTCTGATTTCTGTTGTTGACGATATACCGTTTGTGGATCAAATCTTTTTAGCCTCAGCAAACTTTGAGAACTTGCAAATTAAAGAACAATAACTACATTTGGTCACATATTGTATACTTCAATTACTTTTTCACTGGTTACATGCAAGAAGAATGTGAATTTACGTTGTCGGGCTTCAATGTTTTTTTTCTGATGCCTCGAATTTCTGGAACCAGGCTTTGAAATAACATGATAACAGAAGAGTTTGAAACGCTCATTAAATTTAAAATCTAAGACATCAAAAAAGAGTTACTCGTTTTTCTACAACCAAAAAATAAACTTTCCTTTCTTCTTCCGTGCACCTAGTGTCAGACGAAATTTTACAGAGATTCTTGGCAAGGGCTTTCTGTCTGTGGAACACATTAGCACAGGACTGCTTCCCTACAGATTACAACATGGTCTTCTTCAAATCAAATGTTGACAGATTTCTGTTATGTTATGAACCGTCTTCACAAGTATTCAAACTTGGTTCATCCTCGCAATCATTTTCAATCCTCTCATAACGTTCTTCATCTCTCAACTGACAATCAGTTGATCTCATTAACCAGTATCCTCGAATGGCGTTTGGCCTTGATAAGTGGTGAAGCATTAGTATAAAAAACAGCATGTGAAGGCAACAACCGGATTGAGGATCTGGGTGTGCCGGGTTCGAATCCAGTTCGTTCCACAGAAGCACTTTCATCAAAACCCACACCTGACCTCCTGGAGAGGAGATAAATAAAATACTTGTTTTTGTCTAGTTTTTTTGTTTGTTTTGCTTTTTTTACTTAGACTTTTTCGTTACCAAATTGGACCATAATGTAAATTTACACATTTGAACATAAAACAATGCAGTATCTGCTAATAGAAATTTTATTTTTGTGCATGGTTTAAAAAACAACCATCTTCCTTAATCGATCGGTTATACAGACAGAGACCTGCTGTTGGATAATGGCCCGATGAGAATGGACGTATCTGTTGGAAATCGTTGGTTTGACTTGCGCAATTTAGCGCGGGTGCAGTCGAGTGCAGAATAGGGCCTGTTCTCACAGTCAGAGCTAACAGACGTGACACGGTCACCGTGTGACGAGATCCCAGATCAAGGGTCAGTGTGCACCTGCGAGAGGCTGTGATGTGCATGGGAAACAGAGGGATCCATGACGTCACTCGTTCTTTGTGAGAAGCGAGTTTCGTCAGCCTGGGTCTTGAAGGCAAACCGATGAGACGTGATTGTTACCATGTAATTTACAACAGATAAGGGAAATATTTCCCTAAGAAAATACAAGCGAGAGATATCCTTTCTCCCCCTCTATGAATGGTTAAGAAAATAATTGTTAAGTAACTACGATAAAGTAGTGATTTGCTCTCTCTCTCTCTTGACGTAGTGAATGACTCCCAGCTGATTAAATAACTAACGCTTGTAATAAAAAGAATTAAATTTAAAGAAGAGTTTGTCTTCCGACCCGATCGTGGAGTTTTTGTTGCAGACAATGGACGGCGTGGTTCGTAGAAGAAAGAAGGAAGGAAGAAAGAATTCATCTACTAGACGACACGACCCTCTACACGGCGAGGGCGAAATCTAAGGTATGCAAACAATATATGAACTATGTGATTTATGATGTTTTAAAAATAACAAGTGTTGGATGTGAACTGCCACGGCCCTTTCAGGGACGAGTATAACAAACGAGTAAAGCCACAGCCTGTAGAGGGACGAGTATACGAAATGAGTACCGCCATGGCCCGTATCGGGAAGAGTGTACGAAACGCGTACTGCCGCGGTCCATGCAGGAGTGGTCAATGCAACACTGCGTTTAGATTGAAAGTCAATCAATATCATGACAGGGAGGCATGTTAGTCCTTTTCTTTACTATAAACAAGCTGCAGGGTACATTGTTTTATAACTGCTATAGGATTAGTGTTTGTCTTTTATATATATATATTTAACATACATGCGATAGCATGTACGATACCCTGTCCTCATCAGCCATCAATCAGGTGTGCTAAGACAGTTTCGGTGACCTAGGTGGTGTTGTCACACATGGAGCAATCAGCAACTTTTGCAACCAGACAAGGTATAAAAAAAACAATGGTTTCATAATGTGTTACTGAAACGTGTTTATTTTAGGCTGTTGGTGATAGTACACTTCAAACGATCACTGCTTGATGCCATGTAAACATGGGAAATTATATTTTGCCGCATGTGTTTTACCATTGGATCACAAAATTCTTGACTAACTTAGAATTTCTCAAGTGTGTTGTCGGTCAGCAATGTGATGTGAGTGTAATCCGGATTGATAAATCCATCATTTGATTTCTATTCGCAATAGAATTACGTTGTTCGCGTTAACATACCTTATAGATATGTAGGCATCACAAGCTGTTAAATGTTCTACCACAATTACATGTTGTAAAAGTTGAATTCGTTTTTTGTGCATATTTTAAAAGAGAGAATTATCTCCCTTACTTGATCGGTTATGAAGACAAAGACCAACGTTTAGATTGAAAGTAAATTAATATCATGGCAGCGAGTTGGGAGTGTGTGTGAGGGGGGGGGGGGTCATATTAGTCCTTTTCTTTTCTATAAACAATCAGCACGATAGATCGATTTGTAATTGGTAATGGTTCAGATAAAGAAAGCAAACAGACAGACCATTTTTGTCTTTTATAATTAACTAGTTGTGTAGCAGTCATAAATAAAGACTTATTTTCTCTCTCGGAGAAATGTCCCTGTTATGCAATTTGGTCACACACTGACCAATCAGCTTGCAGGGCACATTGATTTCATCTGTCCCCTAAAGAACTACTTCAGCTATTTTGGTAATCACAGTCAGCAGAGAGATTTCTGAATGCAACGAGGAAAGACGACGCCTTTCTCTCTCCTGTCCCTTTCCACTGAAGCATCGACTATTTTCGCCTGAAGATAACTGATCATAGGCTTTCGGCAGCCCAAAGAACTTTCTAACTTTTCCTCTCCTCACTCTGACACTGTTCAACTTTCTTCAACCTATAAAGAACGGTATAGGTAATTTAATAAACCTTTTTGTTGTTGTTATAAAAAAGGTTTGTTTTTTTTCCTTTCGAGCAACGGTTTTCGTTACTTACTAATAATATATAGGAGTTAGTCTAACCCTAACCCACTGATAAGACCAACTCTTATAGTTGTACCTATCCAGTGTTGCTCGAGATGCAGTTATGTCATTTTTGTTTCTAATTTTGGTTTGCCTATTTTTAAACACAAAAAGAAATTAAAAGTTTAATTGTAAGGTAGACAACTATTATATTCTTTAAGTTAAAATATGAATTACCTCCCTTACATTATTTGAGTTATGCTTAGAATGAAGGCACAGTTTACGAGTGATGTGCCATAAAGTTTGCAGATATTACCTATGAAAATGTGAATTTTTAACAGTTATTTATTACTATTAAGAGTGTATCAGTATTACTATTCTGGAATAATAGCAAAATTTGCTGCTGATAGAAAAAATGGCTTCCATCTGTAATTAAAATGTGCTGCAGAAAAAAAAGACGTCTCCTTTCCGAAGAATATTCCGAGCAGGAATAATTGTATTTACATGAAACTAAATCGAATTACAATTTTTTCTTCTTAACAACATGGACCACTGCTAAAGAAAAGGGAATGGCTATGTGAACAAATATTGGTATTTTAGGACAGAAGCTATTTAGGTCTGAAAAATTTTTTTTTTTAAATCGGGCTAAATTAATTTTATATATTTCACTTACTTCAATTCTTTGAATAGATTAATAAACAAATACTTCATAAAAAAAATCGTTTTCATCATTGATTATCCCCATTGGTGTTTTGAAAAAGAAAAATTTTCATTTTCAATATTTATTGTTTTTACATTTATTTCGTTGACCAGTTTCTGTTTTTATTAGTAATGCCATAGACGAAGTTGAAGGAAAGACACCCACTCCCTCTTACTGCCACCTGGGTTATGTAGTATTTGTTTATTAATCTATTCCAAGAATTGAATAATTGGGTTCAAATATTTAGTGAGGGACTTATTTCACACTGCACTGTTTACTCGCCACTGAAACAATAACCTCAAATTACATTTTCTTTTTTCTTTATAAACAAATATTAATTTATTATTTCTTTTAGTTTTAGTAATTTTATATATTACTCTATTATAATAATTATTTCTTCTTTTATTTATCTCTACTTTATCAAACCTATTCTGCAGACAGAATTTGTGTCATGCATAAACACACATTCATTGCCAAGGGGAGGAGGAATTGCATAACTATGTACTGTTAATTTGTGTTCCTAAGACAATTTTAATTTTTATGGAGTGTATACTGATTTGTTGTTGTCTTCTTCTGATATTGCATTTATTACTGGAGAGACCCTGAGAAGAATTTGCGACACTGCTTTTTTAATAATTTGTTGCTTTTAAGAAATAAGTAATTTTCACACACACCACAGGCGGATTAAAGAACCCCTAATTTTACTTGAACCAAAAAACCTGTTTACATTTTCTTGTATGTGAGCTCCAGAAAAATTCATTGAAAAATAACTAAACATAGACCATTTTAAATATTCTGTGCACGTGAAATACTCATGGGTTCAGTATAGTGCGTGCGCATGAGAGAGAGAAATAGAAATAGAGAATTAGTTTTGGCAATTACTTTAATTGGGTCAGTCCCACCGTAAAAGCAAACTTTCTTTTTATACTTCAATTAGAATGAGATAATGGTCAACTCCATGGTTTAACAGTAAAATCGCTGCTTGTTGAGACAGATTATGAGTTTGAACCTCTACTGTACAAAAAAACATTTTTTTCTTTAGTTTTATCCAATAATGTGCATATACATTTACAATCAGCTATATTGATTAGTTTTTTGTTTTTGTTTATTTCTTTTTATTTACTATTACACACATACATTTACTTTAATAAAAGTCATACTACTACTACTAGTGTGATACTATAGACTGCCTCCACAGCTGGGATAACCGGAAAGGATTAGCTAGGAAAGTGAATGACAATAAAAAGACTGGTTAATCCATTTACCTCCACAGACTAATGACGCCATGACAATTATTTGTTAACTTACTGCATGGCTAGATAACGATGGAGAAAGAAAGTTCAGGAAAAAGCGGGCATCGCCAGTTTCGGTTAGTAAGCTGAGAGACAATCAGATATATCAGATTTCTGGTTGAAAGTAGATATATTTGGGAGACACAGATGGGTAACAGAGATCAGCAGTGAATGGTCTAGGTGGGCAGATTGGCGACAGAGCCCAAGGGAGAAAGGTCGTATGGTAAAGTTAGTCTTAAATGAGATCCTGAACTTGAGAGATGAGAAGCTTACCTCAGTTTGACTCTAGCGACGGGACTCCAACGACATGCACACTTGTGTTCAACAAGTCTTGTATATAATATCTATATCTGTATTGTTTGTTATTATGTATGTAAATTGTCCTTCGTGCTCGGCGACCATCAATATGGCTAGAATAATAAGATCAAGAAGAAAAACCACAGCACATACGTTTTGGGTAAGGCGGTCATTCGAGCTGCGGCATATTTATATACTACTACTACTAATAATAATAATAATAACAATAGCATTAAAATAATGTTGCTGATGATGATAATAATAATGATAATGTTATTGCATATTTTATTAACAATTACATTAACGGAACTTTGTCGCTTACATTTATATCTCTATATAAAGTTAGGTATATGTATATGTTTATATATAAAGGATTCACTCCTAAACTAATTAACCGATCATTAGGAATTTTGGAACACAGCTTCTAGAAGTAAGGGTGGATAATGTGGCATATATTTAGTTTAATTTAGTTTTGAGAAAAGAGGGGATGGAAGCTCTTCATAAAAATTCAAATATGTTCGATTTTTGTGAAATTTTAACAATAGATATTAGACATCAATTAATAAATATTCCCTAAATTTCAGTTTCTTTGGAGTATTTTAAAGGATTTTAAGGGTCATAATATGGGCACAACCTCCTATTTGAAAATTAAAATATTGCAAATTAGAATGAAATTTGATCCAAAGTCATTAGACACCAATTAAGCAAGATTCTCTGAATTTCGATTTATTCTTAACACCCCTTAAGCTTAAGCCTTAAATTTTAGACATTTTCTAAAATCAAAATCATATCATGGATTTCGATCAAAATGGAACTAAGGATTCTATATATCATGTTTAGTAGCATTATATTTTGATTTTAATCTTTGTAATGGAACATAAAATTGATGGAAAACTGTTTTCGTTTATGGAATTCATTTTACCTGTCCTGGGACGGATATTCTTCTGGTTACTTATAAATTTATGACTTATACAAAACAAATGTTAAAGTATTTATGCAATTTGTATTTAAATTTTTCATAAAAATATATGCGATTCAGAGATAGGAGCAGGAGTTTCTTAGATTCCTTATTTTTTCTGGGCAACGCCAGGACACAGGTTTCACTAGTTGTATATAAGAACATAATAACTTAAAGATGCAAAATTTCTATTGTTTGTTTTTTGGATATTCGTTTTGGGATGAGTCTCATGGATCCATTTAGATTCCCACATGTGATCCATATCATGACCACCATATTGCTGGAATCTTCCTAGAATGAATTGATAACTATGAACTACATAGGATATTTTAAATATTACATGATATCACTCAATTAATTATGGCTCTGTATATGCACACACCCTCTCACCATGTGTGCATGTATATTATATACACAGTCTCTTTGTGAGATGAAAGAATCACTTGAACTATTTATTAGGAAAATAAACTGATTTCATTTATTGCTTCCAGTTTTTGTTGGGTCTGAACCCAACTGATCAAAAAGTATCGGTTTCAAGGGATAGTACTTCCACCAGCATTGTGAATGATTTTATCGTATGACATGCGCTTATTCACTTTTGTTTCGATTTGTTTTGTTTTTCATCTCGGATGCATTTTAAGCAGAGCCATTTATCAGCCGACCACGCAATAACCATCCAAACAAGATTTTGAAGGAAAAAAAAATCATTCATTGCCAAAACAATCACTCCTAACATCTTCATAGCAAATGCACAAACGATGCATTTATTTGGAGATCTTTCAATCATTGGCATGGAATTTATTTCCAAACGCTTTAGTAAACATTTCAATAAAATTATCAAAAAAAAAAAAATATTAATCAGGATATTTTTCTCTGCTGAGCCACCATGAATTACGATTATACCATTCCAACCTAACAAAAGAAAAATAATTCAATTCGAGTTTCATGCTTATATTTATTCGTACAGGATTTTTATTTTACAAAAATAAAATTAAACACAAAAAAAAAATGTGAAATGCAAATACATCCTTTTTCTTTTTTTTTAAATAACAAAATCTAATTGAAATTTATTTTTAAATGTCTACATATGAAATAATAGCATTTTAATCTAATTTAATAGCAACTGTTGCAGTACGTTTTTTTTTCTCAACTAGATGCAAATCTACAAATTATTTTCATTACTTTTTACTAACCCCCCCCCCCCCAAAAAAAAATAAATAAATAAATAAATAAAAAGGAAAACACTTTGGAAAATGATTAACCTGTAAAGTTATATCTTACACCTATTGCTTACATATATTTCCCCTTCTGTTGAAAATTTTTTATTTTAAAAATTTTTTTTATTCACCCCCAAACAAAGTATATTAAAACATAAAAGGCTTGTGATAGGGTCAAGATTTGTAAGCAGCATATTGATACATAAAAGGCTTCTGTGATAGGGTCAAGATTTGTAGGCAGCATATTGATACATAAAAGGCTACTGTGATAGGGTCAAGATTTGTAGGCAGCATATTGATACATAAAAGGCTTCTGTGATAGGGTCAAGATTTGTAGGCAGCATATTGATACATAAAAGGCTACTGTGATAGGGTCAAGATTTGTAGGCAGCATATTGATACATAAAAGGCTTCTGTGATAGGGTCAAGATTTGTAGGCAGCATATTGATACATAAAAGGCTACTGTGATAGGGTAAAGATTTGTAGGCAGCATATTGATACATAAAAGGCTACTGTGATAGGGTCAAGATTTGTAGGCAGCATATTGATACATAAAAGGCTACTGTGATAGGGTCAAGATTTGTAGGCAGCATAATGATACATTAAAGGCTACTGTGATAGGGTCAAGATTTGTAGGCAGCATATTGATACATAAAAGGCTACTGTGATAGGGTAAAGATTTGTAGGCAGCATATTGATACATAAAAGGCTACTGTGATAGGGTCAAGATTTGTAGGCAGCATATTGATACATAAAAGGCTACTGTGATAGGGTCAAGATTTGTAGGCAGCATATTGATACATAAAAGGCTACTGTGATAGGGTCAAGATTTGTAGGCAGCATATTGATACATAAAAGGCTACTGTGATAGGGTCAAGATTTGTAGGCAGCATATTGATACATAAAAGGCTACTGTTTTAGGGTCAAGATTTGTAGGCAGCATATTGATACATAAAAGGCTACTGTGATAGGGTCAAGATTTGTAGGCAGCATATTGATACATAAAAGGCTACTGTGATAGGGTCAAGATTTGTAGGCAGCATATTGATACATAAAAGGCTACTGTTATAGGGTCAAGATTTGTAGGCAGCATATTGATACATAAAAGGCTACTGTGATAGGGTCAAGATTTGTAGGCAGCATATTGATACATAAAAGGCTACTGTGATAGGGTCAAGATTTGTAGGCAGCATATTGATACATAAAAGGCTACTGTGATAGGGTCAACATTTGTAGGCAGCAAGATTTTTTTCTATGGAAAGATGCATACATTTTCATGCTAGCATTGATTGGAATAATGCTGAAACTGGTAAAATATTATTTGCAAATAACTAACTGTTGTGGAATAACCCAAGCTCCTTTTTGAGGAATATAATGGACTACTCCAACACAACTTAGAAACTGTGAACGTGTCTGGCAGCAAGGCAAGTCGTATTTTAGTATTGTTGATGTTACTCCTCAACTCTAGCACATCTATATAATAATATGCTGAAACACTTAATGTTCATACGTACGTTATCACTCTCCATGCCTTTTTTTTAAAGATTGGATTGCACGATTGCCGAAGATACAGTGCAAAAAAAGTATTATTTTAAAATGTCATCTGATGTTGCTGTTGCGTCAAACGTGAAACTCAAACTAAAATTCACTTTCGTGGCCTCCGGGCTAAGATAAAGTATATTTTCTGTCCAAAAATGGTACAATAATATTGTGGGATCTACATTCGGAATGGAAATATGTCACAAACTCTTACAAGGGTTTTTGAGATAGAGCCTCATAACCAGATATATTCTCAAACTACATTAACCAGAGTACTTAGATAAGTATGTTTCAGTTTGAATAGTGGTGGGACGTAATGGGTGAAAATTTCAGATTCATGCGAGTAGTATTTTTTGTGTTCATTTATACATAAATAACACTAAACAATCAAACATTTTGAAAGTTTTGCAAAATTCAGAAGGTGCAGGCCAAAAATAGCCGTTAGGGCTCTACGGGACTCAAAATCCATCATTTTTCGGTGAAAAAGTGGTTTCATGCGACATTGCAAGTCCTAAAACATCCTCAAAAGCTATGAATGGATATAGATGGTTAAATCTGATATAGTACTTTAATTTAGGACCATTTTCAGACTGTGAAAGGGTTTTCATGAATGTAAAATAGCCAAAAACTATTGGCCTGCACCTTCTGAATTTTGCAAAATTTTCAAAATGTTTGATTGTTTAGTGTTATTTATGTATAAATGAACACAAAAAAATACTACTCGCATGAATCTGAAATTTTCACCCATTACATCCCACCCCTAGTTTGAACAAAGATGGTACAATAATATCATGGGGTGTGTGCGTGTGCCGGCTGTCCATAGAATAGAAGCATGGCAGTAATATACAACAAATGAAATATACAACTGTGGAATTTCCACATGTCCCACTAGGTATACTATGTTACTGAAAACCCCTTTTCGTATGTAGTAGTACATCTGAACTGCCTAGGTTTCAGTATACAACACATACTAGCTTAAGAAGTCTCTCTCTATGTTGGGTGAGAGATTGTAACTGTCATTTCAAATTGTTATAATTTGATAGTTTTGAGATTTGGCACAATGAAATGTAGCACTAAGGTGCAAAAATTCTTTGATTCTAGACTGTAACAAAATATTTCTGACTAGCTTTACATAGTACACAGCTGAAGTCTTGTTTTGTTGAAACGTCATAAGTTGTTTTAGTACCCGGTCATGGCTGACGGAACAAGAACAATCTACCCTTATGGATTAAATAAAGGGTTCAATTCGAAATTCCGTAGATTCCCAAATTCAGCAAGACGCATCTGAAGAAGGTCGGAGGTTTCATCGTCCGAAACGTGAGAACAACATCCAAGATGAGAACAGTAGTCTGAATAATACAAACTAAATATTGTTGATAGTTGTGAAAAATCATTTGTCAGACGGTTTGTTATGTTGCTAAAGTTGTTTTGATGACATTCCAGTTTTCTCTATGGTCTGCTTAAGACGATTCTGTGAGAAATAAAATGACCATAAATTGCGTACATGTGTCTTTCAGTTGTGTCCATCTTTTGATAATACTCATGCAAATTCTCCACTCGTTCCAACAGTCAATCAGGAGAGTCTGAGACTCTATAAAAACAGTATATGCTTTACACTGCTCACTGCACATCAGGGGTTACGCTGGTTATTAGCACTGTTCATTGATGCTCTTCGTTCACTATGTAATTTGTCTGTAATTTTGTTAGTGGTTTTATTTGTCACAAGGTTCGTTACTTTATCATTGCGCATTCCACCGTTGATTATACTGTCTAGTGAAAGACCCTAGATACATTTTTAATTCCAATATGACCATGTTTAAAGAGAAGTTACTTGATTTGCTGGGACAAAAAAGAAGAAAAACATATAAAAAATTGTTCGAAAACAAAGTATATAATAAATAAACATTTTGGCCAATTCATATTTTTATTAACTGGGGATGTTTTCATGACCCCTAAGGACACTTTTCACAAAAAAAAAAATATATATATATATATCTATATAAAGTTGTATGTTATTTTGTTTGTTTGTTTGTCCACGAACTACTCCTACAGTTTTGGAGATAGACTCCCATAACCAAATATATTCTGAAACTACATTACCCAGAGGACTTGGATACGTATATTTCATTTTGATCAAATGGGGTACAACATTATTTTGGGTTCTGCATTCATGCTAGATATTCATGAAAATGAAATGTTTTTTTTAATTATTTATAACATGAAAATTATAGAAATTTAAAAAGATAAGAGTGTAAATGCTAATAAACGGTTCAGGGCGTGAAGTATAAATGCAGAGATTTTCTTGTCGATTCCCCAGAAATGCCAGGTGTGCTTTGAGGGGATTGAATTTATGAAAATGTATTTCAATAAATGTCATTTTACTTACATCCTTACTTAACGAATCAATATTGAGTACATCTTTTGGCCCCAACCCAAAAATTGAATAAAAAGGCTGGGTGACCCTAGATCGTCCTGCTAATATAATCTATATTATACCTGATCCAAATTTTAATAAGAATTGTTCCAAAGATGCATTGACAAAACTTGATAAGTTTTTAAGTTATTCTGCTGAACATTTGATAGAATTGCTTTTCTCATAAATAATCATGTTGACCTCCTTAATAGAATAGTTTCCTTCATATAAAAAATGTTGAGTTGCAATAATAATTGAAAAGTTCTTAATCTAACTTTGAGGAAAGAAATATTAAAGTTTTTAAGTTGTGTTTCAATTTATTAGATAAAGTATTTTAAAATGTTCCTCTCTGATCAAAACTAGCTGAACCTACCTGGCATTGCCCAGGAGACATTTTCCTTTCATTTTTGTTTAATCTTTTTTAAACTATGCCCTTTGTTTTTTTTATAAAAAAAATAGGATTTGAAATTTAAATTTAACTATTATGATATTGTTCAGTTATTAAATTATTAATTGAACCAAATTGTTATAAAACTACAACTAATTTTGTTAATCTTATTTATAAAATTATTGGATGTAAATAGCTTCCAAAACTTTCAATCTTTTAATACATGAGAATTTTAAAGCAAAAAATGACTTTTTATTTGACAGTTTAAATGCTTCCAAATTCCTTTAAAATTTTAATGGGTCATAAAGTAATTCATTCTTTTTTTTTCAACTAGGAATAAAAGATTAAAATTACTGATTTGTATATGAAGAAATTAAAATGCATTAGGTTGGATTTCATTTTTTAATTATTTTTTAATTATATTTTTAAAATATTTTTTTTTTCGTTTTAGTACTTTATGCTACTGCATTTTTTTTTTCAACAAATAATCGGTTTATAGTAAATAATAAAAAAAAATAATTACTATAGAGAAAAATCTTCTTGAAGATGATTTTCTTAAAAGTTAATCAACTTCTGCAACTGACTAAAATTTCTGAATCCACTCGTCCCTCTGGATAATGTGTGTGGAAGAATTGTGCACATTTGGTGTAGTTGTGTCGGTTTAAATAAGGTAAGAGTTTATCATGAAGGTTTGCGTAGTAGGCAATGTGTGTAGGTTGTTTGTGTGTAGGGAGTTGACTGTACTCAGCATTCAACCATTTCAGTGGATTCTGGAAAAACTGTTCGGCTTCGTCGATGTAATCAGCATTCTGATTCAAATTTGGTTCACAGGTCAAAAATCGCATCCTAACATAACGGTGCAGGTAACTGGCAAAGACAAACAAAAAGATAAAATAGAGGAGCAAACATTAAATTCTCATTAAATATTTGGTAGCTTTGAAGGAGTTTTTATGATGATAAGTCAATAATTATGATTATTATGAGAGTACCCATTCTATCAAAACTCAGAGAAATGTTACACTTTTCGAAAAAACAAAAAACAAAAGATCAATCGAGCACTAATTAAAATGAGAAACCTTTTTATATCATGATGAAAATGTATTTACATTCAAACAATCAACTATTTACATCACCAGTATCTTCTTGGATATTGTTTAGGGAGATTTATTTTCGGATGTGATTAAAGAGAAAATGAAAATGTATTTACATTCAAACAATCAACTATTTACATCACCAGTTTCTTCTTGGATACTGTTTAGGGAGATTTATTTTCGGATGTGATTAAAGAGAAAATGAAAATGTATTTACATTCAAACAATCAACTATTTACATCACCAGTTTCTTCTTGGATATTGTTTAGGGAGATTTATCTTCGGATGTGATTAAAGAGAAAATGAAAATGTATTTACATTCAAACAATCAACTATTTACATCATCAGTTTCTTCTTGGATATTGTTTAGGGAGATTTATTTTCGGATGTGATTAAAGAGAAAATGAAAATGTATTTACATTCAAACAATCAACTATTTACATCATCAGTTTCTTCTTGGATATTGTTTAGGGAGATTTATTTTCGGGTGTGATTAAAGAGAAAATGAAAATGTATTTACATTCAAACAATCAACTATTTACATCACCAGTTTCTTCTTGGATATTGTTAAGGGAGATTTATTTTCGGATGTGATTAAAGAGAAAATGAAAATGTATTTACATTCAAACAATCAACTATTAACATCACCAGTTTCTTCTTGGATATTGTTAAGGGAGATTTATTTTCGGATGTGATTAAAGAGAAAATGAAAATGTATTTACATTCAAACAATCAACTATTAACATCACCAGTTTCTTCTTGGATATTGTTAAGGGAGATTTATTTTCGGATGTGATTAAAGAGAAAATGAAAATGTATTTACATTCAAACAATCAACTATTAACATCACCAGTTTCTTCTTGGATATTGTTAAGGGAGATTTATTTTCGGATGTGATTGTAGGGAACATGAACATGAAGAGGGCTTACTTGCGAAACGTCCTCGGGTTTGCTTGTCCTGTGCGCTGCGAGTGAAAGAAAGAAAGAAGGAAAGAAATCCAACATGGCGTCCCTGAATGTTTATTACATACAGTTCACGCAAAATCTCGCAAAGTCTCGCTGCACGTATGGAAATTAGGTGTGACTGGATATTATAAAAAGCGAGTCTCGTACCGTCTCAGAGAAACGGAGTGTGCGAAGCGAGTGCACGTGTCGAGCAGTAAGAGCTGCTTTGGAGGTTAACAGTGACTTGCGACCTACGTTATTATTTCAAGCTATCTCGGCGATGGACAAGTTCGACTTGAGGTTGATACCCGAGTTCGACGGCTCCCCCTCCGGACCCTCCGTAGTCGAGTGGTGGGAGAAAGCCGAGCGCGTCTGCAGACTTTGCAATATAAAGGATCCTGCACTGGTCATCCCGCTGAGGCTGACCAAAGGAGCAATTCGGTGTATCAGCAGCTCGGAGACGAACCAGGCCTGGAGGAAATTAGGCAGGCGTTATACGCAGCCTTTGCTGTGGACCCTTTCGTCGCCTGGAGGCAGTTCACCGAACGGCGGCTTGGGCTAGATGAGACTGTGGACGTCTACCTGGCCGATTTGAGGAGGCTAGCCGCGCCGTTTGGTGGAACAAGCGAGCGAATACTGGGATGCGCTTTTCTGACTGGACTCCAAGACGGCGCCAGCAGACTGCTGCGAGCATCGTCCAGACTCAGTGAGATTGGGCTTGACGAGTTGTTGGCCAGAGCCCGAAACATTTTGAAAGAGGACACAGAGCCGGTTTCGGCAGCTGCGGAAGCATCTTCACCACCAACAGAAGACGTGAGATGCTACAAATGTGGCGGGCCGAATCATTTTTCAAAAGACTGCCGTAGCCGAAGCGGTGCAAAGGACGCGCCCGATCGAGGAACGTTAAAACGCGTGCGTTGTTACCGGTGCAACAAGCTGGGTCACGTGGCAAGAGGTTGTCCGGGAAACGGGCAAGGGGAGTAAGCTATAGCGCCAGTCTTCTCCCCAGATCGTCGCCAAATAAGGCGCTACCCACAGTGAGCGTGCGCGTAAACGGGCGTGAGCGCTTCGCGCTCGTAGACACCGGGTGCACGCAGACCCTCGTGCGCAAATCATGCTGTGACGCATGGGATAAGGAAAGGATCCCGGTATTGACGGTTGGCGGTGGCTCGATTGCCTCTTGTGGCGTTAGCATCATTCGCGCAGGTGTCGGCGATGGGCCTACAGTAACCGCACGAGCCTTGGTTATAAACGGTGACCTGCTCGGTTACGACCTACTCCTGGGAATGGACGTCATCAAGGAATTGGGAGGTGTACGCATTGATGGTGAGGGTAGGGCACATTTTGCAAAAGCGGGCCTTGCTCTGAGTGCAGCTATGAAGCTGGAACAGCCTGATTTTTGTGCGGAATTCGACCAGCGCACAAAATCCTGGACAGCCTCCTGGAAGTGGTCGGAGGAGCAGCCACCCGAGAAATTATGCAATAAGGTGCCAGAATACAAAATTCCCCCCGGAGCTCGTGCAGAATACAAGGAACTACAAACTTGGATTAGTAATGGATGGCTAGTTCCGTATTCAGAGAAGGAATTGGGTCCTCCAAAGTGCCTGATCCCGTTAATGGCGGTTATCCAACAGAATAAGCAGAAGGTGAGGCCGGTGCTCGACTATCGAGAATTGAATGAGCACGTGGACCCTTTTACAGCTCGCGCGGACGTATGCACTGAAAAGTTGAGGGAATGGCGGCAAGTGGGATCTAATGTATCTGTACTGGATCTTCACAAAGCATACCTTCAAGTGCGTGTACACAAATCACTATGGCCCTATCAAACGGTGCTCATCAAGGGGAAAAGGTATTGCCTAACCCGCATGGGATTTGGACTTAATGTTGCGCCATCAATTATGCAAATGATTGTTGACACCATTCTGACTAAAGATGAGCGCATTCAGCGGGCAACGTCTGCATATATTGATGACGTGTACGTGGACGAGGAAATTGTATCTGCGGCGCGCGTGAGGGAGCATCTCTACAACTTTGGCCTTCTCAGCAAGGAACCGGAAAGGCTACGAGATGGCGCACGGGTACTTGGTTTGCAGGTCTGGGAGGAAGATGACGTTCTGTACTGGAAACGAGGAAATGAAACCCCGGACATGCCTTGTATTGTTACACGACGAAACGTATTTTCCTTGTGCGGAAAGTTAGTTGGACACCTTCCTGTCGGCGGCTGGCTTCGTGTTGCGGTGGCATTTATTAAGCGAAGAGCCTCCGACGTCACCACTGGATGGGATGACGAAACTCATGACGTCCCTCTCAATACAATGCTCAAAGAAGTCCTCACCAGGGTGCACAAGGAAGACCCAACGCGAGGCAGATGGTGCGTCGACAGCCAGAACCTTAGTGTGTGGGTTGATGCAAGCTCTCTCGCCATTGGTGTATCGGTGGTCCATGATGGAATGGTGGTGGAAGACACTTGCTGGTTACGCCCAGAAAAGGACTCCCAGCACATAAACCTGGCAGAACTTGATGCGGTTATCAAGGGGATAAACTTGGCAATCCTTTGGAAGACGACCACCCTGCGACTATTCACGGATTCTGCTTGCGTCCATAAGTGGATTTCAGATACTCTCACCGGGAGGGCCAGAATACGAACCAAAGCCACGAGCGAGATGCTCATCCGACGGCGGCTCGACACGATCATGAAGCTGGTGAACGAATATGCGCTGTCAATAGAGGTGTCCCTGGTCAAATCCAGCCTGAACAAAGCAGATTGTTTGACGAGAGTACCTCAAAGATGGCTTGATGCCATAAGAAAGACTATTGAACCCATGCAGCCCGCCTGCGCCGCTTCCATGAGCCCCGTTCGATCTAATACCATCAAAGAAGTCCACCAACAAACCGGGCACCCTGGGGTCAAGCGGACCCTATATTTCGCTAAGTTGGTTGAACCAGGAGTACAAAAGGCAGACGTCAGGAAAGTGGTCAAAGATTGTATAGCATGCCAATCCATTGATCCAGCACCCGTTCGCTGGGAGAAAGGAAAGCTGGTAGTGGAAAGCCATTGGAACCGGCTGGCGATGGATATTACTCACCACAACGGTGAGGATTTCTTGACTCTCATTGATTGCGGTCCATCCAGGTTTGCGATATGGCGCATGCTGCGCCGGCAGGATGCAGCCAGCATCATCCGTCAGTTAAACAATATTTTTCTTGAACGTGGCCCCCCAACGGAGATATTAACCGACAATGGCGCTGCATTCACTAGTGAGCAGTTCAGAAAGTTTGCTGATGGCTGGGGAGTACACCTGAGGTTTCGATGCGCCCACGTACCGAGTGGAAATGGGGTCATCGAGCGGAATCACAGAACCGTCAAAACCATTGCGGCCAGGACGGGCTGCACGGTATTTGAGGCAGTCTACCTGTATAACGTAACCCCAAAGGATAATGTTTCACCCTCTACAGCGCCGGCCGACACCTTGCACAGGTATCACGTCAGGGTGAAAGGCATAGAGACTAACCCGCTGCCCGAACTGGAAGTAACCAAAGAGAAACTGAAAAAAGGGGATGTCGTCTGGACTAAGAACCCGCGCGGCAAGTGTACGACGAAATACGGAGTTGGACGCGTCACCGAGGTAATCAGCCCACAGGCGGTGCGAGTCGACGGTATGCCCCGTCACATTAGGGACCTACGGTTAGCAACGCAATCATCACTGAACGACAAGAGCGAGTCGGAGTCAGAGAGCGGTGAGGCATCGCTCTGGCTTGCAGCAGCCCCATCGGACAGTGACTCGGATATCAGCAGTATCCCAGCGGACGCGATGTTTCTCGACCCTCAGACCGCGGACGAGAGCACAAGCGAAGATGAGGCTTGCGTTGTCCCCCTCCGAAGAAGCAACCGGCGAAGGCGATCTAGGCCTCCCTGCCATCTCTGTGATCATGAGATCAGGGGGGAGTGTAGGGAACATGAACATGAAGAGGGCTTACTTGCGAAACGTCCTCGGGTTTGCTTGTCCTGTGCGCTGCGAGTGAAAGAAAGAAAGAAGGAAAGAAATCCAACATGGCGTCCCTGAATGTTTATTACATACAGTTCACGCAAAATCTCGCAAAGTCTCGCTGCACGTATGGAAATTAGGTGTGACTGGATATTATAAAAAGCGAGTCTCGTACCGTCTCAGAGAAACGGAGTGTGCGAAGCGAGTGCACGTGTCGAGCAGTAAGAGCTGCTTTGGAGGTTAACAGTGACTTGCGACCTACGTTATTATTTCAGTGATTAAAGAGAAAATGAAAATGTATTTACATTCAAACAATCAACTATTAACATCACCAGTTTCTTCTTGGATATTGTTAAGGGAGATTTATTTTCGGATGTGATTAAAGAGAAAATGAAAATGTATTTACATTCAAACAATCAACTATTTACATCATCAGTTTCTTCTTGGATATCGTTTAGGGAGATTTATTTTCGGGTGTGATTAAAGAGAAAATGAAAATGTCCTGCCATGTAACGGGATTGAACTCACAATCTTCAGATTATGATAGTTTTGTGTTTAATACATGCGGTTTCCTCCCACTTCTTTTTGCTCCATTTGCCTTTTTGTAATTGAGACTATTTTATTTTGTAATAAGTGGGAATAGACTATTCCAAAGTAATACCCATCTCTCTCTCTATATATATATATCTCTCTCTCTCATATATATATGTGTGTGTGCATGAAAGACAAAAAGGAAAAGCAATTAAACACAGGAGGAAATTTAAAAAAAAAACAGGAGATTAAACCAGTTTCGTTCGGATAAACGAACGTCTTTTTTTTTCTGAAGACTTTAATTGATTCGAACAAAACCAATCAAATATCTCATATCCCACTTGTTTTTTTTTATTTCTTCCTATGTTTAATTGTTTTTCGTTTCTGTCTTTAATACATTCTTTTTCCATGGCTTTTCATTTTATGATATATCATGTATTTTATCATCATATATATATATATATATATATATACTAGCTGTAATTACTAGAGTAGCTTGTGATGCAGTGATTTCATTTTAGTTTTTAATTTTTATTTGTTTGAACATTTTTTAAACTTATACAGAAAAAGAAATAACATTTTAGTTGTAAGGGAGACAACTCTTATATTCTTCAATTAAAAAAATCATTTTTTAAATTATTTTTCGGTGATTAGTTTAAAAATTTTCATATTATCAATTGTTTGGGCCGAACAAACTAATTTTTAAAATAAATTGTAGCAAAATTTGTTATTATATTGCCAATAACATGGTACAACAATAAAAAATGAAAATTGGCTTGTTTAACAGAGGAAAATTTTGATTTGTCAGCTTAAAGGATATTTGGGTCTTACTTAAAACTTTGTATGTTATATATATATATATATATATATATATCATGATCAATAGATGATGGTAATTATTATAGGTGATTATTATCTTTTTATAACTTTGTATATCTGCATATATAAAAGAAATCAAGGTAATTTCACTATAGACTCTATACAAAAACATTGGTAATATATATAAATGCAGTAGTTAACTAATTCTCATTATGTATATTTAGTGTGCTAGTTTTTTTTGTTTTTTTTATGGAAATCGCTCCAGACAAGGCATTAAGCCACTTGATGTAAGGAACTAAAACAAATGCCACTCCAAGGTCAAAAATTAGCCAACGATAACATCAAACAGAAAACATCAATTCTTCTCCCTTTGTTAAACATCGCTCATGGAAAGTGAGAACTAAAGAACAAAATAAATGAAGCAAGAGTTGCCAAAAGTAAACCTACGGTCCACTTTATACTGATTATGAGTTGAGAGATGTAGAAGCTTATGGGAGAATTAACAATGATTGCTGGGATGGAGCAAGTTCGAATGCTTGTGGGGACAGTTCATAACAGGAATCTGTTGACATTGGATCTAAGTGGATTTTAGCCTTGTCATAATATTCATGATCATTCAACTGACAATCTATCCATCTCATCAACCCTTATCCTCGAGTGGCTTTTGGCTTTGATTGAGAGGCAAATAAGAAGTTAGATGAGTAGATATGAAATGCAGCTTGGTTTTATGCCTGGGCAAAGTACCACTGGTGCTATAATTATCATGAGACAAATTCAAGAGAAGTACCTTGATAAGAAGAACCTGTATTTTGCTTTTGTCGATCTCGAGAAAGCACTTGACAGAATGCCAAGAAAAGTTGTCTGGTTGGCTTTGCGTAAACTATGGGCAAAAGAGTGGTTGTTCAAGCAATGTACAGAAATGCTCAAAGTCGCATTAGAATTAATAGCACATTTAGTGACAGCTTTAATGTTAAAGTAGGAGTACATCAGGGTTCTGTACTGAGTCTGTTGTTTTTCATTTGTGTGTTAGACTCATTGTGCAAGGAATTTCATATGGGTTGTCTGAAAAAGATGCTTTATGCTGATGATTTAGTACAACAATGTAAGGTATACTTATTAAGTTAAATACTTGGAAAATGCTATAGAAAGTAAAGCTCTGAGAGTGACTCTTACCAAGACCAAAGTGATGATCAGTGGTTGTAGTGTTAGAAAGATCCCAGACAGAGGAAAGTTCCTCTGTTCAGTTTGTTGAAAGGGAGTCAAGTGCAATCCAATTTTTAATGGTACTTGTAAGCATTGGGTACACAATAAAGGCAGTGGATTTACTGTTAAATTAAGAGGGGATAACTAGTTTATATGCAAAAAGTGTAGACAATGGAGATGGATGAGAACTTGGATGTGGACAAAGTATATCTGGATGGCGAAGCTATTAAAGTTGTTAAGAATTGTGTTACCTTGATGATACCAGTGGAGCACAGGGTGGAGCAGGTGTTAGTGTGATTGCAAGAATTAAGAGTGGATGAAGTAAATTCAGGAAACCTCTACCATTACAGCAGAGTGTTACCACTATCGACCAAAGGGAAGAGTCTATCAAGCACATGCATGCAGTGTGATGATGAATTAAAACCTGCCCAATGAGGGTTGAGGAAATGTGTTGCATGGAGAGAAATGATATGAGAATGATACGATGGATAAGTAATGCGAGTCTTAAAGACAGGCTTAGATCTGATGACCTCAGAGGAAGATTAAATTTTGATAGTATAGGGCTGTTTTGTAGCAGGTTCAGTTCACAGAGGAAGGCCAAGAAAAGCATGGGAGGAAGTGATAAGAATGGACTTGAAAGAGATAAATAAAGAAGTGAATTTCTAAAAGCCGTCCAAAGCATGTAAAAAAAATGGCCGTTAAACTGAAGATGATGATAATGATGAGTGGTGACTAATTAGTTGAAAAAAAACAACTTTTAGCAAGAATGTTGCATTACCTGTAATAAGGTGTTGAGTGGCAAGGCATCAAGAAGATGACATTAGCTGATCTGTTCACGTCCTCGTCGTGTATGTACTTCATGATGGTCACACTACCTCTTTGATGTATTAAGCTGAAATAGAGGGCTAAAGGCACATTGGTTATGAGCAGAAGGATCAGCAGAACGTACGCCTGGCTGAGATGCGATTTATTAGGGTCCTTTCTCGGACTCTTCGCCAATCTACGACTAGAAGTTTGGTGTACTTTATCGCTGTCCAGGGCAGTCTCATTTTCCACCTCCGATTCTATTGGCGGCCGACACAACGACTGGAAGAAGACGCCACAGTAATGCATCGAGAGAGGAAGTATTTGCAATAAGAAGCGGAACTCTTTATGACTGAGGAAACTGGAAAAGAGATCAAAAACGGTTCGCTTTTTAAATAGTTGGAAAAAACACATTGTTAGTCCCAAAATAAATCTTTAAATGAGATTTATATTAGAAAAGTGGATGAGTGATTGGTGTAATGGATGCCATTATAGACTATGCCGAATTCAAATTCGATTTGATTAATTCTATTCATTTATGCACAAATACCGTCAACCCCAGTCATATGTAAATTAGTAACTTGTGTTCAACTAATCGACACCAGCAAGGCTTCCTGTGTCAAGGCTATATGGAGGGAACAGTGGAAGACAGTAGAACCATCCAGGCTTCACCACCACATCAAGGACCCCACAGATGTCTCTGGCCAGCACCTGCCACAAAAGCAGTAGACAATGTTCAATTGTCTGAGGAAAGGCTGGGACGCTTTGGCGAATCGATGAAGAGGTGGGGCCTCACGGATGATGCCCAATGTGAATGTGGAGACCCCCTGCAGACCGTGGAACACGTCATCACCAGCTGCCCCAAATACCGGCCACCAAATGGCGATCTGGGCCTTATTAACCAGGACGATGAAACTCTGGACTGGCTTGCTGCAACTGAGTTGAAAGTCTAAAAAGACATACGCAAGAAGAAGAACTAATCGAATACGATAGGGATTGTATTTATAGCATATCAACGCTGCTTGGGTCATTTAATGATAAAACACTACACCAATTATATACGAGTATATTCCAATAATTGCATACAATTGATAGAGTACAAAATTGACTTCACAATCTAGTGAGGAGTGATCTCTTCTCCTCTGTACAACCCCTTTCTCACCGAAGAGACCTTGCTAGTTTCTCTCTATTGTAATTTCCATGGATCATGCTCGACTGAGCTCCAATCTCTGATTCCTCCTTGTAAGGCATTCACAGCAAGAACTCATCTTTCTACCACTACGGAAAAAGATTTTCCTTTCTCCCATCATGTGCCTAACATCAGGCAGAATTTCCATGGACAGAGCTTCTTAGCAAGGGCTTCGAGCCTGTGGAACACATTACCGTGGAACTGCTTCCCTGCTGATTACAACTTGGTTATCTTCAAATCCAATATCAACCTCCCTATAGGTAATCAAGCAGTTGAACCATGCTGACAATTAATATAAGGGATAAAATGTGGTTATAAATGTTATGCTATGGCAACGGAAGAAAAATGGCGATAAACAGCGTGTATGCATATTAAAATGGAAATAAATGGAATATTGAAAGAATATAAGGGTCACCAATTAGTAAGTTCTAACTAAAACATGAACAGAGTTTTGTAAATGAAAAATTGAGAAAAACGAAATTTTATAACAAAACATTTTTATAACTATAATTTTATAAGAATATAAAAGTTACTTTCAGTCAGCAAATGTTCATTGGGTAAAGTTTATGCAAACTCATGTTTGGTAAAGAAATTCAGTCAGTAGACACGAGGCTTAGAGATGTGTATGTCAATATGTTCACAGTGTGAGTAATATGCGCATGTAAGTAATAGGCAGTGTGGCACTGTATGTGTGGCCTACCTTTGTTCTGTTAATGTGTGTGAGTGGGTAGATATTCGTTTTCTGTTTGCTCGACTCTCGTTAGTGTGTAAATTAGGCAGCTGTACATGCGTTTAAAGTGTTCCTTTCGTTTCCCCTCTCCTTGGCCAAAGGCCTGAGAGGAGGGCGGGGGGATAGTATACGTTTTGGTCCTCTTCGCTGGATTTGAATTCGTTTGTCCATTTCTCAATTTTTATTTGGATTTTCAATTTAGCATCGGTTTGTTACATTTTGATTCCAAAACAAGTGGGGATCATTCTCATTGGCCAAAAATTATGATTTAACGACAATATGTGAAAACTCTTCTTGCTTTTGGAAGTGAAAAGAAGAGCAGATCTAAACAAAACGAAAAAAGAAAGCTACTGGCTATTCAAACCATCGCATCACCGCATAACAATGTTTGCTTAAATGAAAGAATCCTGGCTAAATACACACAATATGTGTGTGTCTGTGTGTGTGTGTGTCAGGAAATAGAAATGCTCAGGTTGGTGTCTGAGGGAGAGATGTCTCCTTCAGCCGAGGTATTTAGAAGAAGGAAAACTATGATATAACACCTGTGGTGACTGTTCCTTCCAATGATGTCGACTTGCCCTTTTTTGGGGTGGGGGTATGGTGGTAATCGCTTAAAGAGTGGTATTGGTTCTGTGCAAAGATTTTCCTAACTTAATAAAACTTCACGCACAGGCATTGCTTGAAGACTTGAAGACTTTACTGTGTTTTCATGACAGTGGCAAATAGTCAAGCATTGGCAACATTCAAACACAATAACAGGTCGAATTCAGAATTGATGCATAATTGGTAATTGATACAATAGATCTTATAGGATTCAAACTTGAGGTCGCCAATTCCATATCCCATGACAGTATCCATTAGTTCAACTTGCAAAAATATGCGATCAGAGGTTGCATATTTTTGCTAGTATATCACTACTTCCCCACCATAAAAAGGAGAATGTAACGCATGGGAGGATGGTATCATGATCACAGAATAGATACTACACTGCATCCCCCTACTTCCTAAAAGAAGGTAAAGGTAATGCCTGGGAGGATAATATCATGACGACCATATACTACACTGCCCTCCCCCCCAAAGAGAAGGTAATGCTTGAGAGGATGGTCTCATAACAACAGAACTGTTACTACACTACCTCTCCTCCCCCCCAAAAGGAGGAGGTAATGCCTAGGAGGTTGGTATCATGACAACAGAACAGATACTACACTATCACCTCTCCTGCATTGAGCATTAAACGATAGTACATTAGTCTAAAATAATATAGAAAATTAAATTGAGCCTTAATAGATAGTACAATAGTACAATTAATAAATGTAATAGTATAGTTTGGTTTCAGACAGATACCAAATCTCTATTAGTAAAAGAGTATGTTCAGTGTTAATATGTTCTTCAAAAGGTTCAGTCATCTGTAAAAATAGCATCATATTCTGTGTGTAGATATAAGACGAACCCTTACCTGTAGATTATTATTGTCCATAGAATAAGTACCAACAGGACTTTGTTCTTAGCTCGGTAAGCACCAAGGAAGAAAAACACAATGTGTGTCGACATGATGAGAGGGTAGCCTTGCGTTATATACCAGTACCACGGATGAGAACCGTAGAAGGCACCAAGATCGGACATGACGTTGAAGTGGAAAAAGTTGTACTGTACAAAGACAAGTCGTCCGTAACCAACAAAGTCCACCATGATCGACAACAAAAGGCACGTTCCGCTGGAAAGAAAGATGAAAAAATTGCAAAGAAAATTGGTTTGCTATTTTACATTTCTTACCCTTTTTCTTTCAAAATAACATGACTAATTTTTTCCTTCAGTTTTGAAATAAACACCACGCTGACAGCAACAAAATATTTACATCAAAAAAGTAGTAAGCACGCAAATTCACTTTAATTAATCAAATTTCAACTCAAATAAATATTATTGGTTTATAGAAGTTTATTTATGTTTATTTTCAGTTTTCACATTGAGGAATATCTTGCGATGAATTTTGCGACGACCATGTGCGTTCAAATAATTATTATTTATCAGTCATCTCATATTCCTCAATTTTTGCACCAGTGTTACTGTTACAGAGTTTATGGATATTGTCCGTCTCGGGGCCATGAGTGATGATACTCTAGAAGATCCCCTGACGTGTGGCTGGTATCTTCATAAATTAGCAGGTGACAAGGTTTTTTTTTTGTAATTTTACCTATATTTTATTTACTTATACTAATGGATATCCATATCCTTTACTAGGAGTTCTTTCCAGTTGGATCATGTCCAGATGGAGGATCAGCATCATAATTCTCCAGAGTTGCATTATATCCTTATTCACTAAAATTTACTCAACAACTCACAAGTTAAATTATTTTAATAAGATGTAGTTTGTTAGAAGCATTGCATGTAATTTGTATATAGAGCCGTCATAGAAGGCTGTTAATGTAGAATTATTTATGTAATTTGCTTAAAGCATTGTGTGTAATATATAGAGAAGTATTATTAGAAGCCTATCACAATGCAAGAAATGGAAATATCTCTGTGTTGATAATGAGGACAAAAATGAAGTGAGTTTTTTTTATAGTAAATCTTACTTGATTAGTCTAAATTTCTACACAGTGATCTAATGTGTGTGAGCGTGTTCAATAATATATTTTGAGGTACGACCCCTTCATAAAATAGCAGACGTTTCAAATCTAAAATCACGAATTCGCAGAACAGAGAGCTTCCAGACAGCCACAAAGTAAGACATATACACTCTCTCATGCCATCTGTCAATTAGATACTTCTAGCACAGCTATCATAAATTGACGATAGACAGCTCTCCAAACAAGAAAGAACTATCAGCAGCCGACACATAACCATTCTATTTAATTAAGTGGGGAATTTTTTCTCAAAATATTATGTCATATGGACCCTACATCAAGCCGTATTGAGAGCAAGTAAGATTTTTAATTATACAAAAAAAAAATTATAATAATAAAAGGAAAGAAACCAAAAAACTATTTCACATGTCATATTTTGCTTTCAATCAGCTTATATTTGTTACACCTCTTCATTGGAATTGCCTCCTATAAATTATCTCTCTCTCTCATATATATATATATATATATATATATACACTACCACAATGCTTCAAGCAAATTACATCAACCTCAATATATTTATATAAATTGTTTGTTTATAGAAAAGTTTTGTTTTTGTCTTTCTTTAACAATCCTTTTCTTAGAAATTTTTATAGGAGTCTTGTAATTCAACTGAAAACTCACTCCTATAGAAATACTAATTGCACTAATAACTAATTAATCCATATAATGTGGTAGTTACTGTCTGTGTGTTTGTTCATCGACACCTTCTAAGGTTTAGAAGATAGATCCCCATAAACATTATTACGACCCTGTTTAGAAGTTGAAATGAAGACACGGTACACAGGGTTAGGTGAACAATATATATTGTAGAAAAGATATGTACAAAGAACAAGAAAAATGGTATATCAGTCCTGACTGCCACGGTAGACTAGAGTTCAAATGCTTCCAGTATTTTATTAGGAATGGACGAGTCCAACTGTTCATCATATAGGTACGGCACCATAACACCCCCTCCCAAGCCTTACCTCCTCACGAGTCTTAATATCGTTTCCTTTTTGGATTTATTTCAATATAATCCGGAGCTATCCGTTTCTTTTTAGACTGACACTTTTCTGTGGCTGCTTATGGTACTGGTAAGTCAAAGGTGTTGTATATTACGTCCATCACTTCTACCTGAGTAGAGCTGTCAGTGTCATCTGACAGTCTTTTTCTAATCTGGTTTAGGTGTCTCTTATGAGAGAACTGAGGTCCTTGGATTATGTAGACCATAGATCCAATCCTTTTCTCTATTGTACCAGGTTCCCAAAAAGATGCGTTGTTTTTAAACATTTTAAAATATACTCTGTCTCCTGAGATGTAGCGTTTCTTTTGTACAGTAGAGGCTCGACCTTGTTTGGTCTGTTTAGGCAGTAATTTATAAAAAACAGACTTCACTTTCCATGCAAACATCATCTCTGCGGGAAACAATGAAGATGGTATGTTCACGTTTGGCATGATTCTGAACACTTGCAAAAACTGTTGTAGGGCCTTTTCCATGGGAGTATCGCAAGCTTTATTTTAGAGCTCTTTTTAGAGTGTCCACAAAGCGTTCCCCCTGGGTGTTTGACCGAGAATGGTACGGGGGAGTCGTGATGTGTTTGATCTGAAAAATCTCGCAGAATTCTTTGACATCGGATGACGTAAACTGCGTTCCGTTGTCGCTAACCAAACAATCGACCGCCCCAAAACGAGCAAACAATTCATGCAAGAAGTTAATTGTCACCTCCGTAGTAGGTTTCTTACAACATAATACTTCGGCCGACTTGGAAAAACTATCGACCACAATTAGATAGTAGAATCCTTCCAATGGACTCGCAAAATCCATGTGTACTCTCAACCAAGGTCGGTCTGTCTTTGGCCACAGACTATGTTTGATATGAAGTACACCTTGTTTCAGTATCTTTTTCTAATACCAATCCTTGAACAAAGATTAAACATTTAAAATTATCAGCACTAAGTTCAGATAATCTAAAATCCTCGCAATGCTTATTTACTACTGATGCAAACGTAGAATAATCTTCCGCATCTTTTTTTACCAGGTTTAAACACTTCCAGCGTTTATGAAAAATTGTAGTCTTGGGACTGAACAACTCCATTAACAGTTTTACAGCTATTGCAAAAGTCAAATCGCTAGTTTTTTGGGGCAAAATGAAATCCACGAACTTCGTATGTTCGGTGGTACCTAATTTTCTAAGTAGCAGGCGAACCCTTTTTAGAGTCATCCCAATTTTCGCAATCAATTCTATATAAGTCTTTGTATCTTCTAAAACATGATGCGAATGTTTTTTCTTCATCAGGAGAATATATGAAGCTATTGATAGCACTCTACACAGCATTCTGCAAAAAAGCATTATCATTTTCATTACCTTGGCCTCTAAGTGATATTGCTTGCATTAACATTTCAATCCTTTCTTAGCTTCTTTCTTTTGTCTGATAAGTCTGTCGTCAACTTCTTTCTTTTGTTGTAGTATTTTTTCATTTTGTTCGAGGAGGAGCTTTTTAAATTTCTGTTCAGTTTTCTGTTGTTGTTGTATTTGAAATTTTACTAATTCTGTGATGGTCGACTGAATGTTTTCCATATTTAAGTGTGTCCTTTAGAAAATAAATGTTTTCTTTTGAGTATGGCTTGTAAGAAGTTCTTTTCTTTAGATTACACTTGCTAGATGTAATCTTAGTTGTAAAAAAGAGTATAAGCCTTCTTTTTTTTCTCTCGATAAAAATTTTTTTTTGTTTTAGTACGCTTCTACGCGTTTTAGTTAGAGAAGAAAAAAAGTATGGTTTCAAAATTATTTTTTCTTTCGGCAGAAGTAACTTATTTTTGAAGAGAGAAAAAAAAAGAATCATGTATTCCCTTATTGTTAAGTCGGAATAGCAATGTAGAAGAAAAAACACTGACCTTTCTTCAATTAAGAGAAATAATAAGTTTGTTTTCATGTGTTTCTTTTTTCTCCTTTTTTTTTCCACCAGTAAGCCAGTTTTCAGAACTAGATAAGTTTGTAATCAATTTCTCCAAGTTTTGTTCTTTTTTATTTTTTTAAAGGTTTTTTTAAATTTAATTTGTCGCTTGTTGTAGCGTTCAAATTTAAATCCAACGTCGCCGTTTTGTGTTTCGTTTTGTCGAAGGTTCAAGAAAATCCTTTGTTGTTTTTTGCTGTGTAACGTTGACTATCTCATCGATAGTTTTTTCGTTTGGGTTTCCCGTATAAGTGTGAATACCTCGTCGCCAATTTGTTGTGACCCTGTTATGGGGCCGAAATGAAGACATGGAACACGGGGTTAGGTGAACAACATATATTGAAGAAAAGATGTGTACAGAGAACAAGAAAAATGGTATATCAGTTCTGACTGCCAGGGTAGACTGGAGTTCAATCCAATTACCAGAAGCCGAGATGCTTCCAGAATTTTATTAGGAATGGACGAGTCCAACTGTTCGTCATATAGGTATGGCACCATAACACATATATATCCTGAGACTACATTACTAAAACTACTTGGGTAAATACGTTCTATTTTGATCAAAGATGGTACATTAATATTGTGGAGTCTGTGTTTGCACCGGGCATCAATAAGAAAGAAAACACGACTTATACTTTGTTTTATTGGATTTATAACTTCAAAATTATAGAAATCAAAAAGAATAGAAATGATAATATGAGGTTCAGAGCTTGGAGCAGATCCACACAGTGATTCTCATTTATTTCTGAGAAACGCCAGGTGTGCCTCGAGAAGGGTTAAAAACTATAACTTTACTGAAATGTACTTAAATTAATGTTGCTTACTTACACCCCTTCCCACCCAATCAATGCTGACTACATTCTTGGCCCCACCCTAAAAATTAAATATCATATAAATTAACAAATTAGAATAAAAAGAGTAAAATGGTGTTATGGGCTGAGGTGAACATAGGATTTCTCATTCAATCCCAGACAATATATGACTAAAAGGATATCCGACCCAGGACGGAGAAGATTAATTTCACAAACAGAACAGTTTTACACCATTTTTTTTGTTCCCTTACAAAGATTAAAATCAAGATATAAAGCTACTAAACTTAATGTTTAGAATCCTTATCCAAATTTTAATCAAAATCCATTACATGATTTTGATTCTAGAAAATGCCTAAAATTTAAGGCTTAAGCTTAAGAAGTCTTAAGAAGAAATTGAAATTCATGGAATCTTGCTTAATTGGTGTTTTATGACTATGGATCAAATTCAATGCAAATCTGAAATATTTGAACTTTCAAATGGGAGGTCGTTTTCATTTTATACCCCCTAAAAACCCTTTTAAATACTTTAAGGAAACTGAAATTTGGGGAATATTTATTAAGTAATACCTAATAAAGAAAGTCTAATACCTATTGTTAAAATTTCACAAAAAAAAAACAAAAAAAAACAGAGTTATTTGAATTTTCATGAAAGGCTTCCACCCCCTTTTTACCCTTGTTTCATAAAACTAAATTAAACTAAATATAGTTCACATTACGACCCCTTACCACCAAGAGCTGTATTCCAAGATTCATAATGATCAGTTAATTAGTTTAGAAGTGAATCTTATACATATAAATATATAAACATACCTAATTTAATATAAATATATATGTATTATGATATTGTGTATATATGTGTGTGTGTGTGTGTGTGTGTGTGTGTGTGCATATATAATTGATGATGCAAATCATCAAATATAATTTATCAAAATAATCAAATTATGTTTCTAGTGTTTATGAATATGACAAGCGAAGAACCAGCCATCATATAACAATATAAACTGTTTGTTCCGAATTCCTGAAATGCCTACTTGTATATTAATTGCTATCTGATTAAACTTCCACATGTTGATTGAGACATTTTCAGGATGAGTAGATAAAACAAGCCAGATAACTCCAAGTGGTACTCACATTGCAAAACAATACTGGAATAGAAGTCTACAGGAAAAAGATCGTTGGATGTGCCAGCCACACATCAGTATCCATGTGATAGCTGCAGTTGGACGGACAATCACAGAGAGACCGGCCAGCAAAAGAAAGTTCAGCGTGGCATTCTTACCCCTGTAAAAAAGAAAAAAATATATACATATATCTATATGTTATATATCCACACTTAGTATGGAAACAAATAACACAACTTGTTTCTTTATAAAAACAGGATATTATATACTCTGAAGAACTTTATTGCAGCTGGGAATCTATTAATAGAACCATGCATAGTGTATCAAAGTGAAAAAAGGGTATGCACTTTTCTGTGTTGGTCGAGAGGAGTTAATTGCCTTCTATAACTATCATACCCAGTTATTTTTCTTTAGCATCACATTAATTTTTATCTTTTGAAACTGATCTTTTCTTTTACTTAATCAATCAGTCTGTCCCTGGTCAATAGGTATATTTAGGTACATTTAAAAAATCATTGGTTTCTCATTATGTTGTATACATGTGTGCATGTGACCAATTCTAGCAAAAGGTCATCCACTAGGTGTCCTAAAGGCAATGTTTGAATATTTGTTCTTTATGAAAATGCAAATGTTAGAGATTTAGAAGAAAAACACAATAATAAGCATATTTTTACAATAATTTTATTGACGCCATTTGTTTTGTGTTAAACAGTATTATGGCAATGATGTGAGATATGTGTTTGTACTAAATTCTAGATAACTCAGGAGAGTTTAAAAGACACATATATCCTATATAAATTTACAATTTTTTTCATACTTCTGTGATTTTAATACAATGTGTTTGGCTTATTCAATAAAATCATACTAACCACAATTACACAGGTTTTTTGCAGAAATCATAAATAGATTATACTCTGATACACTTCTTAGTAAAAATTTCCATTCTATAATAAAGAGCAATGTATATTCATTTGTATATATATATATATATATATATATATATATCCGTCCTGTCACACAAAAGTCTGCCCAACGAATAAGGGAAGGGAGAATGCAATTCTATTTCAATAATGAGACATTTTCTTTCTTTCTTTTCCTTTAAATACCGATTTATACGTTTTTTCTTTCCTTGTTTTTTTTTTACACTTTCCAGTTTGAGACGTTTCCCTTCTTTCTTATGTGAGCGACGAGTGTTCTCTTTCAATTTCATCTTTAACCATTCCACTTCCGCTAACGTCTTTGATATTAAAAAGTCTGGAGTCATTTTTCTTAATGTCTAGCTAACCCCCTACCTCCCAATAATCAAAAGAAGAAAATTAAAACGCTAAGTCAACGGTTGGTGTTTTTATTCTTTAGTTCATTAGAAATGACTCATGTTTTTTTTTAACTTATGACAGTTCAGTCCATAATTATCCTATTGAAATTTTTTAAAAAAGCATTAGAAAGACTTACATTTGAAGACAAATTGCAAGTCAGACAACCCCCACCACCTGAAATGAATTCAGAAAGAAATTCTTCACTCTAAAAAGTCAGTGTTTTTTTTCTTCAAGTCGTTAGAAATGATAATAATTTATACATTAAAAATTAAATTAATGACGTAATTCTATGATTCTATATGAATATTAGTGCGAATACTGGCGAAGCATAACTTTTTTTCGTCAATTTTGACATAAGGTGTATACTATTAAAATAATAAATCAACAGATTAATTTAGAAGAAATATATTGTAGGCCTTTTGCTAAGATATATATATATATATATATATAAAGTGATGAACTAAAAGCGAACTTTTAGGAAAGGTAAAACCTATTGTGAAAAGTATACAGCTCAATATTCAGGATAGAGCAGATAGATATGTAGAAGGATGAAAAGGAATTAGAAAAGCAAAAGTCAAATCGTATTTCTATTCAGTTGCTCAGAACAAGGTATATTCCGCAAAAAGGCAATTTAACTTGAATAAATTGCCTTTTTGCGGAATATACCTTGCTCTGAGCAACTGAATAGAAATACGATTTGACTTTTGTTTTTCTAATTCCTTTTCATCCTTCTACATATATATATATGTAAAAATAAAAATGGAATAAAGAATAAGCAATTCAACAACTAACAAAATAACTCAAAAACTCATCTTGTAAAGTTCCACCGAGATATTTCGGTCGTGGATACGGCCATTTTCGATCAGTTAATAAACTTTATTTCAAAACGGAAAAGTTTTCAAATTCATACTTTTCCGTTTTGAAATAAAGTTTATTAACTGATCGAAAATGGCCGTATCCACGACCGAAATATCTCGGTGGAACTTTACAAGATGAGTTTTTGAGTTATTTTGTTAGTTGTTGAATTGCTTATTCTTTATTCCATTTTTATTTTTACATATTGTCTGAAACATTGTTTCTTTTTTTCCCATATATATATATACATATATATATATACATATATATATATATATATATATATATATATATAATAAATGAAGGAAGAGAGATAAAGATGTGCGGATGACAAATCTATTTCATCTTCGATCGTTCAATGCAAGGTGTACTCGATAAAAACATGTTTATTTTTCTTTCCTTAAGCCAGGCTTTTCAAAGATTAAATTCTTATTATCAGAGGAATTACATAGATGGATAAGTTGGCAGGGGAATAGCCAAAATTCAAAAAAATTAAGAAACAGTATAAAGTAATGGAAAGTAAGAGTGTGTGCATAAAAAGGTTATCAGAATATAGAGTTTTTTCCAGTTGGTGAATGTCCGTTGAAAAAGTGTCCGGTGATGAAAGACTTAAAGATGGAAAAAGAGATTTTGTGGAGACTGCGTTAGAAATGGTCAAAATGTAGTAAATCCAATAGAATGATGTTCAGTTCAACCGTAAATAAAAAGCATTTATTAGGACGTAATTTTGAGAATTAGGGCCATTTTAAAATACTTCGAATGAAAATAGTTTTTAAGGAGTTTAAAATGTTGTATATATTTCAAGTAGGCCGAATTACTAGTGAAAGGTATTAGTTACTTCGATCGAACCAAAGGTCTGAGAGATCGAAGATGAAATAGATTTGTCATCCGCACATCTTTATCTCTCTTCCTTTATTTATCTTTATAATTGCTCTATCTCGTATATTGAGCTTAAATCATTTCACTATAGGTTCAATTCTCTAAAAGTATACTTTTAGTCTCATATTTTATATATAGATATAATATATAAAAAATTAAATCGGTCCGATTTTCGATGTTATACCCATATAGCAATGTATCTGACAAATCGATATTTAATTCAAGCAAGCCAATTTTTTGTTTCTATCCTATTACCACGTTCTTTAATATATAAAACTGTATTTGATTCAGTTTCTTTCAAAACTTACTTTATCCAACTAACAATATTTTTCAGATAGATGCCATCTTTGTCATTAGCAGCAAATTCAGTTACTAATAATAAATCTATAAACTAATGCTTTCATTTTTTACTAATAAATAGCAGTATTTCTCTGACAGCAAAAGACGAATCAATAGGTCCAAACAGAAAAGTAGCACAAACAGTGGTGTCCATTTTAGAAATGTATGATATGGAAGAAACGGGAAATGTTTTTTATGCGCCGGTTTATTAAGATTTGTGACATCATGCTATGCAACATTGAAATTTCTCTATATAAAAAAAATTATTTAAATGCTATTTATCAGTAAAAAATGAAAGAACATATTAGTTTATGGATTTACTATTAGTAGCTGAATTTGCTGCTGATTACAAAGATGGCGTCCATTATAATTTTAATTTGCTGCTAATGACAAAGATGAAAAATATTCCTAGTCAGTTAAAATAAATTTTGAAAGAAATTGAATCAAAAAAGTTTTTTTATATGAAAAAACATGGTGGAAAAATAAAAACAAAAACTTGCCTAGCCAGAATCAAATATTGATTTGTCAGGTGCATTTCTATATGGGTCTAACATAAAAATCTGACAAATTTAATTATATATATATACTAGCAAATATATGTCCTCTCTGGTCGCATATTTTTGTTAGGTTGGGAGCCTGATATCATGATGAACGAACTACATACATTGACCCTTTTAACAGGAAGAGGTAATTACTGAGAGGATTATATGATGAACAAACACTATCCCACCCTCCAAAAAACATAGAAAGGAGTTAATGCCTGGGAAGACGATATCATGACAACAGAATTGATAGTACACTACCCCGACCTCCTAAAAAAAAGAAAGTAATCGTGGGATGATAATATCGTGAGTAACGAACATATACTATACATCCCCCCCCCCCAAGAGGAGGTAATGCCTAGGAGGAATGTATCATGCGGAATAAAAATATACTACACTAACACCTTCTAAAGGAGGAGGTAAAGTCTCGGAGGATTCCACCCACAAAAAAAGATGTGGTTATGCCTGGTCGGATGGTATCATCAACAGAACGGATACTATAATACTCCCTTCAAAATAGAGGAGGTAATGTCTGCGAGTATGGTTTGGCAAGTTTTATTGTACACATAAAATGCCGAAATGAAAAATGGGCTGAAAAATATAGTCGCCATCTTTATGAACTAAGAGAAGTATGCTAGCTAAGGAAGAAGGATAACTTCCTCTCACATTTTTTTCATATTAAAAAAATACATGTTTATAACCTTAAGTTACCCTTCTTCCTTAGCTAGCCTCTTACTCGACTTGTTTAGATGGCGACTATATTTTTCCGACTTAATTTTTATTTTGGCGTTTCACGTGTATGATGAAACTTGACATAACTTAGGGTTTTTAATGTTATTTTTGTTTTGTTTTTTTTACTAAAACATGGTTTAAGTAAAATAATATATGAATTCATCATGAGTAATGCCGAAACTTATTGATAATGTTGATAAAACAACGAGATACTACGAGTAGGCTGATTTTGAGTCCATCAGAGATCACATCAGCGACGATCAGTGTGCAAATGAGTTAACCGAATGGGTCAAAGCAGGCATTAGAGGCTATGTCCCCAAGTGAAATTCTTCAGCAAACCCCACTCCCCTCAATGGTTCACTTCAAAATGTGCAGCTGCCATTGCTGAGAGGCAGCAAGCATTCCGAAAGTTCGTCCGCCATAAGTCAACTGCGAATAGACAGAAATTTATAGAAGCAAGAAATAAGTGTAAGGCAGAGATAGGTGAAGCAAAGAGAAGATATACAGAGATAACCAAAAAACAATCAGTCACAGAAACTAGGCACGCACGATTTCTGGAAAATCTATAATAGTGTGGTGAACAATGGACAATCAACGATTCCCCTGCAATGATGTCGTTTGCACGGCAGCTAATAAGGCTGAACTACTTGCCCAGCGTTTCGCCTTAAACTCCACTCCCAAAATTCCCATTGCGGACTGAAGCCACACTTGAAAATCTGGTCATCAAAGCTTGTAGGCCTGATCTTATACCAGTAATAGTAATAAAGAAATGCTCCGCTGACATGGCCCCTGTCCTCTCCAAACTCTACAACAAATGCCTTGCTAAATCTTGCTTCCCTGATAGCTGGAAAATTGCCTCTGTGGCACCAGTCTTCAAGAATTCTGGGGATAGAACATATCCTCAGAACTATCGCCCAATCAGTCTACTCCCGATCTTTGCTAAAATCTTTGAATCCTTAATCAATCTAGCGATAGTCCGGCACCTAGTTAATGCTAAACTTCTTTCTGACCGCCAGTATGGATTTAGGCAAGCACGATCTACTGCAGATATCTTAACGGTCATCTCTGAATGCACATATTATACACTGGACGAGGACAGTAGTGCTTGATATATCCAAGGCCTTTGACAAGAATTCATTCATATGGTATTACTGGATAAATATTTAATATAATTAGATCCTTCCTAACCAAAAGAAAGATTCAGGTTGTCCTCGATGGCCATTCATCTAAGCAACAGGACATAAATGCAGGTGTACCCTAGGGATCGATCCTTTGACCTTTATTGTTCCTGATTTTCATAAACGACCACCCCGATGACATCAAGTCTGCGATAGGTATATTTGCTGACGACACCACACTCTACTCTCATCATGTGGGCATCACAGATGCGTACATATCCAAGGCAATGGCTGAATGTTTAGAAAATGACCTCCAGGCTGTAGTAGATTGGGGGAAGAAATGGTTAGTAACTTTTAATGCCGCAAAGACAAAGCTCCTTTCCTTCAATAACTACAAGAAACCTCTTCAACCACTGAGTGTCATGGCAAATAACACCCTACCTGAGAGTTTAACTTTCAAACTACTCGGCCTGACATTCACAGGTAGCATTTATTGGAACAAATACATTGAAGACATTGCCAAGGCTGCTGCAAAGAAGGTGGGCTCCCTCTACCGTGCTAGTAAACTCCTCACACCTGACATTATCCTGTATCTCTACAAAGCCACCATCCGCCCATGTGTGAGGTATTGTCACATCTGGGCTGGTGCATCATCCACTAGCCTCTCCCTCTTAGACAATGTCCAAAAAAGAGTAGCCAACTTAATAGGACCTACACTATCTACCAAGCTCCAGCCACTGTCCCATCGCCACAATGTTGCATCCTTGTGCTTGTTTTACAAATACTTCAATGGATTGTGCTCTGATGAACTAGTTGCTCTAGTGCCCCCTCGACGTAAATACACTAGAACAACCCGACAATCAGCTAGGTCCCATCCATCTACTGTGGAGGTTCCCAGATGCCGGAGAGTCTTTTACTCAAGCAGCTTCTTCCTCATGCTGCCGGCCTCTGGAACTCCCTCCTTGCTCTCTGTTTCCCCGACAGTACCGACATGCAGATGTAAACAGACATCTCGCTGCACAGCTCCCAACTTAGGATGACACCCAAAACCTACTACCCAATTCTCAGTAGCCCCTTACGTCTACAATGGCGACCTGCATTGTTTGGGGTGTAAAAAAAAAAAAAAGAATTCATTAAGAATTGAAAGAAAACTCTAAATTAAAAAAACACCTTACAATTTGAACAAAAAATTCAATTTTATTGGTAAGTAAAAGAGGTTTTTATTTCAGACTGTATATTTATATATTTTTTGTTCTTTTATTTCATAAATAAATTATGTCCTTCAAAAACAATAAAATAAAGAAAATCTATCGTCACTAGAGAAGGCAAAGGACAGGTAGTGATGACGACACCAAATTTAATTTTATTTTTAAAGAGTCCAGAGCGCGAGAGCTGTCGCCACCACTCTTCTCTGTGAACTCTTACGCCTCATCAGTATACCTTTCTCGCTGGCGAAGACATTAGTTTCATCTAAATTATCTCCCTTGATATTTTAAGAAAGTTTTTTTTGTAATTTATTCATTTTTTAATTAAATTACTTGAATTAATTACTGTTAATATCAACGAAACTATTGCCGATACACAGGGAAAATTAAATAATTAAATCATAAATGAATAACAGCAAACATTAATTAATTATAGTTAGTTAAAAAAGAAATTATGCAAATTAGACAGATATTTGAATGTCTATATGCGTTTCTTGGCTAAGATCAAAGTGTAGTATCTGTTCCGATGGATACTGCACGCCTGTCCTGTGCAGTTCTAGGAGGTCCACCCTCCCAGGCTTCGCCTCCCCTCTTTGGGGAGGAGTAAGTTTATTGCTTACTGTCTGAGGCGCCCCTACCGGGGAATGCCGACGGGGCTGCCCAGGCAATTTTTAAATGGCCAGAGTGCTCACCTCTCGAGCGCTGGCTTTTAACCCCACTTGCTCGACCCCGATCCTGGGTCACATCTTACCTGTGGGAGTAAGATAAAACTGGCCTTGTGCCTAACTCCCTTGAGGAGTAAATATAGGATACTGCACGCCTGTCCTGTGCAGTTCTAGGAGGTCCACCCTCCCAGGCTTCGCCTCTCCTCTTTGGGGAGGAGTAAGTTTATTGCTTACTGTCTGAGGCGCCCCTACCGGGGAATGCCGACGGGGCTGCCCAGGCAATTTTTAAATGGCCAGAGTGCTCACCTCTCGAGCGCTGGCTTTTAACCCCACTTTCTCGACCCAAGCTGTGGTCACATCTTACTTGTGGGAGTAAGATAAAACTGGCCTTGTGCCTAACTCCTGGGGAGGAGTAAATACCGGATACTGCACGCCTGTCCTGTGCAGTTCTAGGAGGTCCACCCTCCCAGGCTTCGCCTTCCCTCTTTGGGGAGGAGTAAGTTTATTGCTTACTGTCTGAGGCGCCCCTACCAGGGAATGCCGACGGGGCTGCCCAGGCAATTTTTAAATGGCCAGAGTGCTCACCTCTCGAGCGCTGGCTTTTAACCCCACTTGCTCGACCCGATCTTGGGTCACATCTTACTTGTGGGAGTAAGATAAAACTGGCCTTGTGCCTAACTCCTGGGGAGGAGTAAATACCTGGATACTGCACGAGACTGGTCCTGTGCAGTTCTAGGAGGTCCACCCTCCCAGGCTTCGCCTCCCCTCTTTGGGGAGGAGTAAGTTTATTGCTTACTGTCTGAGGCGCCCCTACCGGGGAATGCCGACGGGGCTGCCCAGGCAATTTTTAAATGGCCAGAGTGCTCACCTCTCGAGCGCTGGCTTTTAACCCCACTTTCTCGACCCAAGCTGTGGTCACATCTTACCTGTGGGAGTAAGATAAAACTGGCCTTGTGCCTAACTCCTGGGGAGGAGTAAATACCTGGATACTGCACGCCTGTCCTGTGCAGTTCTAGGAGGTCCACCCTCCCAGGCTTCGCCTCCCCTCTTTGGGGAGGAGTAAGTTTATTGCTTACTGTCTGAGGCGCCCCTACCGGGGAATGCCGACGAGGCTGCCCAGGCAATTTTTAAATGGCCAGAGTGCTCACCTCTCGAGCGCTGGCTTTTAACCCCACTTTCTCGACCCAAGCTGTGGTCACATCTTACTTGTGGGAGTAAGATAAAACTGGCCTTGTGCCTAACTCCTGGGGAGGAGTAAATACCTGGATACTGCACGCCTGTTCTGTGCAGTTCTAGGAGGTCCACCCTCCCAGGCTTCGCCTCCCCTCTTTGGGGAGGAGTAAGTTTATTGCTTACTGTCTGAGGCGCCCCTACCGGGGAATGCCGACGGGGCTGCCCAGGCAATTTTTAAATGGCCAGAGTGCTCACCTCTCGAGCGCTGGCTTTTAACCCCACTTGCTCGACCCGATCTTGGGTCACATCTTACTTGTGGGAGTAAGATAAAACTGGCCTTGTGCCTAACTCCGCGAGGAGTAAATAAACATCCTACTGTATTAATGATTTAAATAAAATTAACTCGTTTTGATGGCAATATATGAGTGATAAATAAAAAAAACTTTCACATTTATTCATTTAGATATATATATATATAATTGCTATTTTTTTATAAATATTATTTTTAATATCTACATACATGTTTCATCTTCATCAGTCGCATGACTTGAACCTCAGACCCCAGTCACCATTGACTGTCAAGATCCAACACGCTAATCAATTTGGTTACCGTGACAGCCATATGAAATGGGAGAGAGAAATAAATTGTATTTATTGTGAAGAACATAGTAATGTTTCATTTCCAAGGGAAAGAACTTTGCATTATTGCAGATAGAAACTTTTTCATACTTCTCTCAAAGGTGCTCGCTCGTTAAGGGAGTTTGAATAATTGATTATTATTTGTCTTAATAAATATTATTTTTAATATTCACATACATATAAATTTCATCTTCACTAAGAATCATCAGCATATATAGATTGAGAGTGTAAAAATACAGGGTGTCTCAAAAAAATGTACTCACTCGTAGAATGACGAGAAAACTTTTATTTATGAACATAGAGTGAAATGAAATAGCATCGAATACATGAGACAGATGTAATTGAAGAATCATGTTCGCAAATGTTCAAACTGATGACCATTATTGTTCAAACAAAGCTGATAACGTGCACCAAGGGATTCGCAAACGTCTCGTCATTCTAAGAGTGAGTACATTTTTTTTGAGACACCCTGTATATTTTTTGAAAATAAAAAAGGAAAAATCTCAATAATACAATAAAATATTTTAAAACATCAGTCCCACACACAGAAACATAAAATAAATATGTACCCTTTGTCACAACAATATCCATTGAAAGAGACAAACTACTGAATAAGATGAGTTAACTGGTGTCGACATGAAAACAAGCACACATTAACAATTTGATAAGAATTTCATATATTTTATATATCACATCATCAGTGAAAAAATTTGAAATGTGATTACAAGGACGACATTTAAAAGATATGTATAACAACCTTGGCTCACATAAATGAGTTAGATTTCACTCACATCCATTTTTTCTCTCTTTTGAGGAGACACAAGATATTTATATTTCATACAAAGAATAAATACGCACTTTGATGAAGTTATTTTAATTGAAACATTAATAGCTATTTTTACACAAAATTATTCAAAAAAGAAATGCAGATAAATATGTTAGAATAACAAGTAATCTTTTCCGTTAAAAAAAAAGTATTTTCCGAAGGTAATTTGTTAGAAAATAAAACAACTAGATTAGTACTTTTAGTACAGTACCACCAGAAATAATTTTTTTAAATTACGCAAAATTGTTTAAAAACAAAAAAAAGTATTTTAAATACTTAAAAAAAAAACAGAAACGTTGTTTTAATAACAGCAGAAAATATTCTGAAAAAAACAAAAACATCATTGACTTTTTTTTAAAGGCATAGATTTGTGACATTTGGTATCGGTATCCCTTAACCCAAATGCTACATTCGGTATCCCTTAACCCAAATGCTATATCTAACACTTCTTAAAATGTTATGCCTGACATCCCTTAATGTGGATGTTACATCTGGAATTCTTTTATCTGGTTACTAAATCTGGCATTCTTTAATCTAGGTGCTACATCTGGCATTCCTTTACTAGAAGATAAAAAAAGGGCACAGTTCAAAAACATGTAATGTGAAAAAACCAGTGTCGTTATATGACTGTTATTTGTGCTGAGAAAATATGAAGTATGGTGATGTTTACAAAATATACAACAATCAAACAAGATTAATTTAAACTGGTTTCATGAAAAAGGACTTCTAGGAAATTTTACGAGAGAAAAGTGTGATAAATGTTTGGCAGATGTATGTCATCTGATGAGTGACAAATTCATACAAATATGACAAAGTAATTTACAGATGGGGTGAAAATAGATTCATTATTGTAGATTTAGAAAATCCATTATTCATAATATTTGAGCCCCACTCCTCCATTTGAAATTAGGACAGATATTTAAGTTTATGTCCTGGTGAGAACACAAACAATGCTAGCAATTCATGCTGAGGGAAGTTGAGCCCACCAATCTGAAGACGAGCCGAAAACTCTTTGGGAGTGGTAAAATTCTTACACAGATTTAGAGGCTGGCCAGGGGTAATAGTAAAGTGCAATGACAGTGAGGGCCGTCTCCGCGCTGTTGGTCAGTGTGCGAGTATAGGTGTAAAAGAGAAACCAGGACAGAATCTGGCACGCCAGAGTCCACTGGGCGGTTCCCTTGTTAGTTAAACGGTGTGATAGTTTGTACAAGTACAAATCCCCAGTTGCTGCAAGAATCCCTTGTAAAACTCTTGGCAATTTTATCTGAAACAGAAAGAAAAAAAAAACAATTCTTAATGAAAGGAGATGGTGATACATCATAAAAGGTGAACAAATATATTATTTTATTAAAAATGAAAAGAAATATTTTAGAATAATTAATAATCATTAAAATAAGCAAATCATCTTAGTGTTTTGGAGGCTATTTACATTTTAGTGTTTTGGAGGCTATTTGCATCTTAGTGTTTTGGAGGCTATTTGCATCTTAGTGTTTTGGAGGCTATTTGCATCTTAGTGTTTTGGAGGCTATTTGCATCTTAGTGTTTTGGAGGCTATTTGCATCTTAGTGTTTTGGAGGCTATTTGCATCTTAGTGTTTTGGAGGCTATTTACATCTTAGTGTTTTGGAGGCTATTTACATCTTAGTGTTTTGGAGGCTATTTGCATCTTAGTGTTTTGGAGGCTATTTACATCACAAACCTTAAGCTGGTCTTGTGTAAACAAAAGCAATTCGTTTTTAGTTTGAAGTTGTTCAACTAACATGTTGGGTTTTTCTCTTTGATGTCACTTGAACATTCCGGTTCTGTTTTTATTTTTTTCAAATTATTCTGTCATTGTATTATTCAGATTACTGTTCTCATCTTGGATGCTATTCGCACATTTCGACCGATATAACCCGCAACCTTCTTCAGGTGTGTCTGGTCAAACTCGGAAATCTGTACAGAATTTTGAACGAAACCCTTTACTTAATCCACAGGTAGCTTGCTTTTGTTCCATCAGCCACGACCAGGTAGAAGTATTAAGTAATTCGTAATTGTATTGTTAGTATCGTCAGTACTGAGGATTGAACCATCAACCTCCAGAAGACTCACTTATTATTACTTAACATTTATATCCATTGCGCTACAAAATTCCATGCAGATTCCCCGAGTTCTACAAGATGCACCTAAAGAAGGCCGGAGGTTGCAGTGTCCAAAACGTTGGGAGAATAACATCCAAGATGAAAACAGTAGTATGAATAATCCAAAGAATACAGATTATTAATTCTCATCTCAAAAATTCCGAAATATTCTGTCGTTATTTCTTTGAAAAATTGTCAAGTAAAAATATCTATTCAGGAATATATTTTTATTTTTAATTCAAAAATATTTTTGTTTAACTCTTGTGGTGTATCTGAATATATAGACAATTTTAAAATGTTCTCCCACTACAGACATTTGAAGGGGTTCAAGCATAAGAAGCCTTAGGTTTGACTACCAATGTGACATGTCTCTTCATATTCTAACTCTATCAATATGCTTTTCAACTAGACTAGTTCTGTTGACATGCAGACTGACCCTGCTACCTCAACTGTTCTACATCTACTAACCCAAGCATTCTCATCAATTCTTTCACATGACCAAACCAACAAAGTCGCCTATTCTGCACACATTTCCCTATACTGTTCAGATTTAATCTTTCTCTGAGGTCATCAGATCTAAGCTTTTTTTAAGACCTACATGACACATACATCATATCATTTCTCTCCATGCAACACATATCCTTAACTCTAACTCATGTTTTACTTCCATACATCATCATACTGTATACACATGCCCGATAGGCTTTTCCCTTGGTCGACAGTGGTAACGCTCTGCTGGTTAATAATGGCAGAAGTTACCTGAAATTACTCCATCCACTTCTAACTCTTGCTATCACACCAGCTTCCCCCTGTGCTCCAATGGGATTATCACGAAAAGAAAAAACTTTTGGGCAACCTCAATAGCTTCCACATTTGAGTTCTCATCCATCTTCATTGTCTTACATTTTTTGTACACAAACTGGTTATCATCTCTCAACTTACCTATAAATTAATTCCACTTGTGTACCCAATGCTTACAGGTACCACAAAAAAAAAATCGGCGGACTTTCCTCTTTCTGGGGGATTTCCAACACTACAACCACTGGCGATCACTTTGGTTTTAGTAACGTTCACTCTCAGACCTTTACATTCCATAGCATTCCTCCAAGTAGACCTTCTATTATTTCACAAGTAAGCAGTAAATCAGCAGTATAAAGCATCTCTTTTGGACAACGTGTATGAAACTCCCTGTGCAATGCTTCTAAGACATAAATGAAAAGCAACAGACTCACTACAGAACCCTGATGTACTCCTACTTTAACATTAAAGCTGTCACTAAATGTGCTGTTAATTCTAACATGACTGAGCATTTTTATACATTGTTTGAACAGCGTTCAACCACTTGTTTGCCACCAATTTACATAAAGCTCACCAGACAACATCTCTTGTTACTCTGTCAAAAGCTTTCTCCAGATCTTAAAATTAATAAAAATTGTAAAAATGTATGCAGTTTAGCAAATCTTTTTGTTTGTCAAATATTGTCATTTTTTTACGTTGAAAACTGTCATATCCAAATTTATTTTTTCCATGTATTCTAGATGTGATTATAAACAACCAATCGTTAGAAACCATTCTAGCTCTCGTACAAACTGAGGCAGCAACAATGGAAGAAGAATCTGAGGTAGGATATTTGTTAATTCTAGAACAACCATTTCTGTACATTGTTTGAACAACCACTCACTTGCCCTTAATGTATGCAAAGCCTACCAAAAAGCATCTCTTGATAAATAAAACATGAAATTGATTTAATGTCATAATTTGATGTCTCTATTAATAAAATTGTGTGACCACTTCTCGCATGCATATTTCTTGTAATTACGCTGGGTTATTATTTTTTATTAATCGATTATTTATTGAAATTAAAAATTCTATAGCATAAAATACTAAAACAAACATTTACAAAAATCCTCTTTACAAAAAATAATTGAACATAGTGAAATAAGACGAGGTAAAAAGTTCACTAAAGAGTGAATGTCTAATTAGTATTCACTCTCTTTTCCTCTTCTTGCACTCCATAGAATAAGTATGTATCCAGTTTCCCCTTCCTTGCATTAGTCACATAATTAGCACACACCTCTCTCTTTCAGCATACTTGCTCAATCAGTATTTGTGGCTCTTAGTTTCTCATTATTTATAAATTAAAGAGTTAAAAAAAAAAAAAAAATCGAAAGTATTTCTAGTATTTATAGAGAAACAAAAATGAAAGTAAAAAAATTAGATGATGACCTGAAAAAAAGAAAAAGAAAAAGAGACATTTTCTCTAAATGCTCACAGAAACATTAAGAAATATTAGAGAGTGGCCGAATCAACATAGAGTGAGAGGGGTGAGAGAAATACATAGATGGCTATGAGAGAGATGGGTAACTTCTTCAGTTGTTTATAAATTATAGCTAATTAGAACACTTAAAACATATTTTCAAACATAGCTCACTCAATCTCAGAACTAAGGAATATTTTAACATGTATTTTGTGCTATTAAAGTATATAGGAAAAAGCCTTGGGGAAATAAACATTGATTGACTCACATTTAGTATAATAATAGATACTTACGAGGAGAATTCTATAATCAAGCTTAAAAAGGTCTAAGAATTTATAAAGTACAATGAAGACAGATGGGTAGAGGTAACCTCGCAGTCCATTCTTCCATTCCCATGTCTTGTAGCCATAACTGCCAAAAAGGAAAGAACAAAATATTATCAGACGTAGGCATGTCTATAACATGTACCTTAATTCTAAGTGGTAAAAGTATAATGATTAATTTTGCATAAATGATTGCACAGAGACCTTTCTACACTCTAATAGTGTCAGCCTTTGGAACTCCCTCCCTGCTCCCTGTTTCCCTGACTGTTCCGACAAGCAGAAATTTAAATGTATGTATACAAACATCTCACTGCACAACTCCTCACTTAGGATTCCTCCTTTAATTTCTGGACCCTAATCCACAGTAGCCCCTTACGTCTCAGTGGCAGTATGCCTTGTCTGAGTGAACTCAAGTTAAAAAAATTTTTTTTTTTTAAAACAACTTCATTTTTGTTATAAAAAAGAATTCCCAACGTAATTGTAATTAAAATGAGGGTGAACGGCCCAGATGATTCAAACACTGTCCCACTGGTTGAGGTGCAGACGACTTATTTGATGTCTCTATCGTAAAAAGGGGGATGGGACAATGAGGCGAGATGTGTCAGGTTATGCAAATAATTTATTTTGCACAATCAGTGATATGAAAACATACCGGGCAGCAAATCGAGTTATTTGAATGAGTCGTTTTTAAGTTCAATAAAAAGAGGAATAATGCATCATTTGGCATTAGATTTCTGGACATGATGCTGTTTAGATCAGAGTTTGAGGGAAGTTTTTTTTTTTGCGGTGTATGTGTGTTCAAGTCCCGTGTGGAACGTTGTTAATGCTGTTTGTGCCTGTTGAGAGGTTACTTTCTTTCATCAAGTTCTCTTTTTATCTCTCAATATTTTGACACGGCTTTTTGTGAGTCCTGTTTGCTGTGCCGTTGTGGTCAGGGTGAGGATAGTGTCCTCATCAAGTTTAATTTATAACAATAACTAAAATTATTTTTTTTAATTTAGTACCGATTGTGGTTAAAACATAGGCTTACTACAGTTCATCGATATCTAGTTATTTGGATTTATTACCATTTGTTAAAACTTTCCTGGATTTAATTTGACAATATTTCTGATTTACATCATACACAAATTTTGGGACTGTTTTCTCTAATCTTGGTTACTCCTGTTTTCACAACATTTCAGATGCTGTAGTTTCCATCCTGTTTCAAGTGACTTTTTTCGATAATCTTCTGGGAATTTCAAACTTTACCGTTTATATAATCCACTGGGATTGATTGATCTCCTTGTGTGTTCCGTGCCTTTTGCAGGTAAAATCCGGTAATGAGTTACAACAGCTGAAAGGCAATGATACAAAATGAAAACCAGGTTCCAGAAACAGAAAAACCAACGATTTATTTACATTGTTGCATTGTATTTTTTTTAATAAATTGTTGCTTTTTATTTTGTTTTGTAATTAGTAGCAATTCTTTGTTTCATTATCATTATTGTAATTATTCACTTTATTATTTCTTAATTTGTTTGTTTTTTTACCATTACTGGAAAAAGAAACCATTTCTCTGCGATAACAATTATTGGTAATGCATAGATTTCTGCACCTGGACTCATGTTCTTGTTTTAAACTGTGGTATCATTATATTTATTGTATGTTAAAAATATTTCCTTTGAGTATTTGTAAAAATGGCTCCAACGTGACTTCTTTGAAGCCATTGTTGCATTGGTATTCGTATATGGAAGTAGCACTTGGACTATCATCGAAAGATTGGGGAAGGAAATTGATGGTGTATACACCAGAATGCTAAGAGCGGCTCTTAACATCTCCTGAAGACAACACCCCCACGAGAGAGCAACTTTATGGACACCGCCCTCAGATTTCAGCCCTGATCAGAGAGAGAAGATCCAGATTTGCTGGACATTGCTGGAAGACTAAGGATGAAATTATCAGCAATGTTCTTCTGTGGATGCCGAAACAGGGATGTGGCTCATTGGGTAGACCACACAGAACCTACATCAAACAACTAACAGAAGACTCACAATGCACCTATAAAGCCCTACTAGATGTGATGGAGGATAGAGCGAGATGGCGTGAGAGTCAGGAGGATCTGTGATACAATCATGACTAGATGATGATGATTCGTAAAAAAGAAAACATTCCAATTATAATAAATATATTTGTAATAAAAATAAAATTCAAAATTTCCAACGTAGGAAATCACTTTTCACAATTTCTTATGCGTTGATCTAGATTTTCGTATGTGTAAAATACACAGGGAACTGATTTTTGCAATTCACCGCTGACTGCTGAACGCATTTTTCGCCGGAAGTGGCAATTCTTGATCGTAATACCATTATACCTAAATAATCTTTTTTTATTAGTTGCATGCGAATATGAAAAAAGTAACTTTTGAGCCTCAAATTTTGTGAGAAAAAAGTCTGTATTACACATGGATAAATAAAACTATTTTTTGTGGATCAAGTTGTTTTAAAGATGGTATAAATTTTTATTAATCTTTAGACTACCACTTTTATAAATTAAGCAACATATCTAAAACAAAAAAATAATGTAATTGTTATTTTCGGTAGGGGAGATAATCAGTATTTCCTTAGCAACATTTACAAAACATGTTTATTCTGCGGGGAGGGGGGGGGTGATTGGCGACAAAGATTAGATGCAAACTCACCCATGGGTTCACCTAACTTTAAAAGTGGTGTTGTTTTTCATAGTAAGTCGAGAATACGTCCTCGACAATTAGTCTGACAGAGTCTGGGCCATTTGAGGTAGGTGGTTTTTTTCTGTCAGGCTAAGGTATGGTTCTGTGCAGTTCTATGAGGTTCACCTTCCTAGGCTAATCGCCTGAGGAATGCCGACAGGGTTTTCTCAGGCAATTTTTTTTGTGTGGGCTAGAGTGTACACACCTCTTGTGAGCTTGTTTTTTAATCCCTACCTTCCGACCTTGTGTCACATCTTCTCGCAGTGGGAGGAAGGTAAATACTAACTCATACAGGGGATACAACAAGTGCAGGTTCTGCCACACAGAAATAGAAAATGTGAGCCACCTGACATTCAGTTGTGAGGTTCTGCTAGGGGGCAGCTACTATCCAATGCAACAAAACGAAGTGTGTAAATATCTCCACTGGACTATATATAAAAAATTAAATATTCAGTGTAGCAGAAAGTCCTGGGAACATACACTAGAAAGAACTATTGGAAATAAGTCATACACCATCCACTATGACTATGCAATCCCTACAGCTACATACTTAGAAAACGGATCTGTTAATCTGACAGTGATATGGGACAGCTGAAGTCAGTGTCCCTAATGATATTAGCTTAAACAGAGTTGAGAGGGAGAAGATAACTAAATACCAAAGTTTTATGTGCGACATGAAAAGAAACTGTAATCTTCGGAAAATTTCCATTATTCCAGTAATCATACTGGGCTCATGAAAAAGAATTTCAAAAACTACCCGGTGAACCTAGTGCAAAAGAGATCCAAACAATTGCGCTTAAAGGGACGGTTAGAATCTTTAAAAGATCTCTCAGTTGGAGTCTCTGAAATAGCGGGTGAATGTCTGGCATCCGATAGGATACCCCATCTCCAGCAAAAACAAAAAGATAAGAAAATTGAAAGAAAACAATGGATCTCCAAATTGATTACAACCATTTAATATCTGCTCTAGTTGGTCTCATTAGGCCATCCTCCCAGGCATTACCTGAGGTGTTTATTGCCAATCACCTGAGGGAACTTCAACTGAGCCGACGATGGCAAATTTTGCATCCATCCAGAGTGCCCCGTTTCTGATTAAGCTGGATTCCCCACTTTAAACTGGCCTTGTGTCTAACTTTGCTGGTCCATGTAGAACGGTGAAAGAAACACTCAAATTCAGGATCAAAAAATAAACTGATTTCTTTTTATTGACTCCTTAAAGTCTTTCTTCATAGTCAAGCTGCGGAAGAAGCAAGAAATTTCAACATCTGATCTGCTTTGTGATCGGAGAGAAAAGAAACGGATTCTAATTTTTATTTTCACACATACTATGATCTGCAGGAGTATCAACAATGTTTATCCCTAATGAGATACCCTGCATCTCAAGGATGCTTCATGCCAAATTTTATGCAAATCACTTGGAGATTCTCTGATAGCTTGGAGTCTATGTATCCGACTACGATTCTATCATGAATTAGTTCTTTGTGGAAGTAGCCAAAATTACAATTTTTAACTCATACGTGAAGATACAGAATAAAAGATCTAATTGATTCACCTTCCGCTTGACATCTCCGGTTGAACCTGGTTCGTTCGTATATTGCATTTGTGTACCTTCGATGTAACTACATTAAAGTTTTGTTTCGTTGGATGAGAGCTTGAATGTGGCGATACTGTCCTCTGCTTGATCATCCATGCAATATATTAGTGTTTGTTTGACAAGACACTAGCTTCTCATCTAGTTCAGACACCGTTTTGTATCAGTTAAACTGTTGAATCCATTTTTCCGATAATTCGTGTTGGTCAAATGTGAAGGGTTCTGGTAGCATTACGTGGCTTTTCATTATGAAGTTTTATTTCTTTTTTCCTAATTCGACTTTTAGGCTTGAATTTTAGTTTCAGTCCTTCCGTTTGTAAACCCCTTATTCTGACACCATGTTTGAGAAGACAAGACGATGTATATAGGCTTAAACCAAGATGGCTGATTGCTAGTCTTGTTTATTCACGTTTTCTATAAGATGCAAGCATTACAAGGGAAGTAACTCTCGTTGGTACAGGATGTCTAGTAGTAATAACATAATAGCACAATTCTGTCGAGTATTTTTGGAACATATAAGTTACAGATAAACAGACAGACAAAACTTGTTCAATTACGTTATATATTAAGCAACTAATTTGATTTAAGATTCTAAAATTTCTCTACTGGATTGTCCTATAAGACAGTCGAGTGGATAACATTTTATTCTAGAAAACACAAAAATAAATTGATTTTGCAATACAAATAAATGACGACAGATTTCTAACCCGACGATTTATAGGCATACCCTACAAATAGTTATTTATGAAAATCAGGCTGGTAATTATGGAAGACCCAAATAACCTATAATTTTGTTCATCTCTCTTGAACACTACTCCATTAATAATGCTAAACTAACAGTGACAATGGAGATATAGGCGTAGAATATAAAATAAAGATTTAATTTAGTGATACTAAGACAGATGTCTGTGTGTTAGGAAAAAACAGAAAAAATAGTGAGCATCGAAAGGCCAGCAGCAGAAGGAACAAAGAGAAAAACTGTGCGAAAAAAATGAGTGAAAAAGACTAGGGTATGATATTGAGAATATACATATATATCATTGTCAATGCTGGCTTAGTATTATTAGACTTGGTTATTGTTCAGAAGAGCTGGAGAAAAGTACATGATTATATGTTATTAGGACCTTTTATGTTTTTGAATTTTTGAGATGAGGATTGATAATTTGTATAATTTCGATTATTCGGACTACTGTTCTCATCTTGAGTATTATGATCACAACATTTCGGCTGCTGTAATCTTCAGCCTTCTTCAGGTGTATCTTTTCGAACTCGGGGATATTTCTGTCGAACTCGGGAATCTGGACGGAATTTCGAATGGAACCCTTTATTTAATCCATGGGAGTAGCATGCTCTCATTCCATCAGCCATTACTGGGAGAAGTCTTCAGTAATTCGCAATTCTTCGTATTGCCCGCACCGAGGATTGAACCATCAACTTTCAGATGACTATCACTTAGAACTGAATTTTACTTAGTACTATATCCACTGTGCCACGGGTCCTTGTGGTACAGTGGCTGAAACGTTGTGATGATAATACTCAAGATGAGAACAGTAGTCCAAATAATATAAATTATACAAATAAGGCCTTTTAGTTTGATTTTCTCAAATAAATGCTTGTGTTATGTACTGCATGCACCGAGGAGAATCCGCGGAGGCTTGTGCCAAACTGGTGCAGGTGCAAATGAAAAATTTAAAAAATATGAGATTGAATTTAAAACAGGATATGAAGTCACAGATGTAATGTTCAAGGAATGGAGTAGGAGTGCATGCATGGAAAAGAAAGAGAAAAATTAGGATCAGTCTCTTTATACCCTCTAATCCTGAGTGCAAGAAGATGCTTATCTCTTGCGTTTTACTCAGCCCAATGAAAATAGACTATAAGGACGTGCAAGACAATCAATCAATTTATTTTTGTATAGATGAAATAGTAACTTAAATGAATCTGTTGCACTTAGCAGTCATAAATCAAGATGACTACTAGAAAAGAAGCTAGTTAGTCCCGCAGTCAAAATTCAAGATGGCCACCATAAAGGAAGCCTCCCCAAAAAAGTTACGAAGCATGAAAGTGATTCTTTCACACAATCCTAGGGAGAGTCGGTATTCAACACTTATAGCAGAGCTGTAGGGTTGGGTGAAAAAAAATCACTTTCACGCTTCGTATAAGTTATAGGGATAATCTTATCAGCATTCTTCGATTTATTTCCTGCTTGTTTTGACCAAAAAACATAAAAATTTAATAGAGAAACAACAAAATAGAAATTGAGATGAATACAAATAATGCAATGATCATGAGAATGCATACATTTTCATGATGAAATTAAAAACAAAAAACAAATGACTCACCCAAAAGCATAGGAATGTGCAACTTCAAGTGATTGCCAATATTCATCAGGAACGTAATGTGTCTGAATCATGAAGGCGTTTATGAAACGGAATGCCAGCAATCCCATGAATAAAGATTTCTCATTTAAAAACAAAGTCTTCAATGTTGATCTCTTCCCAAGAATGCAATTATCAAACAAGTCACATTCTGTGTCCTCCTCGCAAACCGTCTGTCCACTGGGGTCACGTGTGTGAAGATTTAAACGATTTAGCCGGTGGGTTGTTGCAGAATTCGAGCCATGATTTTTACTTCCCATGACTGCTGAAAGAAATATACATTTTTTAAAAACTTTTATACATTTGTTAAAATGGACCAGCCCAACAGATAAGAAAAATATATACATTTGTTAAAATGGACCAGCCCAACAGATAAGATTATAGGAGAAACGAACCAAGCGAGTCAGAATTTTATAGGGGAGCTGGGAAGAACTCCATTTGGGAATCACAAATAAGCTTTGTGCTGCTAAATATCTTCTGTATAGAATAATTGAAATAATGTATTTGCTATGTGCTGATTGGAATATCTTCATTCTGAGCTGATTGGAATTGTAACAATAGTGGTTTGGAGTTAAGGGAAATTTGCTGATTAAAAGTAGAAAAACACTTTTAGAAATTAGTTTCGAGATGCACTTTCGTTTTATGTACTCTAGAAAAGAGGAACTGTGAAAATGAAATTGGTTGTTGTCTTAAGATAAGACCAAACTTGCAGAGGAAAACAAAAGGCTTATTCCATTTGAAAATTAATGAATTAAGTCAGAAATAAAACGAATTACTTTGATTTGAGGACAACCTTTTTGCCAACAGACTTGAAAATTAAATTCCTCATACCAAGCCTAGGGAATCCTGAAGGAATGTGAGAGCAGCAAAAAGTGTAGGAGCCATGAAGACCCACATGAGAGAACAACAGGCAAAGATACCGTTAGATAGGTAGAGAAAAGGGGGTGGAATTATCCTCAAGCTATAACCTAAGAGAAATCTGGACGATGTTCATGAAAATAAAAGAATTACTGATCTGAAAAAGACAATGTATTTTGGAAAAAAAAACATTAAGTAAATTACGGTGTAATATGTAGAAAACTAATTTTTTTTTTAAAGGCACCTCTCGGTAGAAAATGATACCCAAAAATAGGAAATTTAAATGTGAAAATTAAAATAAATTAAATATCTTCAGAGCTGTAGCGGTTACATGACGAAGATCTATTTCTTTTGTATGTACACGCAATCTCTTGCGTAATATCTAGTTGTAGTTCGGTTAGCTAAAACAGGCAGGCTAAGACTCGCGTAGAAATACACTGGGCATTTTGAACACTTTTCTGCATGTGCGCGACTTTCAGTAAACATGCGTTTCTGCCCACTTTATGGACAGGAAAATGCAATCCAATTCTAAAACGAGATGTCATGGAGATGCTAAAAACATGCTCTCGTGCTTTGCCTGAAAACGGCAAGACGAGATGGAACTCCACGACTCAATATTCTGTCTTTAGCCTGAGCCGGACTGGCAAGCAAACTTGCCTCATATTCCTATGTTCCTGCTAAATAAAGTTGATTTTATTACAGTGGAGATGTCTGTATTTTATTTGGAACTTGGTGACCTCCTTTTCTTATTCAGTTCAAGCCAGCTCCGTCAGATACCTACATGCGTGGCCGATTCAACAAAATGGCAATCTCCTGTCTCGACATTCAAGTCACACCAACAATCCACCATAGTTGCTGCCTTTAATTTCTTTTATTTGCACCTTCAGTGCTCACCTCTCGAGCGCTGGCTTTTCAAACCCCACTTTCTCGACCCGATCTTGGGTCACATCTTACTTGTGGGAGTAAGATAAAACTGGCCTTGTGCCTAACTCCTGGGGAGGAGTAAATAAAACCTTCAGGGTGTTATTTTTTTGTAAAGGTGGTCATCGAGTTTCGACTATGAGTATAATAATTCGTCCTTTAAGTGAAAGGGGGGAGTAATTTAAATGAACTAAAAAAAAATCTATAATAAAATAAATTCATTTATTAATGAATACATACTGAAAATGTCATTCAGATTGGATAATTCTTTGATTTTGTTGGTAGATTTTTTTTCAATCAGGGGTATTCATTTTTTGGTTAAAAAAAATCATTTTCACTGTCATTATCCGACCCTTGTTTGAAGGTAGACACACAAAATGAACACTTCACGCATACAATCTTTAATGTCTTGTCAATGTATAAATACGTTGTGTTGCATTAATCTTCTTTTTATCTCCTTCTTTTTATTATTACTTATTAGCGTGACTCTTGGTATGACTAAAGATAAACATCGTCTATTTCAATAGACACCACGGCTGACGCTACAGCCCCTCCACGATAAATACAATATTACTGTGACATCGGGGTCATATATTGGTTGGCTTGGTCTTCGTTGTCCTCATTTAAAAATATCGATCGGATTTTATCTGAATTCCCATGATAAAAAAAAAAGATGTGAATTAATTAGAGAAGCGACTGAACGAGTCGTCAAATCCGCTACAAATGAAGAACACGTTTGGACTTGTTTCTACACTGATGATGCGGATGCTGACACGAATGAAATAGTAGGAAGTAGTGAATGCGTGCTAAGTTGTTTACAACACCTTATCGTGTTAGATTAGAGTTGGGGTATATGTTACGAGACTCAGCAGAGGCGCGAACGGGGTCCAAAAAAAGAACGAGAAAGGGTTTAAAAACATAAATTTGCAACAAGTGAAGTTGACCTACGACGAGAATAGATATTTTTCTACTTACCTATGTAATTTGTTTTTATTTTTACGTATTATAAATGGGTTTTCATTAGATGTTAAAAAAAGAAGTGTCTTGTTTTTTTTTCCCAACGTTTTCACAAAAACAATATGGTCGCTCCTAGTGATTTCGTTAGTAATCCCCCCCAAATCGGCCATGTTTTTTTTCGAAATTACGCTGTCAAAACTATTGATTTCTAATAAATAGCACTTCAAACGGGTTTAAAATACAAACAAATAGCACATGCAAGTTTGAAACTAACTTTTACAGCTTACAGTTACTTTTATTTGTTGTAATTTGTTTGTTTTTTTGCGTTTTTACTCTGCTGAGTCTCGTAAAAGATTCCCTAGAGTTGTTTTATTCTTTCACAAACGAGTATTTAATTTATCGTAAGTTAACAAAAATAACAGCAACGATTAATCACAATAAATCCTGAAATTTGATCTTTCCTTCCGTTTGAGTGATACGCAACGGTTGAAACAGTTGTTTACAAATAAAAGATAAACATCGAGTTGACTTATTTATTTTAATCAACGTTTGGCAGCAATTATCCAGAATAGGATGCCATTTTATTGAAGGAGATAACTAAACTTTCAAACTTATTTCGGTAAAAACGCATAATAAGGGCCGGTCGTGCGCAAAACCAGTTTGGCCTTTTTAGGGCCAAATGTCGCGAATTTGGTGTGTTTTGGCCATCGAAAATTCCGTTTAGCCTTTTTTTGTGTGAATATTCTGGAGTTCACTTATGCGCGGCCAGGCGTATCGCAGAATTGAAAACAAACACAAATACTTCGCTAAAACGTAGAAAAATGCATATTGCTCCCGAATACAAACATCGCAAAGAAGTGATTCTCGTGTTCATTCAGCCACGCAAACTCGTTTTGAGAAATAATTAAAATGTTGTAGACTAAATATAATCATTAAATTGTTTCGTTATTAAATTAACAAATCATCCGTTACAAATTAAGTTATTTTGTTTTTTGTGCTTCTACAGAATTTGAACCGAACTGTGGGTGGGGGGGGTAAACTCTAACCTAAATTTTAGATTTAGGTTGGTTCAAATTCTGTAGAAGCACCTTTTTGTTTGCTTGTTTTTTAATAAGAAAAACAATTGGGACCCAATTCTTAGTAATTGCCTTTTGGGGCTATAGGAACTGAAAAAAAAAAAAGAAACCCTTTCAAATAAGCAAGTTCATGATTAATTTGTATTACTTACTACTATCATTGATTTTTAATTGACTTTAATAAGCAAACCTGAATATTAACCGACCCCAAAAAAGAAGTATTACGGAGCCAGGCGGTGATTGCCGAAAAATAGTCATAGGTAAAGAAATAATGAAAATAAGGAAAAGCTTTTTACTAATTTTTATTTTAAATAATTTATTTTACAAAAATAAGTAATCAAATAGGTGGTTTGATTTGTTGGTACCTTCTGCAGTTACCGGACCGTGCTAAATAACGTTATTATTTAGAAAGCCATTCTTAACATGGGAAGGAGACTATTCTTAACATGGGAGGGTTATCTATTCTGTACTTTCATCTAACAATACATAAATTAATAAATTTAATAATTGGGACTACATCTGATCCAACACCGTTTGCTGTTAACTGTTAACATTCCGGTTTGCCGATCAATTATAAATTGACTGTTTAATTATCATTTGACGAAGAAAATAAACAAAGCCCCATAAGAACATTAAAAATGAACGAAGAATATTTCGTCGACTGAATTAATTCAAATACATGATTGAATCAATAAGAATAACTGGGAAATAAATAACACAGAAGATTCTGTTGTATTTTCAGTGTAAAGAAAGATTTCAAAACAATGATCACGATACCTGTGCAGAACTAGCCTTTCATGAAGACGCCTTGGAGATTATGACGCTTTAACTTATTTACTTTCACAACACCGGAGAGCTTTATGAGGTGTAACATCAATTATTTACCTTTAAAATTATATTCCTATCTAACACGCTTTTGTAATTATAGGACAGAGTTAGACACAAAGTAGGTTTTCAATGTAGAGAAAATCCAACTCCTATAAAAGGAGCACTCCGGATTAGGACAAAAATAAAAACTGGGTACTACTCCAGATAAAGCGCCTAATTTTCGTGACTGCTCGGCGGCAACGATCGGACAGGTCGCGGAAGCGCCCGAGAGCTGCCGAGACGAAAACGAGGCTGAAGCAGAACTGAAAGTCGTAAAATGGAAGAGTGTTTACATAAAACAAAGAAAATGTTATTTTTTTTAGGATATTTAGGCAACTTTTTTTTCTTTTTTTTTTTTTTTTACCTAAATCAAAGAAGTAAATGCTATTTCTTTTATGATAATTAGGCAACTTTTTTTTTAATATAAAACAAAGAAGTATGTTATTTTTCTTAGGATATTTAGGCAAGTTTTTTTGTATATAATTTTTTTGGATTTCATATATTTTCTCGTCGAGGGTCAGGGTTTACGGATACGTTTGCGGCCGGTTTGAAAGGTCTTCCTACCGCTTGTGTTGTTGTGTTGAGCGCAGATGCCGACATCGACGAAAGACATGCAGAAGAGGAGGGGGTCGTCGAGCCAGAGGATGGTCGACGGGGTAGATTTCTGCTATCTGTGTTAATATGGCGTTGAAGGGGTCGTTTCGAAATCTCTGACGCCACATGAATTCGCACAGATAGCCATCTACGAGTGCTCTGCTCGTCCCGCACTCTGTCTTATTCCTTTGTTTAGCTTCCTTCTACATCCTCTCGACGTGATTAGTGCAAGCCCTCGTTGTCGGGTCGACAAAGTTCTCGCTATGGTTCACCGTAAGGTGCTGATACCCCTCCTCTCCTGTTGTACGCCCTCCAACAATCAGATACTACGGTAGTCCCGGGTACAACAAATTGCTTGATTATTGGAAGAAGGGTTTCGGCATTCCTGTTAGGCACTGTCACCAGGAAACCCTAACCTTTCTCTGCGGGGTCGTATCCCCCGAAGACCCAGAGCGGCTGGAGAACACGGCCAACATTGTTTTTCCGGCAGTTGAATAGAGACTCGTCTATTTCCACCGTATGCCCTGGACCTCAGAGTCGCCGAGGTTTGCGCGACATATTCTGTGCAGACCTCCCGCAGGAAATTTTTCGGCCTGGCACAACTGCTGAAAATTCATTATTGTTTTGATTAGCGGTTTCTTCCAATTATTGTCGGCTCTCTGCTTCAGCCTCGTTTTCGTCCGGGCAGCTCTCGAGCGCTTCCCCGACCTGCCCGATCGTTGCCGCCGAGCAGTTATGGGAATTAGGCGCTTCATCTGGAGTAGTACCAAAAATTACCCAAGTCTAGATGGATTTCTCTCTCACTACCCTAAGACAGAAAAGATACTACACTTTGCTCCTAGCTAAAAGGCAGTTACCAGTTGCAACTCCGTTCACATCTCAAATATTTTAAATTGTCACCTTCATTAATGATTCAACAAAGGGCAATTACTATTTTAAAATATTTGAGTACTTATTTCAGGTTTGAAAGTTATTTCTCTTATTTCTTTCCTAATTTATTTCTAGCAGTGGGGTTAGTCACATGGTCCCTATTTACTTGCCTCCCCACGAGGGCAGATTTGGACACAATGTCGGTTTTTAATGTAAGGAAAATCCAACTCCCCAAAAAGGGAGACTGGGTTTTGACGAAAATTTAAATTGCCTCAATCTAGAAGGATTTTTCCTTCACTGACTAAGGACAGAACAGATGAAGTGTAATATCAGAACAGATACTACACTTTTCTCCTGTGGAATGTCTACCTTGTTATTTGATTTCTTCTCGCTTTTCTCTTACATTTCACCACGTGAAAGTAGTGTAACAGGTGCATGACTGGGATCTACTTTCTTTTGTATTTACATGCAATCTCGTATGTAGTGATTAGTATATGGTTCGGTTGGCCAAAACAGGCATGTCCAAACTTGTGTAGAAATACATTGGACGTTTAGAACACTTCTGCACATGCTCAGCTTTTCCTAGTTTCCTCTCAGCTCTATTTGACGTGCAAATACAATCAGTTTCAAGAAGATGAGAAAAAAGAAAAGGAGAGAAGGTTGGGGGGGGGTCAGCCTAACTTGGGATCTGCGAAGCGAGATGTCTGTTTACATTAGTTTACATTTCTGCATGTCAGTACTATCGGGGAAACAGGGGGAAGGGAGGGAGTTCAAGAGGCCAGAAAGAAGCTATTTGAGTAGAAGGCTCTCCGGCAGCTGGGGACCTCCACAGTGAATGAATGAGATTTAGTTGATTGTCAAGTTAGTCTAGTGAATTTACATCGAGGGGGCACCAGAGTAGCGAATTCATCAAAGCATAATCCATTGAAGTATTTGTAAAACAAACATAAGGATGCTACATTGTGGCAATGGGACAGTGACTGGAGCTTGGTTGACAGTGAGGGACCTATTAGGTTGGCAACTCTTTTTTGGACCTTGTCAAGGAGGGAGAGACTAGTAGATGATGCACCAGCCCAGATGTGGCAACAATACTCCATGCATGGGCGGATGGTGGCTTTGTATAGATACAGGATGATGTCAGGTGTAAGGAGTTTACTAGCACGGTAGAGGGAGCCAACCTTCTTTGAGGCAGCTTTGGCAATGTCTTCAATGTATTTGTTCCAATTCATGTTACCTGTGAAGGTTAGGCCGAGGAGTTTGAATGATGAACTCTCAGGTAGGGTGTTATTTGCCATGGCAATCGGTGGTTGGAGAGGCTTCTTGTAGTTGTTGAAGAGAAAGTAGCTTTGTCTTTGCGGCATTAAAAGTTACCAACCATTTATGACCCCAATCCACTACAGCCTGGAGGTCATTTTCTAAAGATTCAGCCATTGCTTTAAAAACATTAGAAACATTCAACAGCTGACCTCCCCTCAAAGCTCCATTTACAAACACCTTACAGCACATAACATCTCTAAAGATAATTTTAGAAATATCTTAACCGGTAGTACATCCATCCTGGTTGTGTCATTTTGCAGTATTCGCCTCCCCATAATGGAAGCATTAAAAAAGCCCAACATCAACCATGCCCGTTATGAGGGGTGCAAAGGCATGTTGAAATGCTGTTGAATGTTTTTAATCACATGGAAACGTCTTCTTAAATAAATTCACAAATTTTATTGTGCATTGTTCAATCATCCGCCTGAAGACGACCAATGATGGTCGAAAACGTTTGCGTCAAATATGGAGATTTCCTACACTCCTTGGTTAATAGTACAAGATCTATTGTTCGACGAATAGAAAGATTGGATCACAAAAGGAATAAACAGAAGTTGGCACTCCTGTTCAACCAGATATATATATATATATATATATATATATATATATATATATATATATATATATATATATATATATATATATATATATATATATATATGCTTACTTTTCTAATTACATGCAAATCTTCTTAAAAATAATACTTAGAAAAATTATCTTTTTTACAAAAATATTCATACCTATAAAATAGTATCTTCCTTCCAGTGTTTGTGCATAGACACTATTATTTAAAATCTCCTTTCCAAATTACAAACACAAAACCACTCCTTGCCTCTAAATATGTACGTTGATGCGAGAATGTCCATTCTTAGTTATGAAATAATACAAACATTTAAATGTTCATTATTATTCATAAATGTAATACTTACAGAACCCTATAATTAATACCTATAGATAGTTATAAATTCGGTTACAAATACTTTTATGGGGTTCAGGAATAGGAATAGGAGTTTCTTAGGTTCTTCAATTTTTCCAGGCAATGCCAGGACACAGGTTCAGCTAGTAATGTATAATTCTCTCAATCACACTTTAGAAATATTATTCTGATATTTTGTCAGTGTCATTGACTAATACAGAATGTTCTTACAGTGGGTTTTTATATGTAGTTCAATCCACAATTACGTTTCTCACATATTTTATTTCATTTGATTTCAGTCTATATTTTTACACCTGTACGCCCTTTTTTAGACTTTATCCTCTTTTTATTTATTTCTAATTTGTATTTGTTTTTAAGAATAATTAAAACTCTGATGATAGCAGGAATGTACATGCAATGTTGGCTTCTAGGCACTGTTCGCATGGCAAGCTTCCATCCTGTGATGGATATAATTAACTGTGATTGGCTGATCTAGATTTGGCATGTATATGTGTGTGTGCGTCTCATGTCATTTAGCAATGGTGAAATAGAGACTGTAACTTCAGAAAGAAAAATGAAATGAAATAAAGAATTATCTCCCTTAATTTAAGGATATCAAAGTTATGTCCCTGTAATAATACATCACTCAATAAGTCCCGGGCCTAACATATAGATGGCGCCACTGATAAGAAATACATAATTTTATACCATACTAACCTTCAAATGGAACTTGTCAAAATTTGAGCCCAGTCAGATTATAAGTTTACAAATTACAGTTATTTAAGTGAAGTTATTGTTGCAAATTTTCAAAACAATAAAATATCTGAATTTTGTATGTTGATAAAGCATTGCTTTCCAATGGGGGAAAAATACTGTTCACACGAGCAATGGCTTGATAAGTGTTATTCGAACTGGTCTCCATCAAAAACGACGGTTAGCAGGTGGTATGCTGACTTTAAAAGAGATCGTACAGACACAAATGACAGTTCTCCCAGAAAACAAAAAGTCCACAAACTCGTTTTGGCCGATCATAAATTGAAGTTGCGTGAGATAGCAGAGGAGTTGAAGATATCAGAAGGCAGTGTATTCACCATTTTGAATAAAGTCGATATATTCAGACTATCTGAGTAATTTGATTTTAAAACATCTTGTTCGAAATAATATACAGATAAGTGCTGTTCTAGCATAATTACTTATATCTGTTTACTACATTTCTCTTCTGCTCATCTATATATTTTTCCATTCTTTATTCTATTATAAAATGTTCTTTAACCTTACACTTGGATTTTTTTCGTCTTTATTTTTATGTGTTGTTTTTCTTTTTATGATTTTACTATTGTGGCCATTGTTGTGTTTATCTCATTCTTTTATAAATCCGTAATATTATGTAGTAAATGTGATCCTCACTGGGTGTTCTGCGCTTGTAGTTAATAAGATTAAGTTTTCTATATAAAAAAGGTTACCTCCTCTTTTTTTTTCTAAAATAATTATCTCCCTTCGCCCATTCTGACAATGAATTATCTCCCTTGTATTCCGATAATAGACACATTTGATTGCTAAAGACAATTCTCCTTGGCCAATCACCAAACACTTAATTTTTATGTGCTGAAGGCGAAAACCCTTTGTTTGTCTTTTTTTTAATGTGATCACAGTCAAATCAAAAGCTTAAAAGACCTGTGCATTTTGAATCGAATGTATTCTGGGAACAGTCTTGTTAAATGGGCACATTTTATCAATAGTTGGTCTTTTAATCAAGCTGCAAACACAATTAGTTTTGCAAAAGACATTTCTTGTATTATATTATTATTATTTAATACATATATTATCATTTATCGCTGTCGTGAGTGCCTTCTTTTCTGCATTTATTTCAGCATTTTACCACTTTCAGCAAGCAATAACAAAATTCATTCTTTGCCAGAATCACTTCAGTTTGAATTATTAGGACTATTGTTCTCATCTTGGATGTTATTCTCACAACATCAGTCGATATAACCTCCAACCTTCTTCAGGTGTAACTTGTCGAACTCGGAAAACTTTCTGTGGAACTTGGGAATCTGTACGGAATTTTGAACAAAACCCTTTATTTAATCCACGGGGGTAGCTTGCTCTCATTCCACGGGGGTAGCTTGCTCTCATTCAATCCAGGTAGAAGTCTTAAGTAATTCGTAATTGTATTCTTAGCACGATAACCCGCACTGAAGATTGAACCTTCAACCTCCAGAAAACTATTATTTCGAATAATCTAAATAATCTAAATTATCAATTCTCATCTCAAAAATTCTGAATCACTTCAGTTTGTTTAACGCATTTCAAGAAAGAAAAAAATCAACAAAAATAATAAGTTGTGAAAAACAGTTTTGTTCGATTACGAGATTGATTTTTTTTTAAATTAAAAGAAACGTATTTTTGTACAACAGAAAAAAACTACATAGATACAAAAATAGCTGACATGAGCTTGCATCGTACTCCTTCAAAATTTGACCATCATTTTAAAACCTTAAAACTGATAAATACAAAATAATGGCTTAAAATAAAGTTTAAATTAAATGTCAAGTATTATGGTTCTGTTGTGCTTCTAACCAAAAGAAAACATGTTTTCCTCACATATATTGAAGAATCGTGGCCTGCCTACTTTTGGATTATAAATGTCACTAAAATTAGAGACTTTCTTCTGTTATACAAATCTTTTTTTCATCACTGGACTACCATACAGTATTTCAATGGATTGTTCATCTCAGTCGGGGCTGGAATCTCTCTTCGACAATTTCCGTATTTTCAAACTGACTTAGAGCTAGAAGCGTTGTAGCATAGGTATAAGGCGGGGAATTCCAGAATGGGAAGCCAGAAGTGTCGTTATTAAAACCGTTGAAATTCATTGGAGTGGTCTCATTGCGAAATGTTGGTGTCTTGGCCATTTTGAGATATTCTGCTTCCGATATAACACCTTCCATTCCGTATAAACTGTAATGATCTTTCTTGGAAGATTCCTTACGATTTCCAGGATATAAGAAAGGGAATGTCTGCAACGAAAGAATAAAACCATAAAGCACAATATGCAATAGTTTCATTTACAGTTGTAATTTTAAGATAACAGAAAATAGATTCGAAAATTACAGTAAAAACATTTAATTTTAAGCAGTTGATTGATGCCCAAAAGTTGCAGTATTTTCTTTTTTAATTTCTTGTGATTACTTATTGTTGTGGTATCATACCTATTTACATACATATACTCTTCCGATAAGAATATAATACTTTGACTGTAATCAACTCAGAGAGTCGAGTAGGGAACGCTACTTGCTGACACAATACATACAAGTCGAGGAGCCGTTCTCCACAATCAGTTCGACAGAGACTAGACCAACTCGGTGGCCTTTTATCTGTCGGGCTGTAATATTAGTCCTGGGTAGTCCTAGAAGTTCCACCCTTCCAGGCCTTGCCTTCCCTCTTTGGGGAGGAGTTAGTTTATTGGTTACTACCTGAGGCATGCTGACCGGAGAATGCTGACGAGGCTACCACTACAACTTCTTTAGAGGTGCTTGTTTACTCTCCCCACTTTGTGGAAAGTATATATATGCCGAGTCGAGTAGCAAACGCTACTTACTGACATGGTACATACCAGTCGAGGATCCATTCTCGACAGTCAGTCTTAAAGAGACTGTGCCAACTCGGTGACCTTTTATCTGTCGGGCTGTGGTATTAGTCCTGAGTAGTCATAGGAAGCCAACTCTCCCAGGTATTGCCTTCCCTCTTTGGGAACGAGTTAGTTAATGGCTATCTGCCCAGGTAATTTTTAAGAAGCCAGAGTGCCCCACCTCTGGGACGCTGGCTTATTCTCCCCACATTCCGACCTTGTGTCACATCATCCTAAGTGGGAAAGATGTAAATACTGAGTCGAGGAGCAATGTTACTTGCTGACATCGTACATACCAGTTGAGGATCCATCCTCAACAATCAGCCTGACAAACTGGGCCATTGTGCTGGCGTTTTATCTGTCAATGTGTGGTATTTCATTCTTGGTAGTGTTAGGAGGTCTATCCTCCAAGGCCTGGCCTTCCTGCTTTGGGGAGGAGTTAGTTGATTGCTAACTGCCTGAGACACTCCTATCAGGGAATGCCGACACGGCTGTCCAAGCAATTTTTAAGGGGCCAGAGTGCATTATCTCTTGTGCGCTGTCTTAGTATAAGAAGCTAATCATAATAATAAAAAGAGAGAGGAAGGTAGAATTACTTCAAGACAAACTGAGTCTGAAAGAGACCTTGCCACCAGCGTTCAATCCCCTGGACTCAAAACAGGTTAGCCAAAAAGTAATAATGACAGTAAAGAATCATTTGAGATTTAAAAATGCTTTTCCGATTTTGATTTTTCTTCTCACATATACATACTAGTGATGGGACAATTCCCACATATTTTCCGATTCCGATACAATTACCGATTCCATTCTAAATTTCCGATTCCAATACAATTACCGATTCCGATTCTTTTTAAATTTCAAAATATTTAGCTATAAACTTGTTACCGCTTTATTTTCGGAAAACCTTAGAAACAAATGTAATATGTGCATATATTTTCGAAAACTTAAAAACTTTAAAATACACTTGAGGGGTGGGGGTTATCTATAGATTTTAGTTTTACTGTCAGTTTAAAATCAATGAATATTTATCATTTTATCATTAGTACAAGCCATGGTAAATTTTGTTTTAAACAAAAACAAACAATTAAAAGAATCGTTTTTGGCATTGGAAAATAGGGACAATTTTTTCCGATTACGATACACCAAAGAAGTTCTGATTTTTCTGATTCTCGATTCCAATTCTGATTAATCGTCCCAACAGTAATACATACCCCTCACCCATCCTCTATGGGGGAATGGGAGCAACTGTCCCAAAGCCAGACCCCCACCACCTTTCTCTCTCTTTCTCACACACAGTCCAGAAAAAAGAGGAATAACTCATCAGCTTATCTGCTACATGTCATTACCAACTTCCTGTGTGTGACGTCATATCCTGGCACGTAGCCCTAACTCGATTTAACATTATTTTCACACATCTAGCATCTAAATATTGTTACATCAAGTTCTTTATGATCGTCGATTATACAGACAACTATGGGCTACCATACATTCGGTGAATTTTTTAAATCCAAATTTCTGCTGAAATTTTTTTGACAATTCTGTATTTTCATACTAGAAGTGTTGTCGCATAAGTATAAGGTTAGGAATTCCGGAATGGGAACCCAGAAATAAATTATTAAAACTGTTGGACTCCATTGAAAGTGTTTGCTTTAGAAATGTTGGTGTCTTTGCCAATTTTAAATGTTCTGCTTCCGAAATAACACTTCCAGTTTATATAAGTTGTAATGATCTTTCCATGATGAACAAAATGGAAATGTCTTCATCGAAAGAATGAATCAATAAGTGACAATACATAATGTAGAAATCGCTCGTGGACCAATTGTAGTGTAGATATATTTTTTTCAAAGTTGAAAAGAATCAAGAATGCACAGCGAATCACCATACAACAAGGAAGACTAAATAATTCAATGCTAGCTAGACTTGTGTAAATTACACAGTATTATTATTTCCATTTCATCTGTGTCTGGGTTGTCTTTTTTTGTTGTTCGTTGTCAATTCAGTAATAATATATTTGCCTGCTGTGGAATAGCAATATTTTATGGAAGATAGATTAAAGATATTTTTGTCTTAACATTTAAATTTTTTCCAAACGGCCGGGTTATGAATATCAGCATGAAACACTCGCCATATCTAACCACACTGATGAGTCGTGATACGGTAAAACATCTGTCTGTAGATGCCTACATATATATAGTCATCAACAGACAGGCTATTTTGCCATATCACGGCTCTTCAGTATGGCGAGACAGGCAAGCACTTCAAGCCGCGATCGAAACGTGACCGTTTTTTAACAATCAGACATTCTAACCGTTAAGTGCTGCCCAGAGCACCCTTTCTAGCCTTGACAACGTACAAAATGTACTTCACTATCTAGTGGGATGATCTCGATTTTTCTACATCCTCTTTCTCACAAACCCTTTCTCTTCTCTCTACCACAACTGAAAAGAACTTCCAATCTGTAGAACAAACTACCGCAGGACTGCATCCCTGCAGGCTACAACATCGTCATCTTCAAACCCAACCATCAACAAATACTTGTCACAAACTGTCCTAATGAGTAGTTAAATTTTGTCCATTACATTCATTCCTCTCATAATATTCTTCATCATTCATCTGACAATCTATCCATTTCATTAACCCTTATCCTTGAGTGGCTTTTGGCCTTGATAAGTAGTTACTCATTAGTAAAATAAAAAAGTTTACTCACCGACATTCCTTTTACCGACCCGGAGTAGAAGGCATTCCAGGGCTTGTATCGAAAACCAAGAACATTCTTCTGCAGATAATTGACCGTTTTAGTCACCGTATCTTGAACAAGACTTGGGGTTTCTGGGTTAGAAAATTTGTTTGATTAGATTAATATAAAGTCATTAAATATCAAGCAAAACATAAGTGACAAAATAAACATGAAAATTGAAACAGTTTTTCTTTTGAGATTGTACAGTTAACTCATATATTATTTTTACTAGTACTAGTTTATACCAACTCATTGTGTAATATTTTGTGCATCAAAGAATGATGACACACTGATATACGAAAATATAACGATATATCTTTATTGTCGGTGGCAGTTAAGGAGTATGAGTTAGTGAGGAAGGCAGACGCACGCATAAGAACTCAAACGGTGTTTTTCTCTCGGGCCCAAATCCCCAACAAACTGATGATATCAATTGCGGGTTGTTATTATATAATAATTTGTGACCCCTTTCAAACGTCCACTGTGGGACTTCACTGCCAATGCAGCCACGCTCCCAGGGCGTTTTATTCGGCGAATGGATGTTTCCTTCCGACGCTAGCTTTTTGCAGGTGGTTCCAATCAACAATTATTTTATTTTGGCAATCCACCATATTTGTTTTTCTTTGCCAAGTGGTCCGACTTCAACCAACGATGATTTTAATTTTTGACAATCGATCATGTTGTGTTGTTTTCTTCCAGCCAGGTGCATGTCCATGCCAACTTCACCTATTTCTATCAAATGGCCTTTTTCGTACATCCGGTCTGGATATTTAACAATTTTACGTTGATAGATACAGTACTGTTCTGCCAATTTCCATCTTTACCTAGCTTCTAACACTTTATAGCTAGTACAAAGAAAAATAGTTGTCAAATTTGTGGAAAAAAATATGCTTCTTAGTATTTGCATGAGAGAGTAAGTAACTACGATGAATGTATTTACGTATTGTTTTTTAGAATTTTCACGGTGTCTCTCTAGTCAAGATTAATGAAAACAATCGCCAATTCATACCCTTTATGTCTACTTTTTTGTGGATTATCAAAAAATAAGTCACTTAGATTTAAAAAATATTTATGTAAGTTTTTTTTTTATGTTATTATGTTATGTTAATTTCTTTAAATTTATACAAAATGTATAGAGTTAAAAAATTCTTTAGACATATGTGAGATTCGAACAGGTATTGACATCGTAAAAACTACTGCCTTAGTAATGTGTACTCCTTTTTTTGCCAACAAAGCACATGTCTATTTTCATATGAAAAGACAGACTTAAAAAATACTATAAATATTTAATAGTATATAGATGAGAATTATTTTCATTTGGTAAATAATTTTGACCCTCTCTGGGATGATTTTTACAATTCCCGAATATTGGGTTGGAATCCAATCTGAAATTAATTAATTTTAACTATGCAGACGAATAAAAAATAAATCCTCATTGAATATACAAAGGTGTTAATAAAGTCAGGACGCATAGGTAAAAATACAAGTTTTTATCCAAATAAAATTTTCAAAATGATTTCCGTCATTTACAAGGCAAATATTAACACTCTTAGCGTGGCTGTCACAAAATTGAGACAAGTCTACCACCTCTAAAATTCACAATTTATTTTCTGCAAAACTGGTTTTATTTGTAATATAAGACACAACAGCACAAATATACACAATAAATTCAGCAATTGACTAATGTGCAATTTTCCATGATAAATTAAAGATGGCCGCAATCACAATATGCAAATTAGTCAAATTTTACAATTTATTTTGATAGTCCTACTTATATGCTACAAATTTCATATACATTGTTTGTGCATACAATGAAAGATTAAGCTTACAGTGTCATTTTAAAAACAGGTGTAAATTCAGCGCTCAGAGGGTTATGCTTTTTATTAAGCCTTTTGTGAACTTGATGTAATGAATTCACATTGCCTTCAATGTTGGCACATTCACTGTTTATTCTTTGAATCAAGTTTATTGTATCTGTGATTTTTGTTGAGTACACTTTCTTCGTTAGCATACTCTAAAAAGAGAAATCAAGAGAACTAAGGTCTTGGGAAGGAGGAAAAAAAATCAGGCTGAAACCGATATGTCATCACTGGCCAGTATCTGGTCGGCGCAGATCACAACAAACGGCCTGTTGTAGTTTCAGAGAAGTAGTCACTAAGACCGGATCTTATATACAGCACGTGGTATACCCAAATTGTCACTCAGCTTAACTTCGGAGATCTTACAGGAACTTCAAATCTTTTCTATGACACATGACTAAACTAACCAATCAGATCCACCTTCCTCATATTACATATGTAACCTTATGCGTTTGGCAAATCATATCTGTACTTAACTACAAAAGCATATTACTGCTAAGTAATGTGTAATACATAGGGTGGCTATTTAGCTAGTGTCATGAGTTGTGACAGACAATTGTGTTTATTCTTCTTACCATGAATCCAGTAATTGCGCTTTGATGTCTCGTTGTATACCATCCAAATCCTCTGCAAAGCGTTTGTGGCCATCGAAGTAGAAAAGAGTCGATCTTCTGCCTTATTCTAGAACAAAAAAAGAGAACAATGGGACGAGTAGTAACCAACATTAACTGCAAACCCTGATTTAGTTAAAGTAAAATGTTTCTTTTTTTTGTGGGGGTACGGCATATCAACCATCAATGGGTTATTTAATGCCAAATCAAATTTTCAGATAGAAATATTTTTTTTATTCTTTTATATATTTCTTAAGATAGTTTTAATTAAATTTTCTCGAAGAGTCTTATTTCTTTAATGAAGTTTAAGATGTTGCTCGGGTTGGTGTTTCGGTTTTTTTTAACCGGTTTATCAACCCATTTAAAGTTATTTAATGCTGAATCCAGTCATTTTAATAATTTTTATTTTGAAAATATTTATTCATGGAGTTTGTGTTTATTATTCATTTCGGTTGAAAGTTATATTACAGTTTCATATTATTCTCAGGAGAGATTCTAGTTAATCCATAGAGTGGACCCTGACAGGTACTACACCTCCGGGTCAGTGGGAGCAGTGATAACTAAAGAGTAGCTTCACACTCCCCAAACTCCCAAATTGGGGCTTCACTACTGGATGCAGTTTAATGTCATTCTCAGGGCATTAAACTGTTTCAGATGGGAAGTAAGATGAGAGGAAATATTTTCAAAATAAATAGATAAAAGGGACAGTATTGGCAATTTAGTTGTTTTCCCGCTAGATCTGGAGATTTTGTTTGGAGGCTAGTTAGTAAAATGTGGATCTGTAAAATCTGGAGATTTCGTATGCCACTCATACAACTGCAATTTCAGATTTCAGATTACCTACTGTCCGTCTTTATTTTTTTTTTTTTTAAAACTTAGTTCACCCCAAACAAGGCAAGTTGCCACTGCAGACGTAAGGGGCTACTGAGAATAAGGGTAAAAGTTCAGGGGGCCATCCTAAATTGGGAGCTGTGCAGCGAGATGCTTGTTCACATTAGCTTTAAATTTCTGCATGTTGGTACAGTCGGAGAAACAGGGAGCAGAGAGGGAGTTTCAAAGGCCGGCAGCTCGAGGAAAGAAGCTATTGGAGTAGAAGGCTCTCTGGCATCTGGGGACCTCCACAGTGAATGGATGGGATTTAGCTGATTGTCGGGTTCGTCGAGTCTAAGTATGTCGAGGGGGCACCAGAGCAGAAAGTTCATCGAAGCACATTCCATTGAAGTACTTGTAAAACAAGCATAAGGATACAACATTGCAGCGACTGGACAGGGGCTAGAGCTTGGTGGATAGTGAGGGACCTATTAGATTAGCGACTCTTTTTGGACCTTGTCTAAGAGGAAGAGACTAGTGGATGGTGCACCAGCTCAGATGTGACAACAATACTTCATGCATGGGTGGATGGTGGCTTTGTAGAGATATAGGATACTGTAAGGTGTGAGAAGTTTTCTAGCACGGTAGAGGGAGCCCACTTTCTTTGCAGCAGTCTTCTATGTATTTATCCCAATTCATGTTACCTGTGAATGTTAGGCCGAGACGTTTGAACGTTGGACTCTCATGTAGGGTGTTATTTGCCATGGCAATCGGTGGTTAAAGAGGTTTCTTGTAGTTGTTGAAGGAAAGGAGCTTTTTCTTTGCAGCATCAAATGTTACCATCCATTTATGGCCCCATTCCACTACAGACTGGAGGTCAGTCTCTAAGGATTCAGCCATTGCCTCAGATATGTGCACATCTGTTTTACCCACATGACGAGAGTAGAGCGTAGTGTTGTCAGCAAATATACCCATCTCAGACACAATGTCATCAGGGAGGTCGTTTATGAAAATCAGTAACAATAAAGGTTCAAGGATCGATTTCTGAGGTACACCTGCATTCATGCCATGTTGTTTGGATGAACAGCCATCGAGTACAACCTGGATCTTTCTTTTGGATACAAAAGATCTAATTATATTAAATATTCATCCAGTAATACCATATAAATTAAATTTTATGAGAATACCTTTATACCAGACCTTGTCAAAGGCTTTGGATATATCAAGCGCTACTGCCCTAGCTTCACTTGCTTTGTCCAGTGTATGATTATATGTGTTCAGAGATGACCGTTCGGATATCTGCAGTAGACTGTGCTTGCCTAAATCCATACTGATGGTCAGAAAGAAGTTTAGCATTAACGAGGTGACAGACTGTCGCTAGATTGATTAAGGATTCAAAGATGTTAGCAAAGAGTGAGAGTAGATTGATGGGGGTGATAATTCTGAAGGTCAGTTCTATCTTCAGAATTCTTAAACACTGGTACCACAGAGGCAATTTTCCAGTGATCAGGGAAGCAAGATTCAGCAAGGCATTTGTTGTAGAGCTTGGAGAGGACAGGAGCCAGTTCAGCAGAGCATTTCTTTATTACTATTACTGGTATAAGATCAGACTCACATGCTTTAGAGGTGTCAAGGTTTTTTATGATGTCCCGGACATAAGATGGGGTGATGGTCAGGTCATCAAGTGTGGCTTTAGTCTGCAATGGGAAATGTGGGAATGGTTTGCAGAGTCCAAAGTGGAGTTTAAGGCGAAATGCTGGACAAATAGTTCAACCTTATCAGTTGTCACGCAAACGACATCATTGTGGTTGGATAGCGGAGGAATTGTTGATTGGCAATTGTTTACCACACTTCCTCTCGAGTCATCGTATGAGACTATTTCTTAAGCTATCTTCCATATGTTATAAATGTGATCCTATAGCACCAATTTTACAAACGTGAAAATTAGCGTCGAAAGCTAATCATGTGTAAGTCTGGAATCTGTGCTCCCCTCACCATGCGTCTCCTAATCCTTTATGTTTCAATCGGGCCCGCGGTAGTAAAACGAGTTTTATTAAAACGATAAAAGGGAGAACAGCAAGTAATCATGGTAGAGAAGGAATGGGACACATTTGAATCACAGTTTATAAACATAAAATTAGAAATAAGACACTTGTAAGAATTAACAAAAAGCGAGATTATGCAAACATAATAAGTGTTTATTAAATCCCCCCAAAAAAGACAAAATAAAAGTTCTGCTCTGCTTTGAGGAGTTTTTGATATGGGGCTGGTTTAGATAAGATCGAGAATGGTTGATCAGTCCAGAGTTATACAAATTTGCAAATAATGAAAGTTAAAAATAAGTAATTTTTTTATAGCCTTTTTTATGTGTTAATTGACACGCTGAGTGGAAGATATTTTTACAGGATTTTAGATCCTGACGTCAGTTCCTTGTATACTGGAGTATAGCTTTCGATTTGAAGTGCTGGATCTGCACAAAATCTTGATACGACTTCACCCCTCCACTCCTGAAATCTGACTGTCTCGTCTTTCACGGATAGTTTTTAGGTGGCGAGATATAGGTAATCTCGTATCCAGAAAGGAAATTGTTGCCTTCGTCTATATGGCCAACTTTGTCAGATTGGATTTTTCCTTTTGAATCTTCTTTTGTTTTTTTGTATGCGGGAATCTATATTTCGATTTCTACTTGGTCGGCAGCAAATCTTGGAAACGTCATCTCTCCTCCACCAGTGAAATTCGTCCCTTGTGCGGGGATATATATTATTTCGATTTCTGCTTGGTCGGCAGCAATTAGAAACGTCTTGACTCCACCACTGCCGCGAACCAACTCCTTGTGTTTCTTGCCCGGTTCTTCCCGCTCCCTTCCATTTGCGTAGTAACAGGTTTTTCTCCAATTTGATTGGTTGCCCTTCATCCGCTCCCACAAACTGCATGGGCTTACTTTACGGCTCTTGGCCTCCTGCTGTCTAGACTACATCCGGTCCCAATTTTTTAATGTGTGTTTCCTTTTTTTTGTGAATTGCACCATACTTCTTTTTTTTGTAGGAGAACATGTGCCAACAAGTCCCCTATTCTTCTTTTCATGCTTTATGGGGCAAAATATGTGGATATAACAATTGCAAAATATGTGGATATAACAATTGCAAAATATGTGGATATAACAATTGCAAAATATGTGGATATAACAATTACAAAATATGTGGATATAACAATTGCAAAATATGTGGATATAACAATTGCAAAATATGTGGATATAACAATTGCAAAATATGTGGATATAACAATTGCAAAATATGTGGATATAACAATTGCAAAATATGTGGATATAACAATTGCAAAATATGTGGATATAACAATTGCAAAATATGTGGATATAACAATTGCAAAATATGTGGATATAACAATTGCAAAATATGTGGATATAACAATTGCAAAATATGTGGATATAACAATTGCAAAATATGTGGATATAACAATTGCAAAATATGTGGATATAACAATTGCAAAATATGTGGATATAACAATTGCAAAATATGTGGATATAACAATTGCAAAATATGTGAATATAACAATTGCAAAATATGTGGATATAACAATTGCAAAATATGTGGATATAACACATACATGATATATGCAGAACAGTAGTAGTTGTACATTTCAATAAAAATGTCAATATTTAATAATATCTCCTGGATCCCTCACACAACTGTTCATGAATTACGTCCCTTGTTTGTTTATTTTTAATAAGATTAAAGAGTGCCAACTAGCAATTTAAATAACATGTAAAAAAAAATATATATATATAGAAAACACGACATATGTATATTCGTAATATTTTCATATGAGGTACGAAAAGTTAAAATCTTGCTGTTTTCTGGAGATTTTTGTTGTTCCGACCTAGTAGATTTTTAAAATTTCAGGTGACATCACTGAAAAGGGAGGAGAGGAGAGAAGCGAAAAACAGCTAAAATGAAGAAATCCCAACAGTTCTATTCATAAAAGAACGAAATTAGTATAGTATAATGAATACTCTGACATATTAAATTACAACATTTTTGACGCATAAAATATATGTTCAGTTAAATTAACATTTTATTTTTTAAAATAAACGGAAAAAACAGACAAGAGATGAATAATGTTTTACTGGTACATTTTCAATATTTGCAATAATTATAATAATAATACTGTGCAATTTACACGGATCCAGGTTAAAAAAAAAGAAGTGTTTTGTCACTAAAAATAGTCAAGAAAAATAGACAACTTGTTATAATGCTCAAAGTACATTATTGGATAGTGGCTACTTATGGGCGATAAAGCCCGGCTATGCTAATTACTGTATTAACCAAGCCAACCCCATTACATTTTCTGGAATCGTAAGTTTAATGCTCTGTGTTGATATATGGTTTCTTCTTTATTTTCTGCTCTTTCGAGTATTTTTCATATTCAACAAAGATCCTATCGGCGTCACCATTTTGTCATTATGTTCAAAGTATGTTTCACTTATGGGGTGCTGGATTATTGTATAAAGGCTACTTATAGGAGATAAAGCCCAACTATGCTAATTACTGCATTAGCCAACTAAATTACATAATTAATAATTTTAAAAGTACTAGAAATTATTATTATTTGAAATTCATGTTGTGTTTATTGCACTCGGGATAAATGTCAGTGTGAAACATTTTGGCTGATCTGATTGTTGGATGTTTTAGAGGAAATCAAGTGAGCTTATTCTAAGCATGAGTAATTCGTGAGGAGACAGCCCAAATCACATGTGGCATGGATGAAAGAACACACCAGGATACGAAAAGTGACAGGCGGATCTAGTCTGCCCAGCCTTTGACACTAACTTCCATCTCACTCCTTTTAAACGGCCTTAAACTGTAGACGTCTGTCTGGTTATGAAACCATGACAGATACATGAAATAACTTTATTTTCTAAACATGCAAAACCAGCTAATAAAGAAATACTTAAATTGTTTATTGAAATGTGTTATCTTTGTTTCTTAGTTGCCAACAACCTAGGCCCATAATAGCAGTAGTTTAGATGTATAATTGTTCAAAGTTTTATTAAACAAATCTGAACGTTTGCATTTTCATTTAAATTATTTCAATTAAATGACATTGATATATATATATATATATTGATGTATATGTATATGTATATGTATATGTATATATATATATATATATATGTATGTGTAAGCTGTAAGCTGTTTGAATCATCATCATCGCTTGACTCTCATTTTGCGCGAACGTATTCTTTCTTTTTCAGTAATAAATTTGTTAACTTCACACGTGTATTATATTTTTCCGGTACTGTTATAGATGACGCGCCTGATTTCTGTGACTTCGCGTCGACAATGATCGGGCAGGTCGTGGAAGCGCCAGAGTGCTGACGGAATAATATCAGTTTTTCTTTCTTTTATCTTATAAAAACATTGACAAAATTGTACCCCCCCCCCCAAAAAAAAACATTTCACAAAAAAAAAAAATGATTTTAATCTATGTATACTTTCTTTGAATTTATTCGTCTTATATTAGCGTCTGCCAGTCTTCCGGTTAGAGCTTAGCAGTTTGAATGCAGGGCTTGGCTATCGCTAAAAACGGGAGCCCTAACTCTAACCCTAACGGGAACCCTAACCCTAATCCTAAACCCTAACCCTAAACCTACCCCATTTTTCTTTCTTTCTTTGTTTTATGTTAGCAAGAAAAAAAAAGAAAAACAGCAAAACAAATGAAAAAGAAAACATTGACAAAATCCCCCCACCAAAAAAATTTTTCTTTCTACACATTTGATTGAAAATTGTTCATTTGATCCCCCCCGCCCCACTCTACAGTTTGTTCAGTTTTTATCTTTTTATCTATTTATTTGTCTTATATTATTGCCTGCAAGTCTTCCAATAACGCTTGGTGTTTTCGTCTCGGCAACTCTCGAGCGTTTCCGCGACCTGCCCGATCGTTGCCGACGCAAAGTCACGGAAATCAGGCGCGTCATCGATAACAGCACCATTTTTCCTTCACTTGACCTGAAATTCTCATTTTGTTTTGCTTCCACAAATTATTCTACAATGAATAACTAACAGATTACTGACCCAGTAACCCTACCAACAATTTAACAAAAGAAGGAGGTGGGGGTAATGAGGGCAAAAATAAACCAAAATAAACCAAAACTAATTTATTATCGCTGAAATTCTTAGACGTTGTCATGGGAATTCACAGAATCCTCCACTCTATAATAAAGACCAATGTGTATTTATTCGTGTATAAATAAATATAAATCCATCCCATCCAACAGAAGTGAGTGAGTAAAACATATGCCTTTTTCTAGCCACCGGGTGAAACTATTTAATTTGGGCAGAAGGTGTGCACTAGTTTAAAAATAGTTCTAAGGCTTCCGCAAGAAAATAAATAATAAATTGCAGAAAGAAAGCGAATAGCAAGTCAGACAACCACCTCAGACTTACTCCACCACATGAAATGAATTCAGAAAGAAATCCTCCACTCTAAATAAAAAATCAACGGTGGGTGTTTTTTTTTTATTTAGGTCATCAGAAATGATAATAATTTATATATGAAAAATGAAATTACTGACGTAATTCTATGATTTTATATGAATATTTTCGTAATATATCTAGATAAATAGAGAGTGTGAACACTGGCGAACCATAATTTTGTTTTTTTCTATCATTTGGGGCAGAAGGTGTGCACTAGTTTGAAAATAGTTCCAAGGGTTCCGTAAGAAAATAAATAATAAATTGCAGACAGATATTAGAATGTGCATCCCTCATCTCAATTAGTGAATATCAAAATAAAAGAAATATGGAGATACATTTTTATATGTTTTCTACATATTTTCAAGTGAAGTAAAAGTATTCTGTCTGATTTGACCAGTGTGGAATTTTACAGCAACAGGACTTTTTTTTATATATACATATACTAATAAATCTCCACTTATCAAGGCCAAAAAACACTCGAGGATAAGGGTTAATGAGATTGTCAGTTGAATGCTAAACTATACAATGAGAGGGTTGAA
>OY744522.1:146673666-146728666 GCA_963556195.1 Sepiola atlantica
AACTTTCACTTTTATATATATATATATATATATATATATATATATATATATATATATATATATAAGCAATTTTTAGTAAAAAAAAAAGAGGTACAATCTTTTGTAATTCACTCTCTTAAGACTTTAATCTAATAATTATCTTTGAAACAGTTCCAGAAAACTGATATTTACCTTTCCAGCGAATTTTAAACGTGTTTTATTGAATCTGCAGTTTTAACTGATTTTTCGCTGTTTTTAGCCGTCTTGATAACATTTCACATTCTAAATTTTTTTCACACGTAAATATACATTTGTTTCATTTTAGATATTTACTTAATGCTTTTATCTTTCAAACACATTCAAAAGTTTTAAAAATTAAGAAAATACACTTTTAAGAACTATAGCCAGTATAGGCGACGACCATTTTTGCACGTACCTAGATAAAATGATAATATACGTATTAAACAAATACAGAAAATGTCTTGCAAAACTAATTATATTTTGCGGCTTGAAAAAGTCTAACTATGAAAATATGAGTTCTTTTTAACGTAGACGGCTCCCTTAATTGTTCGTATTCAATTAAGTCACATTCAAATTAAGGAGAAAATCCTTTATGTGTTGACTGTACTGTGATCAGATTCAAAAGAAGATGAACAAAAGATTTTTACATCCAGCCCATTAGGTGGCTCTTGATTGGTCAAGAATTACCTTGGCCAATCAAATTGGAATATTTGAGAAATCGAGGGAGCTAATTCATCGTCATGATAAACAAAGGGAGATAATTGTTTAGAAGAAAAGGGGAGATAACCATTATTTTTATTAAGCGATACTCAATCCATATATTTATACATATGTGTATAAATATGCAATGAAAAAGATACGTTTGATCACAAATAATGTATTAAGTAACGAATTATAATAATAAAAACTCTGATATTCAAACTAACAATAACAATACAATTGTCCACTTTTCGTTTTCTTTCTCAAAATCTATCTTGGTTTTTAAACTCCTTTTTATATAAAAGGGGGTTCCTCCTTGAGACTCTCTCTCGGAATCTTGTTCTGTTTAACCTCTTCTGGTGGAACCAATTTAAATACTTTTAGGGTCTTCTTCCCCTAATATTCCCTTTTTTTTAAAGAACTTCTAATAATTAAATTTCCTTTTCGAGAACGTCGCTCCGAAAACGACGGGATCCGACGAAAAAAGTTCTTTTTTTCTAAGGCCACTTATCTGAAAATGTTCTTTAAATAGAATTCTCCTTTTTTAGAGCCTTTTTGCTCTTTACTTAAAAGACGGTAATCAAACTACGTTGGCTTGTCAACGGAGCACAGACTCACGTCCTCTCTCTAAGGCTCGGCTTCTGGTACTGAGGTTAAATTTGGCGCCAGTAGTAGAGATTGACCGGTAAGGGGACAACTTTGATTACATGAGGTCCGGAGGTCCTTTGGTGCGTCATCGCCAACGCCGACTTCTAGCATAAGAAAGACATAAAGGACAAAGACGATCCGAATTATCAAAATAGGGTAAAAGAAATGTACAGGCGAGACCTATCAGCCCGAATCGTGAACCTCACTACCACAACCACCACTGCTTAATGGGGGAGGAAATAAAATTTCTTAAAAAGTCACATTTTAGGTAAATAACAAAACAGAAAAATTTATTTGATTTTTATATTCCCGGTCACAAAATTGAAATCCAAATAAACAAATAATATGAAATACACTCGACTACAGATAGAAATAAATGAAATAAAATAGAACAAAATTAAACAGAACAAAATATAATACGGAATTAATCCAGGCTCCAAACGAATAATAAAAATATAAAATAAAATGATAATAATAAACATATTCGACTCCCGAAACGTAAACACCTAAACTATAAGGCAACATTTTTAATTAACCCGTGACTCATCATAATATAAAGCCACGAACATACAACACAAGCAATAAAAATATTTAAACACCAACGATATATAAAATCAAAAATTAAAATCAAAACACAAGCAATAAAAATATTTAAACTCTAGAAACAACAACGATATATAAAATAAAAAAATAAGCAATATCCAAACGATCAAACTGGCAGCCCATTATAGATCAATCTGATTAGCAGCCAGCAGCTTCACACTTTGTTTTAATCAATAATTCCATGTGCCTAGTTAAAGGGTATATTGCTCGAAATATCGTCCATTTAAAGATGTAAGATGGAGAGAGAGAGAGAGAGAGAGAGAGAGAGAGAGAGAGAGAGAGAGAGAGAGAGAGAGAGAATAATTTTTTTTTTAAAACGACGTACTATTTCAGCCGCGATAATTTTTGTTACTGAAATAGAAGTTTGCCGACGTAGCACTTAAGAGAAAAAAACACAGACACACAAATGATAAAGGAAGAAGAGGAGAAGAGACCGATATGTCATAAAGCAGACAAACAAAACCGTACGGTCACACCAAGATTAAATCTAGCAACACTTGGTCGGGATTAACAAAAGTGTGAGGTGGGGGAGACAACTCGTGCAGTATTTTACAAACGGTATTGGTGACTTCCCCGAACTTACCACGTGAGGCAGTTTGCCTGCGAGTGCATATCTTTCCAGGAGGGCAGAGCTTCGGGCGACAAACCAATAGAATTCAAGTACGGAAGGATAATAGAGCAAAGCCAAGTCCGGTCGCTTAGTCAGGTCTGCCTGCATTTGCCACGTGATCAAACGGGATGTGTTTCGGTAGATTTTCTGCAAATAAATAAATAGGTTCACTTTAGGGGAATTCTAAATAATGACGCTTGACACTATTTCATAAAAACTTATTACTACATAAAACCCATATTTAATTAATGGTTCACAAGAACAGTAACTTACAATAGCAAGTTGAATCATAAACGCTGAAAAAATATCAGGTTGTGTTGGATTTTTAATATGGCCGATATAAACAAATCGAACAAGACATGAAGGGAAATCATTTTGTTCATATGCCGTCTCTAATAATTTTTACAAAATTGAAAAAAAAGAAAAGCTTCTTATTTGCATTTTTATTATTTCTGTTGTAGCATAATACGAACAGGATTATTTCCCTTTACATCTAGTTCGCTTTGTCTATATCATCCATATTAAAAATTCGTCATGACGAGGTATTTTTCAATATTTAGCATTTACGAGTCATCTTACTATAAGTGACTTTTTTTTCAAAATAACATTAAATATAATGGTTTTATCAAATAATAAGTTGTTTTGAAACAGTGCCAAGCAGCATATTTTAAGATTTTCTATAAGTCAACCAATAAATAAATGAAACAAGAAAAATAGATGAACGTAGACCTCCGCCATACTAACAGACTTGACGAGTCAAACTTCAAATTTAAAAAAAATTATTTTCAACAATTTAACTTTATATATAACCAGAAGAATACCCGTCCTAGGACTGGTAAAATGAATTCCCTGAACAGAGCAGTTGTGCACCTCTTTTATGCCCCCTTACAGAGATGAAAATCAATATATAAAGCTACTACACTTGTTTAGAATCCTTATTCTAATTTTGATCAAAATCCATTTTGATTCTAGAAAATGTCTAAAATTTAAAGCTTAAGCTTAAGGGGTCTTAAGAAGAAATCAGAATTCAGAAAATCTTGCTTAACTGGTGTCTAATGACTATGGGTCAAAATCAATGCAAACCCGAAATATTTAAATTTTCAAATAGGATATTATGCCCCTTAAAAACTAACTAAAATACTCCAAATAAACTGAAATTTGGGGGAATATTTATTATTTGATGTCTAATACCTATTGTTAAAATTTCACAAATATCAGTGGTATCTGGATTTTCACGAAGGGCTTCCACCCCCTTTTGCCCCCCTTTGTATGAAACTAAATTAAACTAAATATAACCTCGCAGCTGTGTTCCAAAATTCAAAATGATCGGTTAATTAGTTTAGAATTGAATCCTGTACATACAAATATATAAACGTATACACATACCTAACTTTATATAAATAGAGACTAGAATAATACCCATCCTTTGAATGGTTCATGTTCAGTTAATATAAAAGTTTATTTGTTGTATTTTGTTTAAATTTTATCAAACCGAATAATCTTGTTATTAATAAAATTGTTGAATTTCCAAATTCACTCTAGAATGGTGGAAATCATGAATACGAATTGTTACAATTATTATAGTTGTTATAATTTGGAGCAAACAGGCTCGGAATAAAAGAGGCACAGTTGGAGAAAAAATAGGTTATGTGATTGTGCTTACTACTATGTCCGCATGGTTGAAACTTTAGAGCCTATTATACTTAGTGTAAACATTATTTGTTTGAATTGCTTAAAAATTAGGTGTCCAACTTTTAGTGGAAACCAATAAAAAGTATTGGTTGATGGGAATGAATATGGAGAGAGGGAAAGGTGTAAGTATTTCTATAGGCAATAAAATTAATACCTTTAATTGGTATGAGGTTAATGTAAAATTTCTTTGCTCATATAAGAGATTGTAGAATGTTAATCATTGCAGTACATGAACTCCTTATTGGCGTGATATACAAATGTTTCTGTGTAGCTTGCTTGCCATAAGTATATCTTATACTATATATATATATATATATATATATATATATATATATATATATATATATATATATATATATGTATGGGAAAATGAAAAAGGAAAACCAAAAAAATGGATGTTTTTTATGTGTACATCAACGTTTCGTCTTTATTTATAAGACTTCATCAGGATGATAATATAGAGAAAAAATGTCATGCAAGTACAGATACATGTAGGGTAGACATATTGGGAGGAAAAATAAAATGAAATAATGGCCACTACTGGTTTTCCTTTTTCATTTTCCCATCACGTCGGATTACCTTCATCCTTCTCTTCCCATATATATATATATATATATATATATATATATATATATATATATATATATATATATATATATATATATACTCACTAGATGCATTTACCCGACATTGCCCATGAGACTTTTTACCTTCACTTTTATTTAGTGCATTGACGTCCTCCCAATTTAAGAATTGGCAATGAAGCTTTCCTCAAACCATACAACTATTTTTTCGTTAGCTTCAACAAACTGAAAAGATTGCTAAGTTTTTAAAATGGGTGCCAATTGTAACTCACGATTTAGGATTGCCTTCAGACAATTTATGAAGCACCTATTTTCCAAGTTTAGTAACCGTTACAAGTTATTGAAGATGACGATGAACAGTTGTATAGTTTGAGGAAATCTTCACTGCTAATTCTTCAACTGATACTGCAGCGCTTTCTTTAAGTGATATCACAAGGAGCTCTTCACCAGACTCAAGTGAACGTCATAATCTGTCTTTATCTTCAAGGGCGAAATTTCCATTTTCGAATTTTGTAAACCATTATTTCCCCTTAGATATACACTTTAAGTACTAACACAGAAGACACTTTCTAGGGTTAGAGTTTGTAATCTTGTTCTGCCCATTAATGGAGAATTCAGAACGAAATTCTTTCTTTCTGGTGCAACTTACAAAGCTGTCGGACGTGTCTGACCAGTTTTTCTTATGAGCATGCATTATAAACCCTTACAGACTTAACATGTAGAGTTATTTTTCTGATTGAGTCACTTGACTCTCAAACACGAGTTAAAGAACCAAGACGACTTTGTCATACATTTTCCTTGTGTTGTCTGTTGCTGCCGGGGACAGATTCAATATAAGTACAATTTACATATTCTGTGCTATTGCACATCTGCTCTTTTTATTACCACTCAACACGTGTGTTTCTTATGGCAATGGGGACGATTGTACTCCTTGTTTAGTATTCATTTCGTAATCATTTTTGTCTACTGTTTATCGTATTACATCTACTTAACCTCCTTTTACGTGTTTATTTTATTTATCTTCCTCCCACAAGGTAAGATGTGACACAAGGTCGGGAAAAATGTATATGTTATTGAATCCAGCTGTTTCTTCCTCTTCTATTTTTCTCTTCCGACACACGTGTGTGTTATCAACGATAATACCCCATGAAAAATAGCGCCCACGTGCACGTAGAATAATGTATTCCCGAACACGTGGTCAACTAAAATGAAAAAATAGGAATATCAAATATTCATATTTTACACCATCTTCTTCGCGTTCTTTCATTCAGGCATTCTTTTCCACAAGTTTAATGAATATTTCGAGTCGCTTCGGCTGTAGAGTCATCCTTTTTTTTTTTCAACTCATAAACCATTATGTGCCTCACATTCTACTTGGATACTGTCCTGTTTTAAGGTCTTTCAACAGTAAATGTGTAATCATTTCTTCCTGTAAAATAAAATTAGATGAAGTTAAATGCGTTAGAATACATATATATGTGGTATATAAATATTATCTAGTTTTATTAACCATTCCCACTTACTATTACATTTCATAGAATTAAAAATCAGGACAGAGGTTGTAATGACGTACGGAGGAGCGGATGTTCACTTTGCCACGTCCAAATAAAAAGTTTGTAAAATGTTATCTGCACATATAGATTGATGCAGAACATCCGGTGGAAAATAATAAAGCATAAAATGTCCAAAACATAAAAAGCGTCTCAGCTTAGAAATGAAATTGTATCTTGGGGGTCCCTCTGATTTGTTTAAAGCTATAAAAAGAGTTCCAAAATCCAAATCGGATCTGGCGATTCCGCAGCTATTACGCTCGGCGACTTTGGTTGTCTAGCAATCATAACTGTATCAAATCACCTAGCAATCCTGTTGTGACTTCCAAAGATATCTCGTCGTCACTCCACCTAAAACTCAACCTGGAACTCTAGGAACAATTCCCCTTCCATTTCAAATCTCGAAATGTAAACATTGACTTTATCTTTCCTTTTTTTCTAAGGCTACAAGGCGAGCAGGCTATTTTCTTTCCGTTATAATTACCTTATATATGTAGCATTTAAACATTTTAGGGATATAAATATCTAATTCGTGGTTAATTCTCTATTCGGGTCCATTTTGTTACACACACGCATGCAACTTCTCACTCTCGAACACAAGGTACAAAACCAAATTACATAAAAAAACCCATCATCTTCAATTCTCTTTTATACACACGTATATTTTTTATGGAAATAGCTCCAGACAAAGCATGAAGTCACTTGATGTAAGGAGATAAAAAAAATACTACTTCAAGGTCAAAAACTAGTCAACGATAAGTGTTAGATGGATAGATTCCTACCCAGAAAACAGCAATTCTTCCCCCTTCTCAGAAACATCGCTCATGAAATGTGAGGACTAAAGGACAAAATAAGGGAAACGAGAGTTACGAGGCTGCCGAAAGTAAACCTAAGGTCCACTTTCTACTCTCCATTTTTGCACTCACATAAATAAATATTATTTTATTAACAAAAACATGCTTCATTTTTTTCCTTTCCTTCGTTTTTATCTCCTTCGTGCTTCAGAATATTATTTCCCTTTCAGTGGCTCTCTCCAGCAACCCTCTAAATATTACCATTTGCATAACCCATAACGTAACAAGGTAGCCGTCCTATCTCTCCACACAATGTGGACGGATAAACGACCATCTCGTACCCCACAAACTTAGGGATTATCTGATATTTTTGTTTCAGTATTTACTTCAACAGTGCTCAATACATGATCAGAGCTATGTATTAATATAAAAATATATTTATGGTAAATAAGCTACACAGAAACTTTGTGTTTAATTCAATGAAAAAAAAGGATCAGGCTATTTATGGCAAGTAAGGTAAACGAGTTGACATGAATAATTATTTCGTAAAATGAAACGCAAAACGTTTCTGTGTGGTTTAGTTGTTGTAAATATATTTTGATACTATATATATATAGCATATAATTTTATATTGTCAGATTTTTTAAATCATACTTAAATAGCAACGTATCGGCTAAATTGATGCTTGATTCTGACTAGCCAGTCATGGTTGATAATTATCACCTTGTATTATTTGTCAGAAAAAAATGAAATTCCAATCGCATTCATCGTTTACATATTCAATCCAGTCCAATATGTCTATTCTAACTACGATAAAGCAGTTCAGTAAATCGTTGCATCATGCCCATGCACAGAGTTTTAGTCAAATCTTTAAAACTTTAAACATTACTTTTCTAAAAATGAAGATTGATGAGTTAAAAGAATTTTGTTATAGAACTAGTGTATTTTAATTATTTTTTGTATGCCCCCACCTCGGATTTAAAGTTAATTTTGGGTTAATGAAGGGCATCTGTTCTTTTTTTTTTGTTTGTTTTTTTTTAATTTGAAATAGTAACAACGATCTTGTTAAATCTGATATCAGGTTTCTTATGTTACATATATAAAAAAAAAAGAAAGTTGTATTTGTATTTATTCATTTGGTTATTCTGCTTTCATTCTCTTTTGTTTGATGATATAGGTCAGCCACCCCTCCTATCCCGAAATGGGATAAGCGGCAGAAATCCAGAAGGTAAGCAAATAAGTCCTTTGCATTGTGTATACTTCGCCCGCCCGCCCGCCCGCTCGCCTTTTACGATTAGAAATTCTCAAACTTTTACTCCTTTCTCATTCTTTCTTTCAGTTTTCTTGCTTCATTTTTTCTTCTTCTTTCTTAATATGATCCTCCAACCTAAAAAAAGTTTCATGCAAGTCTGTCAATTGAAAAAGATATACATGGGTGTGTGTTAAAAAAAGAACAGAATAAAACAAGTTCATTCATCCCATTGACTGAAAAGGAATACAAACAAATACCACGAAGACAATACCGGTAACAGCACTAGTGTACCATGAAGGGTTTTTTACCCCACCTAATAAACCGGTATCGTCTGGGCCTTTGGGTCTGGATTTACGCCGGTCTATTGGGGGTTGCCGGTCCTGTGCAGTTCTAGGAGGTGCACCCTCCCAGGCTTTGCCTCCCCTCTTTGGGGAGGAGTAAGTTTATTGCTTACTGTCTGAGGCGCCCCTACCGGGGAATGCCGACGGGGCTGCCCAGGCAATTTTTAAATGGTCAGAGTGCTCACCTCTCGAGCGCTGGCTTATCTAATCCCACTTTCCCGACCTTGTGTCACATCTTACCTTGTAGGAGGTAGATAAATACAACTAGTGTACCATGACCCCCCCCCCCCCATAAGAGAATTGTACAAGATTATAGGTTTTAGGGTCTTCTGTAATAATAATTAAAAAGTTTGATTTTCTATTATAAAGAAAAACCTAATTCTATGTGTGTGTTCAGTTAAAAGTCAGAAACTACACAAGATACACTTAGAAACATTTAAATAATCGGATTCAGTGTCACTTCAGTTTGGCTATGGTAAAATAAAAAATACTCTTATATCTATCCCCTTGGAGTCACCTTGAACCAAATTAGTGAAGGGGTGAGATTGAGGTTAAAAATACTTTTTTCATTATTATTGGTAGTTGTCTAAAAAGCAACACTGAAACTAGGTCAATCAGTCAGTCAGTTTTCTTTTTCTTTCTACTATATTGAACCCGTTGCGAGAGAGATAAAGAGGGAAGAAAGAGAGATGGGGGGGTCAGTCTGAGAGAGAGGTAGAAAGATGTTAGACCCGTCTTTTTTTACCTCTTCTGTTTTATTACCAATGAGCTAGAGGCAACACCGGGTAGTCCTGCTAGTCATAAATAAATGCTGGTAGGGCTTTTACAACTTAAAAGTTGGTGCTTCTTCACATAAGAATAGGGACGGGAAGTGAAAGTGAAAGTGATTTGTTTTTTTAACCAACAAATGAATATCCCTGATTAAACACAAAAAAATCCACCAAAAATCCGATCAATGAAATTTTCAGTATTTATTAATTAATAAATGAATGTTAATATAAATTATTTATAAATTTATAGATTTTATAGGTTACTTAAAATACTTTATCCACATCTCTTAATTTCACAGACGAAATACGTCTCGTTAGTCGAAAGTGACCACCTTTACAAAGATGCGAATGAAAAAACATTTAAGACAGCTAATATTTATTTTTTGTTATATTTTAATTTCCGATTTCAACTGAAATTGCTGTTTAATTTGTTTTTACATTCAGACCTTCGCGGTGTTATCTCTTTGTAAAGGTGGTCACTTGGTTTCGACTATGGGCATAATAAGACGTATTTTGTCCTTGAAATTAAGGGAGGCAAAGTAATATAAATGACTCAAAGAAAAAAAATCTATGAGTTTGTTTTAATAAAAAAAAAATGGTTTTCAAATTTTAATATAAAATATTCATATACATGGATGCTTCGAAGATGTTGTCAATTTCCTTATTCAAAACGCGCCAAACCAGCGTAGCAAATTATCCAAACTTTACTTCACTTTAAACTGTCGTCTTTAACAATTGACATATTTTTCTCAATCTACAGTGGATTCGCCCCCCTCCTTTCCCTGGGGTTAATACCAACAAAATGAAAAAGAAAAAAAAGAAAAAGTCTTGCTCTGAGAATGATGTATTCATTGAAAGTCTTAGCCTAAAAAAATAAATAAATGAATCACTTTATTCATTTTAAAATTGCATCATGTTTTGCTTTTCAAATTTTTATATAAAATATTCATATACATGGATGCTTAAAACATTAATTACCTTATTTTTAAAAAAAAGTACTTTATATATCGTTTATTAATTAATACTGGAGATTTCATTAAGATCTGATATCATGCAGACTTGTTATTGTGTAGAAAAGTAATATTTCAAGTTTTAGTGAAAATAAATACGGAGTCTGCTTTTTATTTTAAAATGTTTTCAACTTTCGGAAAAGAGATTGTGTGACAAAAGATGTTCACACTTATGCGATTCAAAACGCACATGGTCTTTCGCCAGTTTGGCGGCCCTTTCAAAGAGCTTCGAAGTGCATAGCTAGTGTCGAGCATTTATGCTTATCGATGAATTGCATGTAAGGGGAACCATCTACTTAAAAGACGTTATGCAATGACGGCGAAGCAGAGATGAAGATCGTTGTTTGAAATGAGCACACAGCTGGGAGAGATTTTATCAAAGAAATTTGCTATTCAACCTCAAGCTATTTCGGCAGAGATGGATGGCCGGTTTGCCTTAGAAAATTATTCCCGAATGTGACAGGACTTAAGCTGTGATCGATTGGATAGAGAAGGTGAAATTGGTGTACGACTTGATCGTGTTATCCCTGTTTGCCTAACAATTTACTAACAACTGACTAAAGATGTGAAATTGGACGCACCCCGAATTAAGGAAACGCAAATAACGGCCTTTGTCTCTGATAGATTCACAGCATTTCCGAAGTTTGAGGCAAGTGTATTTAGCATATTTGTTGAAATCTTTTGATCTTTTTGGAGAAATGCATGAACGTGCGATGGCATCGTGAAGAGACTCCTACATTCCTTCTCCAGAGTATGTGACATATTTCTCGACAAGCTGTTAGTCCGAGCTCAGGCTCTTATGAAGGACAAAGATGCAGTAAGGAACCAAGTTGTTGCTGCGGTATAGCCTGCCCAGATTTAGCAACCGTTCATAGCCCCACCACCCATGCTATGTTGGTTCTACCTATCATCACTGTCTACATTGATGACTTACCATGCTCGGCTCAATTCTATCTAAAGTGCAAAGCTGTCTCGGCTTTGGTCAAAGCAGGAACTACACTAACCGAAGCTATGCAGGCCTGCTGCAGAAACGCCACTGTTATGATTCGCACAGCAATTAGTAACACAGCCACGGTTGATGTGCTGGTTATGTAAGAGAGACCCCTTGATTTTGACCTGTTGTTTGGCATCAGTGCTATCAAGGCGCTCGACAGTATTCATATAATGCAGTCTTGAGATGTGATGTTTGGAGAAGCAGGGCTCATCTGTGCAGCACTCGATCGACTTGTCCATGTTGAAAGTGGCAGTAAAGTCAGTCTTTCGGAATTATGAGAAGTGTCAGTCTGTATACCCAGATTTACTGCACTTGTAAAAGGGAGAGTGCACTAGGCATGAAATGCGGAATCGGTTATGCATGAACATCAAGCACTACAACAATTGCCACTGTTTTCTTTGATCAAAACACTGCAGACATGATTCGGCAGTTTGAGTCAGTGATTTTCAAACATAGTCACCCAGCCGACAATGACACTGTTGTACCCCTACCTAACCACCAAGAGGACACAATCTGGGTAAAACATCCACACGGACGATGCATGTTGAAATTTAGAACAGGTGGTGTTACTGGGCTAATTAGTTCATGAATCAGTTTGGGGATGCTAAATGACAATGCCGGTGATGCATCGTTAGGGAGCAATGAATGGAAAGAACTAGACTCCAATGCAAGTAGCAGTGGCACCCGCTCTAAGAGTGAGAGGGGCAGGATTGATCTTTATTGAGACTTCTGATACCGTAGGTTCTGATTTGAACCCCAGCACATCTGTCAATTCGACCGGAAAGAAGGGAGTAACTGTCCTACTGCAGAGGAGTAACAGAGTGAAACGACCAGCTTCTCCTCCCCTCATTGTTTGCTGTGTGATTATGCAATCAGGGAGGAGTGCAACAAGAGATGTTTGATTCAAAGCGACCGTGGTGTCTTGCTTTGCATGCAAAGAGAACCATCCGCCTAAAAGCCAGTACACAATGACGGCAAGGTAGAGATGAAGATCAGTTTGAAGCGGGCAAACAGTTGGGAGAGATTTATAATCTATTCAACCACATTTCATAAATGTCTACCATCTTGACTGTTTACATAAGGCAAGGCCAAACTTAAGTAGTAATTGGCAGGAGAAAATAACACGACTAGAGATTTAATCATAATTTAGTTTGATCGAATTATCTTCTCTTGCATGTTAGTTTTCAAAATGGCTGCCTACCACGTTCGATATGCAAGGTAAGAACATTTGAAAATCTATGATATAAAGGCAGTTGTCTGTGTGTATGTGTGTGTATATGTCTGGCTAAAAGTAAAAAAAAATACAAAACAAAGACCCACAAAGTTGGTATATTCTTGATCAGCATTGTCCGGAATTAATAATATCTAAAATTTAGAAAGAATTATTCATTCTTTGACCCTAAACTGGCGCAGATTTAGTCGCTGGGGTGGGGATTCCAGCCACTAACAAAAGGGAAGTAACTCTGATTTTTTTCACAGAGTTAATTCCCCTATACCGACTAATTCCTCAAGTTGACTGTGTGTATGTGTGTGTACATGTCCATAGAGAGGAAAGAGGGTGGTAGGGACAAGGAGGAGAAAGACGGGATAGGAGGAAAGAGAGATAGATAGAAGACTTAATGGAAATATGTTACACTTTTGCCCCGGGCAACGCCGGGTAGTCCTGCTAGTCTTAAATAAAAACAAACTTCTTGTTTGTTTTCACTAAAGATAAAAATATTACTTTCTCCACACAATATAAAATCAGTATTGCATTTACTAAACTTACCGAGGATTGTTATGTCAATAAGCATCAAAGAGTTTTACAAATTTCAACGAAAAAAATAGAATTTATATTTGTTTATGCTAAAAATAACTCAGCTTGTTTTAAAACGAGTGAAGAATTGTACATTTCTTTTTAATTAGTTGCACATTTGGGTCCATACCTCTATTTCAGGGTCGTCGAGAATGTCGGGTTTCAAAAGTCCGCTGAGAATACCAGAAGTGATGCCATAAATGACGTTGGCACTCACGGTACATCCAACGTTATTGATATTAAAAGGCATCAAGACTCCTTTGTCGATGAGACGACGAGCTTCATCAATATTTTGAACCTGGAAATGTAACAAAAAGAAGAAAAGAACAATCACATTTAAATTGATATAAGATAATGCGTGTAATTGTTGTGGTGGATCGAAATGCGATTCGAACGAATGCTAAAAAGTGACTGGCTTGATTAGTCACCCTCTTTCTTTCACCGGTTTGTTTCGATACGCTTTCCTCTTCACCTCCAATGGCAAGTGAGTTTTCACAGGAACGTGTTAACTCAATATTTTTCAACCAATGAATATCGTTTTGGAGTCAAAATCTAACAAATCCATGCGAACTGAGACACCCCATAAAGACGAAAAAATAAACAGAGTTCTCCAGAGGCCCTACCCGGTGCACCTCGAAAGGGACCCGAGAACGTATGCCTTCCTCCTTCAAAACTCACGCACAAGCTCCATCCTCTTGCGCACATATCCATACACACTGACAAGAGGTCAGATGACAGAAACAAATTGCTACTCACCCAGTCACATGCACTAACAGAACAAGATAAACCCATGCATACTTACACAGTGCTACATTGTCTAATACGCATATTAATCAGACGCTCATATTCACACTAACATTAATTGACTTAGGAGCCAAATCTCGTACGTTGACGGTAGTTTCAAAATTGCTGCCTCCCACGACAATAATGAATCCAAAGCTGACGATAAATAGTTCATATTGTATCCGTTATGTGTAATGTGATAGCAAGAATAAAAGAATATATAGTTTAAGTTCTTAATCTTTTGTCCCAGTGTATGTATTCTATTGACTAAAAACTAAAACTAACTAGACCGTACTCTCTATAGAGAGCTTCGCCACATAATTGAGAACAAAACTTCCGTTGTGTTAACACGTGTGTGTATTAGTAGGTCATACTAAAGTACTTTCTAAAGTTCGGGGCTGTATTTTTTTCATCGTCCTCCCACATACAGCACCTGATATTCCCAAATGACCACCCATCTGGTACTGGCCAGAATCAACGTTGCTTAACTTTGGTGATATAATGAAAACCGTATATATTAACTGTTCGTCTACACTACAAGAGATTGGCGTCGAGCAAGGAATTTTGTATTGGTTTATGCAGTATAAACAAAAATACGAAAAAAAACCCAAAGTAACTTTACTAAGTTTAATTAATTTTTTTTAACAGCATAGTCAAGATATGGAAAGACTCGAAAAACAACATAGTCAAGATATAGAAAGACGAGAAAAGATGAGAAAAGTTCGAATGACAGAAGTAATCTTTTTTCACGTAATCTTTCAAAAAGTTATTGAAAGAAACTGACCGAGATATCTTTAGTTCTTTTTCTCAGGATTCTATAATAAACTCAATTGGATAATTTAGGTACAGGTCAGAAGAAGAGGTCTCATTTGCAGCATATTTTTGAAGATATAAGGAAATAATTAAAAACGATTGTTCTACATGGTCAAATGAGAAAGGTTAACTCTTGCTTGAAACATTCAGAAATATTGAACATGAAAAGTATGCTAATTACATGCTATCAAATAATCCAAAAGATATTTCGTTCCAGGAAACCATTTCGCTATTAACAAAAACAAATTTGCCGAAAAGAGTTCACTTTTCAACACACGCTGGAAATGCTTTAATCAAACTAAAAAGGATTCAGAAAATTATATTATATTTGCAAGCGTAGTGAAAATAAATGTGAAAATTTCAAACTGAAAAAACTTACTTTAGGCATGTTCAAATGTCTTATATTTGTGCAAGATCTTACGTCTCTTAGGGACACTGAAATAAGATCACGTCTATGATCAAACTCAGAAACGGATTCTAAGTTAATATTACAAAATATAGCGGAAGAATATCAACGAATAATAAATTTATACCATGACGCTACAAAAGTTGAGGAAAGGGACATTTCACACATACACTCAGACGAAAAGAATGAAAAGGGTAAAAGAAAACATCTTTAAAAATTAATCTTTATCATGGATGCGGTCAAATACATCCATACAAAAATTGTCAATTTAAAAATACGGAGTATAACAATTGTGGAAAAAAGACATAAGTTCTCACGCTGTAGAAAAGATCTCAGAAAGGAAAGGAACACGAAATTTAAAAAGATGTTTAACTAAAACAGAAAACACATCTACTGCGATAATAAATTCTAAATGTAAATATGGGAAACACAAATGTTAAATTTCAGTTAGGCACTGTTTGACTCAACGATAATAATTTACCATCAGGAAAAAATCGGCAGACTAATGCTAATTACTTTAAAAGAAAATTGCCCGATGAATAACCGGTAAAAAAGTTTTAAACTTTAGGTTAATGCTATATTCATTTCTTATGTGAATGATATGCTAATATATCATTTATGAACTTAAAAAATAAACTAAAAGCATTCGCTATGGATTGATCTAGTAATCTATTCAGAACCGACTGGATGACGTCATTTGACTTATGGAATTTACCAATAAATACGTTTTGTAATAGCGTAAAAAGTTTCAAATAGTGCAGAAAATTTCCAAAGAGAACTTGAATCAAGTTTACGCATGTAGCAGTTATCTGCACCTCTAAAAAATAATTGTATCAGTTTGCCAGTAGGCGTTGCTTTTTACCGTCAGGTGGCGCTGGAAGACGACCACAGAGTTATCTGCCCTTCTTAATTATATAAACCGGTCCACAACGTCAGACAGTCCTCTTTTCAGTTCCGGCCACGACAGACATTAGTCATCGGAGACGCTGCTCGTCTCCTTGTTTGACCCACAGAATCACACATGTTCAAATTCATAAACACGTTTTTCTCGGTAAGAGAATTTTTTTCACACACGCATTCATATTCCTACAGAGACAATTTCTTCTCCAGAACATTTTATTTCCACGGACACAATTTGTTTATTGAACATATTTTCCCATGTGCGTTTCAATTATATGAACTATTTCAACTCCACACACATTATAATACATACATACATACATACATACATACATACATATATACACACAGCATTCATCATTCCACATACACACTGTATACATATTAATGTACTCTGTTTCATTGTCGTTACACATGTTCAATAAACACTTTATTTGCCTGTGAATTATTATTTTATCTTGCATGTGACATTGCTTACATTATAAACATGTAACCGGGATTCCCTTAGAATCCCGACACTGGTGACACCGACGAACAAGCTGTGTTGTATGGGGCAGAGTAATTAATTTTGCACAAATACAAAAAAAAGTGTACAGGACCTAAAGGCAAGGATGTTGAAACTACATTTCACCCCTACACGACAAGCATCGAGACAAGTCCACATACCCAAGATGCTATTTGACAGCGAATACGTATTTGTCCGCGACGATGCCGTCAAAAAGCCTTTATCACCACATTACCTACATAGGTAGTTGGACGGGCAGAAAAAATTTTCACCATCACAGTTGTTAACTATAAACACACACAAAGGTTTGTACAAATTTAATTTGTCATTTTGTATAAAATTAGCGCCAAGAATACTTTAATAAATAATGGACGCCATTTTGAGTGACTCGGATTTTGCAGTCGCTTATCTCGATGACATAAAAAAAAGCGATGATAGAAAACAATATGTGAAAATAGTATTCAATAAAATACAATTATATTCAATAGAATACAACTTTAAGCTAAGTATTAAAATAAATGTGATATTTTAACAACAATTAAATACTTGGCAGACATAATTGATCTTCAGTAATAAGAAATATTTATAAAAATGTTTGAGTTTTCGTTAATTGTAAGTTTGATTTGAATAGAGATGAATAAGCCAAACTAGTAATCTCCCTTGCTCTTGTGGCACAAACAAATGAGATTAGTCTGGTAAGTCGAACAGAAAAGGTCTTGTAAACACTGGTTTTAACAATAAACGTAGTTACATGTACAATAACAAAGTGTCTTTTAAAAGAAATATTCCTGTGTAGTTTTTTTGTTCGAGCATAGGTTTCAATAAAGTTTGGTTCTTCCAATCTTAGAAACTATCCTATATGATGTGTAAACAGCAACAGTTACACTCACCCGATACAACGTACAACTACTGCTTACACATTATAACAAAAATAATTTGGGGACATAAAATAATTTGTAAATGCTGTAATCTATATGGGTTACAGAAACAACGTAGAATGTTTATTATAGTCCTTCCCCCAGTCAGAGGTTCAATGATTTCATCTTAAGTCACCACATGGTGATCGGATATAGATCGCCATTTCTTCTTCTTCTTCTTCTTCTTTTTCTTCTTCTTCTTCTTCTTCTTCTTCTTCTTCTTCTTCTTCTTCTTCTTCTTCTTCTTCTTCTTCTTCGTGGCGTTGCCGAATGGATAAATACGAATGGTGTAGAATATCAATAAAATGAATGTATTAAATTTGACAAACCATCATTACCGGCCGGGTTAGTTGCATCATAAATAGTTTTAATTATCGTCACCATATCTGAAAGGCTCTCGAGACATATGTCACCACACGGGCATCCACAGGACAATGAAGTGGTGTCGTAACCTATCTGAACCTAATTCCTTACCATTTCAAAATACCCCGTCTCTCTCTCTCTCTCTCTCTCTCTCTCTCTCCTCTCTCTCTCTCTCTCTCCTTATACGTGATCTGGTTCGACCAATAAGAGCATTTGGTATCTCTTAGAACTACTTTGCAATCAAATATAAAAGATGTTTGGAAAACAATAAATTAAATAGGATGCCTCACACATCTAATAAAACATTGATAGTAAGTTAAAATATCCCAAATCTTACCCAGGTGGGCGCCAAAGCCACATCACGTTTGTACTTCTTTGCGTCCTCTAAAAAGTACCTAAGATAAAAATAGCTGCGAGGGTCGATCGAGTTCACTGCTTTGTCATTCGATAACGGTCGGTAGGCGTATTTCTTGAGGGCGTCCAAGACACTGCTGATGTTCCTGTTGTTCACGCGCCAAACACTTTGCTGTTTAGGGAAATTCGTTTGCATGTCAGTCAGCAAAGCGCCAAGACCAAGGTTAACAAAGGTGTCATCAAAATCAGGAGGAATGTGGAAGACATCGATTATTCCAGACCTGGAAATAGAAATTGAAAAAGAAATAACAACAGAATAGCAACCAATGTTTCCTTTAGGGCTTGACTGTGGAATTGCGCAGACATGTGTCTTGTGTACACCTGTATCAGAATAGTTCATCAACAGGAAAAAAGTAAGAGAAAACATGCAACAATAAAACGAATATTTTATAAATGTTCAAGGTGTCAATTTTATTTACACTAACGTTGCATGCAATTGTAATAGTAATGAAGTATTCATATTTAGTTGTTTGGGAAAGAACAATTATGTGGTTGTCGACAAGAAATTTGGATTTAGTAGAATGATAAGTTGTATCTGCAAAGAAATGAACTATAATTAAAATTATTGTTCTTAATAACATGCACCAACGTTCAACGAAAGAAGAAAGCTATGCAGAATCATATATAGATTTTATATGCAACTAGAAAAGTTTCCAGTCCCAGGATGAGTAAAATTAAGTCTCTGAACAGAACAGTTTTGCACTACTTTTATGTCCCCTTACAACGATTAAACTCAAGATATAATGTTACTAATCCTTATTTCAATTTTGATAAAAATCCATTACATCATTTTGATTCTAGAAAATGTTTAAAATCTAAATCTGTAGTTCAAAGGGTCTTAAGAAGAATTTGAAATTAAGAGAACCTTGCTTAATTGGTGTCTCATGACTATGAATCAAATTCAATGCAAATCTGATATATTTGAATTTTCAAATGGGATTGTGCCAATATTATGTCTCCTAAAAACCCTTTAAAATACACCAAAGAAACTGAAATTTGGAAAATACGTATTAATTGATGTAGAATACCTATTGTTAACATTTCACAAAAATAAAAGGTATCAGAATTTTCACGATTTAGTATAAAACTAAATTAAACTAAATATATCCCACATTATTCATCCTTACACCAAGCAGCTGTGTTCCACGATTCATAATCATGAGTTAATTAGTTTAGAAGCGAATCCTGTATATACAAATATGTAAACAAGAGCTTCAATCTCCTTTCCAGCGTTGCATAAAACTAAATTAAACTAAATATATTACAACTCCTCTCCTTAGTCTAGCAGCTGTTTTCCGAAATTCATTATGATCAGTTAATTAGTTTAAGAGTTACTCCTATAGATGAACTATAATTAAAATGTATTATTCTTAATAAGATGCACTAATGTTCACCAAAAGAAGAAAGATAGGTAGAATCAACTATCAATTTTATATGCAAAGTTATTCAGGTGTGAATAGGAAATCCGGACCACATTATTTCATGTATTAGACTACACAGTGCCTATTATACCAAAATACTCTAAAGTTGTCTGTTTGTTTGGGTTTTATATTTCTCCAGTACGATGCAAATCCCAAGCCATTTACTAATTCTCAATTAACATTTCTTTGAGATTGTTTGAAGCATAAACGATTGATTAGTGGAACAGAAAAGGTCTTAAAAACATTGGTTTTAACAGTAAAAATAGCCATTTGTACAATAAGAAAGTGTCTTTGAAAAGAAATACTCTCGTGTGGTTTCTTTTTTTCTAGCAGAGGTTTTAAATAGAGACAGGTTATTCCAATTGTAGCAATTATCCTATCGCCGATACTATATGATGTGTAAACAGTAGCTACATGTCATAATTGGTTAGTCTCTGCTACCTTTGAAAAATAGCTCTTGGCACTGTTGCTGGTGGCATTCGAATTGCGATGGGAAGCGTCTTTGTCAATTTGCTGCTTGGACAGTTGTGTATTGACAAACACGCTCACAGTAAAGTCTGTCATTGATGCAAGTCAAGTCTGGTCTGTTATGTTGAAGCAAATTGACTTGCTTATACACAGGCTGACAGGTTCCAAACCGCCTGTTTGTAACAAGGGCGTATATTTTAATTTTCTGATTTTTTATCTCCTGCAGCTTCCGCACTAGTCGTCTGCCTGGTCACTCTGCACTCAATGACGTAATCAAACAAGGGTTTACATTAATTCTCGAGCCAGTTGGCCGAAACGGAGGCGAGTGTTGCCGACCCGACAACATGACACTCTTTATTTTTTGAGCTGGCAAGCCACTTATATGGGATGCCACTTGCCCCAAAACTTTTATGCTGTCAATAATTGCGGGATTTGCTGTCAATCTCGGCACGGTAACTCAGTTCTCTGCAACTAGAAAAAAAAAGGACAAATGCAGCTCACTAAATGATCGTTTCATATTCCAGTCAAAAAATCAGGATGATAGGCACTTGTAAGAACGAGCCCCAAGAGTCCACTTAGATGTTCCAGCGCCTCTCCTTAGCTATCATCCGAGGCAACGCCATGTTCATTATGACGCCATCTCGCAACATCTAAGTCTTAATGAAGAAACCAAAAAAAGTTGCCTTCACGTGGAGACAAATAAATAAGGACTTATTGAAATATATTTTTTAAAAATTATTCTTTATCTTTGCAACACAAGCAAACTGTTAATTATTGGAGTGTGTATTCCATCTACTATTGTTAGAATGTATATTGTCACTATAATAGTTCTGTTATCTGTTAAGGTTAGCAGTCATTCTGATAAAATTAAATTATATTTAAAAGTCTAAAAAGATAAAGGAAACTCTGTTAAGTGACACGACACCACATAACTGTGTTATCTGCATTTGAATTAGTTAACAAGTTTAGTATTATTGCGTAAGTACTTTTTCAATTGATTTTATCTTGTTCATAAATTTTCAAACACAAAATGTGGATTTGCATTTGCAGCACTGTCATTCATAATCATCAATATTAAGGCATATTGTAGAGAAGAAGACAATAGCATACACACACGTGAGAATCCAAATCAAGCCAAAACGCATCATAGAAAGTATATCCAATATTAAGAATTATATATATATATATAAATATTCCTGGACAACACCGGATCGGAACAGCTAGTATATATATATATATATATATATATATATATATATATATATATATATATATATATATATAGAGAGAGAGAGAGAGAGAGAGAGAGAGAGAGAGAGAGAGAGAGAAAGAGAGAGAGAGAGAGATGAGAAATATATATGTTTGTGCATATAGTTTTTATTTTTCATAGAGGTAGCGTTTCAAGGTAAAAGCTCAATGATTGCTAACATATAACAACAGAGCATATACAAATAGATAATATTAGGCTACATTCCAGTGACCAAAATTTTATTAATTTTACTGTTCATTTTTTCGAATTCAAAACTTTGATACCTATTTTACGGCCCGTTTATCTCAATTCCAGATCTTTCGATTATGGGCTCCTCAGAAAATCAAAGTTCACTTTGAGAAAAAAAATATTGTAAGGCAGCAAAAAAAGAAAAACACAAAAAAACAAACAACTCACCTTAGTGATTAACTAGTAATTAATTAAGTAAAAGTAAAGAAACGCTTACAATGTCTGTTTTGTCGTTAAAAAGTCAGTTTCATGAATATTTTGTTATCAAAAGAAGGAGGGAAAAGCAGATCACTTGCATTCTAGGCAGCCGTGTTAAAAAGTTTGAAGGTGGTGAAATATCGAAGAAGTCTCTGTTATAAAATGTGTACCCGGTGTAATGGGTGGCAAGCATGGTAGATATGAGTGTGAGAGTTTTCACCGCCTTCCTCTATTAATAACTAATGAAAAGAAAAATATCGAATGGGATTAAACATAAGAATGTTAAAATCGAGTAGAACACGGACCAAAATATGCAGAAAAGAAATGACTAAACAGATTTGTTCATGTAGTTTTTGTGTATAAAGCTATTTCGGTAATTGAAATAGGGGAAATCTCATATTACTTTATTTATATTATTGAGATTTAATGCATCAACGACGTCGGCCGATCTATGTCTATGTCTATCCACTGATGAAGGTTTGTTTTAAACAGAAATATATATGAAATAAATGTTTCATTTGTTATAAAAAAAAGTCTTGCATCTTATAATCTGGTCTATTATGTCTGATTAATATTTTCACTAAAGAATGCTTCTTATTGTAGCTTGCCTAATTTATATATATATATATATATATATACATATGTATATATATATATATATTTGTATATATATATATATATATATATATATATATATATATATATATATATATATATATATATATATATATATATATAGTGTGTGTCAGGTTATGTTGAAAAGAAATCAATAAAGTACACGATCGCAAAAAAGTCAGAGCTAAATACAAATAATTTATTTAAAAAGCTACACATTACATATTTCAGAGTCGTACCCCGGTTTCATCCAAATGGACTGACTTTTTCAATTTTTAAAATCGTCTATAGCCCATAAGGAATCTTCAGCGTCTTCAAATTAAAACACCAGGGGGAAAATGGCGTTTGGATTCACCGTTAAACGGTGCATTGCTGAAGCAGGAATTGCCCACTATGCACCACTGAAAGATTTAGGATTCTACAGGAAATTAATAACCCTTCCATAAACTGCATGAACATTAAAACTGAGGTCTTCAAAAAAATGTCCCCACAAAAGAAAATTTTTGCTAGCATAATAGACTAGCAACGAAAATACATAACTCACTAATAACCCCATAAGATCAATGATCTCCACATCAGAGAAAATATATGACATAGCTGCCCACCTTTCCAAAATTTATATTTTTTTATATACAACATACCCCCCCCCCAGATATATTGTACATGCCACAACCACATACACCCTACCAACCCCAATATAACCTACACTCACACCCCCTTTAAACCCATCTATCACAAATATAATATAAATCATTAGATATCCCATCATATTTTTAAATATCTAACATGATAAATACATGAATCTCATTAGTTAAACGCCTAGAAATATAACTATCAAACCCCATTAAATTAAAGGAATAATAGATGACTAAGACTTAACCCCCTCCGTCTCACACAGATCCTATAATAGACTGTGTTTGCCTTGTTGAGAACAGAGGCAAAAGAAGATCAGATCGTATTAGAAAAACCGATTCAAGTTTTTAGGAATTAAGCTATTGATGACAAAATCCGAAAAAGATAATTTTATATATTAGATAACTAAACGAATTCTGGCGAAGCTCATCACTTGTCAGGCCATGCTATGCTGTGAAAGGATACAAAATGTACTGGAGTAATAATATTTCAGGAAATTTGTTTACTGGTGCCAAAGAAAGCACTAATGTGAACACTGCCCAAAACGTGATAAAACAGAAATGGGAACAGAATCAACTACTTGCACCATTTGTAAGATGGACCAAATGTAGTGCGGATGAAAAAATGTGGACATGGCTACAAAAGGAACACTTAAAAAGAGAAATGGAATCACTATTGTCAGTCACAAAAGAACACGATTAGAACGAACTATATAAAAGCAAAGATAAACAAGACTCAAGAAAGCAGCAAATGTATACTGTAGACGAAGAGACGACACAGGGAACCACATGGTAAGCAAATGTAGCAAGCCGGACGAAAATGGATATAAAAACAGGCATGACTGGGTTCAGTAGGTAGTACTATGGGAACTGTACAAAATCTCTGAACACATAGACAAATGGTGCAAACAAAAACCGGAAGTAGTATTTGAAAATGAAACGCATGAATCCTCTGGGGGGTTGAAATTCAAACAGACAAAACCATACAAGCTAGAAAACCAGAAATGATAATAGTCAACAAAAAAGGAAAAAAAAACTGTCAAATAGTAGATTTTGCCGTATAAGTCGATCACATGATGAAGCTGAAGAAGATAGAAAAATAAAGTAACTTTTGAGTGAGCTTAAGGACTATTAACATGGAAGCTATGATAATACACTTATTTATTTTTTACTGATTTTTATCCTTTTGATTCTTCAGAATATTATCGATTGAGTAGCGCATTTTCAGATTACAGAAAAAATTTCTTTAAAAAAATATTTATTCAATTTTCATCAGGAAGTTTGTTTTCTATGTAATAACCCTTACTTTATGTTTTGAACTATCTTTAGCCATAACCCGTTTACAAAAAAAAAAAAACGCTTCGGAATTTCGATTAATGGACTCACATCACCTTACACTTACATAGTATACTGATCTCCCCTCTAAAAATTGAACAATAAGTCCTAATAAATTGAGGAATAGGTTTTAAATCTATATAATAATGTGAAGATTTTTTTCCATAGACTTAAATAAAAAATATTCTAAAGGATGGTGCAAAAGTTTTTGGTAAATCTCAACTTCAAAGTACTAATTTTACGTTAAACTTACATAACAAACTGAGCGCCTATCTTTAAATTGAACATGCATTTAAAAATTAAAAAAAAATTATAATCTAAAAATATAGTACTTCATCGAGGATCGTTTTTTGCTTTGTTTTGGTGACGTATATTAAAAATCTTAAATTATCTACCCGGTACGTTGTATGTTGCATTTGGGGTAAAGTACAGAATAGTTAACACGCGAGGACTTCTAAACAAAAATAAAAACAAATAGTTTATAGAAAACATAGTAGAATTAAATTCTCTACTTTTAACGTGTGGAAACTGTTTGCAAGATTTTTTGTTAAAAATTTTATTTCAATGAAATGTCTTATCGACACACGAAAAACAATAATGGCCGCCAAGTGATCGCTTAATTTTGCTAAACAGGTGATTATGCATGGTTTTACGAGGGTTTTGTTTGGGAAGGAGCTTGACAGTCGGACTTAGGGTTAGTGGGAGAGTAAGTATTTTTTTACTATCTTTTCAGCGTGACACCCCTCTTACAGTTAAGTGATCGCCTTGGCGGCCATTCTGGCTTTTGTGTGTCGACAGCAAATTCTGAAATTAATAAATCTTACAAAAAAGATTCCACGCGTTAGTAGCGAATTTAATTTTACTTCATTTGCTATAAATTATTTGTTGTTTACGTCTTCTCGACTATTAACTATTCTGTAAGTAAAACAAAAAAACGCTTCTCTACAAAAGTTGGTGATCCCGCCGTATGAACATTCTTTTAAAGACAAAATTTGATGACACCTACATCAGAAGAGACACAAAAAATGACCGAGACGTTCTAAGACAACACAACTTTCTGATAGTGTCGAGAAAAAAAGCATCTATCTTTGGAACACATGTGTGCGGACAATATAAACACAATTCAATAAAAATAAAAAAAATGTTTAGAAGAAGAGGGGAGGGATGCATCGTATACATTCACCAGAATAAAATTACCTCATTAAAATATAAAATTTTATAAGTCCTTCCAGTTTTTTCAGACCCAATTTTTCCAATATCTTTTCGATACTTTCCATCGGGATCTCATCGGCGAAATGAAAGAAGGTAACCAAATTCTTTGGAGTACACTGCCAGATTTTCAACGTCTCGTTGTATTCCTGTGGCCAGAAGTTCATTAGGGAATTGGTGTAGTTGGCGTTTTTGTCTGCGAATTTTGCAATGGCCTCCAATGAGAGTTCAAGTTGTGCTGGATCCGGCTTTGGTGTCCGACCATATTTATACGCCTCTATCAAGACGGTGTTGATCCAGGACGTTGCAAACATGTTCACGTCATAAATTGAGAACGTGTCGCGTAGATGGCTGCTCGACGCATCACCGTGGAAGTAGTATTTAACCTGGCTCTCATAAATACCTTTCGTCTTACTCCAGAAATTCGGTGGGTGGAAATCCGTGTCCTTCTGGGCCTCGTATGAACGGATTCTCTTTGCGAGTCTCTTGATGGTGCACTGCAGGCACCCTTCTTCACTCTTTTGTAAGCAGTGGATGGGCAAAAGGAGACAAGAAAGAAGAATGAAGAGAGTTCTCATTTTGTAAGACGGGTTGTTTTTTGCGCAAATGCAGAGCAGCGATACGGTTTTTTGTTCCCTCTCAAACTAAACTCAAATGATGCGTCATTGAGGTGTGATTCTTTATATTGATAAACTGGAAGACCTTGAGCGTCATCTGACTGCAAAACATAAAGATATGAGTATAACCAGATGTGAGATAAGAAATTTCAATTACGATTTAGTAATTATAGAAATAGAAACAACAACAACAACAACAATAATAATGATGATAATAATAATAATAATAATAATAATAATAATAATAATAATAATAATAATAATAATGATGATAATAAAATATTACTAATGGAGATTTGGTATCTGTTTGTCTAAAGCCAAAATTCTACTACTTCTATTAATTGTACTATTGTACTATATTTTAATGTATAATTCAGTTTACTATACTATTTCAGAGTTATGTACTATCGTTCAATGCTCAATTTGGGTGGTAGTGTAGTAACTGTTGCGTTGTCATGAGATTATCCTCCCAAGTATTATCTCCTCCTTTGAGGGCTTTGTAGTATATGTTCATTCGTCATGATATCATCCTCCCAAGCATTACCTCCTCCTTTGTTTTTTTGGAGGGGGGGGGGGGGTTAATGTAGCATGTGTTTTGTGGTCATGATACTATCCTCCCAGGGATTACCTTCTGTTTTTTTTTATGGGGTGAGTAGTGACATACCACAGGTCGCATATTTTTGCTCGTAATGATGATGATGATGATGATGATGATGATGATGATGATGATGATAATAATAATAATAATAATAATAATAATAATTAAAAGATTACGTTTAGGCTTTTATCTTTCAAACACAAGAGGCGGCCATTTTTGCACGTGCCTGGTGTGTATATGTATATGTGTATGTGTATATATATATATATATATATATAATTATTATCTTTTTTATTTATTTATTTATTTTTATTTATTTATCAATTATTCATTATTATTATTTATTTATTTATTTTTTATTTATTTATTTATCTATTTATTTATTTATTTATTTAAAAAAAAAAAAATTTTTTTATTATTTATTTATTTATTTATTTTATTTATTTTTTTTTTTTCGTAAATGTTTCTTTATGTATGTGTGATAGTGCACCTTGAACCTCATGGAAATGAGAGAAACACTATCCCTGTGACAGGATCACAGGTAAACTAAGCCTGGGCCTGGTGTTGCCACAAACACTAAACCATGATAAATGTCTATAAACACAAATAAACGCCGTGGGACTCAGAAGAAAGATCTGAGTGTCATGATGGGCAGGTGCTCCCTCGATGGCCAACATGGAGGACCCGGTCCGCATCCTGCGAATGTTGGCCCTTCTCATTTCAGAAACAAGACAACGGACAAGAACCAGGTAAGTAACCTCTCTGATTCCAGGTATGACAAGGACACAGACCAGAGACAAGTAAACCAGAGCGAAAACAGCAAACTGGAAAGATATAGAAAGAAATGGACCATGAAAGAGAACAGACTGGTGATGGAGTGCTACTATAAAAGCCGCTACCCTATAGAAAGAGGCTACCGAAAACGAATGAAACATCTCTGGGACATTGCTAGTGACCCACATACAACGGAACAAAGGATAGCAGATCAAGCAAGACAGATCCTCAAGCGAGGATGGTTCTCGGAGATGGAACTTACGGAAATCAGACAGAAGGCTAATGGCGAAACGGAGCAAGAAACACCACCAAAGGAGAGACCACAGGAAGAGGACAGGCAAAACATACACACTGAAACTGAAGAGATTGAAGACTACGGAATCACAGAACCAGGGGAGATAGAAGACTGCGGAACCACAGAACCTGCTGAGATAGAACTCAACGAAAAAGAAGCAAGTGAAGTGGAGAACATAAGACGATACATGTTAGAAAACAAAACAAAACTCCGCACTCTCAGGAATGAAGTAGCGAAGAAGTTACAAGCAGAAACAGAAAGAGTAAACAGACTCCTCACACACATCCCAACAGAAACTATTACAGACCTAAACAACCTGATATATGCAGGGGCAAAATCGGTAAGTATGAAACTAAGAAACGAAGAGAATGGACAAAAGAGACGACCGACAAAACCTGGATGGGAAATCAGATTGGAAACCCAGATCACCAAACTTCGGAAAGAAGCTAAAACCGTGAACAGAAGGAAGGAGGACATGAAACGATTAAGAAGCAAAAATCAGAAACGCAAGGAAAAACTAAATGAGAAACATGAAGAAATAAAACAAAGGATAGCAGCAATAGAAGGAAGACTGAGACGATACAGGTACAAATCAGAACAGAGCAAACAGAACAGGACCTTTGAAAACAATGAAAGCCAGTTTTACAAAAACGTAAATGGAGAAAAAACAACGACAGAGCAACCGAACCCAACAGAAACAAAACAATTCTGGAGCAAGATATGGGAAGAACCAAAAAAGCACAACAAGAATGCCCAATGGTTGAAAAACATGAAAGATGAACTGCAAGAAATCGAAGAAGGAACCGAAACAGAAATCAACAAAGAAACGATCAAGAAAACCCTAAGAAAAATGGCAAACTGGAGAGCACCAGGCCACGATGGAATACATGCATACTTGTTTAAAAAATTCACGACCCTGCATGAAAGAATAGCGCAGAAACTGAGCGGATGTATCCGCAAAACAGACATACCAGAATGGATGACGGAAGGAAGAACAACACTAATACAAAAAGACCCCAAAAAGGGAACGACCCCCAGCAACTACAGACCGATAACATGTCTACCAATAATGTGGAAAATTCTCACAGCACAACTGAGAGAACAAATCTACCAATCCCTGGACAAACGTGGACTGCTCCCCGAGGAACAAAAAGGATGCCGGAAAGGACAAAGAGGGGCACATGATCTACTATACATTGATCAAAAGACTCTGAAGGAGGTGAAGAGCAGACAAAAGAACATAACCATGGCATGGATTGACTACAAGAAAGCCTACGACAGAATCCCCCAAACATGGATAATTGAATGCTTAAAAATATACAAGATACCAGACAGGATTATTAATCTCATCCAGAAAGCAATGGAAACATGGAGACTAAAACTGACAGCCGGAGGACAATACCTGTCTGAGATAAAAATACAGAGAGGAATTTTTCAAGGAGACTCTCTATCACCACTACTGTTTATAATAGCCATGATGCCACTCAACTACATACTCAGAAAGTGTGATGCCGGATACAGGTTTACGGATACAGAACAAAGAATAAACCACCTGATGTACATGGATGACCTTAAACTGTTTGCAAAAAACAAAAAAGAACTGGAAAAGCTGATAAACACAACCAGGATATTCAGCCAGGATATCCAAATGGAGTTTGGAATAGAAAAATGTGCACTGCTAGAGATCAAAAGAGGAAAACTGGAGACGACAGAAGGTATAGAACTCCCCAACCAAGAGGAGATGAGGGCGCTAGGAGAACAAGATAGTTACAAATACCTGGGAGTTCTGGAAGCAGACACAATCAAATATACAGAAATGAAAGAGAAGATTGGAAAAGAATATCTACGAAGAACAAGGAAACTCTTAGAAACTAAACTATATAGCAGAAACCTAGTAAAAGGGATAAACACATGGGCTGTATCACTAATAAGATACTCTGGACCATTCATAGGCTGGATCAAAGAAGAACTCAGGCACCTTGACCAAAGAACTAGAAAACTAATGACTATGCACAATGCACTGCACCCAAAAGACGACACGGACAGACTCTACGTGAAAAGAAATGAAGGAGGTAGAGGACTGGTAAGTATAGAAGACTGTGTGGAAGACACCAAAAAAGAGCTGGAGAAATATGTAACCCAGAACACGGAAAGACTGATCACCACAGCAAGAGACACCAGCCCAACAAACAACCCCGGAAGCACTGAACCCAGAAACAAAAAGACAAGAAAAGAAAAATGGGAAGAAAAACAACTACATGGACGCTTTATAAGACTCACAAGCGATGAAGCCAATGAAAACAGCTGGGCATGGCTAAGAAAAGGAAACCTGAACAGAGAAACGGAATCTCTGCTGACGGCCGCACAGAACAATGCGATTAGGACAAACTTTATTAAAGCAAAGATAGATAAAACCCAGGAAAACAGCAAATGCAGATTGTGTGGACAAAGAGACGAAACGATAAATCATATAATAAGTGAATGCAGCAAGCTAGCACAAAGGGAATACAAGAACAGACATGACAGCATGGGGAAAGAAGTACACCGGGAAATGTGCAAACAACTGAATTTCGAATATGCAAGAAAACGGTACAAACACAAACCAGAAACTGTACTAGAAAACGAAAAACACAAAATCATATGGGATATGAATGTACAAACAGACAAACCCATAACATCAAGGAGACCGGATATGATAATAATCAACAAGAAAGAAAAATCCTGCAAAATCGTGGACTTTGCCGTTCCCGCAGACCACAGAGTGAAGATCAAAGAGACGGAAAAGAGAAGCAAATATACTGAACTTGCCAGAGAATTGAAAGGAATATGGAACATGAAGAAAGTCAGTATAACACCAATAATCATAGGAGCACTAGGAACAGTCCCCAAAAACATGGAGAAAAGACTAGGAGAAATAGGAATCAAAGGGATAACTGAGACCATACAAAGGACAGTAATGATCAAAACAGCTACAATCCTGAGAAATGTCCTCGAATGCGGAAACCAACCCACATAAGCAACGAATGGAGAACAAACACATGGAAGCACAAAACAACAGAACCGGGGAAAATACAACCGCACGAGAGAGGCGCAAGCATAGGCTGACGCCACGAAAATTATGGACAGAGGGTCGAGGAGGGAAGGCGCAAAACCAGACCTCCACTGGAAGAGCGCGGACAGCTCTGGGACCTTGGGAAGGCTTGTTGCCACTCGGGCCCCAGAGGGGACCAATGGCCCTTATCAGCGGGAAATCGTTGGTAGGTGGCTGTTGTGATTACCGCAAGGTCATCAGCGGTGATGAACGAAAAGAGGTGGAGCATACTGGAGGCCTGAGGAGACTTGTTGTCACTCAGCCTCCAGGGAATACCACAGGTTGTCGGCAGTGGGTGACCACTGACGGTGACCAGTGTGATAACTCCTAGTGAGTAAATGATGATGATGATGATGATGATGATGATGATGATGATGATGATGATGATGATGATGATGATGATGATGATGATGATGATGAGCAGCAGCAGCAGCAGCAGCAGCAGCAGCTCTGGGACCTTGGGGAGGCTTGTTGCCACTCGGGCCCCAGAGGGGACCAATGGCCCTTATCAGCGGGAAATCGGTGGTAGGTGGCTGTTGCGATACCGCAAGGTCATCAGCGGTGATGAACGGAGAGAAGTGGAGCATACTGGAAGTCTGAGGAGACTTGTTGTCACTCAGACTCCAGGGAATACCACAGGTTGTTGGTAGTGGGCGATCACTAACGATGACCTGTGTGATAACTCCTAGTGAGTAAATAATAATAATAATAATAATAATAATAATAATAATAATAATAATAATAATGGTAATTGAAACTACCAGAGTTGATGAGATGCATAATCTGACCCCACCCTCGACCAAAAAATTGTGGTGGCACCTGCATCGGTTAGTGCCGCAGGCAATTATAATGAAGGGTCAGGGTGAATGAAAAGACTAAGGAGAGGAACACCATCCATATCTCCATTGGAAAGGCACGGTGATTACTGGAATAACAAAAGAGGAACCCAACAGCCAATATCAGCGAGAAGTCAATGGTAAACGGCTGTTACAAGAACACAAATTGATTTGCAATTGTTACCGGAAGAAGCGGAGGGTGGTGGAAATCTGGGGAGACTTACTGTCACTCAGACTCCAGGGAATACCACCTGTTATTGCCAGTGAGTGATCACTGGTGGTGACTGAAAGTTCTGCGAATTGACAGAGCAACCAGTTAGAATGCATGCGGTCCTCATAGCATTGGACTATATTTGGTGCGATAAGACCCAGGATACAACATCTGGGTGACCTCCATGACACAATAAGATCACACATAAACAATACACAAAATACATTCAGAAATGAGTACTGAACAAAGAATAAAATCGTTCCCATCACAATAAGAAAAACGCACCTGTTGAGAGGCAAGAAAAAGGAGAATGTGCGATAGAACTGAATATGTGAATTGTATTTACATTGAATTTGTCTCCAGCGGTGACACACAGCATGCAGAAAATGTATGATAAAGTCGTTTGGTTCTTTGACCAGTTACGTGACTCAACCAGAAAAATAACCTAACATGCGTTGTAAAGCATGCTCAAAATGAAAGCAACAGACAACGTCTATGCACATTGAAAATTCGGCCAGAAAGGATAAAAGTGTCTCGTTCTGAATTTTAAGAGATATTGTTTACCTTGCGTGCACAAAAGGGTTCAATATTGTTTCAGCTTTACAACAATAATAAAAAATGGAATGATTACAATAATAAATTATTAAATAATTAAAAGGACTTATGTTAGTTAGTATCCCAACAATTTAAACCTCTTGGATGCTTATATTAATGTTAGGATAGTATCGCTATCACTAGAAATACAGAAGAGAGGAATGCTTCTGAATTGCTAACGGTAGGGGTTGTTTCTGTGGATGCGTTTCTTGTAGATGGCCTATATAAATTGTTTTTTTTTTACATGCATTCTATCATTAATTATCAATACATATGTTTTTCTTGTATAAATGACTAAAAGCTTATTTGAATATATATATATATATATATATATATATATATATATATATATATATATATATATATATATATATATATATAGGATCAAAATAAACCAAAGTGAAAACTTTTAGTAGATGGAACCTATTGTGAAAAGGATAAGCTCAATATACGAGATAGAGCAATAGTAGAGATAGAAGAAAAAAGAGTGATAAATATGCGACGATTGTCCAAATTTATTTCAAATTTCAATTGAAATTTGAAATAAATTTGGACAATCGTCGCATATTTATCACTCTTTTTTCTTCTATCTCTATATATATATATATATATATATATATATATATATATTTGTGACGATTTGTAAACCGGGTTCGTGCCCTTCGACTAATGTCAATTAACACTGAAGATTGCTGTAGGTAAAAATAATCAATATTTACTTTAAAATATATATATAATTTTTTTTTTTATTTATACAGACATGTACAAAATCTGCGACACTGGCATGTCGATGTTATTGATCAACAGCTATTATAAACTGAGATCTGATCAAGCAGAGTTAGCATCTGATCTTTACCTCAGATCATATTTGAGAAGGATGAAATGGGGAAAAAAAGAAAAGAAAGGAAACTTTAAAATTTGAAAAGTCACGTGGTTAGATTTGAGACTGTTGAAAGTCAAATATAAAATGAAATAAAATAAAAATAAAATAAAATGGAGTAAAATGAGATATAAGATAGAATATAAAAATATAGAAATATAAATTATATATTCATTGAGGAAAGGAAAGAGAGATGTAAGTGGGTGGGTGGGTGGTAGAGAAGGTAAGGGAGAAAATCAAAAAGAAAAACGGAGAGAAGAGGAAGTAAAAAAAAACACACAGTTAATGTCTGAATTTTCTTGGTGACTGTTGACGTTTTCCCTGTCTGGTTTCAATTGGTGGTGGGATGTTACCACATTCGGCTCTAATCTTGTTTGTTTTTTCCTTTTTTTTTTATTTGTCTTAGTTTTTTTCTATCTTTTAATTCTTAGGTTTACTTTTTATTTTATTTCATCTTATTGTTATTAATTAATTTGTTTTAGTAATTTATTTAGGCCGAGTACATCACATAATTTGGAGGTGCATTAATTAAAAATTTACTCAAGTATGATAGTACCAGCCCCGTGCTAAAAAAATATTAATACTGATAATAATGATATCGATAATAATAAAGATGTTCTATTCGTGTTTATTATATTAACTATTGTTTTCTCTGTGTTTGAGAGCGGCGGGCCTAAGAGGTGTCAATTACGGGTAATTGACGCAAGGGGAAAGGGGCGGATATGACAAGTATCCGCCGGCCCCACGAGAATCAGGAAGACTCCGATAGTGCACTAGTATGCATGTTGTGAAAATGCTATACTGAGAGAGAGAGAGCCCTACGAAATGGAGCGAGGGTATGAAACTAGTGTGAATTTTGCTTAAAATTGGAATTAACCAGCGCAGCAAGACAAGGCGCCTATAGGTCTGAAAAAGCCTCGTAATCCGCCATGCCCAATTTCGAATAGGAGCCCGGGAAGATTGTCCAGCTGTTGAGAACAACAAATGAATTTTTGTCGTGTCGTTTTATTTGTCATCGTTTTTCGAGGACGGGTCTGAGAAGCAGGGCCTCTCCGATAGATAGAGTTAGAAGGATTTAATTAGTTGTGGCAAGACAAAGAGAACTAAAGATTGTCTTAGCGCGTCGTGGGCGAGCTGAGAGAGGGAGAGGGAGGGGGTGACGGGAGACAGAGATATCAGACACGAGCTTTTCAATAAAACAGGATAGGACTTCGCGCACGACAGTTCGGCAGAGTTAGTCGGCAGAGTCAGTTCGGCAGAGTCAGTTCGGCAGAGTCAGTCAGTAAAGCCGGACAGGATCGACACGCGTAAAAGAAATTTTGCGCCCCCCCCCCTTCACCACCATCGCCCTCGCCTGCCGTAAAGAAAGAACGCGTGCTGTCCGACTTACAGAAATTCTTTTCACGGCCAAGTAACAGTCACTTGTCGCTCACACAGAGAAAGATTAAGGAAGTGTAATTTAGACTCTTCCTATTTTGTTTTAATCGTTTTATACACAGAGTGAACTTTTTGAGTACTGGACGGTCTTGTTTTGTAACCAACCAAGTGTAAATTAATATTGTAATTTCTTTGTTGAATAATTATTTGTTCTAAGCCAGACCGAGTTGAATGTCATTATTTGTCTTTTTGTTCTGCTTGAATGTCCCTTCCTTCTGCAGAAATAACCGGTTACTGTTCGCCCTATGATCGCTCACTGTTATAAACAGTCACGACGTGGGAAGTTATTTAGGCCGGTGAATTCCCTCGGCGTGGGAAGTGTGTTGGTAACTAGACAAAAACCCTGACATCGGCGGATTTCATCCAGACAACAAATTCAACAGATCAGCGCCCAGTGACCGATCGATCTCGGGGACCGGTGACGTCATCACATCGTCCGACGAGCGCAGAGGTGGGAGTGTACAAAATGTGAAGTTAACCAAATAAGCGATAATGATAATAATAACAATAATAATAATAATAATAATAATAATAATAATAATACAACTACTACTACTACTACCAATAATAATAATAGTAGTAAAAAACTAATAATAATAGTGATAAAAGTTCAAAAAATAAAAATATAAGTTAAAAATTAAAATAATAATAATAATTATTATGCTAACAATGATGATGATAAATAATAATAATAATAATAATAATAATGATAATAATAATAATAATAATAATAATAATAATAATAATAATAATAATAAAGTTGATAATGACGATGCAGATGATAATAGTAGCGATATTAATAATAATGGTAATAATAATAATAATAATAATAATGAAAATAATAATAATAGTAATGAAATTAGTTTTAAATATGATAAAAAGAATAATAATAATAATGATGATAACAATAATAATGATTATGATTATGGTGATAATAATAATAATAATAATAATAATAATAATAATAATAATAATAATAATAATAAAAGGAAAACTGGAGACAACAGAAAACATAGAACTCCCCACCCAAGAGGAAATGAGGGCGCTGGGCGAACAAGATAGCTACAAATATCTTGGAGTACTGGAGGCAGGCGCCATCAAATCTACGGAAATGAAAGAGAAGATTGGAAAAGAATATTTACGATAAACAAGAAAACGCCTAGAAACAAAATTATATAGCAGGAATCTAGTAAAAGGAATAAACACCTAAGCAGTAGCACTAATAAGATACTCTGGACCATTCATAGGCTGGACCAAAGAGGAACTAAGGCACCTTGACCAGAAAACCAGAAAATTAATGACCATGCACAATGCACTACACCCAAAAGATGATACGGACAGACGCTACGTGAAAAGAAACGAAGGGGGAAGAGGACTGGTAAATATAGAAGATTGTGTGGAAAACTCAAAAAAAGATCTGGAAAAATACATAACTCAACACAAGGAAATCCTTATCACTGCAGCAAGAGATGCCGTTCCAACGAACAACTCGGGAAGCACCGAAACCATAAACAAAACGGCAAGAAAAGAAAAGTGGGAAGAAAAAAAACTACACGGACACTTCAGAAGACTGACAAGTGAAGAAACCAACGAAAATAGCAAGACATGGCTAAGAAAAGGGCACTTGAACAGAAAAAAAGGAATCCTTACTGATGGCTGCACAGAACAATGCAATTAGGACAAACTACATTAAAGCTAAAATAGATAAAACTCATGAAAACAGTAAATGCAGACTCTGTGGACAAAGAGACGAAACAATAAATCATATAATAAGTGAGTGTAGCAAACTATCCCAAAACGAGTATAAGAACAGACATGACTGTGTGGGGAAAGCAGTACATCGGGAACTGTGCAAACAATGGAATTTCGAATACGCAGACAAATGGTGCAAACATAAGCCAGAAACAGTACTGGAAAACGAAAAACACAAAATCATCTGGGATATGGATATACAAACAGACAAACTCATACAAGCAAGGAGACCGGATGTTATAATAATAAACAAGAAGGAAAAATCATACAAAATCGTAGACTTTGCCGTTCCAGCAGTCCACAGAGTGAAAAGCAAAGAAACGGAAAAACGAAGCAAATACACCGAACTAGCCAGAGAACTGAAAGGAATATGGAGCATGAAGAAAGTCAGTATAATACCAATAATCGTAGGAGCACTAGGAACAATCCCCAGAAACCTGGAAAAAAGACTGAGAGAAATTGGGATCAAAGGAATCATTGGAACTATACAAAGGACAGCAATAATCAAAACAGCTACAATCTTAAGAAAAATTATTGAATGCGGAAACTAACCCGCATAAGCTACGAAGGATCATACAAAATCTAACACAGGAAGAACACAAAAACTAATGAAAGAACACACCACAAACAAACAGAAAATGCAAGAAACATCACTTAATAAGCTCCCCCCTCCTCCAATAAATTACAATGGCCTCAACTGACACAACACAAAAATGGATCAATGAACAGAAATAGCAAGAAACACCATAAGCTCACCCCCACCCCCACCCCCCAATAAATAAATAAATAAAAAATAATCAGCCCCCCCCCCCCCCCCCCCCAAAAAAAAAAAATTCTACCAGCCTAGGCTGACACAACACAAAATATTTGCATAGGGTCAAGGAGGATGAGAAGACCGAGGAGGGACAGCTCAAACCAGACCTCCACTGGAAGTGCAGAGAGTGCTGGGACCTTGGGGAGGCTTATTGCCACCCAAATCCCAGAGAAGACCAATGGTCATTACCAGCGAGAAATCTATGGTAAACGGTTGTTGTGATACTGCAAGTTTATTTGCGGTGGCTATCAGAAGGAGGTAGAGAATACTGGAAATCTGGGGAGACTTGTTGTCACTCAGACTCCAGGGAATACCACCGGTTGTCGGTGAGCAATCACTGATGACCTGTGTGAGAACTCCTAGTGAGTAAATAATAATAAAAGTAATGATGATAATGATGATGATGATGATGATGATGATGATGATGATGATGATGATGATAATTATTATTATTATTATTATTATTATTATTATTATTATTATTATTATTATTATTATTATTATTATTCTCAATTGGTAATAATGTTACTGGTAATATGGTGTCCCGCTTATTGATTTCGTCATCAAGCAGCTTTTATCGCAATTGTGGAATTTGTAGAATTTACTGTTTTTTTTTAATGAATTCGTTTTTATTTAAAACATGAAACCATTTTTAATTTTCATAGTTTTTTTTTTTGTTCATAATCTGCAAGTTATAAATGAAACAAAAGATAACGTTGTATCATCTTTTCATATGGACATCTACCCCCACATGCTGTGTCTTCACTTACCGATGCGTGTATAAACCATTACACACGTCGGGAACTATTCGTCTACTAACAAAATCACTCGGACGCTGATGTTAATTTATAAAAAGGTTTATTAAAAAGAGAAGAACATTCACAGAAAAAAAATCAGAGCGAAATGGGTTACTTGTGTGTGTGATAGAGCGAGGGAGAGATAGAGGGATATATATATATATATATATATATATATATATATATATATATATATATATATATATATATATAAAGAGAGAGAGAGAGAGAGAGAGAGAGCTAGACGGATAGATTGTCTCGCTACACCTATCTACATTGCGCCCGCCCGCTCCGCATTGAGGGCGGCGCCTTGGATACGTTTTATCTGTTTGAAGTGTCGCCAGAAAAGAGACAGAAAATCGCCATCGAGAAGTCACGTGGTTTCATCGACTTCCATTCTGCGTCGTTAAGTGTTATTCAAACTTTTCCATTCAAACACGATACTATAGTAAACTCTTGGATCAAAATAAAATTACGTCATTTGTATGTGAAACAGGACTTAAAATTGACATGTCTAAAAGTAACCGTATACCATAAAAAGTAAAGTACAGATGAAGATGCAAAGTATACAAGAAGATTAAATGTAATATTGGATTAGTTTTAAGGAAACTTATTCTTGCTATCTATATATAACATTCGTAAATTTGGATCTGTTGTTCCCTGAACCATTATATTTTCATCTCCGTAAGGAAGTATTTTGTATAAAAAAAAGGAAAGAATATTATTACTTCTAGATGTTTAATACTTCTTTCTGAATGAAGTTTAGTGTTGTTACAGCATATTAAATTGTGATGTAATTTTAAAAGTGCAAATCGAATAATTTTATAGGAAGATCTTTTTTGGGAGGGAGACGTAACTTTAAAATAATTTTTCTCTTGCTGAACACTTGACGTGGTCCCAACTCGTCACATTGACTTTACTGTCTCACAGGAAGGAAAGCCTCTACTCTTTTTATTTCAACAAGAATTCACCCATACAAAACAATGCTCAATTGCATCAGTGAACTCTTATTTCTGCACAAAAATCTGGGTGAAATCCCCGATGAACAACACACAATGCAACCCTCACTCTTTTACCCCGTGGACCTGCATGATGGCTACTACAACAACTTGATTTAATAGATATTAAAGCAACTTACTCATTACACACTGAGGACCGGTCTCCAGTATTTTTAAATACTGGAATGAAGTCTCTTTTAAGCTACGATTGGGTTGCAGTTTCTTGAGTACTATGACTGAGATGTTGTCGGGACCAGTTGCCTTTTTGGCATCGAGGTTCTTGACCAGTTTGGTAACATCACAGACAGTTATTCGGATGTCACTTCGAGTTTTTTTTCCATCATGGAAGGGCATTCTGGGGGTAGGTGGCCCTGATCGCAAAGGGTGGAATTTGCTGCAAATTTCTTTGTGAAAATTTTGGCCTCGTCATATGCTGAGGATTTCACCTCTGGTTCATTTATGATGGTAGGGATAGAGGCCTTGAATCTGTTCAGAACATTGTTTGTTATTCTCCAAATTTCATTGGAGTCAAGCCTCTGATCGGCCACTCTAGACTTAACTGATTGGACATAGGACACTTTAGCATTTTTTATAACCCTTTTGCCATAGTTTCGGGCAGTATTAAAGGAGGCTTTGGTTTACAGAGCATTTATTTCGTTGAAAGCAATTGAAATAGTGCTTTCTGTGGGCAATAGTGGCGGTGCATTCAGGGGTATACAATGACTGGCTGTTCGGTCTCTCTTGGAATGCTTTGGAGGGTATTTGGCTTTCAATACCAGCGGTAAACCAATCAGATATTTCAGATGCGATGCAGGACACATTCCTTTTGAAAATGGATTTAAGAGAGATTTCAGATATGTAGGATCTTAAGCTTTCTGAATCAGCTCTTGTATGTCGATAAACATTGCAATGGAAAGGGACATCAGAGGATTTGCTGAGTTTCATTTTAATCTTAATTGAGAACACTGAGTGGTCGGAGGATCTGAGAGGAGACAGGACAGTAGATGTGCACTGTTCAGGGTAAGTTTTCAGAAAGAGATTGAGAAGGCTTGTGAAATGTCCATCAGCATCGAGTACACATGTTGGCTGGTCAACACTTTAAGTAAGCTCTATGCAAGGGAGAAGTCGTGACAAAACCCCACTTCATCACCAGTTTTGTTTGAGTGGACTAGCCACTCAACAATGTGAACATTAAAGTCACCACAGACATAAATGCTAGCAAAAAAGGATCTTGTCAATTTTGTCAGATATCTGCTCAATGACAATAACCCCATCGGTGAAGGGACAATAGAGGGCAAAGATGAAAGCGGTGCTATGCGTAAGGGAAACATGGAAATACATATAGGGCAATTTAGGGACTTCATAGGAAGTGCCCCTACCACATGGAAAACTTTCCCTGATGCAGGCACAGATTCCATGACCATGGCGTTCTTGGGGGTTGGGTTTAGAATATCTTGGGATCAGAATGTCATCTATAGAAACTGATGGGCCCATGCTAATTTCACATAGAAACAACAGGTCGGGGTTGGTATCCTGTAAGTACATTCCAACATCTGGATGGTTGAAATGTAGATCCCTAATGTTAGAGAAGGAGATATGATAGTAGGGATCTACATTAGAAGTTGGGGTTTTGGGTTTATGCTTATGTTTTGATTTATGACTTATCATGTTGGGGATTGGAAGATTTGTGGAAGAGGTCAGCAGAGGAGTTTAGAGTAAAGCGCAGCTAGAATGGGTGAAAAAAAGATTATCTTTGCAAACCATTGAAGAAAGAAAACCGTAGCAGTTGCCACTACTCTGGCATCGAGAGGCCCCACCAGAAACTATTGTATGGTCCAGACTTTATTTACCAAATTGCAATACAGCAGTCCCGGTATTTTACACCTGCTGATAGGACAGCCTCGGTGAGAGTTACTCCACGGTTCAAGCCCCTTGACTATCAGGCTGATAACATGAGACAAGGTAAAACGTTTACCCCCAGCACCCTTATTAGTGACATGACAACAAGAATAGAAAGAGAGAATTACTCAAGGCATCTCCAGCTACTGCTCATATAAGACTGCCGTCCGAGGGGGGACAACGTTTTCTTCACCCTTTTTTAGAAACATCGCTCATGGAAAATGAGAACTGAGTGACAAAGTAGGGGAAGCGAGAGTTATAGGGTGATCGAAAGTGCATCAACAATACATTTTCTTCTCTCCATTTGTTTGGACGAACGTAAAGTGGATTTCGTGGGGGGGGGGGGGGGGGCGAAGTATATACTTAGTATATTTTTCTTGACTCATTTTAAAGTTTTAAAATAAATATTAAAAGTTTGAAGATATGTTCCCGTTATATCTACATATTTTGCCTCATAAGGCATAAAAAGGGGAGCAGGGGACTTGTCGGCACATGTTCCCCTACCATTACAGAAAGGGGATGCAGATGGCGACGTTTGTCAAAAATGGGTCAACAGGATGCTTGGCAGACGGACTGCATGAGTCAGCCCACGCATTGGCGTGGGCGAAAGACTCAACCAATCAAATGAGGGAATGCTGCTGCTATACAGGAGAGCGAGAAAATCGAGGCGAGAGAAAAACACGTGGAGTCGAGCTTCTGTCAGCGGCAAGATAGGACGTCTCTGAAGAGACGGCCTCGGCCCGGAGAGGGGTCGAGCTTCGAGCAGAGTTAAGAGCGGACGCCCGCACAGGAGAACGTCCCGGACCGGTAAAGAAAGGACGCCTCTGAAAATTGACCGCTCACCCAGCCGTCATATTCAGACAATTTATCCAGAACGGACGCCTCTGAGAATCGACCGCTCACACAGCCGTCATATTCAGACAATTTATCCCCGCACAGGAGAACGTCCCGGACCGGTGAAGAAAGGACGCCTCTGAAAATTGACCGCTCACCCAGCCGTCATATTCAGCTAATTTATCCAGAGTGGACGCCTCTGAGAATCGACCGCTCACACAGCCGTTATATTCAGACAATTTATCCCCGCACAGGAGAACGTCCCGGACCGGTGAAGAAAGGACGCCTCTGAAAATTGACCGCTCACCCAGCCGTCATATTCAGCCAATTTATCCAGAGAGGACGCCTCTGAGAATTGACCGCTCACCCAGCCGTCATATTCAAACAATTTATCCCTGCACACAAAACCATGGAGGAGGTCTCGAACCGACGTTAAGAGCGGACGCCTCTAAAAATCGACGCTCACTCAGCCGTCATATTCAGAAAATTTATCCCCGCACACAAATCCATGGAGGAGGTCTCGAACCGACGTTAAGAGTGGACGCCTCTGAGAATCGACCGCTCACACAGCCGTCAGATTCAGAAAATTTATCCCCACACACTAAAGGAAAAAAAAATGGTTATTTGAAAATTAACGCGTAAGAAGTACAGCAACATTTAATACGGCTGTCTACCGGACACCTAAGGAAAACCCCGGTCCAACAAAATTGATATCAACCGACCAGTCAATCAAATGGCCTCGCCAACGTCGAGATTACGTATATCTCAGGACCCTAAAACAGCTCGTTAAAAACGGACCACAGAATCCAAAATTCTATGAAATATCCTTTTCTCCACCGGCAAAACAACAAAAAAAGATATGTGTTTCGACATAAGGACAACAAAAAACAAAAAATACAAAAAAGAAATACTATATTAATTCGTCCTAAATCAACTTTCATTTGGTTTATATTTGAACTTCTCATTTGTTTTCCTCGAATTTCATAAGAAAAAAAAAAACTTTACTATTTTCATTTTCATAAAGGCTATAAGCCTTTTTAATTGATATATTTGAACTAGTTACGGTCTCTTCACAAAAGAGCAACGTACCCACGCAGGAACGCGTGAAAATAATTTAACAATTATAACATTTGGTTTTCGACACAATTATAACTTTGGTGTCAGAAAAAGAGCTTTCCTATTTTCATTTTCATAAAAGCTATAAGCCTTTTTAATTGCTACAAATGAACTTTTAAATTCTAATCGACATTCTCAGAATAACAAAAACCAGCCTCTTTTAAATAAATAAATACTTGTTATGTACTGTTAATTTTGTCTTGGTTGTTTATATATATGTTTATAATTTGTGATAGGATGTGTATTCATTTTATGAAGTACAGGTTGATTTCCTTTCATCGGGTTTTCAACCTGTGAACATTTTACATTTGTGGCTGAACTACGTGTAGGTAATGTTCAGAGTCTTACTACCACAATTATAACATTCCCCTCACATTTTAACGTCCTTCGTTAAAAGAAACATTCGGTAGGTGCCACTTAAGTTTTCTCGGGTCAGTTAACCATTTATGGACGGTTTTCTTTTAAATATCCATATTCATCCTCCTCATTTGCAAAATGCCGACATCTATCAAATTTCAAGACTCTATCTGACTTGTTTTTAGTTCGTTAGAAAGCGGCTTTTGATTGGAAAATAGTTCACAAAAACTTAGAATAAACAAAAAAGCAGGTGAAATGAAGATATAGCAGATAGAATAGCCGAATTTTAAAAGAGAATTTCAAATAAAGATAAAAAAATGTACATTTTTTCACTATGGGGGGGGGGTGAGAAAAAGAGTAAGTGATTTAGGTTACCAGGCAAAATGCCCTACTGAGAAAGAGACCGGTACGTGCCAATTAGGGGTTTTAAGGGCAGTTAACCATTATGGACTGGGTTTTTTTAATGGAAATTGCTCCAGACAAGGCATGTAGCCACTTGATGTAAGGAACTAAAAAGAAACAAAGATGATTATTGCAAAGACAGGAGATGCCTATTGGCCTTAGTCTTAAAAAGACCAAGGTAGGTAGGAGGAAAACAGTTAGCAGGAAGAGAGTTCCACAAGCCTGCAGTTCTTGGAAAGAAGCTACTGGAATAGGAAGCTGTATTACAATGAGGTATCAAAACAGCGAATTGATGGAGACCACTAGACCAACAAGTCAAACGAGCTGGAACAAAAGAAACAGGTAATAGATCACACAATTCTGAAGAAGACATGCTATAATAGTATTTATAGAAAAGACTGAGACTAGCAACATCACGTCTGTGAGAGAGAGGGTACAGAGAAAAAAAGGATGAGGCCAATCAAATTACAGATACGTTTCTGCACCTTATCAAGAACCCTCAAATGAGACAGAGATTCACCAGCCCAAATATGACAAAAGTACTCCATACATGGTCTGATAGTAGATCTGTAGAGATAAAGAAAAGCCTCAGGTGTGAGAAAGTGTTGGGAGCGATAGAGAGAACCGACTTTATGAGAAGCAGAAAGAGCAATTTATGTAATGTATGAACTCCAAGAAAGATTTGATGAGAAAGAAAGACCAAGAAGTTTCAGGGTCGATTTCTCCTCAAGAGCAGAGCCGTCCATGAGAATCTCAGGAAGAAAAGGGACACGCCTACGATTGAAAGACACGAGCTGAGTCTTAACTGGGTTAAATGAAACAAGCTATTTTATAACCCAATCCACAACTGAACCCAGGTTAACTTCTAGATCAGCTGCATATTTCGCCTGATGGGCGAGAAGCAACACCAGAATAGAGAGTGGTATCATCAGCATAGATGTTAATTTTCTGAACAATATTCTCTGGAAGATCATTTATATAGAGAAGAAACAATGTTGGGCCTAGAATAGAGCCCTGATGAACAAGAGAATGAAGAGCCACCGTCCAAAGTTACTTGCCAGCTTCGATCAGAAAGAAAAGACCTATTAATGTCAAGAAGCTCACCATCAATACCATAACCCTGAAGTTTGTGTGGGAGACCAGAATGCCACACTCTGTCGAATGCCTTCAAAATGTCAAACGCAATCATCCATAAATCGGCAGATCCGCTTAGTTACAACAGCAGTTGAACGAAAACCACAAAAGCCATACTTTCCAGAAAATGAACAAGCTTGCCGTTGACCAACCTTTTCTTTTAAATATCCATATTCATATTGCTCATTTGCAAAATGCCGACACCTATAAAATTTCAGGACTTGCCCTGACCTTTTTTTTAGTTCGTTAGAAAGCGACTTTTGATTAAAAAATATTAAAAAATATTTTACAAAAATTTAGAACAAATAAAAAAACAGGCGAAATCGATATATATATATATATATATATATATATATATATATATATATATATATATATATATATATATATATATATATATGTGCTCCACACCTGTCATCCGATTACTCACACTCTTGCACTGTCTGTGGCTTTCCTTGCAGCTCCTTTGCCGGATTCAGGTGTCATGAACGATCTAGACACAAATGAAAGCTATTGGAACCTCATACGTCACAATCGACGGGAGAGTCCATCATATATATATATATATATATATATATATATATATATATATATATATTTGATTTGGATTTGATTTGTGCTGCCCAGATCAAGTTTTTGAAATTTTGAGTGAGTTTATTGAACTTTTTATATTATTTGATTGGATTTATTTATCGTTGTAATAATTAACATAAACATTGGATACTTTTCACTTCATCGATTGCTGACGCATCTCACGACTGGACAACTTTTTCAGTTCTTTCAATTTCTCGTATTTGGACTGTCACTCATCACCTGGATTAATCTTCAGTCAACGTTCTGGATATCTTTCCTGATTATGTTTTTTTAGAATGTATGATGGATTGTATAGATTTAACAAAAAAGTGTGTTTTTGGGTTAATATATTTGATGTTATATATTTTTATGTATTCTTGTATATATTTTTATATATTTTCAAAGTGTAATGTTATTACCTGTAGTAGTATAACTGCAATAATGGTCCTCTGAGGAGAAGAATTATCTTTGAAATCTCATAAGCTAAGGACTTTAAGATACTTTGCTTGAACCTGGAATTATAATAAAAATTTGATTGGCACCTTATTTTATTACTTCATTTTATATTATAATTATATATATATATATATATATATATATATATATATATATATATATATATATATATATAATATTTTAAATAAATATTAATTATTATTACCTACAGACATCAATGTTTCATGCTTATGCAATCTTCAGTGTAGGGATGTTAATTCATGTCGGTCAATGGGCTCGAACCCGGACTTAACCAATTAGCACAGAAATTAGGAGAAATTAAACTCTATAAACGCTAAATCGGCGGGCACTATAGTAAACAGAAGGTCAGTATTCAACAACAGCAATAGGGTTGGAATATTACATTTCAGCCGTAGTATAACTGCTTATTATTAAATTCTCTCAGAGGTACCAGTCCTTGTAAAGGAGGTTATAACAATATTTTAAATAAATATAATTTTAAATAAATATTAATTATTATTACCTACAGACATCATTTCTTATATTTGAAACACCTTGTCATGAGCAACTGAGGACGTAATAGATATTGTATTTTTACAATCTTTATTCTCATCTTTTACTTATCTCTCTCTCTCTCTCTCATATATATATATATATATATATATATATATATATATATATATATATATATATATATATATATATATATATATATATATATATATAAACATTTAATGAATGAAAGCATTACTTTTACTGTTCTAAGGATTACAACATGAAGTCTATTATGGCGTACGATCGTTTCCAAAACAGTTTGGAAATATTTTATTTTATTTTATAATTTTATAAAGTTGGTCCAAAACGTTCCTTCATCAGCGCCTATAGCAACATGTCTTACAGACAATCAAACAAACTTAGTTCTAGAGAAACATCCGTTGACAGAAAGAATCACAGGTGGAAATGTTGGCAGCATAGGAGAGGGAAAAAAACACAATGATACTTATAAACAAATCACCAGTATATATAAAAAATATAACACAAAATTTTCCAAAGATCTTTCCTTTTTAAAAAGAAGATTTCAGAATAAAATAAGATAAAACAAAATAAAATAAAATTAAATTAAATAAAAAATAAAATAAAAAAGTAAAAAAATATAAAAATAAAGAAATATAAAACTAAAAATAAATAATAAAAAATAAAAATAAAATAAAACATTAAATAAGAAAAAAAATAAAAATTAAATTAAAATTAAAATAGAAATAAAAATAAAATTAAAGTAGAAATGAAAATAAAATTAGAAAATAAAAGTTGAAGAGGATTAAGAGTTTTTTTTACAGAGGTTAAAAAAAAACATCTTGAAAGAGGATGTGGAGAGTAAGAGGGTAGAAGGAAGATTATAGAGGAAGATAAGGACAGGAACAATTTAGGGAGAAGAAAACATCCTTATAAAAAACTTATATAATTAAGGAAATAGGGAGTGTAGTATAACAAAAAACATATAGCCAAGAATAGAACAAAAAGAACTGGACATAGAAGTGTAAGAATATATATATGAGAGGATGGGGAAAAGTTCCTAGTAATTATACTGATGTGCAAGGAAGAGAGAAGCAGCCTTCCAGGAAATTTATAATGTCTATTTCCAATTATGTTCTTAGACCAACGCCACATTCAAAGCAAACTCCCCAAACGAAATGACATTTAAGGTAGGAGGACAGAGTATTTTCGGAAATATTTTAATCAGAGTCTGGCCGCTAAAGTCGTATTTGGAGAAAAATAGAAGCATCAGAATCTGAGTTTCGATAGGCGAGTATATTTCAGGATGATATGGAGGAGGTCATATAGGACTAAAGGAGATAAAAATATTTTTCATAACTTACATTTTATCAAGAAAGTTTGTATTCGTATCTCTGATGCTCGAGTCCCTTCAACTTTTTAATCCTTTTATATATGTCTTTTATATAACCCATTAGGTTAGAAGAGCCTGAGTGGTAGCAAAATCTTATCATTGGAAATCAACAGAATGGCTCTCTCTAAGTAATAAAAGGAGTGTAGCAGAGGGAACTATTTCAGGGGACGATTAAGTTCGTAGTGGGCAGGTTAGGGGTGGAAATTAAATATAGACATTTGAACATTAAATCTAAGGGTGGGGGAGGTAATATATTCACTCCAACAGGGCCATAGGCAGACTGATCAGACTTGTTAAACCAGGTCAAAGGTTGGGAAATTTTAGGGCTTGAGGCGTTGAGGTTAGATGACTCATATTTGTAAATATGTTTTTTTCTACTAAGGTTATAGAGTACTAGCTTTCACGATGGGTAGGAGAACTGATTTTGGCGATATTCGCTCGTTATAGTTACACACACACACACACACACACACACACATATAGACGTACACCCTTTGTGTATAGCTAAATTAACTTAGGAAATTGGTAATAGGCACATTTGGGGTTATTTTGAAGTATTTACTAAAACCGACCAAATTCGTTAATATTATAGAGGGGAGGATTTAATTTAGTATATTTTAACTAGTTATTCGCTTCCAAAAATAAAATGGTAATGGCAATAATTATGGTAGTAATTACCAACTATATAATAATAATAGAGATAAGGGGAAGGTGTTAGTTATAAACGATGCCAGGGACAAAGGTAATACTTAGCTATTGGTCTATTAGTAGATATTATCGCCGGGGGGGGGGGGTATTTGCGGCCTTACATTGACATTGGGAAGCTTTGGGATCTTTATTAAGATTTGGCCTAGTTCTCAAGTAGGTATATGCAGGGGGTAGACAGAGAGGTTGGAGGTAGAGATGAGTAGGAATGAAGATCTAAGGGACCTTAAAGTTGTTGTATTTGTACCAGGTTCTGTGTAGACAACCTGATATTACCTCATCCTTTTTATTTAGAAGAGCTCCTTTAATATTTAATGATGGCTAAAGCTTCTTGCCTACATAATGAACAGTACCTATCTAGTGGCTTATAGGATTTACTTTTCTTGATCACATGTCACTTGAGTTGATAATTAATGTTTTTATCTTTTAGGTACCAGATATGTGTAGCTAGGGAAGTGTAAGTAGCCAGGTGGCTATTATTGAAAGTATAGATGTGTCTGGAAATTCTATTCTTAATTTTTCCCCGCAGTTGAGCCTATGTATACCGCCTCTCCAGGTAGAGAGTTTACGTTAGTTTGGTTAGTGTTAGTGTTATTAGTACTAATGTTGCTATCGGGAATAGTATGGTTAGCGATCGTATTTGCACTCGCTGTGGTAGAGCCAGGATCATAATTGGTGTTTTGGTTAGTGTAGGGTATTACAGTACATTTATAGATTACACTTTTGTGTTTACATCAGCCATTGAGGGGGCAAGAACCCCTGTCATTACAGTTGCAGAGGTTAGACTGAATTGGGCTGTTTGCGGTTAGGGCCGCGTTTATTTTAGCAGTGTTGGAGCCTATTATTTTTTGTTCTAAATTAGGTAGAGTGGAGTAGGAAATTCTAATTGTGCCCTTGTTGAAAAGTTTGTTATATTTGTGCGGAGTTTGAAAATTATCTTGTGTCTTCTATTTCTCCTTGCACCCAGGTTAGTTTCCTGAGGGTTTTCATCACTTATATTGCCGTTACGATTAACTGTAGGTAGGTTAGTATGGTTATTTCGATTATTAGATGGGCCACGTTTCTGTTTTCTCTTTCTAGTTATGCTATAGGTAATAACTCCACTATTCGATGGTCCAAGCTCATTGGTATTAGAGATGTCACTAGAGTTTGGAGAGGACTTTAAATATCTGATACTCTCTTTATATCATGAATTCTTTAAAGCCTTATTATAGAACTTCTGGTTGGAATCGAAGATGAGTTTACTAGAAGAAATGTTAGAGATTCTTCTGGAAATATTCGGCACTATAGTTGGTTTGAGATGGTTAGATTCTCTATGGACGTAGTATAGTAGTTGGTTAGGTTTGTGGTAGGGTTCATATATAGACAAGTAAAATATAAGAATAAAGATTGTAAAAATACAATATATAATAGATATTGTATTTTTACAATCTTTATTCTCATCTTTTACTTCTCTCTCTTTCTCTCTCTCTCTCTCTCTCTATATATATATATATATATATATAATATATATATATATATATATATATATATGACGCCTTCAACAGTGAACTTTTTTCATATATTTTCACCCTCTTCTTTTCGCATTGAACATTTTCTATACTTTCTACATTTGTATTTATCTTATATTCCATTTATATCTGTTCAAATATATAGACAAGTAAGATATGAGAATAAAGATTGTAAAAATACAATATCTATTATGTTCTCAGATGCTCAAAACAAGGTGTTTCAAATAAAAGACATTTTTTTTCCTTCCCTAGAGAATTCTTTAAAATTATTGAAAAATCTTTCAAGCATCCGCATAGAAATAGCACGATTCTGAACAAACATTCTATAAAAATTTCTTATTCTACAATGCCTAACAGAGTGCAAACCATTATTACTTCTAACAATAAGAAAATTAAATCTGCACAGGCACCTATACCCCCAGTAGCCCCTTCAAATAATTATATCTTCCAGAAATCTAGAGAATGTCTGCTAAACAATGATTGTATACATAGAGACGTTATATACGCCTGCACTATGAAACATTTTCCTCGCAACGCTAATAAACAAAGTAACACCAGTACATGTATACATTCCTTACCTGATAACCCTACACATTTTCAAGTCTCACCGCATCACGATAACCAAAATATTACTCTAACACCAACCACTTTTCTTTACCAGCAAACACCAAGCTTTTATTTTCCACTATATCTACCTCTCATCTCATTTATCACTTATTAATTAAGTTTATTTAATTGTAAACAAATTTTTTCTTTTTAACACACTTACTTCTAATTACCCTAACCTCAACCCTGACCCATGTATATTGATCTCCCTAGCATCCTGAGACTAAAAACCTCCCCCAAAACACCAGTAATATTTTTAAATATTCTTATCTGGCTATTTTCTCTTACGGCTCCTTTTCCCTACTGAGATAGTACTTCCTTTATTCTTCTTCATTTATTTAAACATTCGACAATAATTTAATTTTCCTTTCTATTTTGAACTTTTATTCCTTACACTTGAGATTTATATTCTCATTTTTATTTAGATTTTAGTTTTAGTTTCTTTTCCCTAACTCCTGTACCTAGCATGAGCATTTTGCCAATCCCAATATTAATTCATTAATATTAATCTTATACTCTCACCCTGTCTCTTTTTGATACAACCTCTGTGGCTTTCAATAACTCATTATAAATCAGTCACTTTATTGTCCTACTTAATCACCTGCTTTAAAATCTATTTTTACATCTGAAGCTAGCCTGTATCAAGCCCCCCCCCACCCAACCTTGTTTTTTTACATTACCAGTCTAACCCCTCGCACCACTCCCTCTTTGCTACCTCACACTTCTTTAAATGCAACCTGTTTAATTTCTGTAACGGCTTAGTCAACTTTTTGATTTCTGCAGAAATGCTAGTTTTTACCAGCTCTTTGCATGGATTGAAAACTACTTTTTTATTATTTCACTTTGAATTCAAATCCATAAAAACTATATCTGGAAAGCCCATGGGAGTCCTTCAAATGGCTTTTAATACACAACTTACATCCTAAACTTTTACATTGCAACGGATTCCAACCTGTTTACTTGGATCTCTAATGGTTTGATTTCTCCAAAATTCAACAGATTTTACAATTTTTACACCAACCTTTCCTGGATTTACTGCTTTTGAACCTGCTGCTACAATTTTCATGACGCCTTCAACGATGAACTTTTTCATATATTTTCAACATCTTCTCTTTGCATTGAACATTTTCTATACTTTGTACATTTGTATTTATCTTATATTCTATTTATAACTGTTCAAATTATCACTTTTGGTAACTACCCTACCAACTTATCTCTCTATATTCCTCTGATGATAAGATTTCATTCTTTGAAAAGCCATGGCTTAAGGAAGGAAAAATAAATCTCTTTTATTTGAAACACCGTGTGTTGAGCAACTTTATTTTACGTTCTTACAAAATTTTATGTAGCTTGTAATATGATGAGAGCTCATAATATCATATAATGATGATTCGAACCCCAGACCAAAGTCATCTTTAACTTTCACGTCTGAACCTCTCCCAATGTGGCTAATCAAACAGCCATGGGGAAAGGGGAGAAATAAAGTCTATTCATGTCTATACAAGCGGGCATATTTTAGTATGCGGTCATAACAGTGTTCAGCAATCCAGTTGGATGGAACTTTGCATTACACATCAATTGGCAGCCGATTTCTAATTCTCTTAAAAGGTCAATCCTGTGTTAAGGGGGCTATAAACAATATTCTGACAGATATTTAAAAAAATTATTATCCATAAACATGCGTTTCATCCTTTTCTGGAAATTATATATATATATATATATATATATTAATTATAATTATAAAGCTCCTATGGAGTTGAACCCTTTCGAGAGATAATAAATTGATGATTCATACATTAACCACGTTGCTAGGTTCTCTCCCTTGAGAGATAGAGCTCTTTTTAGAATCACAGTACTTGTGTTTACATTGAAAGGATACAAGGCGTATTTCTCTCGCATTTAAAAGTGTGATCATCACGCTGGTTGAATTATTACAAAACCAGGATTCATAATACTTAGATCCGGGATTTGAATTGTCCTACCGGCGATATGGTTACATAAGTTCATACTGACGCACGTAAAATAAAAACGTGAAAGATATATATGTCTATGGATATAAAAATATTCATTTATTAATAATATATATATATATATATATATATATATATATATATATATATATATATATATTTAAAGGAAATAAACTAAACACACATTAAGGCTGTCCGCATTATAAATTATTTCGACTTAGATGGGTCTCATCACACGCGTAAACAACCACATTTCGGAACTGAATCATCGAAATAATTTATAATGCAGACAGCCTTAAGGTGTGTTTAGTTTATTTCCTTTAAATTTATTCCTGCTCTGTATATAAGTACATTGAGCTCTCTTACTCGGATTCCCATCAAAACCATTCAACTCTGCACACACTCTCTCTCTCTCTATCTCTTTCTCTCTATAAATATATATATATATATATATATATATATGTAAAAGGTACCCCACTCTCTTCGACACCGTGGGTATCTTGTCGGCCACTAACGCACAGGTGGTTGATATCCTGGTCGCGGTGCCAAGTATAACAGATACCCCACTCTATTCCGCGTCACAGAGCCTGCCATAAACATGTACCCAGCTCGTCGTCTGTGTATCTGTGCTCACGCTTCTGGTTCTCTACACAGAGATCTTGCCAGACTGTGAACACTCTTTTGGCCGTTGATCGTCGTAGTGGCAATAAAAAAAAGATGTCGGTCGAATCTCCTCTAGGTCAGAATGATGATGATCATGATGATGATGATGATGATGATGATGATGATGATGATGATGATAGAGATGGCTTTGTCGATCTCGTCTCTGTGAAGGCAAGGTTATTCAAGCAGAACAAATCAACAATAGAAATAATTCAACAAACATCGGCAAAGTGTTTTTGGTATGAAATAATTATTAAATTGGTTAACATTGAATTGAAAATCTATCTTTTGATAAAATGTCTTTTGTGTTAAACTATTTCGTCGTCTCTCTGCACGTGTGCAGATCCATTTACGATTGCAAGATCGGGGAGGGGGGCGAATTCTTGTCAGCATCCAATAAGATCACGCCACGAGAACAACAATGAGAGAGCAACGTATCATAAGCGAAAAAAAATGATAATAATTTTTAACAAAAAGTGTATATTTCATTTGGACCGAAAAACGATATGACCTAAATTGCAATTAACATTCGAGGACAGAAAGGTCAATACGAAAACAATTAAAACCAAAATACGATTTCGAATCGATTGAAATTGAGATGGGGAGTTCATTTACCAGGGCGATCAAACTATGTTTTTTTAACCCTGTCATTTGTTTATACTGGAAACCTAATATGATGCTTGACTTTGAATAAGCTTGTGGCTAATTCACACTAGCGCTGTATTCTAGGCCCTGCCCTTCGCAGGGCCGCTTAATATTGTCGCATCCACTTAATATTGTCACATATATATATATATATATATATATATATATATATATATATATATATATATATATATATATATATATATATATATATTACTCATATTCATCCCAAACAAGTAAGAGGCTACTGTGAATTAGGGACCATGCTTACAGAGACATTATCAGTAGGGAGTTGAACAGCAAGATGTTTGTTCACATTACATTTAAATTTCTGTATGTTAGTATTGTCAGGAAAGCAGGAAACAGGGAGGGAATAACAAAGTCTAGCAGTTCGAGGGAAGAAACTATCAGAGTAGAAGGAAGGCTCTCTGACATATGGAGACATCTACAGTGAAGGCGTGGGATTTTGCTGCTTGTTGGGTTAGTTGGGAGCATTTACGTCGAGAGGACATAAGTGCTACGAGTTCGTCAGAGCACAGTCCATTAAAGTACTTGTAAAACAAACAAGCACAAGGATGCAACATTGCAGCGATAGGACAGAGGTTGGAGCTTAGTGGATTGTGCGGGAGTTATTAGATTGGAGACTTTTTATTGGACTCTGTCCAATAGAGAGACTAGTGGTTGATGCACCGGCCCATATGTGGCAACAA
>OY744522.1:146733666-146911166 GCA_963556195.1 Sepiola atlantica
GTGACTGCTACATAACCCCTTGCTTAGGCTGAAAGCCGACAGGAAATAAAAGGAAGTGTAGCAGTGGGAAATAACAAAAATACAAAATTTGTCAATTAACAAATGTTTAAAAAGTTGTTTTTTTTGTTTTTTCTTTGTTTTTTTTGCTTTGCAGGGAAAAGTCTTTTCTGCAAGAAGTATTTTCAGGAAATGTTTGAATAATAATTAATATATATATATATATATATATATATATATATATATATATATATATATATATATATATATATTTTTATTTTTATTTAAGAGGGTGTTCTTCTCTTTGAAAAAAGTAATTATGGAGAAGTGTGGATCCTTAATGTGAGAAGTATGTTTTGAAAAATAGAGTACAAGGCTGTTTCTATATATAGACAGTTTTAGACAGTTTTTTGGGCCAATGTACTCGTCGACCACTATGTGTGGTGGTGACATAATTTTCTTTAGGGGTTTCTAAAAGTAAATGTGTATTTGCAGTTGTCTGATGCACAGTAGGGGGAATATGGGGCTCAGGTGTTTCTGCGTTAAAAAAAGCTCTTTTCACCCTGTCTATGGATACTGTGTCTTTTTTTCCACCAATGTCAAGGGTGAAAAGTTTGTCAGTGCGTGAAAGCACGTGATAAAGAACCAGAATAAAGAGGAATAAGAGGGGCTTTCACAGAGTCTTTTCGCACAAAAACATGAGTCCACAATGAAATGTCTTTAGGGACCGAAGATTTAATGGTCTGTTGCCTAGGGTGCATAGGTGGGAGCTCATTAAAGTAAGCTCGCAGTCTGTTTATATGCAGAGCTGTATCTGTTGCCATTAAATCTATCGGGGTCAGCATCTGACCCGGCAACGATAGAGGTAGTCCATATACAAGTTCGGCTGAAGAGAATCCGAGGTCCTCTTTGATCGCGGCGCGACAGCCAAGAAGGACAACAGGTACGTACTCGCTCCATCGCTGCTGGTCAGGATAAGCACGCAACGCGGCTTTCAGTTGGCGATAGAAGCGTTCTATCATTCCATTGGAAGCTGGATGATAGCTGTCGTATGGATACGTTTAATCCCTAAAATCCTGGAAAGTTCCTGGAATAGGTGGGATTCAAATTGTCCACCACAATCGGTGGTAATAGTTGAGGGGACTCCATAGCGCAATATCCAGCCCGATATAAGGGCTCGTGCTACGGATTCAGCCGAAATGTTACTTAGAGGGATGGCTTCAGGGCACCGTGTAACACGATCTATGCAGGTCAGGAGATAAGTAAATCCCTGACTGACAGGCCATGGTCCAACCAGATCAATATGAACATGGCGTAACCGAGCGTCTGGAGTGCTGAATGTTCCAAAGGGTGCACGGATATGCTTGTGCACCTTTGACTTTTGGCAGAATACGCAGGAACGTGTCCAGGCAGTGATATCACGCTTCATATTTGACCAGAAAAATCTAGCTGAAATCAGCTTCACTGTGGCTTTGAGTCCGGAGTGTGCCAAGTTGTGAAGAGTATCAAAAACAACCCTACGATGAGTCAGTGGAACAAAAGGGCGAGGGGAATCTGTTGAAGTGTCACAGATGATCTGCGTGTCCGAAGTGGGAACAGACAGGTATCTGAATTTGCTAGTTGCAAACTCAGGTTACGACAGATCCAGAGTGTCCAGACATGGTTGGTCTAAAGCCATCTGTTGTAGATCGATATCCGAAGGTGAAGACAGAGAATTTATAGGAAGGCGGGACAAGGCGTCTGCCGCCGCATTCTGTTCACCAGATATATGTCGGATATCGTTAGTAAATTGCGAAACAAAATCCAAGTGGCTTGTTTCGCGACGAGAATATTTGTCCGGCTTAGCACGCAGTGCGTATGTAAGTGGACGGTGATCAGTGTAGATCACGAATTGACGGCCCTCGAGTGAATGCTGAAAGTGTTTCACTGCGAGGTACATAGCCAGTAGTCACGGCCAAACGTGCTGTAACGTTGTTCTGCCGGTTTCAGTTGTCTCGAAAAGTATTCGAGAGGTTGCAGTTGGCCTTGGTGCTGCTGTTGCAACACTGCACCTACAGCTGTGCCCGATGCGTCAACGACCAGTGAAAACTGGGCATCGGACACAGGATGTGCAAGCAAGGATGTTGTCGCTAGTTTTAGCTTCACTTCATCGAAGGTTTTCAGCTGAATATCATTCAGTGAAATCTGCTCGTTTTTCTTCTTCCTGTTACGTAACAGGTCGGAAAGAGGAGACAGGAGATCTGCACGGTGTGGGATAAAACGTCTGTAATAATTTAACAGACCCAGAAAGTGCCTTAGTTGGCGAAGTGAAGTGGGTGGTTGAAGGTCTTGTAGAGCTTTAACCTTTTCAGGCAAGGGAGATATGCCTTCACGGCTGATAATGTGGCCCAGGAAAACTAGTGACGAAGCACCGAAAACACATTTACCAGGGTTAATCCTGACCTGGTATTGCTGAAACCATTCGAACAGTAGGCGGAGATGGGTGACAAGTTCCTCAGGTAACGCACTTGCCACAAGTATGTCGTCTATGTAATTATAGACGAAGTCAAGATCTCGCACTACTTCGTCCATGAAGCGTTGAAAGGTACTAGCCACGGTTCGCAAACCGAAAGGCATAGTCAGGAATTCAAACGCTCCAAAAGGAGTTGTTACCGCCGTTTTGGGTATATTGGCCGGATTCAGTGGAATCTGATGGTAAGCCTTTACTAAGTGCAGTTTGGAGAAGGTCTTACAACCGTGCAGAGACGAAGCAAGGTCCTGTATATGTGGGATTGGGTAATGATCAGGTACCGTCATGGCATTGAGTTGTCGATAGTCCCCAGTCGGACGCCAATCTCCGGAGCGCTTTGGGACCATATGCAAAGGGGAAGCCCAAGGACTGGACGAGGGGTGTATAATTCGCAGTTGCAGCATATGGTTAAATTCCGCCTTACCTGCTTTTAGTTTCTCTGCAGGTAAACGACGAGGGCGTGAGAAGACAGGAGCTCCTGTGGTCTCAATATAATGTTTTGTTGAGTGAGTTGGATTACTCACAACAAAATCAAGATTCGTTAATTCTGGGTAGGAATGGAGTAGGGTCTGGTATGTGTCATCGGTTGCGGCAATAAAGAATACCGGGCTGACAGATGGGGTGTTTGATTTAAAACCCGGTACGGAAAGTTCCGTATTAGCATCTATCAGCCGTCGTTTGCGCATGTCCACTAATAGATTAAAGTGGTGCAGAAAGTTCGCGCCCAGAATGGGGTAGGGTAAATCCGCGACTGTAAAGACCCACGTAAAGTCTCTGCGCAATTACAAGTCCAAAGAACGAGAAATTTGACCGTATGTGGGAATAGGGGAGTGATTTATGGCTTGCAGTGAAATGGGTGACACTGGTGGCTTTTTAGCTAGTAGTTTCAGTGGCCAAATACTGCGAGCGGTCCCAGTATCAACCAAGCAACGTGCTTGGGATATTGAGTCCCTAATGAAATATGCACGGTTATCATGAGAACCTAGTGGAGACCGTGCCGTGCTCGGGTCCCCAGAATTTAGTTTCCCTGGTTAGGGAACGAACAAGGTTGTTTACACTTATGTGCTTGGTTGCCATAGCGACTGTGGTAGTAACACAATCCTGGCTTATTTGAGTGGCGATGGTGTGGGGACGATAAACGATTACGACGTCTAGGCGATTGAGGTCTAGACATGCTTAATTTTCGCATGTCTCTCTCAAGTCGCTCTATCGCATGGAGTATGGCCAATGTGACCTGATGACTGCTGTTTCCGGCGTTAGCAAGTAAAACGCTCATTTTTTTTTCTTTTTTAATGGGACCCCAGACGAAGAAATCTAAGTTAAATAAAAATTGAAAACATCGTCATGGACACACATTTCAGAGAGAAAAAACGAAAGAGGAATTGTGTAAGTGTAGAATACCAAGAAGTTAAAAAAAAATAATAAGTATGTATTTTTTTTTTTGTGACAGGGGGGATAGATATATTTGAGTGTATGTATTTGTGTTTAAAAGGGAAAAACTGATGTACTTACTCTTTTAAGGGGCCTTTAAAAAAAATTATTTGTAAAAACAAGAGTCTTTTTTTGTTGTTAAAGGCAAAATGAATGCTTTCGTTCTTCGTTTGTTGAGTCAAAGAAATTGGTCAGCGCCATTTTAGAGGGTGGATACGTCGCGGCGTCGAAAGGTCTGACCGTCTAAAGTTGTTTGAAACTTGTTTTAAATTCGGAAAAAAGTTTTTTTTGTTAATACTTTTATATTTTAAGGTAGTTTGAAGTATTTCTCTGTCAAGAATTTGTTCAGTTAAAGACAGAAAAAATATTTTATAAAAAAAAAAGTTTCTTCGATGCGAAGTACGCCTTTACTGTGATAGAGAGAAAAGGAGAGAGAGAGAGAAAAAAAAAGGGATTTAGGTAGTTTTTTTTGTTTTTTTTGGTGTTAAAAATAACTGTAATTTTTTTCCCTTTTAAGCTTTTAAAGAGAATTTAAAAAGTTTCCGAATCTCTCAAGGTTTAAATTTTATCTTTTTCTGTTTACAAAAAGCGGAGTTTCGTGTCTTGCTCAATTTGTGACTGATTTTTGTTTTTTTTTAAACGACGGAGTTTTTTTGTCGCCGTGGGGGTGAGTTTTAAAACCTTTTCGTCGCAGAAATAACTTTTCGATGTTTTTTTTTTGTTTGTTTTTTTATATTCCGTTTTTTCCTTACGTTTCGTATATCGGAAGGTCTGTTTTTTTTTGTTTTTTTTTAGCGTCGGGTCACCATTTGTAAGGAGATGATGAGTGGTATGTAAGGGGTTATCCTTTTATCCTCTCGTAAAGCAACAGAACAACGAAAAGTATTTCTGTAACTATAACAAAACGGGGTTTTATTAAATCAAGGTTACCTATACCGTTTGGTATAGGTAGATGAGAGTGGGACGGTGTCCGTCTGAGGAAGAATATAAGAGTTCTTAGGGCTGCCTGATAGTAGTCGTCGAGTTGGCGACGGCGGCAGGAGAGAGAGCGTTTCTTCGTTCCTCGCTGGTGGGCGACGGTGGCGGAGAGAGAGCGTTTCCTCGTTCCTCGCTGGTGCTCTCTGCGATGTGTCCAAGCTGGTGCCAGGAGGTCGTTTCTTCTTTTTCCTCAGATGGACACCGTCCCACTCTCATCTACCTATACCAAACGGTATAGGTCACCTTGAGTTAATAAAACCCATTTTTGTTATAGTTACAGAAATACTTTTCGTTGTTCCGTTTCTTTACGAGAGGATAAAAGGATAACCCCTTACATCCCACTCATCAACCACACGTTGATCCTAGGTTTAAGACCAAGAAAGCTAACATGTTGAGGAGAAACTAAACATAGTATCCTTTAGTGATCCGAAAGAGATCATTTAAAGTGTAGGTTATCCGTCACTTGATGTTTATTTTCAACCACCGATTATCATGGCCAATATCACCCTTCCTGAAAGACCAACGTTTAAACTCCTCAGTCTGACATTCTTAGGCAACATGAGCTGGAATAAGTACATAAAAGATACTGCTACGTCTGCTGTAAAGAAGGTAGGCTCCCTCTACCGGGCTAGAAAACTTCTCACATCTGCCAGTATCATATATCTCTATAAAGCCACCGTTAGCCGTGCATGGAGTTTCGTTGTCACATCTGAGCTACCGCACCAACCACTAGTCTATCCCTCTTGGATAAGGTACCAACACTTTTTTCGAACTGAATAGGTCCAACACTGTCTACCAAGTTTCAGCCCTGTCGCATCGCCGCAGTGTTGTACCCCCTCAATGTCACTGCTGTTCTGATTTAATCTGTTGTTATGGTGGTGATGCTGGTGCCATTGCCAACTGTTGAAGCTAGGGGGCAAGTATTGAGTAGCTGTTGAGCCATCTGTCTGTTGGCTGCCTATCCTGTTGGTGCCGCTGCTCTGCTGTTTATATTAGGAATGACTGGCTCCCAGAGTTGTTGTTCTATATTAGGTTGGAACGACATTGATTGGCTTATTAGCAGAAACCCCTGTTGATATCCATTTATTCAGGCATCATTTATTTTTGTTTTTCAATTTCCATCAGATTTTTCGTATTTCATTTGGGGGTCTGGTTTTTGCACAAAAAATGTAATGCTGTATTTTGAAAATGTGTCTTTATATGTACTAATGAGTCATCGCTTATCAAGGCCTAAAGGCTACTCGAGGATAAGGGTCAATAAGTTTGTCAGGTGGACCTTGAGACAACAATGTGAAGATTGGTAGTGATGAGTGAGATTTGACAGAATTTGATTATTGAAGAGGACAGCTCAACAAGAATTTGTTAACATGGTGTTGTGATGCGATACCTGACTTCCCTCAAGGCTGATAAGTGTACTAGTCTGTAATATATATATATATATATATATATATATATATATATATATATACTACGAACAGTAGTATGTATGGTGGACTGTATTCGAGTGTATTAGGTTAATCCTATTGGATTTGTACAATTGTGCTATTGTTTTGTATATTGGATTACCGGTAATGCTATTGTTTTGTATAAGATATACATTGTAATAAACCATCCTCTTTTAAAGATCTTACACTCTGGTTATTTTTGTTATTATAACTTCTAACCAAGTTATATCAGCTGACGACGACGATTTCGAAACCGAACCCATAAAAGATATGATATAGTCAACTATATGAACTGGCAAACAAGGATTCGAAACGAAACCAAGTTTTGTGCTTTGTTTTATTCAGTAAATACATGCAAGTCACATTGTGAACGAAATAATCAGACTGGCGTTGATTTAAAGATATCAACTGCAAACGTGGTTCGCTAATCGAATTCACACTACAAAGAAGGATTTACCTCTACAAAGTACAAAAAAAAAAGAAAAAAAAAGCACCCAACAAACAGTTTTTATCGTCGGACGTACATGTGTTCTAACGAACAAGGATTACTGTGGATTTGTTTGTTTTTCCAGTACAACTAAAAGACATCTTAAAAAAGCGGGTCAAAGAGGAAAACCTTTTTAAAAGTAAAAATACTTTTATTGTTCGATAACAAGAAGAAAAAAATGTATGATGGACCGTGGCTCAAATGCGAACTCGGACCAATAATATTACGAACTATACAAGATAAAAGTTAAATACTTTTTTGTAACTAATAATAGTACACTCACTGTTATTACTTTTTCCAAAAAAAAATCGTTTTTTTGTTTGCGTCGAGTTCTCCTGAGTATTTTCAATATGGAACAATTAGTCGAAATGACTAAAATGCTGTGTACAAGCATGCAACAACAACGACATCAATATCAAGAGTTGCAACAACAAATATACAACAGCAGAAAAGTTTCAGAAAAATTCTGAAACAGACCATCGGTGAAAGAAAAAACAGTTTTTTTTCTGCGGAAGGAATTGCGAATTCTTTATCTGAATGTGTATACAAGCCTGATTCTGGCGTTACATTTCCAGTATATTTCAGACGATTTTAAACGATATTTACTAAAAGGTGCTTAGATTGGTCGGATGAAGAACGGGTAACCCTGTTATTACAGAAACTGGGAACATATGAGAATACCAAATATACAAACTTGATATTGCTCAGAAAACCTGAAGAAGTTTAATTCGGTGAAACTATAAATATACTGTTGAAGATATTCGACGAAAGAAATAGTCTATTCCACATGCGATACAAATGTCTAAATATCGTGAAAACGGATTACGAGGATTTTTTTGGCGTACACAGGAACAGTAAACTCTTTGGTTGAGCAATTCAAGATAGATTAAATCCTCAAAGATTTATTCAAATGCCTAACTTTTGTTCAAGGACTAACAGCCTCTAAGTAAAAAGAAATAAGGTCAAGAATCTTAACAATGGTGGGACAAGACACGAAAATCACGTTACAAAGAGTGACGGAAGAATGTCAGCGTCTCATTAATATTAAAAGGAATAATACCCAAATTGAGGAAAAAAGTGTTGCCAAAGTATAACGCATAAAAAACAAAAAACTCCTTAATTCTAAAAGACGGAAATGCTAAGAATATTAAAGATGTATGTTGGTATAAGAACAAATTCTGTGAATCTTGTTGAATTAAGAGTCATAAATGGTCTGTTTGCTGCAAAAAAAAAGAAGAATTTTGAAAAAGTAAACGTTAAATATGCTTCAAGAGCATAATTCATGTCTTTTCGAAATAGACTGGATAGTGTTGTTCAATTTATTTGAACTCCCAATGAACTCTTTTTGCAACGAAATAAACAGTGCAGAAAAGAAAGATGTATGTTGGTCTAAGAACAAATTCTGTGAATCTTGCAGAATTAAGGGTCATAAATGGTCTGTTTGCCGCAAGAAAAAGAATTTTGAAAAAGTAACCATTGTGTTATCAAAAACAGAAATCTAGAACAGTGAAAACTGAATATACGTAGATGTACGTATAAATGGTCGTACAGTCACTTTTTTACTGGATTCTGGCTCAGACATAAGTATTATTGACTAATAAACATGGAGAAAAATTGGAAAACCCAAATTATCTGAAACCAAGAAAATTGCCAAAGGGGTTTCAGGAAAAAAAAACTTTAAGGGAGAATCAAAGTGCGATATTTCTTTTAGTGGCAAAACTGCAAAAACAAAAGTATATGTGATTCAAGGGGTTAATTCATGTCTCTTCGGAATAGACTGGATAGTAATTTTCAATTTATTTGAACTCCCAATGAACTCTTTTTGCAATGAATTAAACAGTGCAGAAAAGAAGAAATATATTAAAAATGAAATATTCCTGAATGAATTGAAAGAAGAATATCCCAGAGTTTTCTCTGAGGGTTTGGGTTTATGTACAAAGACAGAAGTCAAGTTTGAACTTAAGGAAAATGTCACTACAATTTTTAAACCAAAGAGAAACGCCCCTTTTTTTCTCTATAGACACAATTAACAAGGAACTGGAAAGATAAAAAAAAATGGGAGTTATATCTAAGGTAGACCATGCGGACTGGGTGTCGCCCACCGTCTACGTCAAAAAGAAAAACAAAAAAATAAGAGTGTGTGCCGATTTTTCAACCAGGTTAAACGATTGCCTGAAGGATCATAATTATCAACTTCCTTCGCCAAAAGGCATTTTCTCAAAAATTAAATAGAGGAAATTTTTTTTCATACTTGCAGGTTAAAGTGAACGAAGAATGCTCAAAATATTTGTGCATAAATACACATAAGGGAATTTTCAAAATAAATAGGCTCCCTTTCGGCTTAAAGGTCGCCCCAGCTTTGTTCCAGCAGATTATGGACACTATGTTGGTCTATGTTTGCTATCGCCTATTTAGACGATATTCTAGTCAAAAGTAAGAACGTTCACGAACACAAAAAAAACCCACATCATTACATGGTAGTTCATTTATACGTCAAACAGACCATAAACCGTTAGTAACTATATTTGGATAAAAAAAGGCATTCATACACACACTGCTAACCGTTTACAGCGATGGGATGTAACCCTACTGAACTATAATTTTAGGATGGAATACATCGCATCCAAAAAACATGGGCATGCGGATGGACTGTTAAGATTAATCCCAAAAAATGTAATCTTTTTAGAAGAGACGGTTATAGCAGCACTAAAAGAGGAAAAAGAAATCTCAGGTCTGTTGTTAAACACTATCAGAGAATTACCTGCAACATTGGAAGATGATTTTATATTAAAAATTTAAGGACCAGACGAGATTGAAGAAAGAAAGAAAAAGGGAACCCAGATTTCACCTTTCTCAATATGAGATAACACTTTAATGTATGCAGATAGAATTCTAATACCTCAATCTCTATGTAAAGTTATGCTGAAAGAATTTCATACCGGTCATCTTGGCATGTCCCGGATGAAATCACTCATGAGATGCTATGTATACTGGCCAGGAATGGACAAGGACATAGAAAGTTTTGTAAAACTATGCCGAGGTTGTCAATTGGCTGCAAGGGCGCCTCAGGTCAAAACAAATCCTTGGCCAAAAACTGATTAATGGATATTATTACTTGATCTTGGTGGACTCTTTGTCCAAATGGCCTGAGGTATTCAAGTGCAAGCATCCTACATCTAGGAACACCATCAGTACATTAGATGAAAATTTCAGTCGTTTCGGCGTTCACAGGAAAGGAATGTAAGGATGTCTGTACTTCTTTGGACATTGAACACATTACTACACCAGTATATCATCCTAGATCGAACGGTCAAGCCGAAAAATTTGTTGACACGTTTAAGCGTGCCTTACAAAAAAATCAATATATGGACATGGAAGATAAAACTATATAGAAATTTTTAGCAATTTATCGAGTGACCCCTAATGGAAACAACGACTCGAAGTTGTCCCCTACAGAATTTATGTTTGCAAGGAAAATACGATCGATTTTCGATAGATTGATACCCTATCCAAAGAAAAAAGTTGCTAATAAGGAAGAAGATGTAAACATAATCAGATACTCCCCAGTAGATAAAGTATATTTCGAAAATTTCCAAGGTGGAAAGAGTTATTATACCATATATGGTATAATTCAGAAAATGATTCGCAAAGTGGTCTACATAATAAGTCAAAAATTCGTATGTAAAAGACACATAACCAAAATAGACCACAATATGCTGAAAATAAGGAAAAAAGTGAGCAAGATGTCCCAATGGAGATTCTATGTGATGCTTTTGACATGCCACTACCCAATATTGTACACGAACCTATGTATACATCTACTGGACCAGCCTTACGAGCTGAACAAAATTTGTCTTCGCCTTAAACTGGAAAGGATCCAATTCCATTAGTTTGGAATAAAAGAAAGAGCACATGTGAAAGAAAACCAGTGGAGCGCTTCAGTCCGGATCCTAAAAAGAAATATTAGAAGCAGAAAATTCAAGGAAGATTTTCAGCTTTGTGGGGAGGTGTTGTGATGCGATACCTGACTCCGCTCAAGGCTGGTAAGTGTACTAGTCTGTAGTATATATATACTATGAACAGTAGTATGTATGGTGGACTGTATTCAACGGTATTCAAGTGTATTAGGTTAATCCTATTGGATTTGACACTTGTGCTATTGTTTTGTATAAGATATACATTGTAATAAACCATCCTCTTTTAAAGACCTTACACTCTGGTTATTTTTGTTATCATAACTTCTAACCAGGTTATATCACATGGAAAGAAACTTTATGTAGTATAGATGCATGAGAATGTTCAGCTCTTTTTCTGTGTGTGCCTCTCTCTTTTGGGTTATCAAGTGACTGTTTGCATTGGGATCATTTAGTTCACATAGTCTTGTGATGAGAATCCGTTTCAAACAAGCCAGAATCATTCTCATTGGTTGAAAAATCTAGAGTTCATACTTACATGTGAGATAATTTTTTTAAAATTTGTGACAGCCTGTTGCGTTTGTGCGGACGTCAAAAGAAAGCCATTGATTTGAATGTATCCTTCTTCTACTCAGTACAAGCAGTGAAAGAAGTGAAAAGAAACGAAGAGGAAAAAGTAAATTGAACGAACGAAGAAAGAAAGAGAGTAGCTTATACAAGCTAGTAACTTTTTTATGTTGGTTCGCATTTTTATTTTACTACAAAAGTAACAAAACACCAGGAAACAGAACCTTAACGAAAATACATTTGTAGAAGTGGTGCACAATAGAAACCACTGACGAGAAACAACACATTTATTTACCACGAGGATGACAGTCCAACATTATCAGATGATCTTGTAGAATTTCCTATATACTCAAACAGACATAGACGCTGGAGATTGTATAGACGCTTAACGATATGCCTTTTCGCGCATAATAGAGGACGCTCAAATCCGAGTTATGAAAGCCCTATCTCATTTAAACACAATGTCACACATAAACGCACACGGCACCAGCTGAAATGAACATGTATACTCAAATTGTTTTTATGACAAAACAACTTCTCTTCACTTTGAACGTTCTAAGACTCTCTGAACTTTTGTATTCTACTAACTCGTTATCTTTCATTGTCTTAACAAGTTGTCAATAAAAAATTAATTACTTTTGTATGGATAGACTTTGTCATTCTTTCTTTTTGATATTGCCTTTCCTTCTACAACATAAAATACGATTTCCCAACATTTTACACACACACACGCACACACGACACACAGACACACACACTTTACAGACTCTCATGCAAATACACACATGCTTTGTGCACACAGTTCATCTTGGAGCGAACCCTTCCAAACTCAGACTTTAATAAATGTGATACTTCAATCATTTTATCCTTGTCTTGTTTCTGTTTCAAGTCTTGCTTATATGCTAAAAATACACTGTGGACGTTGACCAAACGTTTAGCTGCCACCCACCCCCCCCACACACACATAGATTTGCTTTAAGTAAATCATACATTATGGAAAACCAGACCCACTTTCACCACCATATAAGTAATGTATGTTCAAGTACCTTGTGTATATACGACATAATCATGCATTTATGGCATAATCAGATTGACACACCTGTTCTAGTTAGATCACCGAAGTTAAAAAACGTTGAGCCTGGTCAGTATCAGATGTATGACCATTTGCCAATACCAGATGCATAATGTGGGATCATGGCGATATTTACCTGCAAAAAAATGGAAACACTAACACTGTTAAAATTCTCGCCTGAGCGAGATACATATGCGACTGGGAACCGCTTGTGAATTTGATATTCCCTAGAAACTTCCTCCTTTGGAGGACGCCAGCTAAACCCGCTTAGGTTGCATGCCGTACAAGGGCAGGAGGAAGAAAGTGTGTTGTGTGCCCAGGGATCTACCTGGTCGCGTGTGATATTTTGGAGTTCCCTTCTCCTAGATTAGTCGCTCTACCAAGGATTGAGTGTCTAATCTATCCTGCGCTTTCACCCGTAGCTATAAGAAAGAGAGTTGGGCCCGTACTTTTCTAAATGGTGACTTACATAAGATAACAATTGACATCTTGTATCTTTGTTCGTATTTACTTGTCTCCCCACGAGGGCTGTATGTGACACAACGTTGGGATTAATGTAGTTATTACAGAACACCGCATTAGTGTTTATGGCCGGTAGCAGATACTTTTCTCGGTCCACTTGGCATTCCCTTCCAATTGAGAGAATTTCCCACACGAATGAGAGCGCCTCAGACGACAGGCAATACACTTCTTCTCCCACAGGGAGGTACTGTTCGGGAGGGTGGCCATTTTATCCTTCATATTTTCTATCTTTTTGAGAGATCCAAAATACATAGACGCGAACAAATGAATCTAGAATCATCTCTCTCTCTCTCACTCACTCACACACACACACACACACACACACTCTTCAAACGTTAAAGTGCAGCTATAATTTCGTGACGCTTATGTGCCACCATAGAATAAGTCTTCTAAGCCTGTAGTCAGTCGCCTTCTCCCGTAAAGCACGTGAGACTTTTTTTAGGTTCAGGTTTTTGCTCTCTCATTTCAGTGCCTTCTTCGCCTGTCATGTTTATTCTGATCATTAAGGGTTACGGTAAGCGAGCCGATGATGGTAGTTACAATCTGATGTCGCTAGTTTTGCTTCTTTCTCTAAATACGCGAGATTTCAAATTGTCTTGCTCGAGAAACGGCGAGAGTACATCTTGCTCGGATAGCTTAATTTCTCTCTCTCTTTCTCTCTCTCTTTCTTTCTTTCTCTCTCTCTCTCTCTCTCTTTCTCTCTCTCTTTCTCTCTCTCTCTCGCTTCTATTTTTAGACAGAAGGCCAAACTACATATATAACATAACTTTCTTTTGTGTGCTTCATAGCGAGCGTTCAGACTTATTAAATAACAATCTTATTTAAAATGCAGTCTTCAAATTTCTGGAAGAAGCTAACGTAGTCTCTGCTGTGTTTAGTGATAACTTATATATACGACTAGCAGGGATACTCGGCGCCGTCCGGCAGTGAACGTGCTCCCTATATGTTAGAAAACAACAAAAAAGCGTAACATGTCGTATGCTTTACTTGGTCTTTTGGCTAAGATCAAAGTGTAGTATCTGGTCCCCATAGACAGGTATTGTCTTGGCCTCCGGGGCTTGATTTACGCCGGTCTATGGGATTGTCCTGTGCAGTTCTAGGAGGTCCACCCTCCCAGGCTTCGCCTCCCCTCTTTGGGGAGGAGTAAGTTTATTGCTTACTGTCTGAGGCGCCCCTACCGGGGAATGCCGACGGGGCTGCCCAGGCAATTTTTAAATGGCCAGAGTGCTCACCTCTCGAGCGCTGGCTTTTAACCCCACTTTCTCGACCCAAGCTGTGGTCACATCTTACCTGTGGGAGTAAGATAAAACTGGCCTTGTGCCTAACTCCTGTGGAGGAGTAAATACCTGTCGTAATTTTGGCTAAGATCAAAGTGTAGTATCTGTTCCGATGGATACTGCACGCCTGTCCTGTGCAGTTCTAGGAGGTCCACCCTCCCAGGCTTTGCCTCCCCTTCTTTGGGGAGGAGTAAGTTTATTGCTTACTGTCTGAGGCGCCCCTACCGGGGAATGCCGAGGGGGCTGCCCAGGCAATTTTTAATGGTCAGAGTGCTCACCTCTCGGGCGCTGGCTTTTCAACTCCCACTTTCCGACCCGACCTTGGGTCACATCTTACTTGTGGGAGTAGGATAAAACTGGCCTTGTGCCTAACTCCTGGAGAGGAGTAAAAAATTTTTTTTTTTTTTGTTGTAATTTTGTTTACCTGCCTACAATTGGAAACGATCAGTTTATAGTATTGATTTACTCCTCTCCAGGAGTTAGGCACAAGGCCAGTTTTTATCTTACTCCCACAAGTAAGATGTGACCCAAGGTCGGGTCGGGAAAGTGGGGTTTAAAAATTTTCTGGGCAGCCCCGTCGGCATTCCCCGGCAGTAAGCAATAAACTTACTTCTCCCCAAAGAGGGGAGGCAAAGCCTGGGAAGATGGACCTCCCAGAACTGCACAGGACAGACCCATTGACCGGCGTAAATCAAGACCCGAAAGCCAAGACAACACCAGTATGGGGTGCAGTATTCATCGGAACAGATACTACACTTTGAACGATCAGTTTATAGTAGAGAAACAGTTCCTGGTGAAAGCGCCTCAGGCGATCGACAATATCCCCCCTCTCCCTTTGGGGGGAGGGGGGGGATATGCCAAAAGCAACGAAGGCTTCCATAAAACGTGTAGTACATAACTTGCACTTAAAAGTGCAAAAATAGTTGAACACAAATCTCCTCTATTATTCTTAACAAATTTTCAAAAATCAGGCTTTCGGCTTGAAATATCATCCAATTCTATAATAAAGACCAATGTGTATTTATTTGCATATAAATAAATAGATGTACTTCAATCCCGTCACGCAAAAGTTAGCGAGTAAAACACGTGCCTTCTTCTAGGCCCCCGATGAAACCATTTCAAGTAGTGAGGGAAAACGAGAAAGCAAATAGCAAGTCAGACAATCACTTCAGACTTACCCAGCCGCCTGAAATGAATTTGAAAAGAAATCCACCACTCTATAATAAAACGCTAACGGTGGGTGTTTTTCTTTATGTCATCAGAATTTATAATAATTATATATATTTGAAAAGTGTAATTACTGACGTAATTCTATGATTTTTTATGAATATTTTAGTAATATATCTAAATAAAGAGTGAGTGAGAAGACTGGCGAAGCATACTTTTCTTTCTGTCATTTTTGACGGGGTTGTGTGCACGAGTAATATGATAATACGTGGGCATCTCTGTTTCAATATATATTTATGTATAAATAGTTATCATTTGTGTGTAACACTAACAGGGATAATTCAAGCTAACGTATGCATCAGCAGAAGCTGACTGAAGTATTAGTATTGTTTTTAATGTACACAACGACAACTTTTTTGCAAGAAACCTCTCCAACCACCGATTGCCATGGCAAATAACACCCTACCTGAGAGTCCAACATTCAAATTCCTTGGCCTTACATTCACAGGTAACATGAATTGAAACAAATACATAGAAGCTGCTACAAGGAAAGTGGGCTCCCTCTACCGTGTTAGAAATCTTCTCACACCTGCCAGTATCGTATACCTCTATAAAGCCACCATCTGCCCATGCATGGAGTATTGTTGTCACATCAGGGTTGGTGCATCAACTGCTAGTCTCCCCCTCTTAGACATGGTCGAAAAAGGAGTCTGTAATCTAATAGGTCCATCACTGTCCACCAAGCTGAAGCCCCTGTTCCATCGCCACAATGTTGCATCCTTGTGCTTGTTTTACAAGTATTACAATGGAGTGTGCTCCGGCAAACTTTCTGCACTGGTGCCCCCTCGACGTAAATACACCCGACCAGCCCGACAATCAGTTAGATCCCATCTATTCACCGTGGAGGTCCCCAAATGCCGGAGAACTTTCTACTCTAATAGCTTCTTTCCTCGAACAGCTAGCCTTTGGAATTCCTTCCCTGCTCCATGTTTCCCTAACTGTACCAACATGCATATAAATGTAATGTGAACAAACATCTCTCTGCACAAATCCCCACTTAAGGTGCCCCTATAATCTGGCTCTTTATTCACAGTAGCTTCTTACATCTCAGTGGCAACATACCTTGTTTGGCCTGAATAAAAGTATAAAAATAATGAATTCAATTACGAAATCTATAGCGGAAACGAGTTTGGTTTTGTTTCACAACGTTCACAAAAGATATGTTTTTTGTGTAAGTAGAATAAATTCTTTATTTCAATATCCAATGTGTAATTTGTAGTAGCAAAATATCTTTATGTTGCTATGTGCATCTATCTGCTCGTCAAGCAAACATCAGCAACAGCTAACTTGAAGTATTTATATTGTTTGGGAACAAGATGAGAACTGTTTTTATAGCGTCTCAGTCCCTTGCATCTCATGCTCGTTCGCTTTCACTCGTGTCCCAGGCTAATACATCTGGTGTCGGGTGGTGTGGCATCGCCGACTTTTAGCCATATTCTCAGCACACCATTGTTGATAAAGTTTCCACTACCCTGAAGAAAACAGGTGGTGCTGAATCGTCTCCATTGACTGAGCCGTACCTCTCACACGTTGTGTTAATTAATCAAAAAGTCCAGACCGGGGTCAATCAGAAAATTGATTGTCAACTGAGGGATGAGAAGTATATAAAAAAAAACATACAAACAAGGCATCGATAACTCAAACAAATATTCTTAATTTAAAAAAATAAGAAATATATTTCTGTGAAACTTGTAGTTACAATAACAAAAAGTCTTTCGCTGGTTGGAAGTTAATACCTCTGTGCTTCTGGATTGAGTTCGGATTCCAACTTCGACTTGTTAAGCTTAATGGATAGTTGGTGGTTAAAATGTTTTTTTGAATGAATGGGGCAAAAAGCGTTTTTCTTCTCCGGGCGGAGAAAAGCAATTCTCTCAGCAGAGGCAACTTGTCAGTTTTCTCTCTGAAACTCAAATTCAGAAATTCTAAATTCTGAATAAATTCACGATTGTCGCACCTTATATTATGTGGCAAGGTAACTTGGCATTGTCCTGCCAAGTTCTACTCAGTAAACAATTTCATTGGTTACTTACTCATTGGAATCCACCTCTCAGACGAGTTTTCTCCTGTCAATTATTTCGCTGTGGACGCATCTCTACATGTTTCCATCATTCTTGTGGCGTAGATTATCTCTGCATGGAACTTTACCTCGAGTATCTGCCATGTCACTCCTCAAACAATGACAGCTAGCCAGCGGAGTCAAATAATGACCTTCCTATCGTCCACTGCAGTCGTCAAAACGAAACAGCATTATCTTGAGAAATTCAAAACAATATTTTTTCAATGCGACTTTATCTTGATAAATTGAAAACAATATTTTACCAGTGAATTTTAGAATTTGATTCTTTTTCTAATTGTACCCTATGCAGGTCTCCAAATATATACTAGCGTACTAATCTTTCGCAATTATCCACGGGGTCCTATCACTTTATTACATTTTTACCAAGTGACTTTAATTATAAAAGTTGCAAAGCAATGAAATACCGTCATTTTTGCCGGTAAGGGCACATTAATAATGCAGGGTGTCCCAGAAGTCACACACTATCCTATAAATATCAATAAAGGTTTAAAAATTGAAATAAATGACATTTTTGAAAACTTGAATGGTGCGCAACTTCTGGAACACCCTGTATAATAATTACTATTATCGGATTGTTGTGTTGAATCTTGTTAAAGGGCTTTGTTATAAATAAAATAAAATATAGTACAACATCGTCTTTGCTGTTTATGGATGTACGACTCAAACACAGATCCCATGATATTATTGTAAAAATTCCTTATAAGATATCAATACCACCATTTGTGTTTGTTCTTGGTATAGGGCTTTGATTTCAATAGCATATCTGGACGAGACACCGCAAATATAGTTATGTGCGTGCAGATGTAATGCTTGTATTTGGGTGGAGGTTAAATGTTCATTTAGTTTGGTAAACAAAGTGTAAAAAAATTGGGGGTTTGTTATTTTTATTAACTTGTGATTAGAAGGACACACTCTTTACATTTTTTAAAATCAGTTTTATTCAAATCTTCACTTCACTAACAACAGCAAGAGTTAAAGGTTCAGAAAAAGTTCTATGGTGCTTGTAGTTGGGACAATGCATCTTTAATCCAATTATGGTTTTGGTTTTCGCGGTTAAAGTCGTCACGCCTCAGTACTGTACTGCGGTCCAAACTCACGACTCCAAATCATGCACCCTTTACCCAAATGGCACCATCTCATTTGCATATGAGATTTCACGTTACTTCACGAGACCCGCAAGCCTATTAACAGGCGCAGCTGCTATTTTGACTTTCTAGTCACACTTTCCGACCTTACGTCATATCTTCCCGCAGTGAGTGGGAGGTAAATACGCACACTCCATCTCTATATTACTAGTTCACATACACTTTACTTCCCTCTATCTACTGCCCTCATGCTACTCCCTCTACTATAGCTTTTAACCAGTTTTCAGGTCACTAATGTTTTAGTGCACCGCGTATCAACCAGAGCATTTGCTCTTCCTCCTCCATTCGAAATCAGGATTGTCGGTAATGATTTTTCCTGTGCACTTTCAGGGTTGAAAGATAACTACTGATGCAGTTTTTCTCCTGTGTCCGGATGGAATCTCACAATGTGACTCTGCATCCTGCATTCATAGGAAATCACTGTATTAGGTCTCAGTGGTTAGGAACATTCCTTAATTATGTGTGGGCTTCTACACTGGTAACACTCCACACCTGCTGGCATCTTTTGTCTTCTCTTTTATTTGACCTATAGTCCATCGCTGTAGTTGCCCCCTTCATTTTTACTCTGTTGTTAGTTTTGTGAAATTGTGTCTCTGTGCATTTACTGCACAGGTCGTGATAATCTGCCTGTTGTCTTCATTCGAATTCGATGCTTGATTTCAACACTGGCCGTGCTGTTAATCATGTGGTCTCTGTCACTGCTGTAACAAAGGGATTTCCCTTCCAAACAAAAGAACAACGCAAGTTTAAAACAAGTAACAATGTTTTATTTTGAAAAGATAAAATGATACTTTGTTTCTCTACTGAACGACAGAATAAAACGACAGCTCATCAGGCCAGGCTCAAAGACCCACATATCCCTGAGACTGACAAAAACCAGAATATATCCCCAACGAACAAAGCCTACAACTCACTTGCCAGCTGGCTTAAATGCAAAATCCCCTTCTCTGTTTTTTTGCTCAGAATATATATAGACGTCAAATGACAGTCCTGTTTTAACCTAATGGAGACCATGTAAGAATGATCGGCTGTTTAATCATTGGACATAAAAACTAACTGACCAGAGGGTCTATCAGCTGAAGTGGATAGAAATTACCCCCCCCCCCTCATGCATGCGCACACAGTGATCCCCGGGCAACGCCGGGACACGTGCCCTGCTAGTTAATTAATAAATATTGAAAATTTCAATAACATTGGTTGGTTTCCTGAATTTTTAAATGAGGGTAGGGTCAATTTTTCTTTTAGGGGGAGGGGGTATAGACCATTCATTTTGCCCATACCTAGTATAAGCAAAACAGATGAAAAGACATTGTATGCACCGTCATTATATTTTGAATTCGAATATTCAATATCTGAACAAAAGAAAACATTGTCCTCTCATCTATAAAGACTACAGAATTTTGCAATATTATAATTCCACCAACATATGCAAAAGAGACATTACTCTTCAAACTTCAGCTTTGGTCAGCACCTACCTCAACACAGTGACGTCCGAGAAGAGAGATATTATTCTCCGAAAAATATTCTCTTGTAATTGACACATCAAAATCCCAATCTAAGTGAACGAACATTTCTTTTATGACCACAGAAATATTTTTTCTTCAGTAATGTACGTTCAGCCACATAATGATGAGTTCAGTTTCGCCTCTATTTTTATTCTAAAAATTTATTTATTCTATGACAGTGTTGTGACCTTGAAGGGCCGATAATAATCAAGACAACACGGTGGTATATTTACAAGAGTGTATTTGCAGTAGTACAGAAATATTATGTAACAGAAAGTCTACATCCAATACTGTGGCTATGGCTGCCACCAATGACTGCCGCAACACTTAGTCGTAACTATTCACAGTGTCTGGAAGAGTCCATCTATTCCCGGAATAGGGTAAATAAACATCACACCATAACAGACAGAATATTATTTCTTTAAGTATCCATTCCATGTCATTACCTTCTTTTGTTTCTCCTTTTTTATAGATTTTTCTAGCAAATCTCTGTTAATAAATGATAGACTTTATACAATTCTCTGTTATTGTTTTGTCTTCAGCGTGTTGTGTTTACTGGTTTTTCTCTGAAATCCGAAGCTAGATCGAGAATGAATAATCACTTTTATATATTTTTGATTGATTTCTAATTGAATTTAGAAAATCATATTTCATATCCGATGGATACGTGCCACCTTATGCGACATGTCACTGCTACTGTATTAATAACAATATAAGTAAAACAATGTATAAATAGTTGCACACGTGTTGGGAATATCTTATTCTCGCACATGTTGCAAAAATGTTTGAGTGTTTTATTGTATCAAAGATACGATACACTTGAAAGAAAGGAAGATAAAAAGGAACAGTCGTTAAGAAAAGTATAAACGTTTATTAAGAGTTGCCGGTTTTATATTAGTAATGCTGACAGGACATGAAAGGTATGTTAAAGACAACATGAAACTACATGAATGTGTGAAAATAAAAATAACATAAAACAACGCAGATTCTAAATTAAGGAATATATCTGTCCCATTTCAATACTAAATGCATGAATTTTTGAGGCGATCAAAAATAATGTGTGAATGTGTGGAATGTAAAGTTTGTTTAGGGTTTGAACTCATGCTAATAAAAGTAGAGTGTCGGCCAGAATGTCCGTTGAGTTTGAAGGTTGCACCAATAAGTGGATTAGTTTTGTTTTTCATTTGCGATCACATGATGGAACGAGAATACCAAATAATGTGATTGTAGCACATCCAGCGTTGGAGCCAATTGTCTGCGAAGGAGATAACTGTGATTCTAACAGAGGAATGCTGGCATTCGTGATAGTCAATTATTTGTAATCACGTGGTAGGGTCGATGAAAAAATCCATTAGGAGATAGACAAAGATAGACAACAACAGGTACAGGAAGAAAATCGAATGCACTGGAAATGCGTGTGACAATACGAGTGATAAGTATCCTTGTATTTTTGTTGTTGCAACCCACATGTTCCTTTTTCTTCTTTTCATCCACTTTCTCCACCTGAGTGTGGAACATGACACATTAAGGTAAGTTATACCTTTTAGATGTTTTGCCTACAAGTTATTTTGGACGATTGTCTTAATAATGGCATGGAAGATACTCTTGGATGCGAATTTGATAGCGCCGTTTTGTGGAATAGGAACATCGATGTAATCACGTGGGAAAATTACAGAATATATATGAGTTAGCAAATTTTATTCCTTTGGTTTTAGAAGGACATACTCCGTCTCTTTATTTAGAGATGTGCAGCGGCAAACTAGAAGAAAGAATCCCTTCAGCCATGCTCTATCAGAAGTTTAGTATTGGTAAGATTTGGGATACCTTATGCGTTTGGCGTCTCAGATGGTTTAGCCATGTGCAGCATGCCACCTCCTGTATCAACTCAATAATATGCAAGGGTCCTCAGGTACAATGGTGCATGGAAGACCATGAAAAATCTGGCTTGAGTACATACGAAGTGGCTTGACTCTTTTTAACGTGACTGGTATCAACCCTTTGGATCGGATGTGAAGCATGGAGACCAGATGTGAAGCGTGGAGACCAGCTGTGAAGCATGGAGAGCAGATGTGAAGCATGGAGAGCAGATGTGAAGCGTGGAGAGCAGATGTGAAGCGTGGAGAGCAGATGTGAAGCGTGGAGACCAGCTGTGAAGCATGGAGAGCAGATGTGAAGCGTGGAGAGCAGATGTGAAGCATAAGGACCAGCTGTGAAGCATGGAGAGCAGATGTGAAGTGTGGAGAGCAGATGTGAAGCGTGGAGAGCAGATGTGAAGCATGGATACCAGCTGTGAAGCATGGAGAGCAGATGTGAAGCGTGGAGAGCAGATGTGAAGCATGGAGAGCAGATGTGAAGCATGGAGACCAGCTGTGAAGCATGGAGAGCAGATGTGAAGCGTGGAGAGCAGATGTGAAGCGTGGAGAGCAGATGTGAAGCATGGAGACCAGCTGTGAAGCATGGAGAGCAGATGTGAAGCGTGGAGAGCAGATGTGAAGCATGGAGAGCAGATGTGAAGCGTGGAGAGCAGATGTGAAGCATGGAGAGCAGATGTGAAGCGTAGAGAGCAGATGTGAAGCGTGGCCTGGTGTTGTCTACACCGGAGTCTGGGATTCTCGAAGCACTTTAAATACCCAAACAAGATGATAATGATGATGAACGAAGAAGACCAGCCTGACGCTGCACTGATAGAAGCAATGCTAGTACAAGCAAAACAAATGAAAAGGCATTATATGCAACGTCATTATATTTTGAAGTCGAATATCCAATATCTGAACAAGAAAAAAACATTATTCTCTCATCTATAAAGACCACAGAACTTTTGCAATATTATAATTCCACCAGCATATGCAAAAGAGACATTACTCTTCAAACTTCAGCTTTGGTCGACACTTACCTCAACCCAGCGATGTCCGAGAAGAGAGATATTATTCTCCGTTTTTTGTTGGTGATGTTATCCTCTCGATGTGTTGAGATCGCCAACTGAGAATCTCATTAAATGTTATCCTTGAGTGACCTTTGACCTTGATAAGCGGAAACGCTGAAATGAAAATGTTTACGGCATCATTTTTAGCATTTCTATTCCAACCATAAAAGGCGAAAAAGTTCAAATATATTTAAAAGTTAAAATATCAACTTTTAACTCAAGTGGGACTTTTTCATTACAGCATTTAAGTGTAGAGTGAAACTTGCTAGAATTCTCTTAGCATATTATTATTAGTTTTTGGTGTTATTTAAAAATTTGGCGCGTGTCCTGAAGGCTGTGTTGTTGCGTGTGAAAAGCATTACGTAACGATCAAAGAAGAGGGCAAAAAGTAAAGAAGAGATACAAATGATGTGAGAGAGAGAGAGAGAGAGAGAGAGAGAGAGAGAGAGAGGGGAGGAGAAGGAAGAAATTGTCAGTTGTAGCATAGAGAATATTGGAATATCTGTCGTATTTCATTAGGGGTGGGACTTAATGGGTGAAAATTTCAGATTCATGCAAGTAGTATTTTTTTGTGTTCATTTATACATAAATAACACTAAACAATAAAACATTTTGAAAATTTTGCAAAATTCACAAGGTGCAGGCCAAAAATAGCCGTTAGGGCTCCACGGGACTCAAAAACCATCATTTTTCGGTGAAAAAGTGGTTTCATGCGACATTGCAGGTCCTAAAACATCCTCAAAAGCTATGAATGGATATAGATAGTTAAATCTGATATAGTACTGTAATTTAGGACCATTTTCAGGCTGTGAAAGGGTTTTCATGAATGTAAAATAGCCAAAAACTATTGGCCTGCACCTTGTGAATTTTGCAAAATTTTCAAAATGTTTGATTGTTTAGTGTTATTTACGTATAAATGAACACAAAAAAATACTATTCGCATGAATCTGAAATTTTCACCCATTACGTCCCACCCCTAATTTCATTGTTGTTGTTGATTTTTTCATGATTTTTTTAATAAGATCAAGCGAATTAGTAGTAATTGTTTACTTTTCACTCTTTTTTTTTTTGCTAAATGAAATTGTGAAAAAAATGGCAGAGACAATGAAACTCAAATAACAGTAACGAAAGATGCTAAAACCATTTGATTTTCGTTTTATTTGCTTGTTATTGTTTTCTCCATTTGTTGTGTCTTCGGTCTGTGAAGGAGAAATCCTTCTAGACTGAGGCAATTTTAATTTTGTTCTAATCCAGTGATCCTCTTCAGGGAAGCGGGAGTTTCCTCACAGTAAAAAATGAAAATCATAAATAACGGTAAGAGAAAACCTTACCGAAGAAGGCGTTTCTCCGAAAGTCCCCGGTATTTGTACGTACATAAAACATATGATGCTAACCGTTCGAAAATAGAAACCGAAGCGTAATCTGCTATTACGAATAAAATCCGAGTTCTAAAAGACAAATATGAATTCACTTAATTTCTCTGGAGTTCCTCGGAGTTGGTATGATTTTGTTGGTATCTACCGAAACAGGCAATAATAGAGTTTCATAATCGTGTTTATAATCGATTAGTAGTATTTATAAGTAGACATGTACTTATGTATGATCAGTATTCATTAAAACGTTTCAAGTAACTTTTTTATGAAGAAAAAAGCAACACGTTACCTGTTTCCAGCATCTCTATGAAGAGGTGTATCTTACGATGTGAATGATCTCTGGAAAAAATACGAAAGTGCAGTGTATATTAGCAGAAAAGTATAAATTCTTACTAATTTACATAGACAAATGTGCTATGTGTGGAAGTAGTTTGGTAATTTTTTTTATTCCGCTTTATTCCGGAATGTACAAATGTTGTTTACAAAATATGGTAACGGGAAAATCTACGTAATTTAAGTAAATACAGATTTCGTTTTGTGTAACATGAATCATATGAGGTTAATTTGTTAAAAGTAATATTTTTGTAAAAAGAGAAATATTGTAGTTTAAAAAATTATTTTTGGAAATGAAGGCATTTTACTGAATAGAGAATTAAGAGGCGCCATGTTTTAATTTCAAATGTTGTTTGGTTTAGTTATATTCGAGTATTCCAGAATAGAATTGGAGTCAGCCAATCAAAACGCTGTAAAAGTAGGAAGAATAAACTCAAGGAAGTGATCCGTATTTATTTAATGAAGGTATAATGGTTGAAAGACAATATCACGGAATTAAAAATGAAACAATGACGGTCGGAGCTGGAAAATTTGTCCTATGAAGAAGAAGTTTCGGTGTAAGATAGTGGTGGTGGTAGTAGATTTTTGTGTGTGAGTAAAACTTACTCCGATTTCCTATATGTATGACATGTTTGAGAGAGTCAGATATGCCGGAATTAATGTGTGAAATTATGAAATCGAATGAAAATGACTGATAATTCCCGAAAACACACATCAATTATTGGCATAAAGCGTGACCATATGAGAATTCTATATAGCGCTTGTGTTTAAAGTCCTATAGTGACTGAAGTTACAATAGCATTTTACGTGTAATTTTACGACACTATTTTATAATAGTTCTATTTTGTGTATGAAAGTGCAGTCATCAATGTAAGAATCTTTTTTAATTATGAAAAAAAAAATGATAAAATTGAAACAGTGGGCAGTTCCGAAAAAATAATTTGGGACTAAATTTTACAAACGTTTAGCTTCAAATTCTACGGAAGGACATAAACAATTGGTATATAAACAGATGGGAATTACACCTGACAAATTAAAGGCAGCAGACGATATAAATACAAAACATGTTACATGAAATTAACTGAACCGATCTAATCGTTATTTCTACAAGCAAACAGTGGGGCAATTCTTCATAATTAAGTAATAGTTTTTATATATTACAAAAAATAACAATAAATTAGGATATTTGCAATTATATTTTTATTTTTAAAGTAATAGCAAATTATTCTTTCGTTTTTGACAATCAATCGTAAAAAGTTTGGTTCGATTGTCAATTACACAAATATAAAAATATTTCAAACAATTTCATAAACAATATTAAGATAAAAGGTAGAATTTATGTGTACATTATTAAAATTTTAATTAAATTCAAAATTAGCAGAATTAATTAAAATGTATAAATGGTAATTTTAATTTTAAAGTATTACTAAATTTAAAATAAAATCTCATTAAGCTCAATGAAATATTAAATAGTATTAATAGGTAAAACAATTAAAACTGCAGAAGTACCCTTTTAATGAAATAAATAAATTGTTTATATTTAGTCGAATAAAATTATAAATAAATTAAGGGAAAATTCTTCTTCAAATTGTAAAAAAAACTCTTACAAAATTATCTATTCTATATAAGGTTAAAAATAATAAAATAGAAAATTGTGGTTTGAGTCTTCCATACTTGTCAATTTAATGTAGACATTTTTTATAATCTTTAAAAATAAAGAAATTAAGGCATAATAAGTTTTCAATTGCTATAAACTATAACAAAAACATATCTTCTATATAAAACTAAAAAATAATAAAATGAAATATTATTGCAGTTACAGTCTTCTATACTTATGTAAATCTCTGTTGTCATTTTCTTGACTCTATTAAAATGTCAGACGAAAAGTAAACTGTAATTTTAATGTTACAATTTTTGGATAATTATGCAATTTTTAGTAAAAAGAAAGTAATTTTTCATAAATTCAGTATCTTAAGACTTTAATTTACGAAATAGTTCCAAAATTTATGTGGTTTTAGCCACCGTTCAGTACAGTTTTTATTTTTAAATTTATTTCAAGACGTAAAAAGACATTTTTTAAAAAGATTAATTTTAGGCTATTACCTTTCAAAAAACAATCAAATTTTAACTGAAACAAATATTATTATAAATCCATTTAAAAATGTATGGTCCGTATCAGCGATGCCCACTTTTGCACATTGCTAACTTATACATTTAAGAATAACTTTAAAGTTGAATGAAAGATATGCTCCAAGAGGAAATTGTTTCCTTGCAGCGAAGCAAAATATGTGTGGAATCTTCGAAGGCCAAATGAAAACTTACCTGCATTTGGCTAGGTGTTCTATTTATGACAAAGCGATCGGCTCCAGAAACGATTTTTTTCAGCGCTGTAAAAGTGTTTCAGCTCATGGACACAGTTGAGAACAGCTTGCATGACTGTTATTTTTATTAATTTCTCTTCTTTTTTTATGTTCGAGTCGATTTTTGGAGAAAAATGTGATAACTTTCATTTTGAGATGTGATGTTTAAGTGGTGCCACTCCTTTGAAATCCCAGACAGCTCGGTGCTACTGAGGTGTAAAAAGATTTTGCATACTAATGATGAAATGCAAAAAGCACCCCCCTAATTTTTTTTTATACCTAGCCAGATTTTCAGAAGCGTTTTAGCTTCGCATATAGGTGAGAAGGGAATTTAAGATTTCAAAAGCACCGAAAGGCGGTAAGTTAATGGATGGACGAAGAATAGATAAAAGAAAAGAATCTTATACATAAACTTGTAACATATGTCACAATGTTTATATGTTAACCTCCAACAATCTTCTCTTTAAACCACAAAAGATCACAAAAACTACATGTCTTTTATCGAAATGCATCGAATCTAATGGATCACCACTTACCAAGACCAAAAGCCACTCGAGGATAAGGGTTAATGAGGTGGAATGTTTGTTTGTTTAGAGATGAAGAACCTTATAAGAAGATTGAGAATACTTCTGGGGACAGTTCATAATAGGAATCTGTTCACATTGGATTTGAAGACTATGATGTTGTAATCTGCAGGGAAGCAGTCCCATGGTTTGTGTTCCACAGACGAGAAGCCCTTGTGAATAAGGTCTGTTTGTGGAAATCCACCTGACGCTAGGCACATGGAGGAAGAAATAAGAGTCTTTTTCCATTGCAGTAGTAAGACGAGTTCTTGCTGTGAATGTCTTACAAGGAAGAACCAGAGATTGGAGCTCATTCTAGCACCTTCCATGGAAATAATGATGGAGTAGAGAGAGACTAGAAAACGTCTCCTCTGTGAGAAAGGGGCTGTAAGAAACAGAAGAGATCATTCCTCACTATATTTTGAAATCAGTCTTGGCAACGAAGAGTTGTTTGTGCGACACCTCCCAAGATGTGGCAGTAGTACTTCATCTTAGGATGCATCTGACTCTTATATAGGTGGCTGTTTTGTTTTTGCTCCCAAAAAGTCAAAGATTTTTACGGATTCAACAAGCATCCACTAATTTGAAGGTTTCAGGTGAAATTGTTGTACTTGTAAAGAATGGGTACCCAGACGATTTCAGTTCTTATGAAGTCAGTTCCGAGTATTGACGAAGAATCATGAGCCAGTCCCGGAAATTGTCGAAGCAGTTTACTATTTGAAATCCACCTTCTTTTTTTGAGAGCCTAAAATTTGTTTAAGCCTAACTCTAACCTGACTCTAACTCTAACTCTTCGCATGCTTAATGTCGTCTGCTTTTAAAAAATTTTTTGCAGCTTTCAAATCGTAAACTGCTTCGGTCATTTCCGGGACAAACTCGGAATTCTCCATCAATACTCGGAACTGAATCCATAAAAATGGAAATCCTCTGAGTACCCATTTCTTAAAGTACAGAAATCTCCAAATATTGATATACACTTATTGCACTTTGGAGGTTGACAAGTCTACATATGTGAAATATTGGTTAATTAGTCGTTTCACAGCCAAAATGGCGGACAATGAATCGACTGCCATTTTTCCGACCTCACTAATGAGTAAGTAAACCCAAATAAATTGTTTTGGACTAATTTACCTTAATTTATTTTAAAGGAAATACAGTTGGGAAATTAGTCCCAAACAATTTATTTGGGTTTACTTACTCATTTGTGAGGTCGGAAAAAAATCAGAAAAATAGTAGACGATTCATTGTCCGCCATTTTGGCTGGGAAACGACATATTAACCGAAATCATTTTTTTACTGTACTTTTTTGCAAACCAAAAACCATTTTTTGGTGTATGTTTATCGTTCAAATAAATTTTGAACGATTAGCGTACACCAAAAAATGTTATCAGAATTTCAAATGGCACTGACGTCACAGTTTTTACCTCATTTTGTTTAATCATTGAGCGTGAAACAGCACCTGCCACAAAAAATAGCAATGTCGCTAATAACATCTCTCTTGAATAATGGAGGCGATACAATTGCTGCCCGCACCTGGTGTCGCTAACATGTCAAACTATTGAATGTGATCGGAGGGGACGACGTGCTGCTATTATTAATGTTCGTCACAGAGCATTGTTTCTCGACTAGCCGAGGTTCGCCTTGCCATCAGTCTGGTAACCTGAGGCTATCCTGAATCATCAGATGAAGTATGTTGGCGCTAGGGGTGCATCCTTCCAGGTATTACCTCCTCCTTTGGGGTGGGTGAGTGTGTGTGTGTGTGTGGGGGGGGTGGGGGATTATTGCCGGTCACCTTTGGGCCCTTTACTGGGGAATATCGATGGATCCGTTATCGGCTGTTTTTATACCCTTCCAGAGTACCTACTCAGGGGAGATGGATCCCTCTCCTCACCATGATAAACTGACTTCATGTTTAACCTTGTAGCAGTGGGTAGCAGGTAAATAGTGGTTCTCCACCCAGGACCGGCGGGACAGTTATAAAAGTGGGGGGGAGGGCTCTCCTAAAAAGTGGGGGGGGGGCCGGTTAAACACATGCATATATAACTTCATTATTGATGACCGTAAAGTGGGGGGGCCAAGTCAAAAAGTGGGGGGGGGCTTGAGCATCATACCTTTTTGTCTCGTGCACCACATTCAACATTTGGTCAACATATCATTCTCCCTTTTCGAAGATCCTCTAACTAAAAATCTTCAAAAAATATGCAAATAATGTTGATAGTCTTCTTTTTTTCTTTTCTTTTTTTCTTTATCTAATGGAGATTTGGTATCTGTCCGTCTGAAACCGAAACTATACTATTACTTCTATTGTACTATCTCAATACTCAATTCGGGGGGGAGGGTAGTTCTGTTCTGTTGCCATGATACCATCTTCATGGGCAGGACCTTCTCCTTTTCTTGGGGGTGGGTTTAGTGTAGTATCTGTTTTGTTGCCATGCAACCATACTCCCAGGCATTACTTCCTCCTTTGGAAAGAGTAGTGTAGTATCTGTTCTGTTGTCATAAGACAATTCTTCCAAGTATTACCTCCTCCTTTAGTGTGTTGCATAGCCCTCTGCTTGGGGTTGCGGCGGTTCACGTTTACTATTTAGTCCCGGGAAAGGGGCGTGGTAGTTCACATTTAATACTTGTCATTTTTAAAACATCACAAATCACATAGTTCATATATTGTTTGCATACCTTTAGATTTCTCCCTCGCCGTGTAGAGGGTCGCCATCTCATGTCGTCTAGTGGACGAACTCTTTCATCTTTCCTTCCTGCCGTGAACCACGCTGTCCATTGTCTGCAACAAAAGCTTCCTGACCGATTCACCAAACAACAATCTCTTTAAGTTTCAATTCTTTTTATTACAAGCGTTGTTATTTATCGGCCTGGGCCATTCACTACGTCGAGAGAGAGAGCAAATCACTACTTTATCGTAGTTACTTAACAATTATTTTCTTAACCATTCATAGAGGGGGAAAAGGATATCTCTCGCTTGTATTTTCTTTATTTCCCTTATCTGTTGTAGTTTACATGGTAACAATCACGTCTCATCGGTTTGCCTCCAAAACCCAGACTCGAAACTCGCTTTTCACGAAGAACGAGTGACGTCACGAATCCCTCTGTTTCCCACGCAAGGGTCCGTAACGTCACAGAGCCTCTCGCAGGTGCACACTGACCTTTTATCTTGGATCTCGTCACACGGTGACCTAGTCATGTTTGTGATTTCCAGCTGTGAGAACAGGCCCTATTCTGCACTCGACTGCCGGGTCAACCCCGCATTAATTCGCGCAAGTCAAACCAACGATTTCCAACAGATACGTCCATTCCCATAGGGCCATTATCCAACAAGTGTAATATATGTTTGTTGGACATGACACCATCCTCCCAGGTATTACTTTCTCTTTGGGATGAAGGCAGTGTAGTATATATTCGTTCATCATGATACCATCTTCTCAAGCTAGCAAAAATATGTGACTGGAGGTAGCATATATTTGCTAGTGCAAATAATACTAAAAGTCTTGTTGTATGAAGGAAATGGTTTTTGAGTAGATATCCATCATTCTGGCCTTGCTAGATATGAAGAAAACGGGTTACCATCGTTTGGTTATAAGGATAAACTTCTTCTCTACAATTCAAATCAATTTTATCCATAGTTTCATCAACACAACAAACATGGTCCGAAAAGAGTTATGAAAACAGGAATACAAAAATGTGTTGAGTCAGTAGACATGCACATACTAAGATTGAGTTTGGCGTATAAATCACTCTGCGAGTGAGAACATGCTAGCGCAAACGAAATTAGATCGTAATTATGTAACTGATGTAATCTTCGCTTTCTGTTTTCTTTTTTCTTTATTAATACATATTAAAAGTTGATTTTACACATTAAAAAAAAACATTCAACTTCAGACAAGTCAAGATCGCTGTGGTCTAACGATATAAAAACTAACACCAAATCTTACATTCCTAATTATTGGGGGAATCCTAAAAAATGTTGCTCGGCACTACTTTCAAACCAACTTATTATATTTACAACAATTATATTTGATATTTTTGGACAAAAATATGGGTAATATAATTTAATAAAAAAGAATTATAATCGATATTTGTCACGCATAATAGAAACCATTTTCAAGATGGACTTGTCTTGTCGTTTCTTGTTTACCTTCTGACTAATGCATTATGGGATTGTATTTGAATTTTTTAAAAATATTACTTAAAACATTTTTTTTACATTAGACAAAACAAATATTTACACAAAAAAAAACGTTTAAAATTAATTTTGACACAGAAAAAAACTACTTCGAGCGAGGATTAAAGTATAGTATCTGTTCTGCCTCTCCTCCACCCAATAAATGTTGCATTGTTAACAAGAAAAAAACAAACAAATTTAAAACAAATAACTTTTAGCAAATGCAAGAAAATTTAATATTCTATCGATCTGCATAGATTTTTAGTTTATGAACTTTTTTTAAGTGTTTGTTTTTTCAGATTTTGTAAGACTTTTAGAAAGAGTGAATTCAAGACGATGTCCTTTCTATACTTGATGTGAAGGTTCGCTGGCAAAAATGGCGTTATGACAGAAACTACACTAGTTTGTCTAAGTAAAAGTGACGCAACAAAATCTGAAAAAAAAACCAACACCATTGTGGAAATTTTTTTCCAATTAAAAATTATTAGGCTCTAGTGCTTGTTCACATAATAGCCAGTTCATGTAATGCAACTTCAACATTAGGTATAGGATATGAATCCGAGCAAACTTTGTGACTATGCCTATTTTATAATCTCCAAATATACGTCTTCATTTGACTTCTGAAAACTACAATGGGTGATGCCCACTTGTTACCCCCAGGTGGGACATGTTCAAGAAGATGCATGCATGAAGTGGACAGAGTAAAGGAAGACCCACATTAATACAAAAAGTCAGCAAGAAGAGAATCATCCAACCAGCCAACTACAGATTGATAACTTGCCTACCAACTATGTGGAAAATTTTAATGCCACAAGTAAGCCAACTGATCTATCACTCATAATCGTGAACTACTCCCTGAGGAACAGAAAGGATGTCGGACAACAATAAAAGAGACACATGACTTGTAATACATCGACTGATCTTGAAATAGGTAGAAAGCAGGAAAACGAACATAGCCATGGCGTGGATCGACTACAAGAAAGCATACGATACAATACCCCAAGCATGAATAATTCAATGCTTAAGGATGTATAAAATGCCTGACAAAGTTTTTAACATTATGGAGAAAACATGGATAGAAGAGGAAAAATATGTCTGACAAAGAAAGGCTAACCAAGAAACAAAAGTACTAAAAAAAAACGTATTGACAAAGAAGGAAAACTGAAAAGATACAGTTACATTTCTGAACAGTACAAACAAAACGGGACTTTTTCAAATAATGGAAGCTAAATTTACAAATGTAAATGGAGGAAGGGCAAAATCAGAGCAACCGGACCTATCAGAAATAACTTTTGGAGCAATATATGGGTAAAACGACAAGACTACAACAGGAATGCCGAATGATTGAAAAATCTGAAGAAAGAACTTCAGGAAATTGAATAAGAAACAAAAACCAAAATTTAACAAAATGGCAACGGTGATGTATTTAAAAATTTTTTTAATGGAAATCGCTCCAGACAAGGCATGAAGCCACTTGATGTAAGAAGCTAAAAAACAATACTACTACAAAGTCAAAAACTAGCCAACAATAAGTGTTAGTTGGATAGATTCCGACCCAGAAAACAGCAATTCTTCCCCCTTTGTCAGAAACATTGCTCATAGAATTTGAGAACTAAAAAACAAAATAAGGGAAGCGAGAGTTACAAGGCTGTCGAAAGTAAACCCAAGGTCCACTTCTTACTCTCCTTACCAAGAATTAATATGAAATGATAAAATGTGGTTATAAATAGCGAAGGAAGGAAATGGAGGATATTAAACAGGCGTGCATTAATCTTAGAATGGAAAGATTGAGGGAAAATAAGAGTCACCAGTTAGCATGTGTGACCTACCATGTTCTATTAATACGTGTGAGTGAGTAGCAATTCGTTTCTGTCGCCTGACAGATACAAAAGAAAAAATAAACCACGCCATGTATATGGACAACCTGAAACTATTTTCAAAAAACAAAAAGGAAATAGGAAATTTAATAAATACAACCAGAATCTTCAGCTTTGACATCCCAATGAAATTCGGAATAGAAAAAGGTGTACTACTAAAAATGAAAAGGGGAAAACTCGAAACAGTAGTGGCATGGAACTGCCCAACCAAAAGTTTTGGAAGCAAATGCCATCAAATCAACAAAAATGAAAAGGGGAAAACTCAAAACAGTAGTGGCATGGAACTGCCCAACCGAAAGTTTTGGAAGCAAATGACATCAAATCAACAAAAATGAAAAGGGGAAAACTCGAAACAGTAGTGGCATGGAACTGCCCAACCGAAAGTTTTGGAAGCAAATGACATCAAATCAACAAAAATGAAAAGGTGAAAACTCGAAACAGTAGTGGCATGGAACTGCCCAACCGAAAGTTTTGGAAGCAAATGCCATCAAATCAACAAAAATGAAAAGGTGAAAACTCGAAACAGTAGTGGCATGGAACTGCCCAACCAAAAGTTTTGGAAGCAAATGCCATCAAATCAACAAAAATGAAAAGGGGAAAACTCAAAACAGTAGTGGCATGGAACTGCCCAACCGAAAGTTTTGGAAGCAAATGACATCAAATCAACAAAAATGAAAAGGTGAAAACTCGAAACAGTAGTGGCATGGAACTGCCCGACCGAAAGTTTTGGAAGCAAATGCCATCAAATCAACAAAAATGAAAAGGTGAAAACTCGAAACAGTAGTGGCATGGAACTGCCCAACCGAAAGTTTTGGAAGCAAATGCCATCAAATCAACAAAAATGAAAGAGAAGATTGGAAGAACATACCTGAAAAGAACAAGAAAACTCTTAGAAACCAAATTATATAGTAGAAACGTGATAAAATTAAAAAAAATATTTGGGCAGTATCACTAGTAAGATATTCTGGACCCTTCATAGGCTGGACAAAAGAAGAACTCAGGCACCTGGACTAAAAAAACAGGAAACTAATGATGATGCATAATGCACAGCACCCAAAAGAATAATACTGCCCGACTCTATGTAAAAAGAAAAGCAGAGAAAAGGAGGCCGGTAAGTGTAGAAGATTGATGATACCAAAAAGAATACGAAAAATACATAACGGAAAAGCTGATCATCGATGCAAGAGTCACCACCAAAATGAACAAGACGTGCAGACAAATAGCAGACACAAACCAGAGAAACTATTGGAAAATGAAAAACAAAATCCTCGGTACATGGAGGTACAAACAGACAAACTCATCCAAGCAAGGAGGCTGGACATGATAATTGTGAACAAGAGGAGAAAAAAACCTGTCAAATATTCCCAGCAGTTGACAGGTTGAAGATCAAGGAGGCAGAAAGAACTAAGCAAATGCATGTAAGTTTCCAGAGAGCTTAAAGGAATATGGAACATGAAAAAAGTTATTGTAATACCAATAATTGTAGGAGCACTAGGAACAGTGCTGAAAAACCTGGAAAGAAGAAATTGGAATCAAATTGACACTATACAATGCATGGCAATGATGAAAACAGCCACCATAACAAACGAATGTTGACTAAACCACAGGTAAGTTGAAATAGTAATAGAACAAAAAATATAGAAAGAACATTACATGAGCCCAAGGGAACTGTAACTGTCAGAAAACCCATAATCTATCCCCCCACCCTCACACACACACATATGTTCAGATCAACAATTGTGGACGCCCCAAACTTCTGTCTCCATCTCCGCATGGTTTCTGCACAAACGTCTATGATGTCACCCCCTGTGTGGCAAGACACATGTTTGTTCAGTTCCCGGTAATCCAACACGGGGCGGACCTTATCCTTGGTCGGCTGGATCACCGCCATGAAAGGTAACAGACCTCCTTTAAGTTCCTCTTTCCATGGCACGAGAATCCCCTCCTTGATCCACCTCTCCACTTCGTCCTCAAAGGACGCCTCCTGTGACTCCATTAATTTGGTGTCATACCTCCCGACTCGATTCTGCAGGCACGGAGGCCTCGTTGTCCACTTCCATCTGGCAGTCCACCTACCATTGCGAAATGTTGCGATGAAGTCTTGATCGCTGATCTCGCACTCAGCCACTCCACCTCCATCACATGGCGAGGCTTCCGGGTTCGCACCCGCCGCACAGTGGTCGTCACCGAACTCAACGCGTCCATTTGTGTCAACAGTGACGCCCCCCATCCGGCAGAGTACGTCCATGCCGAGGATTGCCTCTACCCCAGGCACCAGACAGTCGACTACCAATACTTCTATAGTCAGTCGTCGTCCTCTTATGTCGATGCGAACAGTGCTGGTCCCACGACATTTCACCTCCGTGCCGTCGAATACCTTGATGCTGCTACCCCCACTCCATCTGTTCACCAGGCCCTTTCGAACCATGGTAGTTGAGCAGTCAGTGTCAACCAGTGCCTCGATCTCCCTCCCCTCCACTGCGACCACGATCCGTGGGGCTATCCCTGCTGTCTTTGCGCCAGGGTATCGGCCGGTGTGATGATACCCCATTAAGCGTTTTCCCGGACAGTCCTTGGCTAGGTGGCCACTCTGCTGGCACCGGTAACATATGATCCGCGTCAGATACTTCTGACAGTCTTTCCGGAGGTGCGGCCCACCACATTCAAAACATTTGATTGCCACGTTCACTTGGCCTCGTGCACCGCTCTGTGCAACTGCCGATTCGTCCTTCACCCGCGAGGATCGCCTGCACGTCAGCACCTTTGCCCTGGGGATTAATGTGTGGACATCGGCATTGTCAAATCCGGGCACCTGTTGCAATTCCCTTGCAACATCTTCTGGGAATCCAGTGGTGAAGAATAGCTTGACCGTTGTCTCAAACCCTCGTCCCACATATCCTGCCAGTCCGGCCAATCACTTCACCTTATTGGCGTAAACATCAACGGACCCACCTGCCCACCGTAGATTTTTCAGCATCTCTGTCGCTTCACATGGGCTTTCTGCGAACGCTCTTTTCAAACGGATTTTTATAATTTCCGCATTCTGTTGTTCGTCTTTGCTAAGCTCGAGATATAGGGCAAGGGCGTCTCCTTCCAAAAATAACGGCAAGAAAGATGCTAGGTCCGTAACGTTTTTCAGTTTCGCGACCAGCTCACCTTTCCTTATCCACTGACAAACGTCGGTACTTCCGTCGAATGACTTCACCATCGGGGTTACACCCGCGTCTGTCACTTTTCCGTGCTGCATTGGGGACGTAGCTTGTTCTTAAGTTTCGAGCAGTAGGTAGCAACCCGAAATAAAAATAAAAATAAACTCCTCTTTCTCTCCTTCTTCTTCTTCCCTTTCGTTCTCTCTCTTCTTCTTTCTATCACATTAGACGACGGCACCACCTGTTGCTCAGGCAAACTGCTCGCTGTCTTACCCAAACCTTGACTGCTCTTATAGTGCAGCCTTCTTTTCCACAATCCGTCTCCGCCGGAAACACTTCCGTTTCCGCCGGAAGTACTTCCTTCCCATAAAACGCATTGCTCCTTCTCTTTCTTTTCCCTCTTTGTGCCCGGCTCCCCACACGAGGTAAGTCGTACGTTTGTCGTCTCATTCAAATATACAACACCCCCTACGAGAGCAAAGTTGAACACATGGTCGGTTTTTAATGCAAGAAAAATTTAGCTCCCCCAAAAGCAAAACGCACACTTTGGATGAGACAAAAATATTTAAAAATTGCTTTAGTCAAAAAAGATCTCTCCTTCCAGAACAGATACTACACCTTGAATTATTTATTTACTAAAAGAATAGTGATACAATTTTAACAAGCCTTCAAAAGTGTGAGGAGGTCAAGAGGTCGATAGCCATCCTGTCTATCCTAATAGACACATTTTTACCCATTCATCCAAGCATTGTTCCTTTCTTTCTTTCACCATTTGTCCATCACTTTCAATTCAGTAGTGACCACAATACTGTATTTATTCTATAGGCTACCATACTTAAAATATCTTCAATTGTTTAAATAAAAATATATATATATATATAGTCTCGGAAGTTTCTCAACCATTAAAACTATATAAAAAACAAAAATTAAAAAAAAACAAAAAAACTTATAGTCTCAAGTCTTCCAGTGGAAAATCACTCATGTAAGTCAATTTATTTTTTACAGTTATTATATTAGTTAGTTTCTAACACTATTTTAAGGGATCATCAGTTGTTTACCATGAAAAACTGTTTCGGGAATTTAAATATATATATATATATATATATATATATATATATATACAATTTAATTGGAAATATTACATCGGGATCCTTTTGGCTATGATCAAAGTGCTCGGTCTTCTAGAAGAGAATTTCACAGTTTGGGATCTATTTGTCGAGCAGTTCGGGTGGTAGGAAGAGGAAATCTGCTCTGAATGAAGTTGAGTGTCAGGTTCGAGTTATCTCAGTGACTCTGAGTGCTCTCTGACCTGACGATTGTCATACAAACTAGTTCCAGAATGTAGGACTTGTTACGGTTGCGTCTTGTTAGGAACGACAAAACGGTCATGCAACAGAAAGAAAAAAAAAGAAATGGTTTTGGTCCTCGGGTTCAAATATGCATGCACACAGAACCAGAGAGGGGGTGGGAACTCTTTCTCACGACACCTGTAAAGATGAAGAGACAGACGACAAACACTTTGTGAAAAAGCGGACGACCAACACAGGGACAGGATATAAAAACAAAACAAAAATAGTATAGGATGGAGTTTTAACAAATACTTAACTAGACCGAGTGAAGATATAAATACAATGCAAAAAAAACTCAGCTTGAGAGAAAGAAAGGAACTGACTCACAAATTAGTGGTGCACCTTTAAAATTCATAAGAATAAAATGTTTGAATCTTCGACAATATATAAACAGTTGTGACTGTTATATCCATATATTTTGCCCCATAAAGCATAAAAAAGGAACAGGGGACTTGTTGGCACATGTTCCCCTATGCATAGGGAAAAGGGGTGCAGGCGGGCAACACCATATCAGAGGGGGTCAACAGGAAGTTCGACAGACAGGCTTTCATAATTCAGCCCACGCATTTGCAAGGGTGGAGGATTCAACCAATCAAATGGGAGAATACTGTTGCTATGCAGAGGAGAGGCCAGGAGAGCGGGAAAATGGAGGCGAGAAGAAACTCGTGGAGAAGGTCGTCAAGCAGCGTTGAGAGCGGACGTCTAGGAGATTGGCAGCTCACCCAGCTGTCATATGGAACAATTTATCCCCGTACACAAAATCAAAAATAGGAAAAGTGGAATTCGAAAATTAACGGCTAAGAAATACAGCGACGTTTAATACTGTCAAAAGAAAAAATCTGGTTCAACAAAATTGACTACGGCAGACCAGTCAATCATATTACCTCTCCAAAGTCGAGATTACGTATATCTCGGGACCCTAAAAACAGCTCAATAAGGACGGACCACAGAATCTAAAATTCTGTTAAAATATCCTTCCCTCCGCCGTCAAACCAAAAAGGTGTGTGTTTACGACATAAGGACAAAAAAAAAACAACAAAAAAATACCATATTAATTCGTCCTACAATTGAACTTTCATATTGTTATATATTGTCGTGTTAAATGATCTCATTCAATCTTTCCCCGCGATTTTAACACATTTACCTTCATATCTCGATCTCCCATGGGAGGAGAAGGATTTTTCATTTGTTTTCCTCGAATTACGTAAGGAAAAAGACTTTCCTATTTTCATTTTCCAAAAAGGCTATAAGCCTTCTTAATTGCTATATTTGGACTTTTAATTCTTATCCTGACTGATCAACTTTCTCGGAATAACTAAACCAGCCTCTTATAAAGAACTCCGTTTGTGCGGAAAGAATATTAGTTGATCTTTTGAAAAAAAATAAATACTTGTTATGTATTGTTAATTTGTCTTGGGTGTTTATACAAATATATGATTATGATTTGTGATACGATGTGTTATTCATTTTTATGGAGTACGGGTTGTTTTCCTTTCATCGGGTTTTCAACTTTTTCACATTCTTACATTCGTGGCTGAATTACGTATATGTAACGTTCAGTGTCCTAGTACCACAATTATAACATGACCGCAATGGAGGAGTCCAAGTAATTCTTCTCTACTGCATCAACTGACTATCTTTTAAGATGCCTTTGCCATTCAGTGAGGTGTATTCAAGGCATTTTCTTTGCTGGTGTTCATATCAATATCAGACAATTTAACAGTTTCCAAGGTGCAAGAAGAATTGTAGTGAGCACTGTCTTTTATAAACTTCAGGACCTATCTCATCAGAGATTGTTTCTGATTGAGCGAATCAGAAACGAAGTTAAATGCTTGCACCAATCAGAGCCGAGCTTAGAAATTAAGCACAGATTTAAAACACTGTTAATAGTGGCTTGTTGTTGCCGTTGTCGTTGTAGTACTGCTGCTACAGGACTCATTCAAGTGTCCTCGCTGCAAAACGCAGGAAGAAGAAATGCCCGATTATGCTTTCTTCAGATGTCGCGAATTCTAACGGTTCTGGGTGACCATCAATGAAGTGATGACTCATATCGATCACAAGCATCCTACGTAATTGACAACATCAGGCCGCCGTAAGACAGAGAGACACGAATGATGTTTCTTGCGATCCTGGCCATAGCACAAATGGTGGTGTGGATGTCGTGTCTGAGAGAAACCTGAGGTGTTTAATCTTTCTCTGAGCAGTATATGATTATGTTCTTCAACCACCAACTGAATGTCAAGATCAGATGTGATAGAAAGAGATTATATTTCTCAGAATTCGAAGAGATGGATAAAAGTAGTGAGCTTGTGTGTACGAAAAGGAATCAAGTATGAGTACGTGTTCATTGCCTGAGCATGGCATATGTGATTCTGGTCCTATCGGACCCCACCCTTTCGGGTAACTTAGCCTTTTAGCTAGCGGAGTGAATCCCGGTAATAGAGCTCCTCGAAGATGCCCATTCCCCACTTTTATTTTTTGCCCTCAGCGTCCCCCAAATTGTATTTATCTTGGAAGAACACAATCCACTCTCAAAAACTCCACCCCTATTTCTTTTTTCTACCACTTAGAGCCCACTCCCATTTAGAGAGTTATCTGTTTGTTTTCGATTGTGAACAAACCGGAAAACAGTGAGCAGTCTATTATTTAGAAAAGGTCGGGAGAGTCTTACTAACCGGTTTTTGTTTTCTGTTCTCCCACTCCCCTTTCAAATAAATTTTGGAGGTATTTTTAAGTAGGGTGGCTCTTAGAGTAAATGCGGTATTGTGGTCAGTGAGATGATTCTAGCGAAAAGTAGGATAGTTATTTTTATAATTTTTATCACTTTAGACTAAGGATGGCCACACTTTTTTGATGGCCTTGTGCCTAATTTGTTTTAAATGTAAATTATATATTTTTTGCAAATAAATAATTCAAAGTGTAGTAGCTGTTCTGATACTATAATTCATCTGTTCTGTCGTCGGTCGGTGAAGAAGAAATCCTTCTAAACTGGGGAAATTTTTTATTTTTTGTCCCAATAAAAAATGCCCCTCTTTGGGGAGCTGGATTTTCTTCACATTAAAAACCAACCTTGTGTCTAACTCTGCCTTTGTGGGGAGGCAAGTAAATAGGTACTACACCTTGATCCTAACACGAACTGAAGGCCGGATCAATATTCGCCAGTTTGTCACTTCTTAACTAACTATTCGTTTTATTAGTTGGATGAAAAAATGTAGTCTTAGTTCAGAATTTGTGTAGCGTCACTCAGATGTTGGCGTCCTAGGCTTGTCATACTTGAATGGCGAGTAGTAGGCATCTTCCTCTTCTCAAATAACACAAACAATGCAGTTTGGGTGGATGTAATTCAATGGTAGTAGTCATGCCACGACACAGTTTATTTTTATTTATTTATTACTATGATCGTTTAGGTCAATCATTTTACAAAATCACTGAGCTAGAACGTCAACGAAATTTCTTTGTGATGGAGTGAGGAGCAGGCTCCATGCTTTAAAATCGTGTTTGTAATGTATACAGACTTTATTAATAATAAAAAAAAAATTAGAACTATGCATGTTTGTTTAGAGAAATGGTTGTTTTAAAATTAATTTAAGGTAATCATGTAGTTTCCTAACCCATGTACTTTTATCGGAAGGATGATATTTAGTAGTTTAAAAATTATATATATATATTTTAAGATTATGATCAACCATTTTTATAAAATTGATTTTGATATGTTGCGAAAACAAAAGAATTATGCTGTGAAACAAATATTTTAATTGTTTTAAATAACTTATTTTTATATAATTCACTTTACTTCTTTTCGCTTCGTCTTAACCAGTCTCCGTTCCAAGTTTTTAGATCTCAACTGACTTAGAGAACGTCCATTCTCAGGAAGTATTGTGTGTCGACTAATTTACTAATTAAAAAAAAAATGTTTCTTCATATATAATACTAAATTGATTTAAACACCAATACGTTCAGCATGTCATAATCTTACCAACAAAAATACAATTTTGAGCTACTGCATATCGTCTTTCCAATAGAATTCCATGGGTCGGGAAACTACACAATTACCATAAATTAATTTAAAATACAAAAACGAAATATAGTATCTTTTTTTTTAAAGTATTTAATGTCATTTTAAAATGTTCAATATCGTGAGATTTAGAGCATGTCGGTTATTATTACCATGTAAACATTTTAAATTTTTTTTTTTTTTTAATTTATTTATTTTTTTTTTTAATTTTTATTATTATTATTATTATTATTATTATTATTATTATTATTATTATTATTATTATTATTATTTATTTATTTATTTATTTAACTTGAAAATTCTATCTGAAAAATATCACGGTCCATAAACTCCAGAAGTACCTTGATTTATATAAAAAAAAAAAAAAACAATAAAAATAACAACATGGCCGCCAGCGATTAAAATAGTAAATTAAAGTTAGATATTACAGACTTATGCTTACCTGGCCATCGGGCTGAGATAAAATCTCTATAGGAGAAGAAATCCTCCTTGACTGAGGCCATTTGAATTTTCTGCCCAATCCAGACTGCCCCTTTTTTTGGGAGCTGAATTTCCACACATTAAAATTTAACCTCCATGGGAGGCAAATAAATAGGGACTTAAAAAACTAAATTAAAATGTGTCTTCAGAACAAGGAATGTTATTCAAAATATGAGCGAAAAAACAAAAACAAAAAAACTTTAGCTGGGGAAACCACATTTTAGATGAGATAACGACGGGAACAAAGGGGCAAGGATAGGTGCATTGTATAACTTTTCTTTGGAACGTAAAACAATTGAATAACACGGTGCACAGACGGGTAATAGTTTTATGTAGGAAAAACACAGGAACAATACAAAAGAATACATTGGGATGAGTATATGTTGACAAGGCAAAATAATCTTTTCCTGGAGTTCGTAGATTCTCTGCTGAGCCGACAGCAGAGAATCGCAGGATCACATCTTGCCTTCTTGGGAAACAATCTCGAAATGAGGGTGTTCTGTTGATCATATGATCTGGCTTTAGCGATCGCACGTGAATCTCGTTACACGCAGACGCTCACCCGATGAAAAGGCGATGACCACACAACCGCCAAGCCGAATCACAACTTACGTCGATCGACAGAAAATAGTTCATTCATATGCTACAGAACAATAACAAAACAAGCAAAACAGAAGAGAATTCCAGCGGTCCCTATAGTATAATTGAACGGAAGCATGTGGTGGCCATTGACCAATAGCATTTTTTATTTGTTCATTAATATGGTTTCATTGTTTCTTAACAGGAAAAAGTCGATATTATTGCAGATCAACACCATCAGCTAAATCACCTTACGTGACGAAAAAACAACAATTAATTTAGAATTTAAAGTGAGGGATCAGTTTCGAATATAAATTTAACGTAAATTCGCACATAAATTTAAAGGACCATTCTAACGTTTTAGGGCACTTAAGCTTCTTTTTTTTTTCCTATGGAAGATAAATTCTAGATGATTTCTTTGGGGGATACTTTTTAAGGTTAATGGTAACAAATTTAGCTAACTGCCCTAAAAAGTTAGAATTTAAATACGAAACTGATCTCCCACTCTAAATTCTAAATTATTTTTTCCCCTCCTTTTTGCCAAGTTTTCAGGTTGTCCACACGTAATCGCCTAAAAAAGTAGAATCTCATTGGTAGAGGGGGGGGGGCTGAGGGTGTTAACCTACAAATTTACCAAAAAATCTTTAAAATCAATGATGGATTTCTCGTAATTTGAGGTACGAAAAGTTATCTTGATATGACAAGTTGCGACCTTAAAGTAAAAAAGGACCCAGTAATTTATTGTGGACCCTCGAAAGAAGGCGGGTTGAAGAAAGAAAGAAAAAGTTGGATGCCAATCATTGAATCATTCATTTCTCCTGAAGACAAAAATAATTAAAAAAAACAAAAATGAAAGAATATGAATCAATGTCGCACATTATTAATCTTGTATTTAGTTTTACTTATTTTTAACTATGAGCTTAGTGAGCTAGAAATTAAAGGGTAAATTTGTAGATTAATACCTTCATCTACCCCACCCCCCACCACTAAGAAAATGAGATTTTACTTTTATTAAGTGATTACGTGTGCCTGAACAACAGTGAACACCCTGAAAACCTTGGCGGAAAGAAGAAGAAGAAAAAAAGAAAAAAAAAAAGAACCAATTCTTTTAGAATTTGGGATCAGTTTCGTATATAAATTTAACGTAAAATTATCCTTCATTTCCGGGCCTTTCTAACTTTTTAGGTCAGTTAACTATTTTTTTTGTTACTACTAACCTTAAGTCCGACTAACACGCACAGAATTTATCTCCCATAGTAATAAAAAAAAAAAAAGCGCCAATGAGGCATAATTTTACGTTAAATTTATAAGCGAAACTGATCCCCCACTCTAAATTATTTTTACTCTTTCCGTCAAGTTTTTCAGGGTGTTTATACGTCATCGCCTAAAAAGTAGAAGCTCATTAGGAGGGGGGAAAGGAATGATTAAGCTGAGGGTGTTAATCTACGCTAATACTAATTAAAGTTTTAGTGTCACATTTTCTTATTTATTACACAAAACTATAAGTTAAAGTTAACTTGTTTAGTTTTACTAAATTAAGTATCTAGCACGTGTTCGAGTAGTTTGGCATTTCTTCCTCCTCCTCTTCTTCCTCCTCCTCCCAAGTAAGTAAAAATGTTCCTTTCCTCCAACTAAAAAAACGATTATCACCCTCTCCCCCCCTCCCATTGTTCTTCCTTCCTCAGAAAACATGCTAGTCGTCATCTCGTCATCGCCGACTGTCTCGAAACCGACTAGTGATGCTGTACATTTGCCTCTCCTCCACGATAATTATATTTTTCATTTGATGGTAAGTTAAGTAAAATATAATTTGAACAATATTCTACACGTAACGCAAAGAGGTCGTATTGTATTTCTTTTGTTGCGGCGCCCCGCAGACTTTTAAGGCATTCCCCATTTTACTTTTTCATCTTACCTATCTTTTATCCCTGCAGATACTTATAAAATATTATTTAAGTACGGAAGCACGTATCGGCTAAAAAATAACGTTAGAGTTCTGACTGAATGATTGTCGTGTTTGCTTTAATTCGAACGTTGGTAAATGCTTACACTATCTCTGGGTATTATTTTATATTAGTTTTAAGTGTTTTATTATAATTATTAATTTCACTGCAAATGTTTTTCATGTTGTTTTAGTTTCATTTCCGGTAAATATTTAATAATAAATATTATATTTCAACATTAAAATATTGGGGAAATTTTTACTATCCGACCTTACCTGTAAAATTTATTTGCCCACGTTGCGTTTAAAGTTTCATAAGTTTAGTAATCTCGCTATCGTAATTATTTGGTAAAATTGCACCTTTTGCCCCACCCACACCCTCTCACGCTGTGAACGGAAAAATAAAAATGAGATTCTATTTCTTATCTTTTCGTACTATTACATGTCAACACCCGGAAAATTAAAATATAGGTACTTTTATAGCTGATGCACCATGTTTCCGTGACTTCGCGTCGTCAACGTTCGGCCAGGTTACGGAAACGCCCGAGAGTTGACGAAGCGAAAACTGACAAACGCTAAATTACGACGAAGAAAATCAAACTAAAATACATGTATACAAATAAAGAACGAACAAACCGTAGCTAAACAACTGTTAGTAATTAGATGTTTATTTTTGTTCTTTTTAGTCAAAGTAACCATTGATAATCAAATGTTTTAAAATAAAATGTCATTTTTTTTTGTGCACCGGAAAGTTTCAAATGATGAGTTTGTTTAATTTGTGAAGCAAATGCCTGTTTGTTTGTTTTTTTAATTTTTAATGGGTTTTTAAAAATATATTTTGTCAATTTTTTTCTTGTTAACATAAACACTGCAACAACTGTTTTAAAGCATTTTTGTTGTTGTTTTGTTTTCTTTAAACAAACTGTTTATAAGCAAATGTTTCTTGGTTGATAGTTTCGTCAACTTTCGAGCGCTTCCGAGACCTGCCCGAACGTTGACGACGCGAAGTCACGGAAACATCGTGCGTCAGCTATAAGAGTACCAAAATATATATTATAAAATATTAAACTTTAGCTGGTGTGGTCACTGAATAAATGAGATACATCGACTAAAGGGATATATATATATATATGGTTTTACACAGTGCCAGGTCGAACTACCATCTCAATATTCTTGAGGCGTTAGTCATTAACAACTATCGACCTAGCCTGTGTAGACAAAAGATTTTGAAACATCAGTTGGAGATCTTTAATGATTCAAAGCCACCATAACGTTGAGAGATTTAATTTTTTTTTTTTTTTTTTTTTTTCCCCTTCTCATTCGTTTCCTCCAACTGAAATAAGTTTTTTTTTTTTTTTTTTTTTTCTCCCCCCTTCATTTCTCATTCGACTTTTAGTTTTTAATTTACCATTCTGACGTTTCCTCTCAGAGGGTCAGACGACAAGGCCTTAAGGTAATTTTAACAATTTTCCTTTTTTTTTTTTTTTTTTTTTCTTCCTCACTCGTCTGTTTCATTGATTTTAATAATGCTTCCTCTAAAATTAATCCTACCATTCTGTTGTACACGTAATTTACTTACATATATATATATATATATATATATATATATATATATAGGTTTATTCACAGGAACAAAGGAATAGAACATTCTTTATACATGGGGTTAATTATGGCAGACAAGACGTAGTAGACTTTTTCCTGGAGTTGGTGGACAACTCTACAGCAGGTCTGCTAGAGAATGCAGGAACGTCTCTTTGGAATACCGGCTTGAACTCGTTAATCACGCTGATCACGTGATTTGGATTTTGCACCAAATCCAGATTTATCACATTGATCTCGTGCAGTGAAGAGTACACTTCAGTCCGGTCATTCATGTAACTGCTACAATACCCCCTGCTTAGGCTTTTAGCCGATAAAACAGAAACTTTATTGATGGTAGCAGCACATAAAATGAAAATGCAAAGAATATGAAAATGCAAAGATAGATTATATGATTGATAAACTTGAACAAGAATGTCTTTGTAATGCTGCCAAAGGCAAATTGTCTTTTTTGCTGAAAAAGAAGCAAAGATGTAATAATCTGAAGTGAAAAGAAAAGGTGAAAAATGTTCTGCTATTGCAAAAAAATGTTCATTTGCGGAAAAGTGAAAGGATTACACATGTTTTCAAAAATGGAACAGGGTTCATTCAAAATGAGAATTTTTCACATGCAGGTGAAAAATTGTACAAGTTGTAGTTAATTGCTTCAGGAAATGGAAATGTTCTTACAAAAAAGTCTTACAAAGGCCAATGAACATGTCTACCAGAACAGGTAGTGGTAACGTGAGTGGGTAAGCATGATTGGGATGATCTGAAGATACTTCATCAGTTAACTCAGGCAATGTTATAGTGGGTGGAACATGGGGTTCCAGGGTGTCATTGACTGTATATGCTCGGTTAAGTCCGTCGACCGACACTGTCTCTTTAGTTCCTCCAATATCCAGAGTAAAATACTTTCTGTTACGATCGAGCACACGATAAGGATCGGAATAAGGTGGTGCTAGTGGTAGTTTAGCCGATTCACTACGAACAAAAACGTGTGTCCATGATGAAATGTTTTTAGGTAAAGCTGAACTGATGCTTTGATGACAGGTGTTCATGGGTGGTAAACTGCTGAAATAGCATCTAAGTACGTCTATATGAAAATGGGCGGCCAAAAAACTTTTAAACTTAAGAGTGGGGGTTCACTTTACGATATAAATTTAACATAAAATGATCAACCAGTTGAATGCATAGCTGAGGACAGAACAAGTAACTATTTTTTTTCTATTTCCAAATTTCCGATAGAAATGGTTACTCGTTTTGTCCTAAGCTAGATGTTTAAGAACTGGGTGATCAATAACCCTTTCAGGTTAGGAAGTGGGTGATTATTAAAAATAAAATCTGATTTTTATTTTCCCGTTGACAGCATGAGGGTAAAATTTAACCCATTATTCTACATTTTATTTATTTATTTTATTTTTGTTTACTCAGACAAGACACATTACCACTGAGACGTAAGGGGCTACTGTGATTAGGGGCCAGATTTATAGGGGGCATACTAAGTAGGGGGGGGGGTAGCAAGATGTTTGTTCACATTACATTTAATTTTTCTCTAACGTTAGTTCGTTCTAGCAGAATGACGGCGTAACTTTGTAATTCACGAGTTTTCTTTTTTACTTTCGTTTACGAAAATTCCCATTAACTTAATTCTGTTGAATACTTGAAACTTTAAAAAGGAGCTCAGATATTAAACATCAATCGTTGTCAATGTATGCTATTTAATGCAGATAACCTTTCTTTTTTTTTCATAACTTTTGACTCGAGTGTTTTAACGGGCATTTTCAAGTGTAGTTAAACAGGGGTAAAAAAACAAATGTGCAACAAATAAATGTTACCAAAGTCAAGCTAAGTTATTCTCCTACCTACCTGGATAAGTTTATTTGTTTTAACTTATTTTAAGCGTTTTTTTTTTAAACAAACATAGTGTCCAGTTAGAACAAAAAAGAAGATGGCGTCAATAAGCAATGCGCGTGTACCCCTGGGCCTCTGATAATCGCTCAAAAATCGAAAATTAAACAAAATACTGTTAGAACATTACATTTTCACACCATTGGTGACATTTATTGTATGTGTTTCAACCTATATTTTGTTTTATTTTCGATTTTTAAGTGATTATCAGGGGCCCAGGGGTATACATGCATTGCTCAGAACGGTAACTTAAAAGGCTTATAGAATTATTAATATTTTATATTTTAACGCAAATAGGTCACAAATGAGTAGTTAAACCAAAATAAATTGTTTCTTACTAATTTCACAACCGTATTTCCTCTAAAATAATGTCGGTAAAAGTAAGGATTACCAATTTCCGTATCTCTCACTGCAGCAAAGTTAGACCCAAGTTCAGTTTATAGTGGACAATTCAGCTCCCCCAAATAGAGGGCATGCAGAATTTTCCATGATCAGCCTCGTCTGTATTCCCCGGTGAGGGTGCGTCAGGTGATCAAAGAAAGAGGAGGTCAGAACAGAACCAGAACTTTAATCCTAGTCTGAAAGTCATCAGATACATGGAAGGAGTGATTCAAAAAAGCGGTCAGTTGTTCACACGGGCAAAAGCAACAAGACTGAAACGATTGATGGTAACTGAATTTAAACCTGCGTTTTCTGGAAAGTCTCAACATGCATTTCTTACGAGCTATTATTTCAGTGGTGCGATGGCAGATAAATTCGAGTTTGACGCTTCTATTTATCTTCCTCCCACAAGGTAAGATGTGACACATGGTCGGGAAAGTGGGAAAGAACTAGCGCTCGAGAATTTGAGCACTCTGGCTTTTTAAAAATTGCCCGGGCAGCCCCGTCGGCATTCCCTGGTAGGGGTGCCTCAGGCAGTAAGCAATAAACTTACTCCTCCTCAAAGAGGGGAGGCAAAGCCTGGGAGGGTGCACCTCCTAGAACTGCACAGGACGGACAACCGATAGACCGGCGTAAATCCAGACCCGAAGGCCCGGACAATACCGGTCTATAAGGCGGGGTAAAAAACCCTGGTTGAAATACCACGTTTTAAAGATTGCGGAAACCAGCCAATCTAATTGAATGGATTGTGCGTGGTGAAGAAAATAGTGTGTGATCTCGGTGCGTCTTACAGGCGGTGCATTTGCGGTCTACCAGCAACTGACTGAGGAAAGAAAGAATTTGACTTAAACACCTATGCAGTTTGTGGTGAACCTGTTGTCGTTTTACTGGCAGATCTGCAGAAGCTTTCTACACGATTGGAAGGCCTTTAAGCTGGTTTAGTTTATGGACTTCCTGATCATGTTCAACAGTCTCTACTTGCTTTTTTTCTGAAAGGAGGAGCTTGAAGTTTGGGTTGATGTAAGTTCTCATGCCACATGTGTCATGCTTTAGTTGTGTGGGCTCGTGATTGAAGACGTGTGCTAGCTGCGTATGGAATCAGACACATCACATAAACCTCACTGCACTAAATGCAGTCAGAAACGGGTGTGGACTTGGCTATACACTGGAAGGCCAGGCTTCTACACATAACTGACTGCCTGTGCTTTCACAGATGGCTCAACATGTTGACCGGTAACGGCAGACTAAGCATGAAAGATGGCAGTGAAATGTTCATTAAAAGACGGTTGCTAACCTTTTCAGAACTAGTCAGGGTGTACTCAGAAGTTGTAAACATTAAGTTAATTAGGTTGAATCAAAACAAGACAGATAGGGTCACCAGAGTCCCGCAGCGGTGGTTGAGGCAATGGGGAGGGATACAGGACTTGTGTTGCAGATGTCTGCCGTCACCAGTGGCAGTAATGGAACCGAATTAAATATATAATATACTTTGTCAAGAGGATCGCCCCGTCGATAATGAAAAGGACCATAAAGGCAGCAATTGGATCCATTGCCTCTGTGTCATGGCGATATTTATATGCATTAAAGATGATCGCCTTGCTCTGTGTCGATTCAATGGCAAAACGAAAAAGTAGAATCCGCAAATATATGGCAAAGTTTGAACATGGATGTCACCCACTATAAGGGGGCTCACTCTTTCTTTCTTTATGCAGCATTCACCCTCCAAGCCAGCAACCTCCAAAGGAGGAAGTTTCTAGGGAATATTATGTTCACACGCGGTCCCCAGTCGCATGTATATCCTGATCAGGAGAGATGACAACATTAGTTTTTACAGGAAGGTGTCGATGTCCTCTTACATACAGCGCCTGGTATTCCGAAATGGTCACCCATCTAACCAGGCTCAAAGTCGTTGAACTTTGGTGATCTAATGAAACCCAGTGTGTCAATGTGATTATGCCATATTTAAGGGGGCTCAATACCTTATCCTCATTGATGGTGAGCCCACCTAGTTTGCCATTTGGCGACTCTTGGAACAAGAGGGTTCTGTTGTCGTAATTACGTATCTCAACTCTATTTGCTTTGAGAAGGGCCTGCCTGAGAAATGTGACAATAGAACATCATTTAACAAAAGGAGCTTCATAGTGTTTGCAGAGATGTCTGTCTTTCCAATGTAGATATGTGCTGTCAGCAAGCAACATTGTTGAACAATCCAATAAAGCGAATCCGTGCTAGGAAACATGTACACGCCACAAAGTAATTTACTGGTACAATGTAATGTTAAAGGATGGTGTCTGCAGTGCAGTTGTTAGTTCTTTATAACCCCTATGAAGTCCAGGTGAAAGGCGTTGATGAAGCCCCTTTTGTTGCGACCTGAATAAGAGCATGGGATTTATAAAAAGGTGATATAGTACTGGTGAGAGCCTGGCTGAACAGATACGATAGTAAACGGAGGATAGGGATAGTGATGGAAGTGGTGAGTCCACAAATAGTTTGCGTGGAAAAAGGTGCCTCATCATGTAAGAGACATCTGTTCATGTCCTCGAATATTACCTGATACGTAGGATGGGTAATTTGCATGGTGGCTATGCCAACTACCATGAAAGCAGTTTGTTGTTCGCAACGGGTCAGAAGCAATGAGAAGATAGGATTGATGACAATAACGGTGAGTAAGTTTGAAAATTCGCCTACATTTTCTGGAAAGTCTAAACCTGTTTAATTCTATGGTACAAACATGCAAGTGATCTTTACCCTCTCAAGGTCAGTCTCCACCACACTTCCTCTGATTTTTTCATCATAAACAATTCACTTTGGGGCAGCCTTTTTTGGCAGGTACTTCTTCGAAGGGGATCAACACAAGTCATGTTCTCAGGTGGGCCATTATTAGGAACCTTGTAGCAGTTACATGAGAGACCTATTTTTTGTTTAAATGTACACGCAGCATCATGCATTAGATTGAGTTGTGGCTTGGCTTCACGCACACACACTCATATCTGGACTGTTCACTGAGTGGGTGTTATGATTCTTCTGCACAGAATCAAGATAAATACGCATAAACATATCTTTGCGGCAAAAATACAATTCGAGATCAGTTCCCATTTTTATCGCTTTTTGATAGGATGTTATCCTGTGCTCGCCGTTTTACTACTAGCGGCTGTCTAGAATGGAACTTGAGGATACAACATTCGTTTATCGACAAAAGCAAGCCTACCGAACAATTCTCATTGTGTTCCAGTTTTCCCTTCAATAAAAGCTGATACTTATTTAGTTGTGGAGATGTGGTCTTATTTATGGAAGATGGTGACCCTTTTCTTGTTTAATATTCTATTTCAGTCAGGTGCGGCCAGATACAACTAACTCTACCAAGTTACGTTCTTCATCCTGACTTTCTTCCTAACCAACCAATGACATAACCTCTACATTGGTGAGCCCGATCCCAAATAAATTAATCGCTCACTCTTTCGTGTCGCTCTTGTCACTTGGATGTGATTTTAGACAAAGTGCAGATCTTTGACAAGACGAGGCATGTCATCAATCCGTACCGACTGTTAACTGCCCGTTCAGTTACGTGCCCAATCCTAAATTTAGTCATACACCTATTGCACAGGGTCTTAACTCGGACAATGTCCCCCTTCTTGTATCTTCCTTCAATTATTTGTGGTTCAGGCAGGGACGTGGTATCAATGCCCTTTACCCGGATGTGATACTTATACAGCGCATCAGCTGGAACCATGAAAAGTAAAATGTCGTCCTTGGGCATGACCTTATCTTAGTAGACCACCTCTAATGCAGAAAAATTCTTTCTGTACGCAATGGTCTTGCTGATTCTATGATTGCATTCCATAATGCCCTTCCAGGCCGTACATGGGTGCACTGGAATCTAAAATGCACGTCCCAGCGACTTGCAAAGTGCGTGCAGTTTTATCGTCAGTTAATATCTTGGTCGGTAGGCCTCGTTCAGTAAACATTGTCTCCAACTGACAAACGATACTGGTTGAGTCTTGCCGATGCAGTGACTGCCATATTGCAAACTGAGAGGAACCGCAATCAATAAACGTACTTTGCTAAGCTACTCCAGTTTTTGTTCATGCCTAGCTTTCCTTCCAATGAACTGGTGTTGGATCAATCGGCTGGCTTCACAGGCTCTGACAACTGATTTCCTTAGAGATTAGACTGTTGACTGATGTAACAAAATACTGGTGGCTACTCTTGGCCTTTTGGCTAAGATCAAAGTGTAGTATCTGTTCCGATAGATACTGCACCCCATAGACTGGTATTGTCTTGGCCTTCGGGGCTTGATTTACGCCGGTCTATGGGTCTGTCCTGTGCAGTTCTGGGAGGTCCACCCTCCCAGGCTTCGCCTCCCCTCTTTGGGGAGGAGTAAGTTTATCGCTTACTGCCTGAGGCGCCCCTACCGGGGAATGCCGACGGGGCTGCCCAGGCAATTTTTAAACCCCACTTTCCCGACCTGACCTTGGGTCACATCTTACTTGTGGGAATAAGATAAAAACTGGCCTTGTGCCTAACTCCTGGAGAGGAGTAAATCAATACTCTCTTAGTGAATGTTAAGATCAAAGTGTAGTATCTGTTCCGATGGATACTGCACCCCATAGACTGGTATTGTCTTGGCCTTCGGGGCTTGATTTACGCCGGTCTATGGGTCTGTCCTGTGCAGTTCTGGGAGGTCCACCCTCCCAGGCTTCGCCTCCCCTCTTTGGGGAGGAGTAAGTTTATTGCTTACTGCCTGAGGCGCCCTACCGGGGAATGCCGACGGGGCTGCCCAGGCAATTTTTAAATCCCACTTTCCCGACCCGACATCTTACTTGTGGGAGTAAGATAAAAACTGGCCTTGTGCCTAACTCCTGGAGAGGAGTAAATAAATACTCTCTTAGTGAATGTTGGCCACTTGTTTTTCGTTCAATAAACCCCTTGTGGTGGTGCAACTCTCTGACACCGACTGTCTCCTTCCTTGTGTAGGTTCAACTACTTTTGTGGCACTCTGGTAAGACAGTCAGCCTGGTCCCGAAAGGATTTCACCAGTGTCACGTATATCGTCAATATGTACTCCTCCGTCAACACTCGTACTGTTACCAAGCGCCAGCACACCGCTTTGTGTTTACATATGCCTTCAGTCAGCATGTCGGATATCCACCGATGCAACACGGGTGCCTGCCATTAAAATGCTAAATTGATGCCTTTGATCCAAATTCAGACAGATTGATATGCCTGACAGAACGTGTCAGAAGCAGCCAACAGGCATCTTTCATGATACTTCCATTTATTTCTAGTGCACTTACGTCACCACAGAACTCTGATTCACCCACTTTCTTTTCACTGCCATTCATGCTCTAGTCTCCACTAACAGGATTTGATTTGCAAACTCTGGTCATTGTTTCTGACAGAGAAGGGCATCCCCGTTCTATCCCTTGCCTGGTGCTTGATGAACATAGTTGTCATGCTAAGCCAGTCACAGACACAAATGACCCATAAGTTTCCCACACACAGAATGTATATGTCAACGGGTCACTGTATAGGGAACTTGAGATCTCGGTCAAGTCATCCTTGAGGGTTCTCGTCTACAGATATTCTTGCGCCACGCAGGCAAAGAGGTAGGGTGGATTACATTGTGAATTAATTCTCCCTTTGGGTGACAGGCTCTATGTCCAAACATCAAATAAACGTTGCTGCAACAAGACAGACAGCAGCGACTTCAGGTTGAGGTGTTGACAGAGAACAGCAGTTGGAGACAGTCACTCTGCCTTCAATACAAAATGCAGCAGAAGCAGCCATTATCAAACACTTCCAACTTCTGCCGATCGACCACCTTCATTTGCTATGTCTCACAATCATAAAGGAGGATCGATCGGATGACTGATTGATAGACACACTTCTTGGTTGCTAATGATATTATCTGATGTCCCCACAAGGACCATTGGAGGCAGCACACAAAGGGGGATCAAACAGTCTAAACACAACAATTGCCTTCCACTGAGCCTTGCCCGGACAAAACAACAGAAAACGAATAATTCCACCCACGTTTTCCAAAATAGTGTCATTCAGACAAAAGATATTTAAATCTGGATAGACGAATAGACTGTAGACAAGTTGGTTTTTTTTTGTTTTTTTACCTATTAATCGTAAAATCTTTTTATTGTAAGCCCTCCTCTTAGAGAAGAAGGCATAAATAAACAGATGTTTGTTTAAGCTGTGCTCTAAACAGAATGTAACGCCATTATATTTACATTAGTCTTGTTGAAATTAATAATAATAAAAATGACATAGTAATAATATATATATATATATATATATATATATATATATATATGTTATTCAGTAAAAAATATCTACCACTTTTGGGTCTGGTATAAAAATAAGACATTTTCTTATGTTCTGCACAAAGCAGCACTCATTAAACTAGTCTACAATATTGTCCTATGCAGTCGAAATGACATATTTTGTTTCCGAAGTAGAGTTTGTTGTGTGGCAATGTGCATCTTTTCCTTTGGTATTTGGAAGCAGCAGAGAAGGAAAACCAACCCTATATTGCAGCGAAGAGAAAACACTATGCGGAGCTGCTATGTTTTCATAGCACCTGGACACCATCTTTTTGCAGCATGCACCAAGTCCTACAAAACTCACTAGCGAATGACTTACTACAATTTGAAACACTTTTCTGGCACAACAAAACAGATATAAACATTTCGAACCAACCAATGGTTCGGTTTAAACGAAAAAAAAAAAAGAGATCAATTTTACAACTGACCACAATGGATCTTTCCCCAAAACTCAGAAGACATTAAAAATGTTAATTTTGAGTTTTGAAAGGGCCAGTCAAAGAACATTTTTTTGTCTTTATAGTGGGACTCTTTTCTTTGCAAATGTTGTTTTTTCAAAAAATATTTGGTGCCGCTTTGGTTTGTTATCTATGTATGATGAATCTACTTAGGTATGACATTTACACATTATGCGATCTACACCTCATATTGCAATCAACATGGTACAAGAGCAAGGTAAACACTTCCCCTAATTGGTTTCAAAAGAATGTGTGGTTACTGAGCCTTGAACCGTAACCCTAACATTCAAAGAAAAGACTGTGCAACATTTCAACAATTATTCAACGAGAAGGCGCTGAAGGCTCAGTAACCTATTCCGACGAATGGAGAGATTACGCTAATTTAAACCAACTGAATTTTAAAATAAATTTCCGTAAATCATCGGCAAAATTTTGTCGATCCTAACACCGGAGTACATACACAAGGAATTGAAAGATAATGGCTTGATGTGAAGATTCGTATATTGAAAATAAAGACAACTTTGGCCGGCCAACTCCGCGCCTACCAGAGACTTGTAGGTTTAGTGCACAGTTGATTGCACTGCTGAATCTGTCCACGTGGCCATACCAGCAGTGTTCTCTCCCTCAAGATGGGATTGAGGTCTCGAGACCAAGTTTCCCCAGCAACTCACTTGTCCGCACGGTGGAAGTATCTTTTGGCTTGATGTTACAAATCCGTCTACCAATTGCCCTGTCATTGCGCTGCAGACACCTTGCAGAAAACTTGTCTCTATATATATTTTGTCGGTGCAATATATTCAGAAGTTATTTTCCTTAAACTGTATTCAAGTTATCTCCCCTGAATTATATTGATCAACAGAGAATGAACTCTTCTATTTCGAGGTATACAAAAAGACTTGCACAATGCATGTGTGGGATTCAAAACGAGGCTTGTTCTCTCTCTGGCTGTGGGCTTAAAGCTGGGTGTATGTGTTATGTTTAGCATCAGATTTTTACATGGTTTTCACACCACTGATGCTATTTCGTGAGATCTTGCGTCTGGTCACAATTTAGACGAGACTTCCAGACAGCTAGTCATTTCAGAATGACCCTTTTCTACTGATCGCAGTAGTCGTTCTCAGAATAGTTCCCAGATAATATAAAAGCTAATAAAATATACAGTTCGGTTGAACATAAAATTTGCGCCTGATTGGTGGGAGTTATTAGCTGTATTTTTGTTTAATTTCAGAATTTTGGGTTATTCTCGAGGCGTCACGTGGTCACCTCTTCAGCCATTTGCTTTTATTTTTCATTCTAACATGATGTCTTCGACACCACTTTTTGATTTACATCAAAACGCTTTAAAATAAGTTAACTCACAAAAAGATTATCCAGGTAGGTTGAAGAGTAACTTACCCTGCCTTTAGTTACATCTATTTGTTTCTTTCATCCCCTTTTTTGATTTGTTGACTATTTGTTTCTTTCATCCCCTTTTTTGATTTGTTGACTATTTGTTTCTTTCATCCCCTTTTTTGATTTGTTGACTATTTGTTTCTTTCATCCCCTTTTTTGATTTGTTGACTATTTGTTTCTTTCATCCCCTTTTTTGATTTGTTGACTATTTGTTTCTTTCATCCCCTTTTTTGATTTGTTGACTATTTGTTTCTTTCATCCCCTTTTTTGATTTGTTGACTATTTGTTTCTTTCATCCCCTTTTTTGATTTGTTGACGCTTCTAATAAATGCCTGTGAGCTGTATTTACTTTACTTCGCCTATTTATTCCCTATAAATTGTTTACCTTCACATTAAAATCACTAAGTTATAGTGGGTTTTATTGTGTATGTGAAACGACAAGATGAAAACTCAGCCAGAAAAATATAGTCGCCATTTTTTTTTTTTTTAAACAAGTCCAAGTGTTTTTGAAATTTTCTAGTTGAAAGACAAGGAACCATTGTTTAAAGATAAGGTAACATGAATTTGGAACAAATACATTAAAGATACTGCCAAGGCTGCTGCAAGAAAAGTGGGCTCCCTCTACCGTGCTAGAAAACTTCTCACACCTGACAGTATTCTATATCTCTACAAAGCCACCAGAAAAATATAGTCGCCATTTTTTTTTTTTTTTTTTTTTTTTTAACAAGTCCAAGTGTTTTTGAAATTTTCTAGTTGAAAGACAAGGAACCATTGTTTAAAGATAAGGTAACATGAATTTGGAACAAATACATTAAAGATACTGCCATCTCTACAAGCCACCATCCGCTCATGCATGGAGTATTGTTATCACATATGGGCTGATGCACCATCCACTAGTCTCTCCCTCTTAGACAGGGTCCAAAAAAGAATCTCTAATTTAATAGGTCCCGCACTGTCCATCAAACTCCAACCCTTGTCCCTTTACCGTAATGTTCATCCCTGTGCTCCGACAAATTTGCTGTTCTGGTGCCTCCTCGACATAAATACACCCGACCAACACGACAATCAGCTAAATCCCATCCCTTGATTGTGGAGGTCCCCAGATGACGTAGGGCTTTCTACTCTAATAGCTTCTTTCCTCAGAACTTCTAGTCTTTGGAATTCCCTCCCTGTTTCCTTGACTGTATGAACATACAGAAATTTAAATGTAATGTGAACAAACATCTGGCTACACAATTCCTAAATTAGGGTGTCCCTATAAATCTTGCCCCTTACGTCTCAGTGGCAATGCCCCTTGCTTGGGGTGAATCAAATGCAAAAGCAAAGGAAACCATTATTTCACCAATTTTTTTTTTTTTTAGTTGAAAAGTTTTCAATAAAACAATGTTAAAATGCTTTTGTTTTTTTTTTTCTTTTCAAAAAGAAAAATTGGTTTTCTGTCCTTTAACTAGAAAATTATGAACTTGAGTTATCGTCTTTGGACTTGTATATAAAGATGACGACTATATTTTTCCAGGCGAGTTTTCATTTCGGCATTTCATGCATACGAAGAAACTTGCTATAACTTAGTGTTTTTAATGTTATTTTATTTTTTTTTGCTCAAACATCTTGTAAGTAAAAATAAATTGTTTGGGAATAATGCCAGAATCCACTTAGCAACAATCACTGCTTGTAAAACGTCATTCGTCATTAAAACGGCATTTTTGGGGTGTCCATCAGGTAAGGTTTTTTTCTTTTTATGTTTTATGGTATAGTTGTCTCATAATTTTATTAATATAGAAAAGACACAATGTTAAATATTGTTTCTACCATTCAGTCATATATGCGTGCAATTGTAGTGTCAGTTTCCCTGAAATTGTGCAGCATAAAAATCCACTCCTACAAAGAAAATCATGAGAAGTAGAACGAAAATGACTCCACGCTTCATTCACACACAAACACGCCCTTGCTTATATGTTAGGAGTGGTGATTACAGGAGTAATCACATTGCTGAAGCAACGGGGACAGGTTAGGCTTAGGGCGGGGAAGAACTAGATGATTACAGGCCCATAACTCTGCTAAACACAGAGTTAAAGATTTTGGGTTGGATACTATCGAACTGGCTTTAGGTTATCATTGGAGAATTGATTAAGCCCGAGCAGAACTATGTTGTGAATGGGAGATCGATTCGAAACAATTTGTATCTGATTTGTATGATCATTGAAGGGATAGAAGATGACGCGCTGATCAATTTGGATCAGTCCAAATCTTTTTTCGTCAGGGTTGACCACCGGTTATTGTCATTTGTTTTAGAGACTCCAGCTTTAAATCAGACTTTTGCAAAATGGATCTCTGTTCTATATCGCTCACCAACGGCAATACTGCAGGTAATTGGAAAACACTCTGTCGTTTGCCGTCTCTCGGTCGGTGCGTCAGAATTGTCTGTTGTTGCCCCTAGTGTATCTCCTTGTGTTAGAGCCGCTACTTCAAAGGTAAGGGACAGTGCGACACATTCAGTCTTATGCAGAAGCGCCTTGCCTAGAGAGATGCGAGCCAAGGTTTCCGCATTCGCTGATAATGTCACCATCTTTGTGCCATGCTTTGGAGACATGATGGAGGCGATTACATGTTACGAAACGATTACGGGGGCCAAAATCAACCGCAGCAAGGTGATCAGAAGGCTGTACGTTTACAAAAAGATCTGTATTCAACGTCCGTGTGAGAGGGGGGGGGGGCTTACAAATGTCTGACTGAGTGGAACATTGACAGTGGAGTGCATGAAATCCTGCCTTCTCCAACCTCATCCTCGGCCAATGGCCGCGGTAGATCGAGGGGTGAATCATAGTTCTTACCTAGTGGTGAGCCGCACTCAGAAAGCTTATTAGGTCCAAAAACCTTTCACGGTCTAAAAGGGAACTCTATAAGGATTTAGTGGAGGGCTCTGCTTCTGATCTGCTCGGGGAGTGGCTGGGATGGTCAATGGAGGAGATCCACTCTGACTGGAGATGGGTGCCAGGTTCGGAGTATCTCTCATACAATGTAAACATGGTGGACTCATCTTATTGTCTACGCTGCAAAGCCGATGAAAAGGAAATGACTGAGCACGTCTTTAATTGTTACACACTTTGAAATTGTGGTACTATGTTAACGAAGTGACTGCTCGCATCGTTCTCGAGCAGTGGGACAGGGAGAGATGAATCGTGTTTTTTCTGATCCAGCCGTAGCTAGAATAGTCGTGTGGATGACTCATCTGATGGAATTTCATGGGATTGAGGCTTTTTCTGATCAAGATTCAATTTCTTTCTTCAAGCATAAGAATAAAATTAGATGTGAGAGAGATTACATCCCAGGGAATTCAAATGAGTGTGTTCCCTGCCTGAGCAAGGTGCATACGATTCTGTCTTGTCGGACCCAGTTTAATTAAGGTAGCCTTTTAGTCAATTGAATGAATGAGTTCTGTACCCACTTTTAAAATTTCTTTTGTAATAGACTTCTTTTAAAATTTTTTTTTTTTAACATATTTCACCCCAAACAAGGCAGGCTGCCACTGTAAACATAAGGGGCTACTGAGAATAAAGGTGTAGGTTTAAGGTGTCATCCTAAGTTTGGGAGCTGTGTAGCGAGATGTCTGTTTACATTAGTTTTAAACCTCTGCATGCTGGTACATTCGGGGAAACAGGGAGCAAGCAGGGAGTTCCAGAGGCCAGCAGCACGAGGAAAGAAGCTATTGAAGTAGAAGGCTATCCGGCATCTGAGGACCTTCACAGTGAATAGATGAGATTTAGCTGATTGTCGAGTTGGTCTAGTGTATCTATATCAAGGGGGGCCAGTTCATCGGAGCACAATCCATTGAAGTGTTTGTAAAACAAGCACAAGGATGCAACATTGCGGCGATGGGACAGGGGCTGGAGCTTGGTAGATAGTGAGGGACCTATTAAGTTGGCAACCCTTTTTTGGATCTTGTCTAAGAGGGAGAGACTAGTGGATAATGCACCAACCCAAATGTGGTAACAATACTTCATGCATGGGCAATGTCTTCAATGTATTTGTTCCAATTCATGTTGCCTGTGAAGGTTAGGCCAAGGAGTTTGAATGATGAACTCTCAGGTAGGGTGTTATTTGCCATGACAATTGGTGGGTGAAGAGGTTTCTTGTAGTTATTAAAGGAAAGGAGCTTTGTCTTTGCTACATTAAAAGTTACCAACCATTTATGACCCCAATCAACTATAGCCTGGAGGTAATTTTCTAAGAATTCAGCCATTGCCTCGGATATGATCGCGTTCGTTTTACCCACATGTCGAGAGTAAAGTGTGGTGTTGTCAGCAAATATACCAATCTCAGACTAGATGTCATCAGGGAGGTCGTTTATGAAAATCAGGAACAATAAAGGTCCAAGGATCGATCCCTGGGGTACACCAGCATTAATGTGATGTTGCTTAGATAAGCGACCATCATGGACAACCTGGTTCTTTCTTTTGGTTAGGAAGGATCTAATTATGTTAAATATTCGTCCAGTAATACCATATGATGGCCACTCTTTACTATTATTTTGACCCTGGCGCCACAAATTCTTTCTTATCCTGAAAGGACATCATCCACTCCCAAACTCCATCCCCATTTCATTTTCTCCCATATGCCCTATTCTTATTTAGAAATCGACTTACTTATTAACCAGTTCCCTCTCCCATTTTATTCCAATGAATTTGTGTGTATGTATGTATGTATGTATGTGTGTGTATATATATATATATATATATATATATATATATATGTTTTATTAATAAAATTAGACAACTGGGGATATTTTAAGTAGAATGGCACCTAGAGTAAATGTGGTATTGTGGTGATTGCTCGTAAATGTGGTATTGTGGTGATTGCTCGTAAAGAGTAGAATAGACAGAGGATTACCATCGACTACCACTCACACATTTGATGGCCTTGATGTACATCATATATTTACAAATAAAAAAATTCAAATTGTAATACATTTTTTGTCCTCTCTCAGTGAACGAGAAATCCTTCTCGACAGGCTATTTTAATTTTTGTCCTGATCCAGATTGCTCCTTTTCAGAGAGCTGGACTTTCCCTTCATTAAAAACGACCTTGTGTCTAACTTTGTCTTCATGGAGAGGGACTTTTGAAGAGTCAAATGGCAGGGGGAGATAATTCAAAGTGTTCAACCCCCAAGATTTATCTTTAAAGGAGTTTTACCGTTATGCATTTTAATTAACTTTAAAGTAAAAACAAACAAACTATATAATATAAAATGATTATTTAAGAATCAAACAATCACAACGCTTTATGGTATTCGGCACCAATAAAAATTTAAAAGATTTCTTGAAATAAATAAGGCATAGAAAAATACGTAAATGAAAGGAAAAATTTATTTCAATAAATCTTTAAAATTTTTTTTACTTTACTATAAAGTTGATTAAAATGCATAATGGTTAAACCCCTTTGAAGATAAATCCTGGGGGGGGGGGGGGGGGGGTGAACACTTTGAATTATCTTCCCCTGTCAATTGACTCTTCAAAATTAAAGATAAAAAATTTTATTTTTCGGACCAGTAATACAGAAGCATCGAAAACTGTCCTGAATGTCCTAAGGCATTGGACCTGCACAGTAAACCGGCCTTGTTTTGAATTCAATGTTGTTGGAATACAAGTAAATAACGGTGCATGTGGGGAAACCTGCCGATACAACTTTACTATCATTTTTTTAAGCGAGGAAAATAACCTCTATTTGAATCTTAATGATTCAAATTAAGTAAGTATGCCTAATAAATGGCGGAAAAAAAAACGTGAATTAAAAATACTAAAATATCTTTTTTCATATTTTTCTTTTAAACTTTTATTTAAAAAAATGGTTCCCAAATTCATGTGGGGGAAAAAAAAAAAAAAAGTTAAAAATCAGATTTGTCACACAAAGTAGATTTTATCTTGTTTTAATATTTTTTAAAAGCTGTTTTTACTTTGTAATGGTGTCTTAACAATTAAGCCAGGCTTACTTTCTTAAATCAAGTATGGTGGGCCAAAAACGTAAAGAAAACACATACCATTAGAAGCGGTCGGTGGCAAAAGTGGAAAATCTCCACAAAAGACAAATGAAACTAGTAGATGTGGCTTATGTAAAAAAAAAACAAATATGCTTATAATTTTCCCTGAAACAAGTATTAACATTTTTTTGTTTTCATATAGAATTATCAAATGAAATGTTGACATTTTCAGCTAAATGTCCTTAATATAATATTTACTTTAATTAAACAAACATGCCTTGCTGTTGCACTGATTTATATTAATTACATCTATAATTATTAATTTTAAAACATCTCTAAAAAATAAATAAAAAATATAAATTCCTAACTGTTTAATATCACATTACAAAAAAAATAAGTTCACGATTAATAATAAAAAAAAGTAAAAACTGTGATTAGTTTTAAAAATCCTATCAATTTTATTATTTAATCGATTATTTCTTTGTTATATATTCCTTCATTCAATTAGATCGGTCTTCTGCATCTCAATACAGACCAATCAGTTTCCTATGAGGCATGAGTAAGTTGTCAACTATCTCAACAAAAAGTAATACGGATTTCATCCTGCAAGATCAAAAGCTGATGTAATATCACACAGGATCAGTGAATCTATTGACAAATGCTTCATTTCTAGAGCAATCGTGCTTAACATATCAAAGGCCTTTGGTAGGATTTGGCACGAATGGTTACTTAACAAGCTTGCCAGTTATAGAATGTCTGGAAATGTCTTCTCAACCATCAAATCCTGTCTCTCTGATAGGTTTATAAAAGTAGTCATCGATGGACAGAAGTCTAAAGCTTGTAGTATCAATGCTGGTGTGCCTCAAGGATCCATTCTGAGCCCAACCCTCTTCCTGATCTTCATCAATGATCTCCAAAATCACATTCATTGACATTTATGCGGATGGCACAACCACCTATGACAACACTTCGAAGAGCATCAATGATGAAGATCTTTCTAATTCTCTTTCTTCTGATCTGAAGCATGTCGTGCAATGGGGGAAAAAGGTGGCTGGTTACTTTGAATACGTCTAAAACCAACTTCTCTCATTTCACCACCAACACTTGGATCCTCACTTTGCCAAAAATTGAAATCAATCTCATTGAGGAAGCCCTCTGCTTTGATAAGCTTCTAGGACTGACCTTCCTTTCAGACCTGAAATGGAAGACTTACATAAAAAAATTGTAAAAAATGGTTATTCGTTCTGTCATTGACTATGATGGTCAAAAACTGGGTGATCATTTTACGTTAAATTTATATAGTAAAATGAACCCCACTTTAAACCTTAAATTTTTTAAATTTTTTTATCATTTTTAATTTGTTTTTTAGGTATCTCCAGGGTGTTGGCGTGTAATTGTACTCACACAGCACACTAGAATTCTATTTTTCTATTGATACTGTGGGGGCAAATGGTAAAATTTTACCCAAATAAATAAATATTTGATTTTGATTTACATTTATTGAAGCAAATGTAATTTTACTTATGTTTTCTTAAAAGAAATGTTGCTGAAAAATAGTGCTATAGCGGCTTTGTAAGTAACAGTAAGAAGTAAAGAAAAATAAGTTGAAAAAACCCCCGGCTTTATGAGTCTCACTACGCAGACAAATCCTTCCCCATGAAATGATATGAGGTGATGTCCTAAGTATCGTAGTCATGTATGTGTCCTATGAAGCTGGTTGTTCACGCCTCTCGTGGCTGCTACACACGCGCCGATCTCACATTTCATTCATTAATTTCAAATTCCCTTTTCCACCCACCCCCCTCTCTCTAACTTCATCTCTTTCCTACGAATAATAGATTTTTTTAAATCTGTTTTTTTTTTAGTAAAAAAAAAACAAAAAGAAAACGTATATTTTCTTCCTCCTTTTAAATAATTCATGCTCATTTTTAAAAATATATTTGCTGTTTTAATTCTATTAAAAAAGAACAAAAAAAAAAACAAAAAAAAACAGGTCCGGTTCTGATGTTGTGAAACTGACGAGCGAGCGTGAGATGTCAGGAAGGACGTGCATTCGCCAGCCATGTTGTGATTTTTATTTTTAATAGCGCTTTCTTTCTAAAAGCAAAAATACTTCAACCGTCGGATATATTTCCCGAAATGTTGGTATTTATGTGTTTATTAATTATCCTCATTGTTTAGCACATTTTTCCAACCTTTAAATTGTTGTGCGTGTTTTTTTTTTCCTCTACGTTTTCTTGGCAGGTTCTCGTTTCTTTTTTTTTTTTTTGACAGTCGGAGTTGCACGTTATTTTTACGCCGAACAAACACGTTTTCATTTTGCGGCCACCCTTTTTTTCTGGGTAAATAGTAACGAAAAAATTAAAAACTACATAGTGATTAAAGATCGTTTGTTTGTTTGTTTTTTATTGAAAGAAAATCTAATAAATTAATACAATTTATATTTTCGGCATTTCTTTCTTGTGCGCGAGTAACGAGGAAGTAGTTTAAGTTATTTATTTTTTTGTTTTTCGTTAATTTTATTTTAAAAATACTCTCATTCGTGTTTTAATTATATATTTTTTAAAACTTTAAACATTTTTCTGTCAGTCTCTTAAATTTTCTTAAGTTTAGATTGAAATGTTTTTTGTTTTTTTTACGGCTCTGTGTTTATTCAATTATTTTTTAATTTATGCGTATATTTCTATTTGTCTTTCATAGTTTTTGTGTTGAACATTAATCATTTAATTTATTAAAAAAAATAATCTGTTTTTATTTAACGTTTTCTTTTATATCGCCATTGCAAAAGAAATAAAATGAATTTTCTTTTCAATTTGTTGTTTCCTTTTTGTCTTGTTTTTACTACAATCTGAAATATTCGCGAAATATTTACTTAGTAAAAACTGGTTATTTTATCAAAGGTTTCTTCTGGTTTTTACTTAGGACTAATATTTCACATCACAATTAAAAATCTATTTTCTGTATTAATTTTAAAGAACTGTTTCTATTTTTAATGTCGAATGTGTGGTTATCTTTCCTTCGTTTTCAATTCCTCATACTTTTCTCATGGTGGCATTTAATGTTTCTTCTTCCGACACATTTCCAGACAAATCTCATTGTTTGGAATTATCGATTTTTCTCCATCAAGTCCTCCCATTCAGCGTGTTTTCCCGGTTTCTGTGGACGATCACATGAGACAACACGCGCGTCCTCGCTCTCTCTCAGAAGCTGAACTTTGGGGGTTACCCATTAGCCACAATCTTAAGGGGGAAAAATACTCCGTATCATTTTAACGTCTTGAATTATGCCTTCAATGTACTTAGAAAAAAAAAAAATGATATCGTGAAGTAGTGACTAAACTGGGAGTAGTACTAATAAAAATGAGTTAAATCCTATTTCAATCACCTAAATTATTTAGTGAAATCGGTTTTCGAATGACTCAAACAATTACTGTACTAATTTGGCACTTTATCAGATCAGGACCCGAGCTTACTTTGACCTCAACCCTAACCTCCAACCTTAATCCTAACGACGGGGGTCAAAGTTAGCTCGGGCCCTACTCTAAATAAGCACCACTGTTTTTTACTTAAATCACTTTAGTAAAGAAATAACATTAAAAACAGTACGTTATAGCAAGTTCCATCGTACACGTGAGGCGCCGAAATGAATAATCTATCGGAAAACAAATAATCTCCATCTTTATAAACAAGTCTAGAACGAGGCTAAAAAAAGTTAAAGGACAGGGAACCATTAAAAAAAAAATTTTTTATAAAGATGACTACTATATATTTTCCGGGCTAGTTTTCATTTCGGCGTTTCATGTGTACAATGAAACTCGCTAGAACTGTTTATTATGTTATTTATTTTACTAAAACATGGTTTAAGTAAAAATAAGTTATTTGAGAATAATGTCGAACCCCAGTTAATTCTAAATAATTTGGGTGACTGAAATAGGATTTAACCTAAAAAGGTTTAAATTCTGCAATTTAAAAAATAATGAATATAAATTTTTTTATTCCCAACTTTTGTACGGGATTCAAACACTCCGTCCGCGTCCAGACACTAATTGGAAACTCCTGCAGCTACTATCTAAACCGAACTTTTAAACAGGTCTGTGGAGTCAGAAGGTATAAGGTCCAACTCCTTATTTTTAAGTCTTCCAATATTCAGACTTTTAGTTTTTTTAGAGATTAAAAGATCTGACTCCTAGCATTCTTACGAGTCCGACTCTGATTCCTTCCAAAACCCCCAACTCTGACTCTGCAACCCTGCTTTTAAAAGTGAAAAATTAAGTAGTAAACAAATCTAAATTGTCTTAGTCGAGGACATTATATGCAAAAGAAGGATTAATATTTTACATTCGTTTAAATACTCTCAAAATCACTTGGAGATTTTTAAGTAGGGTAGCCCCATAGAGTAAATGCGGTATTGTGGTGACTACTAAAGTGAAAGTGATGGACAAATGGTGAAGGAGAAAGGAACAATGTTTGGATGAATGGGTCAGATGCATCTAGTTAAGAGTAGGATAGACAGAGGATAACCACATACTCCCCACACATCATATTCTTTTGGCAAATAAATAATTCAAAGTGTAGTATCTGTTCTGGTCGATCTCTGGAGACCATATTCTCAGGCATCACCTGGAGTGCCTTTACTGGAAAATGCTGACGGAGGTGATTATGACTAATTTTGCACCAATCCAGCATGTCCCCTTTTTTTTTCGAGCAGTAGTGTCTTACTTTGCTGCTGTTGGATAAAATCATGTAAATAAACTACTTAAATACTTAAAATTCCTATGGGTTTCAACTAGTTGTTTTTAATATATTTTTTGTATGTCATTTAGGAGTTCATTAGTTACATCTTGTATAATTCCTTAAAGTTAGTTCAATTCTTTTCGATTGTTTTTACAATTGATACAAAACTGAAAATTAATTTAGAAATGCAATCTGATCATACATCTAATTTTCCAAATTAGACCTCTGCCAAAAATATATTTGGGGAATTATTTACTGAAGTCAACAGACCTAAAAAAGGGTAAACAAAATACGACACAAATAAATGTTACAAAGAAAAATAGAAAAAAAGATAAGTTACTCTTTTACCTACCGGGGTAAGTTTTTTTTTTAATGTTTTAACTTAAGCGTTTTGTATGTAAATAATAATAAAAAAAAAAGTATTGCCGAAGAAATGACGTTAGAATGGGGGTGGGTGGCGGGGATGGCGACATGGTCAACATGTGAGGCGTCGAGCATCGCCCCAAAATCGGAAATTAAACAAAAATACAGCTAATAAAATATACAGTTCGGTTGAACATAAATTTTTTTGCCTGATTGGTGATAGTTATTAGCTGTAGTTTTGTTAATTTCCAATTTTGTGGTGATGCTTGAGGGCTCACGTGGTGACCGGTCGCCATTTTTCTGTCGTGGTGACCTGTCAACACTACTTTTTTATTTTGTTATTTATGTACAAAACGCTTTGAAATAAGTTAAGACAAAAAAAACTTATTCAGGTAGGTACAAGAGTTACTTATCTTGCCTTTTGTAACATTTATTTGTCATATTTGTTTTTGTTTTTTTACCCTTTTTTGGTCTTTTGACTTCAGTAAATAATTCCCGATATTTGATTCTAACTAACCAGTCCTTTTTGAAAATTATCACTGTTCTTTACCAGAAAAATTAAAATTCCAATCGATTTCATCAATTACATATTCTATCCGGCACAATAATTTTTAGCAGACAGGCTTCTGAGATGCCAGTGTTGATCAGCGACTACAAAAGCATTCATACGTTTTTCTCTATTTACTTATTTTAATTTGAGAACTATTTCTGTTCTCGTGTACATGGCAAAAAATTTATTTTACTCTCTCTTACTCACGAACCTGTTCATATGATATCTTGAATAGCAAGTACCTTAGTACACCTAATAATTTATTGACCAAATGATATCATAATAATTAAATTATCTTTTTAAAAATACTAATTATTTATAATTTGATAAATAAAAAAATTACTTAACAACTTACATTTTTGTTAAGTATTTTAACATTCTCAGCAAATACAGTAATATTTATTTTCTGCTGAACTACTGTTTTCAAACAGTCTTCATAGAGAGGAAGAGGTACAGGTACATAGTTATTCAAATACTTTGCTTCACTTTAATTGATAATTCCTTATATCGTTATTCCTACGAATGCACTAATACAACTATATTAAATACTGATTTCCTTCATTTATTTAACATGAACTTTTACGATACAAAAAATATCTTGTTTGATTTTTCTTTATGGTTCATTTGTAAGATGGGTTATTTGTCATCACTATAAGATTTTCAAATTCTCATCTTTCGGAAGCGAGTTGATAAATAGCTACCATTTTGACTCTTTATAATCTGCATATGAAGCAAAGCCAAATTTAGGGTTTCCACACCATCCCGAACTTAGGGTTAGTGTTGAGGTTAATAAAAAAACTGAATCTGGTTACTGTTCATTCATTCATTTCGTATGAATCGGATGATTCTATTGTTGGTATTGGTTTCCTCGATATATTTCCAGTTAGAATTCTTTCTAGAAAGAGAGTGAGTACATACAGGAGGGACCACATGAAGGTTGCCAACATCCTAAGTGAAAGTGTTTCTGTGGAACGAACTGAACTCGAACTTGGCACACCCAGGTTGTCAGTCCGTGTCATTAGCCATCGTCACCTCCCAGGTTACTGCTTGTACTCAGACTCCCATGGGACAGTGAACCAGTCTAACAGAAAACCAAGTGTCTACTGGCCTTTAACTAACTTAAACTTCGGATTAACAGATTACGAATTTCCAACAAACACTAGCTATCGCAACTTGGAGCAAGTTTACAGTGGAAACTCACTAGAATTGAGTGGCAGGCTAGTCGCCAAACTGAATGAACTGGTAATATGTAATTGACCGTAAGGGATGGGGGGGAGGGGAGCGTGTTGATGAATAGTATGAGGACAATCAGAATGGCTAACGGCATCACTTTCTGTTTTGAGGTTTGTAAAGTATTTAAATCTGGTGCGTGTGTTTCTGTGAGAAAGGGGCTATAAAGAACAGATGAGATCATCCCCTACAAGATTACAAAATCTGAAAGAGTTCTCTGAGCGACATCTTCAGATGTGGCAACAATACTCCGTCTTAATATATATCTGATTCTGTTTTTATTTTTGTCTTAATCCAGTGTGCTCCTTTTTAGGGAGCTGCATTTTTCCAACATTAAAAGCTGACTTTTTGCCTAACTCTATCCTCATGGGAATGCAAGTAAATAGGGACTTTGTATGCTGTAAAACGGACCAAAAAACGCAGTCAATTTAGTCTAGTGGATTCTTTTTTTTTTTTTTTTTTTTTAATTAATTTTGAATTTTTTTTTTAATGTTGATTCATTGTTTATTTTGGATTTGTGTCAGTTTGAGGAAAAAGTTAATTTATCGACCAAATAAAACCTGCATTTTTTATTCTTGTACTAAAACCACTTTTCATAAACAACAGCACACAATCTTCAAGAAAGATGATTATATCAATTTGTTAAAATTACTGATCCTCTTCTCCTGTGCAATTGCTAAAACAGACATTTTTGTTTTAATGATCCAAACCTTCATACCTATCTTCAATGAGTGTCCAGCAGTCGATTGGGGTAATTCAGATTCAATCAAGTTATCTACTATTTTGAGCAGATTCAATTGAGATGTTGTTACTCAAGGAAAAATTCAAGAATTGGACTTCTCTGTTAATTAGGTGAAATCCATTTAAACAACAAAAAAAAACGTAATTTTTGTCAACAATAATAAAACCATATCTCCTATTTCCGGTAGTTTTGGAGGCATTGTGCCCAAGTTTGAACTCCTGCAACATAAGAAGGCGAAGGTCATGTTTTGGCATGTTCATCATTGAGGGTCTTCTATGTTTCAAAAATACTTTCTAAAAAAAAAGTTAAAAATTATTATTGAGAACACATTAATTATTATATATGTTAAAATTTACCAAGAAATAAACTACAAATTCTATGTTAAATGACTTTTTAAAACCCAGCACTTCAGGCGACCATTATTTTTGTAACAAACTAATAGTTGAATGTCGCTCCAGGTGATTGATAATGTCTTGTTTTGTGAAATCAACTGTTTTTTGGATTGGCCAATCATAAAGGTGTAAAGTGTTAGCCTAGGAATCAGTGAAATAGAATGTGTGAAAATAGTAAGTTCAATCGCAAATCCATGTTCAAGAGAAAAAGTAAAGCGGGCGTAAACAATCTAGCAAGTAGAATGGGATCAAAATGATGTCTTGTCGGCATTACTAATATAACGTTGGTAACTATTAATAAATGTTTAATGTATTTGTTAATGACTTTTTATTCTTCTTTCCCAACCACGTGTGTCGTATCAGTGATACAATAAAACACACAGACATTGTTGCAATGTGTATGAGAATAAGATATGTCCTACTTGTGTACAACTACTTATAAATTGGATAGCAAATATACAACTTTGAATCTTCAGATATGTAAAGAAAAGAACACAGAAAAATTATTGTTAATTCGAAGACGTTACAAAAAACGTGTTATTGTTGTAATGTTTGTTATCTCCAAATTAATCTTCATAAACGACCTACCGGATGCAATCGCATCTGAGATGGGTTTATTTGCTGATGACATCACGCTCTATTCTCAGTATGAGGACAAATCGAATACAGACACATACAAGACAATGGCTGAATCTTGAGAAAATGACTTCCAGTCTGTAGTAGGTTAAAAATGGATGGTCACATTTAATTCTACCAAGACAAAGCTCCTTTCCTTTAACAGCGATAAGAAATCTTTCCAACCACTGATTGTCATCGCTGGTAGTACCCTTCACAAGAGTCCAACATTAAAACTCCTTGACCTGACATTTTCAGGCAACATGAATTAGAATAAGTACATAAAGATGCCGCTACGTCTGCTGCGAAGAAGGTAGGCTCCCTCTACCTGGCTAGAAAACTTTTCACACCTGCCAGTATCCTATATCTCTCTAAAGCCATCATTCGCCCATAACTGAGTATCTTTGCAGCATCTGAGCTGGTGCACCAACCGTTAGTCTCTCCGTCTTGAACAAGGTTAAACAAAAGAATTTCTAACCAAATATGTCTCCCGCACGGTCTACCAAGCTCAAGCTCCTGTCACATCACCGCAGTGTTGCATCCTTGTGTTTGTTTTACAAGTACTTCCACGAAATGTGCTCCAATGAACTTGCTGCACTTGTACCCCCTCAACAAAAATATTTCTGCCCCACCTGACCAACAACCCCTTAACTGTAGAGGTCCCTAAATGCTCAAAGATTTTCTACTCTTTCTTCGGATCACTTTTGGAATTCTTTTCCTGCTCCCCGTTTCCCTGACTGTACCAACATACAGAAACTTAAATGTAATGTGAACAAACATCTTGCTGCTGAACTGCTCACCTAGATTGCCTGCCTATAAATCTGGCTATTATTGCAGTAGCTTCTTCAGTGGCAATGTCTTGTTTAGAGCAAATAAAAGTATAAAAAATAACTTTTTGTTTTTCTTCTTCAACGCGCATGTCCAACCTGTAATCTTGTATGGCTGCAAGATGTGGTCGACAAAGAAATGTCAAAACGACATGATTTTGGCTACAGCGCATTGGATGGAGAAAATGCTGATCTAACTGTATAGGCCTCCATGAGAAAATATGTTGCACAACGACGTCTAAACTGGTGTGATTACGTCGTCATCGTCAGTCATCCGAAACTCTCCAATTTATATCCCACATTGGTATTGATGGCCTAAAGCGACGTAGTAGCCCGCTTAAGACATGGAAGTGATGAATTCATAATGACCTAATCCTGGCGGGCGACAGAAGCGAAATGTCAACAGACAAGGAGTTGTAAGTCATTCACGAAGCGTCTAACTTCAGCATGAGACAAGGTGAAAAATGAAAATCAAAAAAATGATAATAAACTGAAATATGTTTTTGCTTTTTTTCTGAATAACTTTCTTTTTTTTTAAATTCAACTTGGAAATAAAGGTTTGCCACATTAATTAATCCACAAAAGGATTGATATGCCATAAGTAACAAATAAACTATACCTTGTTTCTTCACATGAAATAAATACAACCTTCAATTTCAAGCTTCCTTGGGGTTTTTTAATTCCCCCCCCCCCACTCACCTTCAAGAAAGCTTTCATTTTAATTTATGATAACTGTGAAACAGCTGAAATGTGATTCCCTCTGTCCTTTCTTCTAAATACTGTCACTACCCCCTCCTTCTTTTTTTATAGGTCTTTTCTTTGATGAGCAGCTGTTGTTCCCCCCCCCCCCCACACACACAGACGTTTGTTTCTTTACATTTTATTGATGTAATTTCAATAACTCTATCACTATTTTGAATTACAAACTAAAGCACCCATCTATGCTTAGGGATAGAGAGATTATGGCTATTACATCCCTTATGTTTCTTTTTTCTTTAGCTTTCAATATCATCATCATATTCAGTTTAACATCCATTTTATATGCTGGCATGCATTGGATGGCTTTAATAATTGACTTCCAAACTAACCCCTATCTCTGATCAGGTCTCTGTTTACCTCTCTTTCTTTCACATCCATCCTTATCACTTCCTCCCATGTTTTCCTTGGCCTTCCCCTGCCAACTGACCCTGCTACCTCAACTGTTCTACATCTACTAACCCAAGAACTTTCATCCATTCTTTCAATGTGGCCATACCATCGAAGTTTCCTGTTCTGCACACATCTCCTAATATTGTTTAGATTTAATCTTCCTCTGAGGTCATCAGATCTAAGCCTGTCTTTTAAACTCACATTACGCATCCATTGTATCATTCTCATATCATTTCTCTCCATGCAACACATATCCTCAACCTTCACTGGCCAGGTTTCACTTTCATACATCATCACATTGCGCACACATACCTGCTAAATTCTTCCTTTGATCAACAGTGGTAACGCTCTGCTGGTTAGTAATAGCAGAAGTCCCCATAACTTACTCCATCTACCACTAACTTTTGCAATCATACTAGCACTTGCTCCACCCTGTGCTCCAATGGTATCACCAAGGTAACACAATTTCTCAAGAACTTCAATAGCTTTGCTATTCAAATATACCTTCTCCACATCTGAGTTCTCATCCATCTCTATTGACTTATTACTGGTGCTACCAGATCAGGCTGTCTGACGATATCGGTTTCCTGACCCAAAATGCATAAAACATTGATCTTCATTGATGTTTTATTGTTTTTTTTTCTCTTTGCAAAACTCAATCATGTTCTGCAAAATCCAAAACAAAACAATTTCCCTTTCCCTCCCTTTCACTCAACCAAACACCATGAATAAATACTTTAGCATATAAAGAACTTGAAGCATAAAAACTTCTACCAAAATGACCGGAGTCGGCATGAAATAACCCGAAAAGGGTTGATATGCCATAACACAAATAAACTATCTATTGTCTTGCACACAAACTGTAGTATTAATTGATTATTCTTATTATTACTTGTAAATATAGGGTGATTGACCTAATTGATATCGTCATGGACTATGGAATCGACTATGCCATGTTCAAATCCTACCCGATTTGTTATGCTTGTTGTTAAGTCTAACCTAATGATATCGGACAAGATAGTGAATAGTAACTCTAGGTGAACCAAGTGCAAGTGAGATCCACCCAATCGCATCTAAAGAAACAGTTAGAATTCTAAAAAGATCTCTAGGTTGGACTCTCTGAAATAGCAGGTGAATTGTTTGGCATCCGGTAGTATGCCCCATCTCCAGTAAAATCAAAGAAAACATTTTTAAAAAAAAGGAAAAAAAAAGTGAGATCCGGGAAAGGTATGAACCCATAGCTATGAGTAAAATATCAACTTGTATGTAATTAATCGTATACAGTGAATCATTTACAATGGCTATTGTTTCAGCATTAAATGATCCAAAAGGGTTGATATGCCATAAAACAAATATACCCAACCTAAATGTTGCCTCTCCAGGTATCAAGTATTTTTAATGCAGTAATTCACATGAGCTGTTGTCGATGGATGAAAATAGAAAAATAAATTACCAGGGAATTATTTTAAGTTGCCAGTGAGACTTTTTATTTTCATTTTTACTTCAATTATTGAACATTCGCCGTTTCTCTTAATTAATTTATTGTAAAAAATTATTTACAGTTTTTTGAAAGATAATTTAATGAAGAAATGTCATTAAAGAAGTCTCTTTTGCAATAAAATAGATAGGATGACCTAGGAAACGTGGAAATTTAAATCCCATAAATACTTTAGTTTTTTTTTCTTTCTTCTTTTAACAGAGAAATAATCATAGTATCAAATATTTTTTAAACAGCTGTTGCATGCCAGCTTTTAAAAAAACCCAAAGATGTTTAATTTTAATTAAACATCTTTGGATTTTTTTTTTTAACTATCTTTCCCCATCCGCCGTTTCTCAGGAGTCCTTTTACTTGCATTTTCGTTTTCTTTTACCAAATTGTAATTTTTTAAAATAGGATTTTGATCCAAATATACAAGAAGGTCCTCGATCAAAAGCAGACGCTATTAAAATCTCTATGTTCGATGCTGCATTCACAACACCACAACAGCAGCACCCCCTTTCTCAACATTGTAGAGGGAGTGGCAATGTGGTAGTGTCAGAGCTACCCAGCTGACAGGGCTCTGGTGAAAATCCAGAAGGAGTCGGCATCAGGATCCATCGTCTTCTGGTTAGGATTAGTTTCGCATATAAATTTAACATAAAATGATCCCCTATTTCTGGACCATTCTTGTCTTTTAAAGTAGTAGCCTGCTAAATTTTTTTGATATTTTTTTCAGACTGAAAAGTTAGTATTAACAAAATAAATTATAATTACTTAACATACTACTAATGCTAAATCTGAGTGACAAGCGCCCCCCCCTCCAAAAAAACCTCCCTTAACCCTACGAGTAACCTTAAGTCAGAGTAGCAAGCCCCCCCCCCCAAACAAAAAAACCCTTAAATCTACATAATTGTCTAAAAAAGAAAAGCAGACCACCCCCTCCACCAAATAAAACACATGGATTAATTTCTAACAGAAAAAAAAATTGGTTAATGCCCATAAATGCTAGAATGGCCCAGAAATGGGATTATTTTACATTAAATTTATATGCGAAATTGATCCCTCACTCTAAATTCTAAAATATAGATTTTTTTTATCCAAGTTTTTACGGCGGGTCACATGTAATTGTTTAAAAAAGGTGGAATCTCATTTTTTGGGAGGCAGGGAGAAGGATTTAGCAGGTGTTAACCTGCAATAATACCAAAGTAATCATGCAATGAATTCATTTTAAACAGTCCTAGTATTAGATTTCAGTTTATTGTACATAAAATGCATTATAATTCAATTTTGAGTTCTCTAACTTCTTTTTTTCATGGATACATGGTATTTTTAAGGTATTGCAGCATATTTGTGTGCATTTGTTGTAGATTACTTAGAAACCGTTAATTTCTGGAAATTTTCAGTGGCATATTCTGATCCCTTGTACAAAAATACACCCATATAGCATGTTTCATTGCTTAATATTGTTTTAACATTTTTACTGAAAAAGTAGTGTAAAAAATGTGATGAACAAGATATGGTCTTAAAGAGGGAAAATTATCCAACCATGTGAGGCATAAAAATAGTCATAACTTCCTTATTTTTAGTCAGATTTAAACATTTTTGAAAGATTCTTTCTTAGATCAAGCTCTTATGCCATTATTGAGATATTTTAAGCAATTTAAATTTTTTTCATGTGTTATTGCTATTTCATGCCGATCAGACAATCCTGAGGCATGATCTTTGTGAGCTTATGAAGAAGTCCGACTTGCCAAACAAGCAGCAGCAACAGTCGTATCTGCTGGCTGCTTTATCAACTAATGTCAATGTTAAGAAATTGTATATTTTATAATATATATAATAAATACCGACCGAACGGGTCGTCTAGTTTAACAAAATTAGTTGTAGTTTTATAAGAGTCAATTAATAATAGATTTTCTTTTACCAAGTTGTTATTTTTTTAAATAGGGTTAGAAATAGGCACGTGTTTTACTTGCTAACTTTTGTGTGACACAATGGATTTATATTTATTTATATACAAATAAATACACATTGGTCTTTATTATAGAGTGGAGGACTATCCCATGTATCAGTTCAGAAAGAAAATTGTATGACAATAGATTTTATGTAAATAGTTAATTGAAACAAGTCTTATTTATTATTTAAATATTAGTGCAGAAATAGAGAAGGTTGAAAATATATATAATTATTTTAATAAATATTTAAATATTATCTATATCCGTATACGTTTCATTCTTGTGGAATCATCAGTGTAGAGATAACCATTAACGCACAATTCAAACCTGGAACAAGTCACATTTAACTCCAATTCCGAGTGCACTAATCAATAAATGGCTACAGACGAGATGAGAACTAAAACCTATATATGTGTCAAAGAGGTGGACAGCTATAGTCGGTCATCATAAGTGTTCAACAGGAATGTACATTCTATGTAATTTTTTTTTTCAAGTCTTATTTTGTCATTGGTGGTTCCTTATGTTATTTTCCCCTGTTGTGTTACCATGACAACCACTTAGTAATGATTTTAATGGCTGGAATATTACAATAATTTCTCCCTTGTTTTCTTTCTTTTTACAGTCGTGAATGAAGTGCAGAATGGACTTTGCTGCATTTCTACTTATTTTTGGACAGATTCCAACTCTGTAAGTTTATTTTACTTATGTCACAAGAATGTACATTGTTTCCTTGCAAAGATATGTAGGACCTTCACTTACATTTTAAAAATGTATACCTGTAAAAGCAAAGATATCTGACATTACCCGTGTATTATATAAAGAAAATAACCTCAGTAATGTACAAATTCAATATGAACAGTGATCATTATCCACCACATCTTTCATCTACTCATCTTATATAAATAAAGATTTCGTCGGTCTGTCAGTTACACTTTTTTTAAATGCAATAAATACATCGTGGAATTTGTCTCATTTCAAAATATCAGAGATCTCAACAACTTTTAGAAATGAGGAATATTACATTAATAGTAAATAATAAATTACAAAAATAAACTGAATGCCATGATTGTAAACCGAAACCTTGAGATCTTCACTCTGAGGTTCTACCAACTGACCTATTTGGACTTTCTTATAAATAGAGCTTTAAACATTGCCTTAACAAAATAATTATAGCTTTGGTGTGACGTCATAGATTTATGATTTACGTCATGTTTCAAAACATGAATTCAAACATAAGCAATAATAAAAAATAAATATATATACATGGAGAATAAAAAAAGAATACTAGTTATTTGGATTACAAACAACAAGCTGAACGATTTTTAAGCCATTTTTGTAGGAGATTAGGTTTACCACGAGGATATGAAATGTCGATACTTTTTTGCTGGTGCTTTCATATCCAATATTAAAACCGAATGCAACACATCTTTAACATTTTTTTTATCAGAACAAATTTTAAACAATTTTTTTTTTTTTTGTTAAACAAGTGGCGTTAAACAAAGATAAACAAAAAGAGGATAGAGGCCTCTTAGAAAATTAACATTTATAAAGGGGAGGTAACTCACAACCGTTTTCAGAGAAATAAAAGGAAGACCAGATGAAAACGAACGAAAATCGAAATAACGTTGATTAATTCTAGCTACAAGTATCGCCATGATTAATTCATATTTCAGTAGTCACGTAAATTATTCAGATGCAAAATGTTGCCGGGCAAAAATATGCGACTGGAGGGAATTTAAATAAAAAATATTGTCTGCATATCAAATGAACAGGATTACCAATGTGAACGTTCTGTACAAATCAAGCTCTAAAACTGAATAATTCTAACATAGTCCCTTAATTTTTTTAGGAGAGGGGATCAAGGATCCAATAAGTCGTCTGGAACACCATGAACAGATATGATTGGTGTGTGTTGTGTAGTGATGTCAGTTATAGTTTGTAGTAGCAGTTGTAGCATAGTGTCTCTCTCTGCATCAGTCAGCAATGTGTAATGATAACACATTAATCTTTTCTTAAAAAGTTACACATCATGAGTCCTCCCAAATATCCCTAATATGGTAGGAGGGAGGGAAGAAGTCCTTCAAAAGCGCATCTGCCAGTCTTTCTTTTTGCCACGTCTTCGTATACTACGTCACTTCTGGAAACTGACTTCCTGTTATGTCATTACTTGTTTTTCAGCCACATAACTCTCATTCACTAACCTATATTTTGTGTAACCTACTTATCTCATGTTAAATAGTATTACATAATCGTCAGATGATAAAAGTATATGTAAAAAAGACAAATTAAATATTTACTTAACATTAATTATTGCAGTGACGTTAAATATCATCTTCCTTGTGCAGTTTTCCTGTCTCTTCTCTTTGTCTCCTGGTGCTACCAGATCAGACTGTCTGACGATACCGGCTTTCTGACCAAAAATCCACCAAACATTGATCACATTGTTTTTTTCCTTTCCCTTTGCAAAACTCAATCCTGTTCTGCAAAGCCAAAAACAAAAAATTTTCCTCTTTCTTGATAAATATTTGATGATATCAAAAACTTGAAGCATAAAAACTTCAAAAAAAAAAAAAAAAAATGACCGGATTCGGCATTAAATAACCCGAAAAGGGTTGATATGCCCTAAAACAAAACAATCAAACTATCGTCTCTTTGTCCGTGATAATCTTTGATTTATCTCATATGTGTGGCAGACCAATTGGTTGTAAACACCGCACAAAAAATTGTAAAGAGTTCTGAATCTTTTATTGTTCAGCTGATCAGAGAAAACATTGCATAAATTATGGTATTAGACATCATTTAAATGTACCCCCTCCCCTCGGCCAGTTGGGGTGTTGTGCCTTACTAGCACCCACAAGATACATGCACTTTGTTTCAAGTCTAGCCAGAGAGAGAGATAGAAAACGAGACTACTCTCGCACCACACAACGCTATAACGTGATCATCAAACCTCAATATGCAACACTCACATTCATTTATAAACAGTTTAATAGAAAGCAATTCATTTTGGAGGAAAAAAATGATCAAATGGTCGGAAAGTCAGGGTCCAGTATTAGATTGAAAATCAGTTTATGCCACGATTGAGAGCTTGTCCGTTTTGACATTTTTGTTGTTTCTATTAGAGGTGGGACGTAATGGGTGAAAATTTCAGATTCATGCGAGTAGTATTTTTTTGTGTTCATTTATACATAAATAACACTAAACAATCAAACATTTTGAAAATTTTGCAAAATTCAGAAGGTGCAGGCCAAAAATAGCCGTTACGGCTCCATGGGACTCAAAATCCATCATTTTTCGGTGAAAAAGTGGTTTCATGTGACATTGCAAGTCCTAAAACATCCTCAATATTTGGCCAAGAGAAAAGAGGCCACACAAGGAATTGAAAATATCTCTGATTACGTATTTGGACTACTCGGAATTCCATTTGTCCACTTGAGGAAATAATGTTTTTTAGATAAGAGGTTCCCTGCTGTTATGATCTACTACAGATTGTGTCCAAAATAATAGAAAAGACCACCTAGGCATTAGGTTTTTGATGTTTATAGATAGTCAGCAGATATGCCCCTTCAAGTAGTTGCTGGCTGGCCATTGTCTCAAGTGGTCAGTTTTTGGGTAGTCTAATGGGGATGACTAAAAAAAAAAAAAATGACTGGCCATCTAGGATTTCCGGTCAAAAGTGCATGTATTCAAGGGGATGGGTAGGGGAGGTGAGTGAGACTTGGCCCTCTGGGCTTAACACGAGCACTTTGGTTTTCTGAGGTCTGACAGCCAGTTGAGTCTGTGTGCAACATGGGCCCTTGGACTTGTTTTGATTTGGTTGGGCAAAAATCTCTCATTTTCACGTCTGTTAAGAAACAAATACCATTGTAATCGCTAACAAACAAACCTCTGTTATTTGTTTTAAACTGGAATTATGGTTTTATTTGGGGGAGAATTCTTCTGTTGCATCACTGATTGAGATCAAACGGCTGACACTGCGACCGGTGTCGGAATCAAACAACGACCATGGACCGGCACAACGAGCTAATGATCACGTCCTGCGCAGTGAACGCAGACAGCACACCTTATATAGTAATGGATGATCCAAATGACCTAAATATGTTCTTCATCTCTCCTGAACACTAGCCCTGTCTAATCGTACTAAACCAGCAGTGACAATGAAGGTATAGGCATAGAAGATAAGATATAGTTTTCAATAAATAACGCTAAGATAATAACGCCGTAAATGTGATAGGGAAAAAATAAAAACAGTGAATGTCGAAAATGGAAAGGGGGGGGGGATGTGTAAAAATGAATAGGATGGGATGTTGAGAGTATACATACATGCTGTTGTCACTGTTGATTTACTATTATAAGATTTGGCAAATGTTATGGAGAAACATACATAATTAGGACATTCTGTAACTAAAATGCCTGATTTTCACAAATAAATGTTATAGGATTAGGGTATTTAAACCCTAATCCTGCTAATATTCATGAGGTTACAATCTGCACTTTTATCAATACAATCAGTTTCAACATGGATGACAGAGCTTTCACTTTATCAAATTCTATTAAGCATAAATGACCTTTCTCAATGTGATATATAATGTCGCTAACAATAAAGAAACAGATTTTACTTTTTTTTTATTACAGTTGAATCATATCTATATATAGTGTGTTCGGGATAAATTTAACACTTTTTGGAAAGGAAAGAAAGACTATCATATCTTTGCCAATAATTGATGCATTCTTAAAATTCAAAGTACATCTCACTCAAAGAATCCACCCTAGGCCTCCATAGTTTTGAGGTGGGTCTGGAACCTGTGTCCTTTGAGAGGTGCCTGAACATCAGTTTGATTCTGGTAATCAGCTCGTCACTGGTCTTGCAGGTATTATGGTTGGTGGCTTTCTCAACTGCACTGCCACTTCTCGGTTTTCCCAGAGGGGTGACACGGAGCCTTTGCGCAACCACCCTCTCCGCCCTGAGCTTGACAGCAGTGAACAGCAACTCAATATAGCCATCTGGATTCGGTCTGAGTCCATTTTTCGAAGATATAGGCAGCATGACATGCCCTTTGCTGGAAACGTACCCAAAGACCATCACTGTTTGACAGAATTTGGTCTTCATGACGTGCCGACTGTATTCTCGCCATGTTCTACTCATTGTGCAACTGGTCCTGCCACATCTGAAAGGAACCAGAGAATCCCCAGCTCAACTGGGTGTTTAATAATCTTGTTAAAATAGATGAAATAGGTATTAGCTGTAGACATTTCAAACAGTTCACCCTAGATAAATATACTAACAACCTAGTGAATTGACCATAACATTCCATAAGGAAACCTAAATAAACCTACTATCTAATAGTTAAAACGTTCCCGGCTAAGTATACAATTAATATAACCTTTAATCCATAACTAATTGTAATTAATTTAAGTATTAGGATAACAAATTAATAGATAATTTTAAATATAAAAACCCACAGTAAATGATGGTGTGGTTGTAGAATATATGAAGTAAATTGAACAAGATTATATCTAATTGTTAAACAAATAGAACAAATAAATATAAGACCCTTGGTAAATTGCTGTATATATTATCTGCCTCACTCCCACTATTTTTTTATGCTAAGGATGAATTCATAATTTTTAAATTGTGTTATGTCTGTGTGGATGTGTGCTCCTTCATGCATGTAACTGATATATCTAGTTTGTAATATGAGCTTATATAGCTATTTCTTTGTTTGTATTATTTATAGTTTTACAGAATGTTGTTTTTAAAGAAATTTGTGTGGAACTCTAAGTATGGATAATATGAACTTTGACAACTATTTCTGTTTTTAATAGTTTGGCTTAATAATAAGTATTAAATTAATAGGTTTAATAATTACTGGTTAAACTTTCTAATTGGTTGGTTTGAATATAAATTTATTAAACCCCAGTTAACTACAGCAGATAGATAATTCTAATTGAGTAAATAGATGATTTAGAAAACTGTACAGTTTGGGATAAGAAAGATATATTTCTCAGTTTATTAGTTTGGCTTAATACGAAGTATTAAATTGGTCGGTTTTGTAATTACCGGTTAAAATTAATTTATTAAACACCAGTTAACTACAGTAGATAGAAAATTCTAATTGAGTAAATAGAGGTTTTAGAAAATTGTACAATTTGAAATAAGGATAAATTTCTTGTTTTTTTTTGTATTTATATTATCCAGATTAATGTATATACAATTTGTTAGTTCAGAAGTATTATTGCAAGTAAAATGGGTAAGTTTGCGTGTGACCTATTACAATTTGTCCATCCCTGTGAACTATGTATGTAAATATTAATACACGTTGACGTGTCTATACGATAGGAGTGTGTATGTATATCTAGGCTGGGCTTGCTTGTTACTGTGTCAGCACTTATGTGTTTAAGTATACGTTCTGTTTGTACGTATGTGTATATATAAGTGGTAGGAAATGTTTGTGCGAATATGCGGATGTATCATGACTCGTGTGTGTGTGCACATATTTTGGTTACGTGTATGTGTCAGTCACACTTACAATTCTCCAATGCGTAAATGTGTGGAGTAAGAGACAACTAAAATTATAATAATATTTGACACGCATAAGTCTTCAATCTCGCCCCTACCTCAGTAGTCTTAACCTTGGAAAGAACATCATTATTTTGTTAGTCTAAATCTCTATATCTGAAATTTCTTTTCGACGATTTAGCTATTGTTGAAGCAGACAGCCCTGAATGATGTACATCTCGTACAGAAACACAAATTAATTAGTGTAGGCTTATTTAATGTTTATATAAATGTTATTATATATATACTAACTGTACCTAGTTTAATTTTTGTTTTGCTTATAGAGAATATTAGTAAAATATTTATAGTTTTGGAAAGATGAATGATCCTATGAAAAACTGTTTTGTAACATGACCGTCTAATCAATAAAAACTGGTGATACCAGATCAGGCTGCCCTGTGGCTCCCTGAGACGAAATTCACCTACATTGACGTTTTTTTTTTTTTTTTTTTTGTAAAACTTAATTATGTTCTACAAAACCAAAAACAAAAACAACAGCCCCTCTCCCTTTCTCCCTCCCCTTTTTTATTTTTATTTTTCCTACCCTACTCCCGGTCCTGGATATGACCTTAAACTACATCCGATGGTGAGATCCGGCTTACGGACTTTGGGGAATGTGGAGCCTCCTCTTAATTACCATTGCTCCCAGGTCCACCCTGACCCGGAGTGGTAGTACCTGTTAGGGTCCCAACTATGGGTTAAATAGAAACAGATATTAAAAGGGGAAAGAAACAAAAAAGAGAAGAAAACAAGACCAGATTCGGCATTAAATAATCCAAAAAGGGTTGATATGCCGTAAAACAAAACTACCAAACCAAAAACCCTGATTAAACATTTGAAGATATAAAGAACTTGAAGCATAAAAACTTTCACTATAATGACCAGATTCGGCATTAAATAACCCAAAAAGGGTTGATATGCCGTAAAACAAAACTACCAATCAATAAAAATGACGAAATAACATGGTCGGATGTTCTGGCATTTCTTCTGGTTTTACTTGTTAAGTTTTCCTCATTCTATATAAACAAATTTAGAATGTCCGACTAAGTTGCTTCTAGTCTTTGTGTCTTACGAAATGACGCTATTTATTTTCCAATAAAATAAAGCACCTTGTAATATTTTAAGTGTACAGGGTACGTACGGATTACTATCATAATTATTTCAATCATTATGTCTTATAAAAGGTTGAAATTTTTTGTAAATAAAAGAAAGCACTTTGTAGTAGTTTAATAATACAAGTTAAGTACAACTTACGTTCATTTATATTTCTGTTATTGAGTCCAACCCCTTGAGTATTAAAATATTTATGTATTAGGAAATTTAGAAATTCCTTTTTTATTTTTACAAATAACGTAGGTAGACATGTGATTGAAAAGCAGGGTTTTTTTATTATTATAGTTTTCCAAGTGTTATTAGTTATTTTTAAATATTCGTATTTTGTCCTAGTTTGTTATAATGTAATGAAGTTTGTTTGAACTTCTTTCATATTCTGTATTCGTTTGTATGCATGTGATGAAAAGCAGGTTTTTTTCTTTGTTGTTTCCTACATATGATTAGTTGGTTTTCAAGTATTCGTATTTTGCCCTAGTTTGTTAAAATCTGTAAAAGCTGCTTTTATAAAGTGTATTTTAGCATTCTAATTTTGTTATGTGATAAATGAGCTTGTCTGTTTTAAAGAAAGACTCACTAAAGAATTTTGTAATGGATGAGGCGGGAGGGGTAAGCTTGCCATGAAGAAAAGATTAATAAGTACATCGACACTGAAGTTAACGACTGCTGCTTAGATCATCTCGGTAAAACAACAATGTAATTAGATGATATAAAGGAAAGATTTTCTCATAATTAAGATATAAAATTGATTTAAAGCAAGTTCGATATAATTGTTTATTTGAAGTTGGACACAAGTAGAGAAATGTCAAATTCTTTATCAGTTTTTTAAGTGGCTGGTGCTATTTAGGTCATAAACGAAATATGCCTCCAGTCTAATAAATTTCCTAGCCGGAATAAGTATTTTCTGAAAGAAACTTGAACGAATTAATTTTTTTAGTATAAAGAATTTTAAAAAAATCGCTAGTCAAAATCAAATATTGGTTTCTCAGATGCAATGGGTCTGAAGTCGAGAATCCGACTGACTTTTCTTTATATATTGGCTCTCTCTCTCTCTCTCTCTCTCTCTCTCCGTCAAGTGCACTCTTTTGTTTCTATTTTTTATATATATACTTTTAAAGTTATAAAACAATAAGTAAGACGTCTTGGCTCTATATGAATATCTGGTGTGAATGTTTACCTCACACTGTTATTGTGCCCTTCCCTCAAAATTAATACGATAAAATTTTACTTGCGGAAAGTTGTATTTGATCTTAGTATAGAGACAGACATTTAGATTTTTAAAAAATCTATAAAAATCTATTCCACATCATTTTGAAATTTGCAATTTCTTATTTCTAACAAATTATTTGATTGGAGCTTTTGAAAATCTAAACCTCAGTTATGTCGGATTAGTTAAAGCCTAAATCTGTTCTTATGAACCCACAGTTACCTCTACACTATATGTAACACTAGAAACTTGTGTTCAATCAATCGTATACAATGAATTATTTATTTTTGATATAAAATAACACAAAAAAAAAGGTGATTTGCTATATATAAAACAAAATCATCATTATAATCATGTTCAGTTCAACGTCCGTTTTACATGTCGGACAGCTTTTAGAAATTAACTTCTAAACTATCTCTGACCAGGTCTTTATTTATTCCACTTTCTCTCAAGTCCATCCTTCTCACTTCCTCCCATGTTTTCTTTAGTCTTCCACTGCCAACTGACCCTGCTACCTCAACTGTTATATCTATAAACCCAAGAATTCTCATACATTCTTTCAACTTATAGGCATACTAACAAAGTCTCATTTTCTGCGCACATTTCCCTATGTTTTCTACATTTAATTTTCCTCTGAGATCATCAGATCTAAACCTGTCTTTAAGACTCACATTACACATTTATCATATCATTGTCTCATAATTTCTCTCCCGCACTGCATACACATGTCTGATAGACTTTTCCCCTTAGTCAACAGTGGTAACACTCTGCTGGTTAGTAATGGCAGAAGTTCTCTGAACTTACTCATCCACTCCTAACTCTTGCAATCACACTAGCACCTGCTCCAATGGTATTTCCAAAGTAACAAAAACTTCAAAAGGCTCACCATTCGAATATACTTTCTCCAAATCTTATCTATCTCTGTTGTCTTACACTTCTTTCATATAAACTGTATATCATCTCTCAACCTATCTGTAATTCCACTGCACTTCTTGTGTACCTAAGGCTTAAAGTGCCATAAAAACAATTAGATTGCACCCAACTACCTTTCTACAAACTATTTTGTATAATTTACTGTAGGCTGTAGGTGAGGACGAGATCTCGGTGACTAAGCAGTACGTGGTCTGGTTGCATAAATGGTCACGTGACTTGCAACACCCCACTTCGGCCCTTACTTTAGCTAGACAGGAGGTCGGGGAGACCCGATCCGATCAATCGGCTGCTCAAGTCATGCCCTAGTATCTATAAGTTCATTTTCAACCGTATTATTCAGTCTGATTTTTCTAAAAATTAAAACCTTACTTTTTATTTTCCTCCTAAATAAATACTAGAAGGTGGTGGCTGAGGGTCAATTGTGTTGAGAACACAGATTACCACTGCCGAAGAGTAATATTTTCTCAGAGTAATGTTCCCACTCTCACTGTAAAATGTCCTTCTAAGGGCAATGTTTTCTAAGAATATAAAATAATTATCCTACCTATAGGATTTCATTTGACAACTTTATTCGGCACCAAATAACCCATAGATGGTTGATATGCTGTAAAACTAACCCAACCAAACCATCTGTCCAAGTCATGGATTAGGAGTTGAGTAATTTTATCTTCCTTCGAAATCTTACCTAACCTACTAAAATTGGACTACACTAACAATATTTTTTTTTCTTCAAAATCCTTGCCTGTGACAATTTGTAGCCATTGTAAGGCAGCCCTTCAGCTCAACTTTCACCTTTGGGAATATTTGCTCTCTAGACTTTTTAACACATTTAGCTTTTTTCAGTTTAAGAACGAATTTACCAAATAGGTCACATAATTTGGTGCCTTGCTGTTTCTTCTACATTTTTTCATGTGAAGGATTTTTTTTTAATGCCTGATTGTGTAGAGACATGCGTTTTTGATATAAGATCGGTAGTATGAGGCACCCAGTGAAATTCAAACGTATTAATAATTTTCTGGCGTGCCTATATTTCTTACATCGAGAGTAAATCAATTGAAAAATAGCATAGAAGACTTTTTGGCGTTTGCAATTTTTATTGTGACTTTCTGATTTTTTTTTACTGACTTTTGTGACGTCTCTACAAGATTTACTCGAGTGATTTACCCCTTGCATTGCACTACATCATGTACCCCACGTGTTTTTATATGCTAATTAAAAAAGATTAAGACAAATCTGCTAAAATCATTTCGCTTTTGTTTAGGTATTGCATCAGATGCTTTTGCATGATGCAGTGATGTGCTGCTATTGCATCAACCAGTATCAGCAGATGATTTAGAGTCATAAAGTATTTTGTCATTGTCAACTTAGGAACAATAATGATAAGTATGTGTAATGAATGAAGTTTAGAAAATGGGTGGACAATATACTTTTCAGAGTCATAAAGTGCTCAATATATATTTTTTTCTAATAGATAATATAATTTTAGAACAAATTTCTTATTCAAATTAAAAATAGCTCTAGTGTAAAATCATTTTAAGAATGAACATGAGTTCAGAAATAAGGCTATTATAAAATGAATATACAACAAGGACATTAATAAGATTTTCTAAAGAATATTGTACTCAATGCTGGGCACTAGTAACTAGACTTTGAAATTAGGATATGATATTAAAATTGGAAGGTGTACGAAGAAAAGTGACTAAACTAATAAGTTGGAATTCTTAGGTTTAATTACTTTACTAGAGAAAAATGAAGGGTTACTTAATTGAAACCTTTAAAATAATTAACGGGATTTCTAAACATGGAACAATTTTTTTCTCTCTCAAACTTGTTAATTTATTGGCAAGAAAAATTTCGAAAAGTAAATCTATTACACAGATTTTTTTTTTTCTAATCTAGTAAAATATGTTTGAAACAAATTAGCTAATCAGATTAAAATATTTCTAATACAAACCGGATTAATTTAGAAATAATGATTTAAAAAAAAAATCTACAAGGACATTTTTGTGGTCTATCTGAAGGAATATTTAGAATTGAATCTGCATATTTGTATATATATTCTGTGGGATTAAGTTGATATGAGATTATTGATTGAAACGACGTACCCAAATAGGCTTACCAAATGAATGAAAAAATGAATGTACTTTTAACAGGAAATGTTTTCTTTTCCTATTTTAGTTGGAATCATGGCCACCTTTTATAATAATAATAATATAATAAACCTGTATCGTCCGGGCCTTTGGGTCTGGATTTACGCCGTTCTATTGGGGGTTGCCGGTCCTGTGCAGTTCTAGGAGGTACACCCTCCCAAGCTTTGCCTCCCCTCTTTGGGGAGGAGTAAGTTTATTGCTTACTGTCTGTGGCGACCCTACCGGGGAATGCTGACGGGGCTGCCCAGGCTATTTTAAAAAAAGCCAGAGTGCTCAAATTCTCGAGGGCTGGTTCTTTCCCGACCTTGTGTCACATCTTACCTTGTGGGAGGAAGATAAATAGAATGGCCACCTTTTAACTTTACCGGTTTTTGTCTTGTAATCTGCCCAAGTCATCTGTATTTTTTAACGTTTTATCACAAATGTGGCTGTTAGACATGGGGCCCAGTTTTGACTGCTGCAGTCTGGGTAATCCTAACCATCAAATGTAAAGGAATTAAATCAATTTTTAAAATTTTTTATTATTATTTTATTTTTATTTTTATTCGGAGTTGTTCCACTTGATCTGACAGAAAAGAAATAAGCTTGATAGTTTTAATTTATTCTTTGGTCATAATGTTTTTATTCCATTCATAAACAGATAAGCAAGTCTCTGACCTGACTGGTTGACACACTGACTCCCTTCTCTTCTATACTGGCCGGCCACTTGTTAGGTCCTTTTCTACCCTTTGCATCAACCATGCACAAGTTAAATAACTTTTTCTTACGTTAAAAAAATAACATGGTGGATTTAATTTCGTAATTAGTTTTTAAATACGATTTTTAAAATTTCGTTATATTTTATGTATTTTTATTTAAATAGATATTCGATTAGTAATGAATAAAAAAAATAATTCAATGTGTAATTATCAAAGTTACATTGACACGAGAAATACACACAGACGTGAAGTGGTCACACAATTTTATGTATATGGAGATTTCCTACTTAACAATGCAGTTTAGTCAATTGTAGTAAAAACAAAAAGTTTATATCCAAAGACCGATCTTTCCTATTGCATGGGAGATAACTTTTCATTTTCTATGTTGAGTTACCTCCCTTGCTACATGTTTTCTCTTTTTGCTTGGTCATTTAAATTTTTTCTTACTTCCTTGTCCGCTTTTCTTTTTGTAGCTGGCACTTTCAAAATATTTCAGCAGCGCTCTGGAGGGCTCCATAGTTGGATTTTACCCCTTTACTTAAAGATGGAGTCTCTTTTTAACAGTAACATTTTAACAAAACAAAAACGTTACTGCGCATGCGTGTTCAATTTTTTGAAAAATAAAACTTGCATCTTTACAAATGTATGGACAGAATAATATAAAAGTAAAAATTACATAAAATAAAAACCATGCTATAGACTAATATTTCGCTTCTTTTTATTTGTTTAGAAGTTACTTTTATGCCTTTTTCCATGGCTCTGTTTTTTGCGGGAGGGGGGGGGGGTTCAGTCAAATCCGTTTAAAAGTAGTTAATGCTGCGTTTGCAATATTTTTTCAAACTCTTTTGCTCTGCACGACTCTTGCAAAACCTATGCAACCGACTTTTGTTGAGCCATGCTGAATATTCCGTGTAGTCTGCCAACTACGTTCATGGCTAAACTTTCTCATTTGCTGTTTTGATGATTTTCTCATTTCCAATATCACAAAATCCTCCCCAAATTAGATTCATGAAGTAACCAAACGTCGAAATAGCAACTGTTTTTTTTGTTTGTTTTTGTAGTGCTGTAGTCTAATAGTAAAATGGCTAAGAAATCTGTAATGTTATCATGTATGAAGTAAAATTTGACAACCCAACTAAAACTCCAAAACTACTTGTTTGCTATCGAGATTTGATTTTAAGCGTTTACGGCTGTTGGAGTACCCACACCAAAAATTAAAAAAAAAAAAAAATTTTTTTTCATGATTGTGTGATTGTAAATAAATTCCCTGAAAAATTGTATTAAATCATCTCAAAATTGAAAGAATATAGTAGCCTTCAGGCTATGATCAAAGTGTAGTATCTTTTCTGTTTTAGGTCAGATGAGGTGAAATCCACAACGTTTTTATTTTTGTTCCCCCATCCAGAGTATGCCATTTTGTGAGGTTGCATTTTCTTCACATTAAAAACCGAGCTTGCGCCTAACTTTGCCCAAGTAAATGTTTAGTGACTTAAATTGAACGCATAACTTTTTTGTTTCGTTTGAAAATATTAAAGTGTTGTGTTTGTCTGTGCAGATTTTGTAATTATTTTCATATTTCAACTTTTCCTGTTTGCTATTACTTGATGCAAAGCTGTTTAATGTTTGGATGAATTTCTGTTGGGCAGGAGCAGCATTGGATGATGTGAAATGCAAAACATTTATTTAAAATCTGTTATTAACATGAGATATTTGTTAGGGTGAACACTTGGTCTAATAGATACTGATACAACCTATGGAATCATGGTTGAGTTTAAATCGAATTTGATCTATTTGTGGTTGTTTATGCACTAGAGCGCAAAATTTCACCACAGCTATGTGTAAAGTAGCAACTTTTGTTTGATCACTTGTATACAATGAATCGTTTAGAATATGTATTATTTCAGCATTAAATAGTAAAAATGGGTTGATTTGGCATTAAAAAAAAAACTCCGCTAAACAAATAATTTTATATATAGTATGTACATAAATTAATTACTCATTTTGATGAAATTAAAATCTTTTATGCAAATTTCGTATTGAATTATGTTCATGTTGAAATTGTCCTCTACTAAAAATTTTAGTTTTCCATATGACGGTGTGTTTATAAATTTCATGTACAGGGTGTCTCTATAAATTTCAAAATCCTTTCGTATTGGTAGTTTTAAAAGACAACAATCTGATAAAATATGGCATAATCACATTGGCAAACTGGTTCGTGTTAGATCACCAAAATTATACGAGCCTGACCAGTACCAGATAGGTGACTATTTGGGGAATACCAGGCACTGTATGTGGAAGGCCGTCAAAACCTACCTCTAAAGAACATACAGCCCGAAGATGCCTTTAGTAAGTACTTCAGTATAATCTGCACACGTGTTGACACAGCAGAGTACCGCCTCCTAGCCGGAAGTTCTACTTTCAATCATGTGGCAAAGCTCCCCAGGGATAGTATGCTATCGTTTTTTTTTTAGTTTGTTTTTTTTTTGTGTTTTTTTTTCATTTTTAATCGGAGTCTATTTTCTAGCTCAATGATGAAAAAAAGAAAAACAAAAAAATTATCAAAAAAAACAACATTTATTTAAACGAAAAAATTTGAATTGCTTAAAATGTCTCAATAATGACATACATAGAAAGAGCTTGATGATCTAAGAAAGAATCTTAAAAAAATTTTAATCTGAGTAAAAAATAAGAAAGCTATGATTATTTCTGTGCCTTGCACAGTTGGATATTTTCCCCTCTTTAAGACTGTGTGCATTTTGTCACATTTTTTTACACTACTTGTTCAATAAAAATGTTATATCTTTGTTAAAACACAAGATTAAGCAATTATATTTGCCTTATCGGTGTATTTTTATGCAAGGAATCAAAATCTCCCACTGAAAATCTCCAGAAATTAATAGTTTCCAAATGATCTGCAGTAAATGCACATAAATATGCTTTTTTATTCCTTTTATTTTCTTTCTTTTTTCTTTTTTTCTTTTTTTTTTCTTTTTTTTTTTTCTTTTTTTTCTTTTTTTTCAGACGATTTTTACAAGGGTTTTTGTTGTGCTTGTTACTAGTACGACACTTTCAAGGAAAGGCACTTTTTAGTAGTTGGCTTGTTACTCAAACCTAAAGTTAGTAGTAGAGTAATTATTATATTTTTTAAACTACTTTTCAAAAATATGAAAAGAATTTGGAGGGCTAACTGCTCTAAAAGGCAAGAATGATCGGAAAATGAGGGATCATTTTACGTTAAATTTATATGCGAAACTGACCCCCCCTCTAAATTCTAAATTATTTTTTTGTTCTTTTTTCCGCCAAGATTTTTAGGGTGTTCACACGTAATCGCCTAAAAAAGTAGAATCTTATTTATTTTTATAATTGCCGGCTAGAAAGTAATTTCTGACTAGAATTAATGTTCAAAACTTGAGTATATTTGGAAACCAGTATTTCTCGAAGGAGCCACCAGTAGTTTATATAAGAACCACAAACTGCATTAATTTAATTTTAAGCAAAGTCTTTCTTTTTTTTTTTTCTTTTTTTTCTTTTCTTTTCTTGTTTTTTCTTTTTTTTCTTTTTTTTTTCTTTTTTTTCTTTTTTTTTTCTTTTTTTTTTCTTTTTTTTTTTTTTTTTTTTTTTTTTCTTTTTCTTTTTGTAAAAATAGCTAGTTTTGTAAACGGCTGCTGCTGGTTGATAGTATTATCAGTGATAATAGTGTCAGGAAAACAATCAAATTGTTGACTTTCATTGAAATGGAGACTTATTTCTTCGGATAGGGTAATTCAAAATTGCTACTACGAAAAGAGAAAACATACAATTATAATTTTAATGGATAAAAAGAGTAAAAAGATTGATTCTATTTATTAGTTTGGGTCCAAAAAATATTTTTTAAATGTTCGATACTCGTCATGTTGAAGTCTAATTTTTAAGACAACAAAAAAAGGAATAGATCAGTTTATTTCGTACCCTAAAAAAAGATTAAAGGCGACGTCTCCCCTGATAGGTTTTCAAATTTCATGACGGAATATCCTCATAGAAGAGTGGTAATTAACTTTTAAAAGAACGAGGGGTTTTAAAAAAAAGTTATAAAAATGGCTGTTTAATGGTGTTAACATTTTTATCACTTTATTTGCTCAAAACTGTTTAAATATATCATTTAGATTATTATTTATGCATGTGAAAGTGAATTCATTTCCAAATTAAATGGTGGTATCTTGAAGACTTAAAGTGCTTTGGTTGTTAAAATATGACTATTTTAGTAGAACCCCCTTGAAATCTGTGCTTATCCAAAGCGTTTTATGTTCAGTGGGTATTGCTTTTCTAATTAACAATTAATTTCCTAATTGTATTGTTGACGAACAAATTAATAATTAGTAACTTAGACAATACTGATAAATATCAGCTTAGTTCCCACTCTATTAATTTATTCTATTGTAACCAACTGCATCAGAATTTTAAATTAGATGAAAAAGCTTTCAAATATATAATACATAGATATATATATATCCCTCCATTGAGTGTAAAAATAAAATAAGATTCATTATTTATTATAAAAAAATAAAAACATTAAACCTTGTTGGTAAGAATAACCTTTTTAGGCATAAAATACAGTTACAAAAATGATATATCAGTTTCAATGCATCTCCGACAATAATAATAAAAAAACATTTGTTACATTGGTTTTACTACCACAACATTTTTCCATAGATTTACCATGCATTCTCTGACACTAGCTCAATTTGCCAACACCTAAAAAATATGACTGCGCCCCCTTCTCAATATAGACACATTTTAGTTAATAACACAGAACCAATACACCACGATATCAACATCAAAAGATTAACATTTCTTGAAGCCATTTACATTAATACTAGAAATCCCACGATTAATATTAATTACAAAACTAGTCACAAAATCTTAGTGTCTAGCCTAGTAATTAACATTAACGAATTCTGAATTTTGTATGCGCAATGCAAATAATCGCGTATACATGCAATATCCCATCACTACAGACGCTCATTTTAAAGTCGTAAATTAAAAACTAAACAGTAAAGACATAGTTATAAACACACCAACACTAACCCTGCCTAATTTGATGAATCAAATCAAAAGTATTCGCAAAAAAAAGAAGAAAAAATGCAATCAAAAACCCACAGAATTTATATACCAATTTGACTAAAATACTACATAGGCTATTCAAAAAAATTTGTTTTTTTTTAACAAACAAAGACTCTGTGTTATTTGATAACATTTCCCTGAATGAAAACATGTTGCCTAAATGCACGCATTACTCGTTATTGTAGATACTGTCTGAAAGGGTTGCACAATCATTAACCGTACTTCTGACTCAACATTGCTTAAATTCAGTGGCAGGAAGAAATAAGCAGAGAAGAACTGGTGTTATTTTGGAGTTTTCCATCTCCTAGACTAATTGCTCTATTAAGGCTTAAAAGTCTAGTTTACCCTATTTCACTCATGGATGGATGGAAAGGTGATGGATTTGTATCTTTTCCCCAGCTGAACTTGAACGTGGCATGAACAAGTCTGCAACTGTAATAACCGTATCATTTCCGTCGTGGTTGGCAACTAAAACTGGCTTCTCTATCTGGTTTACCTAAAAATTTAAAGGTGGTCCCTATTTACTTGCTTCCCCACAAGAGCAAAGATAGACATTAGGTCGGTTTTTAATGTGGATAGATATCCAGCTCACCCCAAAAATGACACTCTGGATGGAACAAAAATGAAAATTGTTCCAGTCGAGAAGAATTTTTTCTCTTTAGACTAAGGATAGAACAGATACTACATTTTGATTCCAGCCTAAAGGCTGGGTGGTTGCCTTTTAGTTCTGGATAGCATATGCATGATTATGTAATATAAAAATTGCTATTTTGAACACAAATTATGGCTTTAGCTTTAAACCCCCAAAATGTATTTTGTCTGCTTCATATTATCGTGGTTATTTTGAACTGTTTGTAATATTAATTCTCAATATTTTCTTTTCAGGTAAAAAATACTTGTTGCTGATGATTTCAGAGCATCTATTTCTCAGCGATACAAAATCTTCCATCATGGCTGCCATTGTTGAAAATGCAGAGAATGGACAAATGGGTACTGGCCATGCATATTCACAGTCTTCCAGATCTGATGGCATTCACTCGTCAGAAGGTGTGTCTAACTCTTCTGTTACTTTGACTAAAGTGGCAGATTTTGGCCAGGGTCCAAAAGTTAATGGTCTGTCTCATGTGGACAAAACTCTCCAGCTACAAAAGACGGATGCTAATACTCGTGGCTCCGGAGCTGTTACAATAGATAGCCAAGAGTCGCTGGTCAATTCGGGAGTCACAAAAACTGAAAATGATGTAATAGAGACGTCAGAACCTAAAGAGACTCTTGCGATAGTGATGCATCATGAGCTAAAGTGTAACCAATCCAAGCAAGACACTAATCCATTACCTCCGGCTGGATCTACTCTGTGTGTACAAGTAGAGGTCAAACCCCAAGTGCCTTTTGACCCTAAATCCGACAGTTCCTTGTCTTTAGAAAATGCCGAAAGCAAATCGTTGCTATGTAATGCTGAAGAAGTGAAAGACTCTTTGGTTTCCTCGCAAAATTCAAGCAAAGAATCACAAGATGCAATAAAGTCTGAAATCCAAGAATCTCAAATCACTGAAAAAATAAACAATGAAAAAAATCCGCTAATCTCAGCAGATAAGATCTCCAGTATAACTTCTACATTAGAAGATAAAGATGCGCAGTCAGATTTTAATGACAAAAAACTTTGCAAAACGGCGGAAACTATTTCCATAAATGCCAACAACATGGATACTGTAAACCTTCCAGAAAAAAGGTTGTCTTCAGAACCAGCAACAGACAGCAATGTAAAGCCTGAAAGTGATTCGGCCAGCATAACTGGGGTAGCTGAGGAAAAACATATCGACAAAGATAATTTAAAGAATTGTTCGGAGAATTTAAAATCCCAAACATTTATCAGTTTCTTGCCTCCATGTCAAGCCGACAAAAAGGATAGTGGAGCATCGAATATTCCCGAATTGCTTGCGCATTGTTCTCCGTGTCGAGTCGTCATTCAAGATTTCTTTAAGGAACTCAACATCGACTTGCTCGAGTTGTCGCGTAATTTCCCTGTCCAACATGCTCATAAAAGAAAACGATTGAACAAATCTAAGTCTGTCCCAGGTGAGTCTGTTGGCCAGGAGCAGATAAAAAACAATTCTCTTAATGGAACGAAACAGGCAAAATGTTACACAGAAAACAGCAAAAGAAGAAAAAAGCATTCGTTGAAAGAAGATTTGAATAAAAAGGCAGAAGCTGAAGACAGAGAAGAAAATCTTCCCTTAATTTCGATACGTAATAATATTAATCAGAATGGAAATGCTGCTGAAGACACCACAAAACTGAAAACTGGCAAAGGAAAACCATCCAATCCCTGTGAAAATAAAATCACAGAATGCATACAAACGAAGGGAGGTAATTCACAGGAAGTTTCCACTGAAAAAAGGTTGGTATTTAAAATTTTCATATTTCTCTATATGCTTTCTTTTATACACATGTTTAGTTTTAGCAGCAGCAGCAGCAAATAATCATATTCGGTTAAACGTCCGTTTTACACACTGGCATGTGTTGGACGGCTTTTAGAAATTGATTTCCAAACTAAACTATCGGTGGTCAAGTATTTATTTATCCCTCTTTCTTTCAAGTTCATCCTTATCACTTCCTTCCATGTTTTCTTTGGCCTTCCCCTGCAAACTGACCCTGCCACCTCAACTGTTCTATACCTGCTAACCCAAGAACTCTCCTTAATTCTTTCAACGTGACCATATCAACAAAGTTTCCCGTTCTGCACACATCTCCCTATACTGTCCAGATTTAATTTTTCTCTGAGGCCATCAGATCTAAGCCTGTTTTTAATATTACACATCTATCACATCATTCTCATATCATTTCTCTCCATGCAACACATGTTCTCAACTCTTGCTATTTCCTTTATCGTGGTCGAATTTCATTGGCATAAAATCATTGCAATCATTTATTTTTGAGAATCTGACTTTTTAATGGTGTTTCTTAAGTTTACAATCCAAGCTTAGTTTTGTAAATGTGATTTTAATTTTGTTATCATCCGATTTTAGTATTTTATGTGTTGCGAGTGTCCTGTTCTCCAAGCAGTCCAATGCAAAGGGTTGATACCTGTCATGTTGCAAGTCAAGTCACTTTGTACGCACTCAAACCAGATCTTCCTTGATCTACCGTGCTCCCTTGTGCGTGGGATATCCATGTGTGTTATTGAGTTGATGCAGGAGGTAGCACTCTGTACATGGCCTAACCACCTGAGACGCCAAGCGCGTAAATCTCACTAATACCAAACTTCTGAAGGAATTCTTTCCTCTCGTTTGCTGCCACACATCCACCTGATCATAACACAGTCATACAAACTTGTTATTTTGTAAAGAAGTAATATTCAAAGTTTTACTCAAAACAAACAAATAATTGCTTTTTATTTAAGACTAGCAAGAAAACCTGACGTTGCTAAGGATTGAATCTGGAACCTCAATCCATTTTGTGCCAAGTCCATAACATCCTATTACCCTTTTTAACCTTACTTTTTACATTTTACAAACACAATTTCTTTTAGTTGGGTCAAGAATGTACTCAGCATTGATTGGGTGAGAAGGAAATGTAAGTAAAATGACATTAATAGAAATAAATTTTAGTAAATTTATAATTCATAGTCTTTAATCCAATCGAGGCACACTCAGCATTTTCTGGGAATGGATGAGGAGCCCCTATGTACTTTGCTCCAAACCCTGAACTTACTTACATTTCTATTCTTATGTTTTTAATTTCTATAATATAGTTATAAATAAAATGAAGTAAAACATTGTATTTCTTTTTTATGAATGTCAAGTGCAAACACAAACTCTGCAATGTCGTACTCCCCTCCCTTTGATCAAAATGAAATATACTTATCCAAGTACACTGGATAATGTAGTTTAACAATATATACAGTTATGGGAGTCTAACTTAAAAAATTCCAGGAGTTTTGGAACAAACGAAGAGACCGGAACTACAACTTCATAGAAAGAGATTCTCAATTTTTCTAACTGTATGAAATGACTCCTAGCACTATCCCCCTCCCACACACACAGATTTACCTGGAAATTGCCCAGGACAATAACTCTATTCAACTAAAACTCTTGATTTGATCTGATCTAGTTATCGTCTTTGGCAATTTCTCGGACAAAATATCTTAAATTCAAAAAGATAACACTTTACTAATCTATGAATTCAATTATGTAAGCTGTATTTTCAGTGTTGCAGTTTCGATTGATTTGGGAGTCCAACTTTGTGAAATCTTTAAAAGCTTTTTGGGAACATCTGCTCCCCAAAATGTTTAAACTTCGATTTTAATGAGATTTAAAACCATTGTTAAGAGATACAAAATTATGCAATTTCTCAAAATCATTCTTTGTGAAGGTGAGCCCTCATTTATAAGTCTGAAAAGGGTCTAAATTTCTTCCTATTTTGATAATCAGCAAAATTTTAGCAAATTCAACGATGTTTAACCGTAACAGTTTATGCTTTTGATTGCTTTGAATTATTTTGAAGCGTGAATTCTTCCCATTATTAAACCGACTAAAAGTGCCTGAATCTTATGATTCCATCCTGAGGTGGCGATTCCAATCAGTAATTGATATTTTATAGATGCATATATAAGCATTTAAAAAGATGAGCAAAAAACTATCCGCCATCCGGCTGCTATAAATTAAGCTCTAGATAGTCTTTTTAAATGTATAACTTACATTACACATCTTTAATATAAATCTATTGTAGTTTCAAAAACTAATAGTTTTCATTTAAATTACCTCCCTTGACAATTAATAAACAATATCTTAAGAAAGGTTTTGGTAATTTATCCTTTTGTTTTATTAGTTCACTTTAATTAATTACTGTTGATATTGACAAGACTATAGCATATATATAAGAAAAGAGGACAATAAAATTACAAATGGATAACACAAAAGATTAATATATTATAAACTGTTTTAAAAAAATAGTTATGCAAATTAGGCATAAAAATAGGTCTGTTTGGGTATGTGCTCTCTATTATGTTGTATTATTGATTTAAATAACAGTGAGCCATTTTGATTATAATATAGGTGTGATAAATGAAAAAAAAAATTGCATTTATTCATACTAGCAAAAAATATGCTCCCTCCAGTCACATATTTTTGCTAGTATATTAAATTATTTTGGACTAATAATTTCCAACACTATTGATAATGTTTACTCATTTATTTTTTTATTATCGTTTATGTTTCAATTCATGTTTTGAAACATGATGTAAATCATAAATTTATGACTTCACACCTAAGCTATAATTATTTTGTTATGGTAATGTTTTAAGTTCTATTCATAAGAAAGTCCAAAGTTAGAAGAACCTCAGACTGAAGATCTCAAGGTTTCAGTTTTAGATTTCCAGTCATGACATCCGCTTTATTTGTTGGGAATTTATTATTTACTATTAATACAATATTTTTCATTTTTAAAAAGTAGTTAAGATCTCTGATATTTTGAAATGAGGCAAATTCCGCAATGTATTTATTACGTTAAAAAAAAATTGTGATTGATGGACAGATGGACAGATGGACAAAATCTATTTATATATTCATATAGATTAGGTATTTTTATTTATTTAAAAAAATTTCTAATCCAACCAATCATTTTTATCTACTTTAAGATAATGGACAAAATATGATTATTAGATTGTATTTATCGTTAAAATTTACCCCCAAGTCACATTGTTCAGTAACTTTTTTGTTTATCCTGTTTAAATATTTATGAATTTCAATGGGTTTTCTAATATGTAAAACTTTACACTTTTCTGTATTAAATTGAAATTTCATAGTATCTTGCTTCATATTGAGATCTGTTTGTACTTGGGATAATGTAATTTAAAATCAGCAGCAAACAGTTCTGCTAAAGATCTTATAAAATAATAGGGGTTCCAATACCATACCCTTGAGGAACATCGGAGCATATATCGTGTGATTCAGAATAATTGTTACTCACTGAAAAAAATCTTTCATAATATTATGTTATTTGAAATGTCCATTTTTATTTTCATTTTTATCAATAAACAATAATGAAATACAGTATCAAAAGCTGTGATAAAACCTGAATACAAACTATCTCCACTGTCTCTCTCCAATAAATATTTGGTGCTTTTTAGGACTAGGTGATTTGTGAATGGGTATTGCCTCAAACTACCAAGGAATAACACTCATTTCTGCCAAAATATACAATGCCATGTTTTTGAACGGAATCCGACCTGAAATTGAGAAAGTCCTTAGACGAAATCAAAATGGCTTTAGGAAAAATAGATCAACATCTGCGCAAATCTTAATTGTTCGGAGGATTATGGAGGGCGTACGAGAAAGAAATCTGATGGCAGTTTTATTGTTCTTGGATTTCTCAAAGGCTTTCGATTCGATACACAGAGAGGAGATGAAGAAAATTCTTTTGGTATATGGTATTCCAAATGAGACTGTTGATGCAATAATGATCATGTACAACAAAACTCAGTCTATGGTGCGATCGCCTGATGGAAACACCAAATTTTTTTAAGTCACTGCGGGTGTTCGTCAGGGTGATACTATAGTTCCCAATCTATGGATAATTTGCCTTGACTACATTCTCTGTTTGTCAGTTTACAAGTTGAAAGAAAATGGCTTGATATTGGTACCTGCAAGAAGCAGAAGGTATCCAGCAGAGAAAATCAAGTATGCAGGCTATGCTGATGACATTGCAATTTTTGCTGACACAACTAGACAGGCAAAAGCCCTACTATACTGTCTTGGAGAAACGGCAAATTGCACTGGGTTTTTTGTCGCACAAGCAAAACAGCACATTCTCCTGAACCAACATGGAAATATTTCTTCCCTAAGTGGTACTTGTCTAAATAAAAAAATGTCGACAAGTTTACCTATCTTGGTAGTCAAGTTGCCAAGAAAAATTTCACAGAATGTGAACTGAGGGTGTGAATCAGCAAGGCCTGGGCAGGAGTGGACAAGATGAAACCGATTTGGAAGTCAAGTCTTCCTACCAAGATCAAACATGATTTCTTTGAAGCCATTGTTGCATTCGTACTCGTACATGGAAGTAGCACTTGGACTTCCACCAAAAGATTGAAGAAGAAAATTGCTGGTGTATACGCTAGAATGCGAAGAGCTGCTCCTAACATCTCCTGGAGACAGCACCCCACAAGAGAGCAACTCTATGGACATCTTCCTCAGATTTCAGCCTTGATCAGAGAGAGAAGAACCAGATTTGATGGACGGCTAAGGATGAAATCATTGGCGATGTTTTCTGTGGATGCCAAAACAGGGATGCGGCTCAGTGGGTAGACCGCACATAACAACGAACAGAAGACTCGTAATGCACCTATGAAGATCTACTGGGTGTGATGGAGGATAGGGCGAGATCCGTGAAAGAGTCAGGAGGATCCGTGACACCACGACAACTACATGATGATGATGAGGAATAGATATTCATAAATTTGCTGGCATGACGTAGTCATGATGTAAGCAGTTTCAATTATGAATGGAGAGAGCCAAATCAAGTTCCAGTGCTTCTACCCCAATACGAAGCAAACTAAATCAACTTTGCAAACTAAAACTTAGTTTAGGGTTAGGATAAAAATTAAAAAAAAAAAAAAACAGTTTGGTTTGTATTGTGTAGATTGGTTTGGTTAAGTTCATTAATCTTCGTCAGTCTCAGAAGTGAAACTCTGAATTGTTGAGGTATGTTCTGACTGGAATTTCCATGAACAGAACACATTACCATGGGACTACTTTTTTGCAGACCACAACATGATTGTCTTGAAGTCCCATGTAAACAAATACTTGTCGAGCTGTCCTTAAGTAATCAAATTTTGTCCATTCCGTACATCATTTTCAATCCTCTCAGAGTATTGTTCATCACCCAACTGACAATCTCATTAATACTTGAGTGACTTTTGACCTTCATAAGTGGTTCGTCTATATAAAAATATACGTGTCAGAGAAACTAGTCTCTAGTTACCAGCTTAATATATTGAACGTAATTGGAATTACATCTGGTGTTTTCATATACGGGGAATATTTTCATCGTGAAAACATTTATTAAACATTTTTAACAAAGCATTGATAAAATACATATTTTTGGATGTATTTTATCATGTCGAATACTTTTACTAACCTCTAACTCTTACATCTCTAAATGTTATCACTATTTCATCCATATTGCCACTATTTTTATTCTCAGTATAACAGTCCTTGGATAGCTGATTACATTTCTCCAATGTAGAACAGATAAAAAAAACTTGCCAACAACTTATCTGTTGAGTTGGTAAATGGACCTGTTTCATTATTGTTTTAATCTATTAACATTCTTGCAGATTTTGTTTTCAATTTGACATATTTAAATAATGCTTTACAATTGTTAATTAGTTCGAACGATCCTATTTTTAATGTTTCCGAATTTTTGAGACGATCAATAATTTGGATTATTTTGATTACTATTCTCATCGTGGTTGTCATTTTCACATTTCAGCCAACATAATTTCCGATCTTCTTCAGGTGCCTCTTTTCAAACTTAGTAATCTTTGTCAAACTCTGGAACCCATACGGAATTTCGAACTGAATCCTTTATTTAATCTATGAGGGTAGATTGGTCTTGTTCTGTCGGCCATGACCGGGTAGAAGTATTAATTATTACATTATTCTTAGGTATTAGCACCTGTAGTAAAGATTGAACCTCCAACCTCCAGACGATTGTCGCTTAGAACTAACTGTTAATCAATGCCTTTGTCCCCACGTTGCGAAACGGATAAAGGCGTTGATGTACAATCGGTTTTAAGTTACAATCTTCTAAAGGTTTATAGTTTAATCTTTATAACTAAGAATAATATGATAATCATTTTGTGACGTCATCCACTGTGCACGGTTATCCCCACTTCTATTTTAATGGGTGATGCCGTCCAGTGTGCACCGGACAAGCAAACGAACCAAATCCACAGTTTTAATAGTTTTAATACTATGTAGATAAATAGATATTTTCTGTGTTTTCAACTGTAACCAAATTACTTGCACTTTATGTTAATACGAACATAATAGACGCATGTATGTTGAAGATTGCAGATTAACAATAAAAACAAAATTCTCTTTGAAATTCAAACATACAATTTTATGTAAAGCTGCTGGACACATGAAAACACGAGAGCGGCATCAAAGAACTGTCAGTATAAGCATTGTTCATAATTAAAAACGAACAATAAGGAAAAAGTTTCAAAGAAAAACACTTAAATGTATCTGATGTCCACTCATAAGTTTCATATTCATTTTTATAAAAAAAATACGTTCTTTGAAAAAGGACAGAGGACTGTTCGAAATATATAAAAAATTACATTAACAGTAACATCTATAATTTACAGGCTTTGATGGTTTCCATAAGGTTATTTTTAAATAGAGAATTTTTTCTTCTTACAAAAGCAAAACATATTTTTTGTCTACCTTGTGAAACAAAACCATATTTGCATGAATGTATGCACTTTGTTTGTATCATTTAATTGACTGATTGTACTTGCTGCATTGTAGGTTTCAATATAAGAAAAAGATTCCACTTAATAAAAACAAAATATGTTGATGTTCACATTTTGAATATATACTGACTTACCTCCCTTTGTTTTACAATCACATTGAATAGCTACTTATACATATCTTCTATATAATAAACTTGTAGTCCCTGTCTGTCTGTGAACTCCTCCCAGGGTTTTGGGGATAGACCCTCAAAACCATATATATTCTGAAAGTATCTTACCCCAGATAAGATATTGATCAAAGAGGTTTATTGCTGGTTACTTGATTCACTCCTACTGGACAATGCAGATAGTTCCAATTCAACACTATTTTATAACCTTCCTGAGGGTAGCTGGATTCCACATCTTAAAAATCGTTGTCACATCCAGTCTCTTGTGAGAAATAAGGGTTATATATTATTTAAATACTATACATTACTCCGTCCACTGCATATACCCAGGTTTCATCCATCTGGAATTAGAAAGGAGACATAAACTATATATATTGGGTTGTTCAAAAAATACTAGCGTTTTTTAATTTTTATATATACTTTTATTAACTTACTACAAGGGACATTACCACCGAGACATAAGGGGCCAGATTTCAAAGGGGCATCCTAAGTAAAGAGTTGTGCAGCAAGATGTTTGTTCATATTACATTTAAATTTCTGCATGTTGATACAGTCAGGAGAGCAGGGAAGGAATTCCAAAAGCTAGCAGTTCGAGGAAAGAAGCTATTAGAGTAGAAAGCCCTCCGGCATCTGGAGACCTCCACAGTGGAAGGGTGGGATTTAGCTGGGTGTATTTACATCGCGGGCGCACCAGAGCAGCAAGTTTGTCAGAGCACATTCCATTAAAGTACTTGTAAAGCACAGCACGGGGATGCAAAATTGCGGCGATGGGACAGGGGCTGGAGCTTGGTGGACAGTGTAGGACCTATTAGCATAGAGACTCTTTTTTGAATCCTGTCTAAGAGGGAGAGACTAGTGGTTTGTGCACCAGCTATAGATGTGACAATACTTCATGCATGGGAGGATGGTGGCTTTGTAGAAATATAACATACTGGCAGGTGATAGAAGTTTTCTAACATGGTAGAGGGAGCCGGTATCTTCTATGTATTTGTTCCAATTCATATTACTTTTGAATGTTGAATTCTTGGGTAGGGTGCTATTTGTAAAATGGCAATCGGTGTCTTTCTTATAATATTTAAAGGAAAGAACTTTGTCTTCGTAGCATTAAATGATATCATCCATTTATGTACCCATTCAACTACAGACTGAAGGTTATTTTCGAAGGATTCAGCCATTGCCTTTGATATGTGCATGTTCGTTTTACCCACATGTCAAAAATAGTGTGGTGTCATCAGCAAATGTACCCATCTCGGACACAATTTCATCATGGAGGTCTTTTATGAAATCAGGAACAATAAAGGTCCAAAAGTCAACCCCTGGGATACACCAGCATTAATATCATGTTTTTTTGGATGTATGGCCATTGAGGACAACCTGAATCTTTATTTTGGCTAGAAAGGATCTAATTATATTAAATATTTTTCTAGTAATATCATACTAATTAGTTTTAAATGAGAAGACCTTCATGCCAGACCTTGTCAAAGGCTTTAGATATATCAAGCACTACTCCTTCACTTGATGTGCCTTGTCAATGTATAGTATATGCATTCAGAGCGCAGTAAAATGTGCTTGCCTAAATCCATAATGATGGTCAGAAAGAATTTACCATTAACAAGGTTCTTTCACCAGGATTCTTGAAGACTGGTACCACAGATACAATTTTCCAGCTATCAGGGAAGCAATATTCGGCAAGGCATTTTTTATACAGTTTGGAGAGAACAAAAAGTCAGGTCAGCGAGGTTTTTTATGATATCCCAGAGATGGGAAGGGGTGATGATCAGATCATCAAGTGTGGCTTCAGTCCGTAATGGGAAATTTGGGAGTTGTTTGCGAAGTCCAAGGTTAAGTTCAAGGCGAACCGCTGAGCGAGTAGTTCAGCCTTATCAGTTGCCGTGCAAACGACATCATTGCGGTTTGATAGCGTTGGAATTGTTGATTGCCCCTTATTCATCACACTATGATAGGAATCATGAGTTGCTAATTTCTGTGACTCGATGCATTTTCTGGTCATCTCTATACTTTCTCTTAGCTGCGACTATTACAATCTTAGAATGGGAATGCTTAATATTTGATGCTTATTCTTTAATAAATTTTGAATCATTTATTTCAGAATACTTTTTCTTTTTTCTTTTTTAAATATTAAATATTTATTATTAAATAAGAAAAAAAAAGAACTTGAAATATATTACAAATGGAAAAAAATTAATATAAAAGGGGGGGAAAATGTCCAGCGTCAATAACATTTCAGGAATGTAACAACAAATAATACTCAACTAATAATATGTCCTTTTTCGAATACAATTTTAAAACATAAAAAGAAGAAATGTGTATATGTTATTGCATGAGTTGAAACTGTGATAATGCTTCCCAACCAATTATCAACAGAGCATGGGGAGAAGGGTCTACAAATGATCGGACAGTATAAAGGTGGTTTTAGAAATTCCATGGTGATAATGAGAGCTTTGAAGATGAAGAAGGTAGAGGACGGCCATGCAGTCTTGACAATGAACGTTTTAAAAAAAAAAAAACTCGACAAAAGTTTGATAAATGGGTCCCATGTGAGTTCAATGAATACATTTTTGCTCCTGAAATCTATCATTATTGTCCAAATAACCAACCTAATAATTCGCTCTCATACATGCAAACATTGCATACACACATAAAATAGGGTGTGACAGAGAAACACTACTTTTTTTATAATGAAGATTATGATTACCATAAAACGAGTATATTTTTCTATTTTGTACTTCCAAATAATTTTGTTATTTTGACATTTTAATATTGTTTAATCATTTCCCAAACCAGGCACAAGACTGGGATTAAGATGGGTCTGTCAGATGTTAAGATGGGTCTGTCAAATGTTAAGATGGGTCTGTCAGATGTTAAGATGGGTCTAATGGAAGCATAAGTGTTGCATGCTGTGTTCTTGTTTTATACTCCCTTTTTAAGGGATTGTAAAGGGGACTAATTTTTACTCTGATAACTTTTACTTAAATTTTTAACTAGTTTATTTGGAGGGCCGGCATTGCAGTGTTCTTTCCTGTTTCCTTATTAAAACAGATAAAAAACATTTTACAGTATTTAAATGCCATCATTGTATTTTAAATGACCACATAATCTAATTCATTTAAGAATCAAGAGTTATTGCCCCTTATTTGAAGTCTTTCATGAGTAGTGGCAATTATTGAAAGAATCTTTCCAGTGCAGAATTTGATGGTAAAACAGAACGCATTGATATAGAAATGCAGATCAATGGAGACATGTGAAAACAGTCGGTTTATGCATTGAAGATTCTGAAGACATCATGAGAAGCAAACAGTTGGCAATCATCAGCATAGAAAAGATGGATATGATATGGATAAGAGGAGGTAGAATATCTGAGAAGAGAAGATTAAAGCTGTATAATACTGTGATGAAACCAGTTTAGACATACAACTGCGGAAGTCGGGGCTGACAAATAAAGAAGAACGGGAGCTAGACAGTTTTCACAGATGACAGTTGCGAATTCTGATCGGAACAAATAAAAAGTTGTCTTTGTTCATTTTGAAAGCAATATGGAAATTACTACTTCATATTCCATATATATCATCATCAGCATCATCATCAGCAGCAGTTTAATGTCTGTTTTACATGCCAGCATGTGTTGGACAGCTTTAAGAAATTGACTTCCAAACTAACCTATCTTTGACCAGGTCTTTATTTATCCTTCTTTCCCTCAAGTCCATTTTTATCACTTCCTCTCATGTTTTCCTTGGTCATCCCCTGTGAACTGAATCTACTACCTCAACTGTTCTACATCTACTAACCCAAGAACTCTCATCCATGCTTTCAATGTGGCCATACCATCGAAGTTAAATTTTCTGCACACATCTCCCTATACATCCTATACTGTCCAAATTTAATCTTCCTCTGAGGTCATCAGATCTAAGCCTGTCTTTCAGACTCGCATTACACATCCATCATATCATTCTCATATCATTTCTCTCCATACAACGCATGTCCTCAACCCTCACTGGCCAGATTTTACTCCCATACATCATCACACTACGTACACATGCTTGATAGACTCTTCTCTTGATCGACAGTGGTAGCAGGAAGAGTCTATCAAGCATGTGTATGTAGTTTGATGATGTGTGGAAATTAATAATAAATGATATAGCTGGATCCAAAATGTCCAACAAACAAAGCCACAGACTTTTACTTTAAAAATACTCACTAGGTCACCTGGGAACCACCATAGTCATAACGCTGATCCAAGACACTCAAAGAATAATGCAAAAAGATACCACTTTCCCCTTGGAGAAGTTAAATATCAAACTCACAGAAGACAGATCAGTATACAATGTCACTGAAGATGAGATCAACCGGTTTTGGTATTTAAGGTGCTGCAAGTGTCTCAAACTCCGGGATGGGCAACACCAGACAACATTTCACGCCTGCTCTCTATGTGGTCCTATCCATTGGGTTGATATTAGTCATGTTACAAGCAGTCAAGTCACTCAATCAGGTTTCCTTGGTTTTCTGCGCACCCTCATTCCTGGGATATCTATGCCTTGATTGTGTTGATGCAGATGGCACACTGTACATGGCCAAACCACCTGAGACGCACAGGACCAGTAAAAGAGAAAAATACACATGATAGGGGCTTCTGAGCTTCTGCGTGTCTGTTTGTGCAATATAAAGACCATTAATACAAAAATAATACTTGTAGCATCTGTCTCTTAGATTTCATAAAAATGTTCATAATTATTAAGAATAACTTTCTTAATAATTATGAACATTTTTATGCAATCTAATCTAATCTGTATTCGTGTAATATATAGTCAGTTAATATAAAAATAGTAGCCATAGATTAGGTGTGTGTGTTTGCTTAAAGTCAGTCTTGTGTGTTATAGGGACTTCTCCCAATTAGCGATATAATTTTAGAATTATATGAGATAAAATAATTTTGACGATGGCAAGAGAAAACACACAAACAACATGTTTAAATTGAAACAAATAGAATTCATATTATGTATAAAGTGTGCAGGAGAGAAGAGAAATCATCATCATCAGCATCCGGTTTTGGTATTAAAGATGTTGTGGGTGCCTTAGACTCCGGGGTGAGCAACAGCAGGCAACGTCTCACGCCTGCTCTCCATGCGGTCCGATCCATAGGGTTAATATCAGTCATGTTGCAAGCAATCAAATCACTTTGTGCGCACTCAAGCCAGGTTTTCCTTGGTCTTCCACGCACCCTCATGCTTGGAGTATTCATGCGTGTTATTGAGTTGGTGTAGGAGGTGGCACGCTGTACATGGCCAAACCACCTGAGATGTCACGTGCGTATGGCATCCAAAATCCTACCAATCCCAAGCTTCTGATAGAACATGGCTGAACTTGTTAACTTATGACCTCAACTCGACACAGTTTTAATGATGATGCGATAGGAGCCTTAAGCTTTTGAGGCTGTTCAACTCGAAAACTTGTAGCTTTCTTGTTTAACAATCTTATTTACCTATAGAAAAACTGCCTCGGTCTAGGAGGATTTCTATCATTTATAAAAATATAATAATCATCCGCTCCATAATAAAGACCAATGTGTATTTGTATATAAATAAATATAAATCCTTTTTCTAGTCCGAGGGTGAAACTATTTCAAGAAACGAGAAAGCAAATAGCAAGTCAGACAAGCCCGCCACCTGAAATTAATTCAGAATAATCCTGCACTCTAAATAAAAAGCCAACGGTTGGTGTTTTTTTTTTCCTTTAGGTCATCAGAAATGATCATAATTTATATATGAAAAATTAAATTACTGATGTGATTCTATGATTTTATATGAATATAGGTGTGTACACTAGCGAAGTATTTAAAAAAAAATAAATTTTTACATCATTTTTGAAGGAGAGTATACATGAGTTATAAAAAGTGAAAAACCTTCATTTTACAATTTTGATGTATATGAGCCACAACCCTTGCAGATATGACATTGGATTGTTGAATTTAGATATTTTAAACCTAATATTTGAATAACAAATAATACCTGATTCAATTACTTATTATATATATATTTTTTTAATAATACAGTTCTTATCTGGGGATATGTTAAATAATAAAGTATATATTTGTGGTTTCTCTGTCCATAAATGCAATTTAAAACAAAGCCCTATATCAATATCAAACAATTTTTCTAGGGTAAAATTTTATGATGAATCCAATTATAGTATTAATTTTGGTCTTGGGGTTTTTTAAATAATATTGTGGAGGCTGTGTTGGCACCGAACACTCATAAACAGCAAATATGGCGTTTTACTTTATTTTATTTTAATTAACAATTATAGAAATTAATAAAAAAAAAATAATAATGATAAAAATAGTGATATGGGGTTTAGAGCTGGGGCCAGGAGTACACAATGGCAGGTTTTGCTTTAGCTTTTGGAGGTGTTAACCTTTTAAAATTAAAACATTTAAACTTTTGTTTAACATTCCTTTAAAGTAACATTGTTTTTTCTAGGAAATATTTTTTTTTTTAATTTTCTGTTTTATTTCAATAGTTTAACTAAAAAAAACTTGTAAAAAAAAACCAAACAGTACGATTTCTTAAAGTTAACATATTCAGATAATAAAAATGAATAAAAAGTAAACACATTTTTTTTATTTTACTGTAAATAAATATAATTTTTAAAAAAAAATATTTTTGTTAAAATCATTTGAAAAATACTTAATGAATTCTAGAAAATATGATTTTAACAAATTAATAAAAACATTTAAGTAGAAAGTTAAAATTAAAAAAACAAACTTTGTTTACACAAACTGAAATATTTTTTGTTCAGCAAAAATGTCTTGACAACATTTCAAACCGATTATTTTTGTTATTTTTGTTAAGTTCAAGCAGCACATATTTGTTGAGTTTAAAAAAAAATATTTCCAGTTGCTTGAAGTGATCCAGAACCGTTGAATGACTTATCCCTAATTTTTCAGCAAGTTCTCAGACATCTGCGTGTGGATCTGCTGATGCTAACACCTTCAATCTTTCGCTGTCTACTGCAAACACTGACAACCTTCAAAATCTTTTAAACCAAAGTTGCCATATAGGTTCACTGACTGAATGCTGCGAGCTGAGTGCTTCATGACCACGTGCAAGAAATTTTCTCACATCTGCTTTTTTTTCATAAGTCAGATTTACAACATTCTCTCTGTCTCTCTCTCAAGAAAAAAAAAAATATATATATGTATGTATTTTATGCAAACATGTACAAAGGTGACACTGGCATGCCGATGTTTCGAGATATATATATATATATATATAGTAATCCAGGTAAAGTAAACATCCACAGGATAAAAATCTAAAAAATTTCAACTGGCGTATAAAGAGTGCTCAATATCAAATAGCTTTTATATATAATTATTTTTTGTTTATACAGACATATACATAATCCATAACACTGGCATGTTGATGTTATTGATCAACAGCCTCAAATATTATCTGAGGGAAGGATCAGATTTTCTTTCCGCCTGATGAGATTTCAGTTTCTAACGGCTGTTGATTGATAACATTGACATGCCAGAGTCGCGGATTATGTACATGTCAGTATAAATAAAAAGGAATTATATATATCTAAATGAATAAATGCAAATTTTTTTTTCATTTATCACTCCTATATTATAATCAAAACGTGTTACTGTTATTTAAATCAATAATACAACATAAAATCTTGATATTCTGTATATATAGTGGAGATAAAAGATTAAGAGAGAATCTTTTGACTGCCTTATTATTATTAACTATTTTTAAACCATTCATAATTAATTAATGTTTAGTATTATTAATTTGGAATTGCATTGACTTATGTTTGCTATCTATATGCAATAGCTTTGTGTATATTAACAGAAATTAATTAAAGTTATTTAATAAATAAATCAGAAATAAAACAAAACTTTTTAACTCCATGCGCTCGCTGACGACTTTACTGAAGGTTGTGACTTGCTACGAGCGAGGCAGAAGAGTGTTTTGTAATTATTGAGGGTGTTTGTAACTTATTTTAGGTATAATCAATTTACCTACAATATCCTCTTCCCCTTCCCCCACTTATGTGTATATGTAATAACTTTGATTTAAATATCTATATTTGTTTTAATGTGTATATTTTTGTTTTTCTTCTTTTTCATGATTCCAGTCCAGTGACAAATTCCACCTCTTTGAATGTATCCATGACAACTTCAACCAATTCAGATCCAGCTGATCCTTTTCAGAAAATGTCTGCCATTAATGATTCTCCGACAGTTGATCTCAGCGATTCCAACGATTTGGGATTAAAAATTGTCAGCGTCTCTTCACAGGGTTCTGTGTTTTTTCCGACATTTATAAACAATGAAAACTCTGAGAAAATAGTCTTTAGTCCACCAGAGACTGCGTCAAAATTGAACGGAAAATTTGTGGAATCAACCCGTAAGCATTCTGCACCAAAATGCAAATTCCACGGAACAGCCAGTTCTCCGGGGCAGCATCTTTACAAATGCAAGAAATGTGGGTTGGAAGCAAAGAGTTTGAGTGATATCCAGGCTCATATGGCTGGTTCTCATTCGGAGTTTTGTATGTACCGATGTCCGTTTTGTGTACCTTCACTTCAAGTGAAACGTGTCGGTCTTTACAGAAGTCGACCGATTGAGTTTGAAGTGCTTCAAGAAAGCAGCCATAAGCTGGTGGCCACTGCACCCCCGTCAGTCACGCCTGCAAAACAGAAAATGCCCCGGAATGTCCAAATTCAGCGTGAAAAGAAACGTAAACTCAACTATTATTATCGCAATCAACGAGAAATTAAAAAGTATAAGAACGAAAAGGTGAGTTGTGAGTATTGTCATAAAGAGATCAACCAATCGAATATCTCTCGGCATCAGAACAGTAAAATTTGTCCGAACTCGGCAAAGGCGAAGGAAGAAACTCTTTGCATCATCCCAAAGAAAAAAATTCCCAAGAAATATCAGAAAGTTAGATGCGACTCGTGCTGCAAGCACATCTCAAGGACCAACATGTCGAAACATTCCAGGATTTGCCCGAAAGAAAATGATGCCTAAATGACAAAAAGAAAGTTAAAAATTTTTATACATTTCTAAAAAAAAAAATGTTGCTGCCCTGTCTTTGTTTTTCCTATCTTTTGTCAACAAAAAGGAAAATAAATAATTTGTAAATATTTGTTCACCAGAAAACAACGGAAATGTGTCTTCATACTTTCCATAAGTTCATTTTCATTAAATGTCCTATCGATTCTTGATGAACTTGTTTAAATCAGGAGGCACTTGTGATGTGTCACTTGCTGGAAAACGGACATCAAATAACCTTGTTGCATATCATAGCGTCATCGTGATCGATCAACTAGCGGATGTGGTTGAAACACTGGCTTTGAAAACTCTCAAAGCTGAATAAATGAAGAGAGCTTTTGTGCATGGAATTTGTTTAGCTGAAATAGTAAGGAAATGAAGGCTTCTGAATGAAAAAACCCAACTGTAAATTTAGATAATTTTCCAATTGATAGCTTTTTTTTTATATTCAGGTTTTTATATCATCGACACATTTGAGGGAGGGGCGGGGCACAGTTTGCTTTAACTACTCATTTTTAAGACCGCATTTTTTTTTTTTTTACATCTATTTCGAGTCGCTCTCCGGTTAAAATTTTTTCTAACTTTTTTGATGAGGTCACTCTTCACATGATTCACACTTTTCATGCTTCCTGTTTTTCCGTTCACACATTTTTGCCCCTTCTGACCTTCTGACCTTGCTGGACAATCTTTTCTCTTATGTATCTTTGAATGCTGCCAAGGACATTCGAACAGAAAATAATTATTTTAAATTAGCTGAAATACCCTACCTTCAATGTACAACAAACTCGTTACGACAAACACTTGTTTCGCTGAGTTTTTTAGCATTGAACCCAATTATGGTAACTAAAAATGGTTGTAGGTTGGACCAGATGACCTAATTAATATTTAATTTAAAATGAAATTGTGGAAATATTCAACAGGAAAAAATAACGGAACATTGTAGTGCTGTTTCTGTATCTTTCTTTTGATATGTTAAGTGTCGAATTCTCACTTTTTGAAAAGCTAATATTATATATGATCAAAAACCGTAACCCTAAGTTTCTGTATTACCGGCCACAATAAATTGCGATTTTTCTGTAATGCCGTGAAATGTCAATAAGTGTTAAGCTAAGTCCTATTTATTATCATTTATTATTGTTTATCATTATTATGAGGATCAGTAATGCTGTGAAACTGCAGTAAAGTTTTAAACGAAGTACAATTTATTATCATTTATAATTATGAGGATCTGTAATGCTGGGAAACTGCAATAAAGTATTTATCTAAGTATATTTAATATTTATTCTTATTATTATGACAATAGGTATCCATTCATTGTCCTTTGTCAACACACTTCTTCCTACGTCTTCCTTTCCCTCATTCAAAGTTGGAAAAAATCGTTCTAAATGTTGTCCCCTATCTCTCTTCTCCTCGGTCAAAAAGGATTTTTCTCCTTCTCTGACTGAGAACAGATACTACGCTTTTATTGAAAGCCAAGAAAGTGTATTTACGTTTGTTTCACGTTTGACAATTCAGTGATATCAGATGAATTTTTAAAACTAACTTTTTTGCATTGCATCTTGGGCAATCCCATCTTTTTAAAAAAGGATGATTGGTGGTAACATAAATGCGAACATGAATTTGCCTGAGCATATTATTATATAGATTGTTTTATTTAATATTTTTTGTTTCATTGCCTATTGCAATTTCTTTTTAATTTTTTATTTTTTTTAATAATTGTAAAAACAAACAAAAAAAACAACCGACTAGGATTATTCTGTTAAAGAACAAGGATAGGAAGTGAACTGTCAAGGGGGTAATAAGTTCAAATTTCACATACATGGGAAAGTGTGAGCGGAAGATGAAAAGTAGAAGTCCTGTGACCAAAAAGCAGGAGAGAGAATTTGTTTGGAGGCATAGGGAATAGAGGTGTTGGCATGTAGCTCATAAAAACAAAAAACAAACAGGACTCTCTCTCTCTCTCTCTCTCTCTCTCTCTTTCTTTTTCTCTCTCTCTCTTTCTCTCTCTCTCTCTCTTTCTCTCCTCTCTCTTTTTCTCTTTCTCTCTCTCTCTCTTTCTCTCTCTCTCTCTCTTTCTCTCTCTCTCTCTCTCTCTTTCTTTCTCTCTTTCTCTCTCTCTCTCTTTCTCTCTTTCTTTCTTAAGATACAGTAAAATAAAGAACTATGTTTTGGGTAGAAATGCCTTTGTGTCAGTGAATTGTAATTAATAACAAACCGGCCATAAAGAAAACCTACCAGAGAGACATATCCAGCCCAGCAAAACAGTTGTACAAGACCGGTAAAGTAAGCTTTTTATGGTCTTCAAGATTTTATCTCTTTATCTCGTGAAATCCTCTTCATTATCATGTCGACACCAAAGTAACTTGACGATCACGATGCTACACAAGTTACGATATAATGTGAATAAATAAATACTATTTTGATTCACAATAATCGAGTTAAAGCTAAAAGCAATAAACTTTTAAACTTGAAACTTTGTAGCAGTGAATTTATGGGAAAAAAGATTTTATTAAAAAAGAAAATACTTTTTGAATCAATTTCATTCTTTCGTATTTTTTTTTTTATTGTAAATAAACAAATTCTATTTACACCAATTGAATTGACCAGTGTAATTTTATATTATACAAAATTAAAAAAACATCAGGTTCCTATATAAAAGTTCTCTTTCTTTCAATTTGGCTGGCTGATACTTTGAAGGGGGAAACGACCCCTTGCCAAAGCAAGTGTTTAAATTTCTTTTTAAGCTTGGATTGGGCTTCCTGGAAACTGAGCAAAATTTCAGTAAGTAAACGAGTCTATGGGTAGAGGTTACCTGAAGCGCTGTCTGTTGCTCAACTGATAATCTGATTGGTCCCTTTTGCAGTTTCACTAATGTCGTGTGACTGCACAAACTTTAAAAAATTTTTTTTTTTTTAACATAGTTCACCCCAAACAAGGCAGGCCACCACTGTAGATGTAAGGGGCTACTGAGAACAAAAAGGGAGAAGGGGGGGGTCAACCTAAATTGGGATCTGCTTGCAGACTACATTAGTCAGGGATGTGTTTTCAGCTTTTTATCGGAGTGCCGCTGTTTGCCTTTGATACGTCCATCACAGCCCTCGATATTTGCAGCATGGTCAACATTCTTTACTGTAAACATCCAACATGTACAATATGTACTGTTATTTCTACATATGGGATAGGTAAAATAAACCTGGGCCTGGTGTTGTCACATACACCAACAAACCATGAAAAAATGACACAAAAAAAAATATGAAAGCCGGCTTGGAATGTGTGTGAGGAGGCGAGGGGGCTCTCAATGTCATGGTTAGCAGAGGCTCTTTTGATAGCCAACATGAGGGATCCAGTCGGCATCCTTCAAATGTTGGCCCTTCTTATTTCAGATAACAGAATACAACAGTGAATGCAGTTAAATAAATATTATCAATCCCAAATAAAAATCATGAAGAAATGGACCAGAAGGAAATTAGACTAGTAATGGAAATTAATTAACTGATCATTATGAATTTTAGAACACAGCTGTTTAGCGTTAGAGTGGATAATGTGGGCTATATTTAGTTTAGTAAAAAAAGAGGGTGGAAGCCCTTCATGCAAATTCAGATATCTCAAAGTTTTGTGAAATTTTAACAATGATTCTTAGATATCAATTATTAAATATTCCCAAAATTCCAGTTTCTTTGGGGTATTTTAAAGGATTTTTGGTGGGCATACAACCTTCCATTTGAAAATTTAAATATTTCAGATTTTCATTGAATTTAATCCAAGAGTCATTAGACACCAATTAAGCAAGATTCCCTGAATTTCAGTTTCTTCTTAAGACTCCTTAAGATTAAGCCTTACATTTGACACATTTTCTAGAATCAAAATCATGGATTTTGATCAAAATTAGATTAAGCATTCTAGACATGGTTTAGTATCATTATATCTTGATTTTTATCTTCGGTAGGAGACATAAAAGTGGTGCAAATCTGTTCTGTTTGGGGAATTAATTTTATCCGTACTGGACCACAAAAACTTTTTAAATTAAAAAAAAAAAAATTTTCTTTTAAAGTTTCTTTTATTTTTGTTTCTGCTGTGAATTGGGTATCAGATGCCAGGCATTAACCTGCTATTTCAGAGACTCCAACCTTTTAGGATTCTGTCCCTTAAGTGTAATTGTTTGGATCTCTCTTGCACTTGATTCACCGGGTATATTTTTCAGGTAGTTCTTTTTAAGTTCTTTTTCATGAGCTAAGTGGCTCCTATGATTACTGGAATGATTAAAATCTTCCAAAGGTTTCAGTTGCTTTTCAGGTAGCACATAAGACCTTAGTATTTAGTTCTCGTCTCCCGCTCAGCTCTGTTTAGACTGGCATTATTAAGGAAGCTGATTTCAACTAGGGTTGCCACTCTCTTCCTCTTGTTCCATATCACTATGTCAGGTTTAACAGCTGCATTTTCTAACTGTGTAGCTATAGGGATTGCATAGTCATAGTGGGTGATGTATGACTTATTCCCAACAGTTTCTTCTAGTGTATATATAAGAAAGTATACTGTCAGATATCTTTTTTCAACTCTTCCTCAACTGTATATATAAGAAAGTATACTGTCAGATATCTTTTTTCAACTCTTCCTCAACTGTATATATAAGAAAGTATACTGTCAGATATCTTTTTTCAACTCTTCCTCAACTGTATATATAAGAAAGTATACTGTCAGATATCTTTTTTCAACTCTTCCTCAGCTGTTTCTTTGTTACCATGTACTTAGATGATTGATCGTTTGGCCTTGCAAGCTGAGGATTGATACCAGTCTGTAAATACAACAAACATAACAGATAGTCCTGGGATGTTTGTTGTGATATGCACCGACCAGACACTGATTGGCGATAATAGATCGAATTCAGAATATGTATATATAACGTCATATAATCCTAGTTATTCAGAAAAACATTCTATATTTCATCCCAAAACACTTTAGTAACAAACAATAGTTTCTGCCCAATTCAAAAAAATATTTTTATGGTATGCAAAATTTACCAAACATTCACGAATAGGCTTCATCAATGTATAACTCACCACGGTCAGGCTGAAAAATTAAAATGCGTCCAATATTCATTCATTTTATATATATTTAATTTCTATATTTTCTTTCTTTTTATCACTACAATCAATGGGAAACCTTTCTTTAAACTTTTTTTTTGTATTTAAGAGTTCATGATATATTATGTCCACCATATTTCTTCTTCTTTTCTGTTTAAGATGTTCATATTCGATTGATAAAAAAAAATATGGAAAAATGTACATATAAAAGAATAATTAATTCACACCAAATGTTATAACCATTTAAAAAATTTTTTACTCCTTTTTCTTTTCAAATTTATTTTTCTCTAAAGAAGTACAAATTCATTGCTACTCTAATCATATATATAGATATGTTACTTATGTGCCCATGCCATTAAAAAATGACAGCATAATTTTCTCATTGTTTCCCAAGTTAATAATTAAAGTCACTTGGGGGGGGGGGGGACAACAGTTTTCTTGTTTACAAACAATATTAATACTTCAAGTTAGCTGATACTTGATATGATGTTGCTTAACAAAAGGATACATACACATAGCAACATAAACATATTTTGCCATTACAAATTACACATATTTATATAGAAAATTTACTCGACTCGCACAAAAACATATATTTTGGAAACATTGTAAAACAAAAATGAACACGAAACATGTTTATGAAACCTGAATATTTGTAATCTGCACAAGATTTAAAAATTTTAACATCGTTTACTAGAAGTTGTCTAATGTTAGAATACATTAGACAACTTCTAATAAACGATGTTAAAATTCTTAAATCTTCATCTCTTAAAAGATTACTTTTAGAAGCAACTAGCAGGAAGACCCGACGTTGCTCGGGATTGAATGAGGATCACTACTATGTACTTTTTCTACCATGCTCATAACACCATATTACTTTCTTTGATTTACTGCCCCCTCCTCCCGTTTCGCCCCCTGATATAATCGAAAGAAGTTGAAATGTTGAAAAACTTTCTGAATTAGTGTCTCATACATGTGGTTTAAATTAAAATAGGATATACGTATTTGAACTTTTAACAGGCTTGTGTCCTCATAAGTCACTTAGAGGTGGGGCCATATACATATACATACATAGAGGGTAATGTAGAGATTTGGAAGCACTTCCATTGTCTTCCCTAGTAAAATCTTATACATATGATTTAAATTTCATAAAATAGGATAACTTTGAAGGGATGCACTTAGAGATTTAGGAACACTTCCATTGTCTTCCCCAGTAAATTTTACATAAGAATACACTTTTAGATTTGAAATAAATTCTCTAACCTTCCTTTCTATAGGGAAAACACAAAGATCATGTACACGCACACATTGATTTTTACATATACAAAAAATTTCTCTTAACGTAAATCTTACATATATATATATAAATGTCAATGTCTGTGTGTGTTCCCTATAGAAAGAAAGGTTAAAGAATCTACATAAAAACTAAAAGTATATGTAAAATTTTCGAGAGAAGCCAATGAAAGTGGTTGCAAATCTATAAGTCCCCCCTCCCCAAGAGTGTTATGAGGATCAAACCTCCCTTAAAACTTCAAATATATCCTATTTTCATGAAATTTAAATCCTATGTCTAAAATTCTCCGGGGAAAATAATTGTCCCGAATCACTACATACCCTTCAATATGCCGAATCTTTATAAGTCGTCTCTAAGGGAACTATGAGAGTAGAACTGTCTTAAAACTTCAAATACATATATCTGATTCTAATGATATTTAAACCATATGTAAAAGACACTATTTTAGAGTGTTTTTCAAAATTTCAATTTCTTCTGACTATATTAGGTGGCGAAATGGGGGGTCAGTAAAAAATAAAAGAAGTAATTTGGTCTTAGCATAGTGAAAAAGGACAGTGTTCCTCATTAAATCCTAGGTAATGTCAGGTCTTCCTGCAATTTATAATTAATTTTCTTGTGTAGACATAGGGATGATTCCTTTTTAGCACTTGCAGTCAACAATATATATGATTCATAGATACAGTACATGATTTTAAATTAATCCAAGAACGCTATTGTAAACTAAATAAAATCACAAATAAAGCTGAATCGGTCGAAAGTTGTGTGATTATTTGCACCAAAAAACTATTGACTCCAACAACTGATTTCAAATCCTGTCGGATCTATTATACTCAATTATTAGATTATACTCAATTATGAGCTTACAGTACTTTTGAGTAAAAATACCAGTTTCTATTTAATCGATAATATATTGTTTACATTTATGTTTTGACATTAAATTAAGCAAAGGTTTGATATGCCATAAAACAAACCAAATAATTCAAATCAAATCTGCTTTGTTTGTTCTGTATATTATAACTAGTGTATAGACCTCCATTCCATCTCTAAAGACAATGGATACCCCCTGTAAGACTGCCCGCACAGGGTATCAATTGTTAAGCAGGGTTGCACAATTTGCAACCACACCTCCTGAATCAGCACTGCTTGATTCCTGTCGCAAGAAGTCCAGTACAACTAGAAACAATGCCAAGATAAGCAGAGAGCTCTCCCACATATAGCACCTAGTATTCTTAAATGGTCACCCATTTTAGTATTGACCCAGCTCAACATTGCTTAACTTCAGTGATCAGGTGTACAACGTGATTATGCCATATAACCAGTGTAGCTATACTCTCCGTCAAAAGTGAAAAGAAAAATTATGCTCCACCAGTGTTTCTACTCGCTATTTATCTAGATATATTACTAAAATACTCATATCAAATCACATAGGATTACGTCAGTCATTTAATTTTTCGGTGCTTGTACACAGTTTCGGCCAGAAGGAAAAATTATTTGTGTTTGAAAACAATATTATGTACTGACTCATTGGTATTTTATTGTTCAATGTTAAAAAAATTAGGAAAAATTATCCAGTAGAACTTTGATTACAAATATTTTTACATTTTCCGTATCGTACAAGTCACTTCGATGACTATGCCTCCATTTGCTACCGTAATAATTTATTATATACTAGCTGGCTTTTCTCCCTCACTATTGTTTCACAATTTAATTTCTATTCACTACTTGAAATCATTGAAACTAAACTAATCAATAAGAAAATACAAAAATAAACCTATTGCTACTTCAAACTAAAGCTCTCTCTCTCTCGCAGTACTGTGAAGAGCATCGAAAACACATCATCAGTTATTAAGATTAAGCCTCCTCATCTTTGCTCATAAAAATAAAATTTGCATACCTGACTATTGAAGTGAGCCGAACACGCATAGGTTTACTTCTATTCTTGTATATTATTTACTGCATTTTAATTTTACAGAGAATAGACAATTTTTTTTAAGACCCTGTGAATTCAAGTTTGTTTTTTTTAATAAATAAAATCTAAAGAACTCAATAATAAAAAAAAAGTCAGACAATGAAGTCTTCAAACACTTGACTCTTAAAGCAATGAATTTACACTGAATCTAACTCCTCGACTCCACATCTGATATCATCTTTAATATAAAAATCTGTTTCATAAAAAAAAAATACTTAGCATTTCTGAGACAAAACCTTATTCAGAAATAAGTATTATTAAATATGTATATATTTTTCAAGCTAAAATATATTTATAAAATATTCTCCAAGTAAAAAAAGAGCCATCATTTAACAAAACCCTACAGGCATTTATGAAAATCAAACTTTTATAGATATGGATGGCCCAAATAACCTATAATTGTTCTCCATCTTTCCTAAACACTTGCCCAGTCTAATAATACCAAACAAGTAGTGACAATAGGCATAGAATATAATGTATGGACCAGCAAATATATGCTCCCGCTGGTTGCATATTTTTGCTAGGCTACCACGTCACCCCTTTCTCTCTCGCTGTCTGCGAGAGGGTGTTCCTATTTACTTGTCTAGAATTATATAATTGTTAAAAAACTGCATACAATACATAGTTAAAGCTAAATGAATTGTTTTGGGCTATTAAAATAGTTTATAATGCTATTGATAATGTTTACTCAATTATTATTTTTTGTTATTATCGCTTATGTTTTAAAGATGACGTAAAGCATAAATCTATGACGTCACGCTGAAGCTGTAATTATTTTGTTAACGGAATTATTATTTAATGGCTGGAATTTAAGTTTAATATGCAGAAGCATTTAAAAAAAAACAGTTTGATTCAAATCATGTAGAAGCACCAAAAATATTTTTTTTGTTTTTTGTTTTTTAGATTAAATCTCGTCGAAATTTCAGATTTGTCAGAAATTTTGAAAGTTAAATTTACTTTTTACAGTATTGTTTGGTCATTAAATTATTAACACAACCAAATTGTTCAAAAATTTGATTTCATCTGAAAAAATCAGTAAAAAATATATTATGTTTACGAAAATTTGATTATTTTCTGTTTTATCGATTGATGACGTTCTGTAGTTAAAACTTTTCAAACAAATATTTAAATATATTATATCGACCTTTCTGAAATAAACACAAGTATCTTTATTGATAAAAAAATCGGTTAGCTGCCCTAAAAAGCCAGGAAGTGGGTGCTCATTTTATGTTAAATTTATAACGGAAAGTGATCTCCACTCTAAAATCTTAATTTAAAAAAAAAAAATGTATTTCTTTGCGGATAGTTTTTCAGGCTGTTTAAAGGTAATCGTAAAAGAAAATTAGAATTTGAATTTTGGTTAATTTAAATATAAAGTTCTTTTTAAATAATGAGTTTGAAATAAAAAATACAATTTAAGACTAATTAATAAATTTCATTCAAAAAGTGCGAAAATCAAACTTAATAAACGAGATTGAATGCCAAGGAACTTACATTGTGTGCGTGTGTTTGTTCAACAATAAGAGGGGGGCAGACAAAAGCCTTGTTCCCAATCTTTCTGTGACGAAAAAACACTAAGCAAAAGAAATAAATACATTAATTTGGATCCCTTACAATCTCAGATTAGTAGCGACAGAAACTGGAAACCTCAAGTTTCCGGTTTCGATTCCCAGTCTTGGCGCAAATTTATTTATTGTTTATTTATGTATTATTTAGTGGTTAAGATATGCCTTAATGTATTTCTTACGTTTACAAAAATTCTCAGCGATGGACAGACAGAAATCCTGACAGAGAAAGTTTTTGTTATATTAATAAGTAGATTTAAATAAGTGATGCCAAGATATGCGTCTGTAAATGTGTTAGAAAGAAATTAACACTCACTGTTTATAAGCCAGCAAAAGAAGAATGATTCGAAAAAAAAATAGTGTCAAAAAGATTGAGTAAAAAATACTAGGATAAGATGTTGTAGTAATGAACTATTTTCTGCGTAGAGAGTTGTTATGCTGATCTGAACTCGGCCAATCGGACGGCTCAGTGTAATTACCCTCTGGTGAACTACTTATAGCTTTTTGTCAACAGAAGAAGAGACCACTTATTAACTCAATAAAAGTTTGAACATCGACTAGAACAACTGGGAAGCAACAGCTCTTTCAAACAATTAGCCTGGAGACAGACTACAGCAAGGTGTCTGCAAGTTCGAAGAGACAATCGCTCAGCAACATTAGGAATGAGGAAAAATGCTGTAGCCCCGGCAGACAGACCAACATCAGGCTTCATTTGTGCTACAGGGGCTGTCATTCCCATGTCAGACTTGAGACCCACACCCGACGTATCTGAATAAACACCTAGAGTGCAACTCCATATTATTCTGAGACTGAAGGATGCCATTAAATAATGCACAGTTGATATACTATCAAAACGGTTTCTACTGTATATGAATACTTTTTGTATTTGCTAACAATGGGTGAATGAAAGTGTTGGCGTAGCAGTAACAAACTATTTCCTGTGGGCAGAGAGTTGTGATGCTAAAATTAGTCAAGTGTCGGCCAATCAAGCAACTTGATGTAGTGACCCTCTGGTGAATTTCTCACAGCCTTTTATCAACAAATGATGAAACAGATATGAAATTAGCAGCGGCAAGACGGCCATCTCTTTCTCTCACCACCTGCTTTCAGATTAGACTCGTCTTTCGGCATGGTCGAAAAGATAACATCGTGCAGGATTACTAATGCGGCACACAGAGAAACTGCTAGCGTACTGCAATATAACCGTAAGGTAAAAAAAAAAGCTTACAAAGGCAATCCTAGTTGCAAACACATTTCCAGCACGTTCTCTTTGCTCTTTTCTCTGCTGTCTGAAAATCGCCCCCTGCTTTCCATCCGTCTTTTCATTTAACTCAGTTGGTCTTCACATATGCTAATATCTTATTCACACATGCAGATCAGTCCCAACTACAAAAGTCTACAATTGTGAGGAGAAGCTCTTTTTTACTCTGACAGATGGCCATGTACGACATGCAAAGCATCTCATTCTCTTTTCAGCTGATAAGTGTTCCTCTATTGCTACACGTACCCTCTCGCACATAGTTTCTCACAGAGCAACTAACCTTGTTCCTTTCCAGCAAGGGAAAATTTACACCTGGGATCTTTGTGTATTCAAAACTAACTTTCAAATATTTATTAACACACATTTTTACTAATGATTTTGTTCTTATTTCCTTTCTATCCATATTAATTATAAAACGGGTTTTGTAATTAATACCAAGATTCGTTCCGATGAAGACATTGAGAGTATATAGGAGCTTATCTTTGCGTAAACTGTAAGACCAACTCCTATAATAATTTTTAATAAAAGAATCGTCAAATGAAAAGAAAAAGCTATAAACACCAAATGATTTATTTTGTTGGGTGTAGGTTGCTGAAAGTCAAAACTGAAGAAAAGAATAGAGAAGTAAAAGAGGTCGGTGGCTAGAAGTCTTTTTGGAGCAGTATGTCTTCAAGTGAAGATGGACATGCTCGGATATCAAATTGATAGAGGCTGGAGAGAAAAGGTCAACATTTTTCTTCATAGGTGCCTGGAAGCTTTCTGGCTGCTCTGCAAATTCCAAAAGCATCTGAATGTAGTCCTTCAAAGTTTCAGTCGAAATTGATACCCTCTGGAGGATGATTGGTTATTGTGTGACCAAACCACCTCGTTGGGGCTGCCCCCTGCAGGAGGAAAGAAATGTCAGTGTTTACGACTGCTGCAAGTATATGCTGTTGTTTGTATTATTAAACTAGGAAGGTGTTGAGGAGTCATGGAAAAACGTACACGATTATTTGTTATTAGGATCTTAATTATTCTGAAAACAAACAAAACATTTTTATTGGCTAACATTTTCTACAATACATCTTATTGGCTTGCCTGAAAAAAAAAAACGTTTGCTACACTTTTTTTAATGTCAGGCAAAAGGTAAATGATTTGATTTTGTTATTTATCTGATTTTTCTGTTGTTTTATGTAGAATTAAAAGTGTTATCCAGTATTGCTCATGATGAGAGAATAACAATCTTGTACAGTCTTTTAATAGAGAGAGGCTTTGGAACGGAATGACAATATTCTCAGGATGTCTTTCTTTTGGACAAGTAGCAGGAGCTATTGCTGATATACCTCCATTTCCAGATACTTTTCACTCATCTTTGTGCCATTTCCCTAATTATTTTTCCTTGAATACAGCAGTTGCCTTGATACTCGTTCAGGTTCGATTCTCTCCAGATCTCCTACTCATCTGATATTTATCTATATTTAGGGATTGGCCTGCATGTTCCAGTATTTCTGTGTAAGTGCCCTTATCCGGCCAATATAGATTCGTAATCTCCTTGTAACTATGATGCTTTTTCACTTCAGTATTGTATATATTCCATGTTTCCACTCCATAGAGAAGAGTTGACTGGACAAATGCTCTGTAGACTTTGAACTTCACTCGAATGGTAACATATCTGTTTCTCTGGAAATTTCTCATAAGCTGCGTTTGCTCATCCTAAGCAGGATTTTTTGTCCAACCTAGCGTTTTACACGAATGGTAAATAAATCCAAGTACTAAAAAGGGATAATAAATCAATAAACATTTCTCGTAAATGTTAGGTCTATCCAAAATCTGTACTATAAGAAAAATATAATTTTACTGTTGTTGGGATTCCCTTTTATAAAAGAAAATTATCCCAGATTTGTTTGTCCGTAACCAATATTATGCCACATTTCTAAAATAATTTTTTTCCAAACCTTATTCTGTTTTAATAGCGATGCTGCACTTACTATCTACATACACTCTGAGAAATATTTAATTCAGAACAGATTCTCTCAATAATACATATCAATAACATGCAATGTTTATCTATATAAAGTTAGGTATGTGTATATGTTTATATATTTGTCAACCAATCATTATGAATTTGGGAACTGCTAAACATAAGGGTGGGTAATGTGGGCAATATTTGATTCAATTCAGTTTTTATGCAAAAGGAGCAAAGAGGAGGTGGAAGCCCTTTGTGGAAATTCAGATACCTCCGATTTTTGTGAAAGTTTAATATCTATATATTAGACATTAATAAATATTCCTCAAATCTCAGTTTCTTTGGAGTATTTTAAAGGGTTTTTAGAGGACATAATATGAACATAACCTCTCATTTGAAAATTCAAATACTGAATTTGATCTGTAGTCATTAGACACCAATTAAGCAAGATTCCACAACCAAAGTGCTGATCAGTGATTGTAGTGTTGGAAAGCTTTCAAAAAGAGGGAAGTTCATCTGTTCAGTCTGTGGAAAGGGAGTTGTGTGTAATTCAATCTTTTGTGGTACTTGTGAGCATTAAGTACATAAGAAATGCAGTGGAATTATTGGTAGGTTGAGAGAGGATAACCAGTTTATATGCAAGAAATGTAAGACGATGGAGATGGATGAGAACTCAGATGTGCTAGTATGATTGCAAGACTTAAGAGTTGATGGAGTAAGTACAGAGAACTTCTGCTTTTACTAACCAGCAGAGCGTTACCACTGTCGACCAAGGGAAGAGTCTATCAGGCAGTATGATATATGAAAGTGAGACTTGGCCAGTGAGGGTTGAGGACATTCTTTGCATTGGAGAGAAATGATATGATAGATGTGTAATGTGAGTCTTAAAGACAGGCTTAGTTCTGATGACTTTAAAGGAAGATTAAAACTGGACAGTTTAGGGAGATGCGTGCAAAACCGGAGACTGATGGTTTGGTCACGTTGAAAGAATGGATGAAAGTTCTTAGACTAGTAAACATAGAACAATTGAGAAAGTCAGTTAACAGGCGAAGGCCAAGTAAAACACAAGAGGAAGTGATAAGGATGGACTTGAGAGAAAGAGGGATAAATAAAAACTTGTTTTTTTTGGAAGTCAATTTCTTTAAGCCGTCCAACACATGCCAGCATGTAGACTGGACGTTAAACCGAATATGATGATGAATTGAATTGTCTTTTGGCAAAAACAAATAAATTCATCATCGTTCTATTGTTTGTTTGTTGTTTTTTTTTTTTTACTCATTTGTGGTTGTTATAGTGATATAGTCGTAAGGCATTTAGGAAAATCTGTCTTCCAACATGAGGAAAATATGGCGGTATTTTTTGAAAGGTCATATCAACCAAAATCGTTGTCATCAAGAACATTCAATGAAATTTGAAAAAGAATATATGCTATAATTGAGCATTTTCCTCTCTGTCTCTTGGTTTGCAACTTAGACTCAAACATTATTGTGCAGAATTGCACCAAATTTAGTATGAAGAACCCTTGACTGAAAAGGTGTCATTCGGGAGTCAACAGTATACAATTGGATGGGGAATTACATCATTAAGGAAGGGAGAAGAGATTTTCTAAATCATCAGTTCATGACTGCAAGCGAGATGGGCTCATAGACCAGAATAAGTAAGAGTCTCTCGTTCTCTTCCCCTCACTGTCTGTTGTATGTAAGACCCAAATAATAAAGTTGTTAAATAATAATCAGTTCTGAGTGACAGTTTTCTGGAGGTTGAAGGTTCAATCCTCACTATAGACTAACTAAGAATAGAATAAAAAATTATTCGAGAATTCTACCCGGTTTTGACTGATGTAGTGACAGCAATATGGATTAAATAAGGGTTCAGTTCAAAATTCTGTATAGATTTCCGAGTTCAACAAGACGCACCTGAAGACGGTCAGAGGTTGTGAGAATAACATCCAAGATGAGAACAGTAGTCTGAACAATCCAAATAATGTTTTCATATGTTTTACTTGTCAACTAGAATAATAATAGTGAAGACATGTGGATTATCTTGCTTTGAAAAAATGGATTCTCAAAAAACATTCTTTAACCTTCGTCAAAAAAAAAAAATGTTTAAATAAGTTTTTCATCATTCCATTATTTATGGTATAGAGTATTTATTTATTGCAAACTCTTGCAGAAATTTCGGAATCTAAGCCATTTTTTTGCCTACTACAAATGCCTAAAACTTCTGAGACAATTTTTATTGCTATTTTAAAATAGCATTTTATTCAATGGAATGCATATTAGACATTTTTTGATTATGGTAATTTCGATGCTTGAAGGCATGATCTTAAAAAGAAAGGAAAACATTATAAGAAATGCTGACCCATTATGATCTAACCGAAGAGGTCAGGATAGGTGACAGAAACAATTCCAGACGAAGATCTCAATGTCGCATTCTCGTTCTTGAAGAAATATACGTGTGTACCACAGAGATGAACGTAACAACTGTATTCATTTATTGAGCGAAACGCAAATTTCCTACAAGACATTTGTAATTGCAAGAACTAATTACAGTAAGAATTTTAGTCTATCATGCAAAAAACTTTCTATTATATGAAAAAAAAAAAAAAAAAAAAACTTTTGATGGGTCCCCCCATTGGAAAATATCTTACGGATTTTTTTTTGTATCTGTAAACTAACCAACCTCACACATTTGTATAACTAAATTATACCCAGAAAAAAAATGAATCCAAAATTGTTACTTTTTGGGAGATATTAAATAACTAAGAAAATTAATCTTTGACATCATAGAATTTAAAGTTCACTCTGTAGATTCATTTTCGGAGTAGTACTATGAATTTTGTACTTTTCTGGGCACCAAAATGAGTTTAAGACAAAAATCAAACGATAATCTACAAATGCCTTTATGTAGCTATGAAGTATATTTGGAGATATGTTTTTTTCAGTTGTTATATTTGAGTATTTGTAAAAAAAATAATTAAAAATGTTTTTTTAATTCATAAAAAAATATTTGTAAAAAACATATTTTAAATCTGAAGTATAATTTATGATTTGGATTATTCGTACTACTGTTCTCATCTTACGTCTTATTCTCACAAAATAACCTCCTCCCTTTTTCTACGCGGTCATGGAATGAGAGTAAGCTAACCCTGTTGATTACATAAAAAGTTCCGTTCGAAATTCCGTACAGATTCCCGAGTTTGACATAAAAATTCCTCGAGTTTGACAAGATGCACCTGAAAAAGGTTGGTGGTTACATAGGCTGAAACGTTGTGAAAATAACATCCAACATGAGAACGGTAGTCCGGATAATCCAAATTATTAATCCTCAGCTTAAAAATTCCAAAATATAATTTATGATTTGGCATAGGCAGGTCAGCTCATATGAGGGAGAAGCCCGGTTGACGATGAGAGAGATCCAAACTTATTTCCAGAGTACTGTAGAAAAAAAGTGCTATCAGCCTAATCATATCACGTATATTCCTATCTGCGAGCCGCTTACAAAATTATAACTGCCCCTTGATTGACCTCCATCACCATCGCCATCTTAATGTAGGAGTGTAGTTAGTGATCATTTCTGATTTCCAAAGAAAAAAACTGCTATAAAACAAATAATTCATCCATTATTTCCTGGAAAAAATAATCTCAAAAAGTAAATCATTATTTTTATGTGATAGAACAATCTTCAAAATGATGTGACCCGACACACAATTTTCAAAATGATGTAACATGACAATCTTCAAAATTGTGTGATAGACCGATCTTCAAAATGATGTGACATGATAATCTTCAAAATTGTGTGATAGAACAATCTTCAAAATGATGTTACACGACAATCTTCAAAATTATGTCCTAGAATAATCTTCATGAGGTGACACAAATATTATCAAAACTGTGTGCGGGCCACAGCAAAGTTGCACGAATATGCGAAAATTGTTTTGACATGGTTTTATTTTATTCAATTTCGAAAATTGTTATATCGCAAAAAGAAACCGATTTAACCTGTGTAACATGGAGAAATAAAAAAAAGATTCTTTTCAACTGCATTTCAAGTTAAACCTTCTTTCATTCACACACACACACGTTCCAATCTCGGACCCCAAAGAACCTCTCTGTTTCCACTTTCTAAAAAAGAAATGGTGGTGATGGTGATCGTAACTTTTATCAGAATATATTGGCGCATTGGCAGAATCATGTGGTCATCCCTCAACCTCGCGCATGAAAATCCGATCTCCACACATGAAATTTTGATTTCACTGGATCAGAGAAGCTGCAGCCTTCTCTACACACAACTGAAAAATTGCGATGGTAATCTGCTAAATACATCAAATATGGACGGGAGGGGATTTATTTCACTCTTTAATGGCTTCCATATTTTCTTTTGACATATCAATGCATTTCTTTCGCTTTCGTTTTTTGCTGTTGTTGTTTTTATGCTGAAGAATCTCTCTTGAGAGAATACCAGCTTTTTTTAATTGCCCGACAATCTTGGTTTCACTTGCAAAACTGTTCGCTTGCTTAAAGGCCTGACTAAAATAACAAAATTCCGTCGAGCAGATTGTGAAGAATTTGAGGAGTTGAAAAATCGTTCATTTAAAAATGGTGGAACAACTGCGTACCATTAAACTGCAGTGGACATTTTTATTCATTTTGGGTCTTTTACATTTTTTATATTTATGCGAAACTAGCAGGAATACCTGACGTTGCTCGGGAGTGAATAAGGATTTCTGTGTCCTCCTGAACCCTATGTTATTGTATTGTTATAAAAATTCATCTCACACTCAACATAATTATCACAATCCCACCTCTATAACATTCTGATAGATTTTTACGAAATTAAATGTAGAAAATAGATTAAAAAAAACGAAATGCATTCAGGTGGATTTTTATGAAATAAAATTATTTTTTTAAATAGGATTTTAAGATTTCGTTTTATTTAACACTATTGCATTTTTGATTTAAAAAAATATTCGATTAATAGTAAATTAAAAAATAATAATTCAAAGTGTAATTTTATTTTAAAAAACTTTTTTATGGAAGTCGTCGCTTCAGACAAAGCATGAAGCTACTTGATGTGAGGAGCTAAAAAGAATGAAAGATGATTATCGCAAAGACTGGAGATGCCTATTGACCATAGTCTTGAAGAGATCAAGGCTATAGATAGGAGGAAAACAGTTAGCAGGAAGAGAGTTCCACAAGTCTGCAGTTTTTGGAAAGAAGCTACTAGAATAGGAAGATGTATTATATACATCAATGAGTCAAGATTCCATTAAATACTATGTGGACTTCATGATTACATTTTGTCGATATGTGTAAGATTTCCCATTAAATTTATATAAAATACTACCATTAAATTTCCATTAAATACTACCATTAAATTTCCATTAAATACTACCATTGGATTAATGCCTACATTGTATTGAGATAAACCTATGGCAATCGGTTTGACGACTTTTTATAAGAATTATTTATTTTTTTACACATTTGAATTAAGGTTGAACACACATCTGAAGGAGAAAATTTCTTCCCGAAATAACATGTTATACGGAACTTCCATCGAACTGCACTGATGCAAATAAGATTGTAATATAATATGAAAAAAAATATATAAAAAAAAAATTGTATTAATAAAAAAGGTGGAAACTACAAAACTCATCCCGCCGTTATATGTCTTAATTTGTTTCAGTTCGTGTCTATCCGTTACACCTCTGCATTATATTGCCTTCTATAAATTACCTTTATATTTATTTTTAATTTTTTTTTTCATTAATGAGTCACCCCTTATGAAGGCCAAAAACAACTCGAGGATAAGGTTGGATGAGATGGACAGATTGGCGGTGTAATGATGATGAATACTATGAAAGGAGTGAAAATCTCCACATACCACCCACTCAAAACAACAGCCGACTCAGAAAACAGCAATTCTTCCCCCTTTGTCAGAAAAATTGCTCATGTGATGACTAAAGGACAAAATAAGGGGAAGCAAGAGTTATGAGCATGCCGAAAGTAAACCCAAAGTCCACTTTCTACTCTCATCATTTTTCTATTTCTTATGACTTATATTATTGGGTTTATATGAACATTTAATGGTATGCAAAGAGGCACACATTCTTTTCATTATCTGTTTCAAACTGTTTAGATTTAAACAAGTGAGCATTAATTAAGGACCTTGAAGCCAACAAGGGAACTGTTCCTGAGTACATTCTGATCATAGTACTCAAGAAATTGTAACCTGAACTAGCTCCTATCCTTACAAAGCTGTTCAATCGTTGCTTAAAGGAGAAATGCTTTCCATCACCTTGGAAGACTTTGTTGGTCTGCCCAGTATTTAAAAATACTGGAGATCGGTCCTCTGCATCTCAGTACAGACTGATCAGTCTCCTGTGTGTCGTAAGTTGCTTGAATCTGTAATAAATTAAGAAGTTGTCAACCACCTCAGCAAAAGCAATCTACTTAGTGACAAGCAATAATAATTTCGTCCTACAAGATTAACAGCTGATGTGCATGTCTGTTATATCACACCGGATCGGTGAATCTATTGATGGGAGCTTTGTTTCTAGGGTGATAGCTCTTGATATATCAAAGGCCTTCGATAGGGTCTGGCACAATAGTTTGTTCCACAAACTTGTTAGCTATGAAATATCTGGAAATGTCCTCTCAACCATCAAATCCTTTTTGACCCTAACCTTCTTCCTGATTTTCATGAACGATCTTTCAAATCGCATTCTTAGATCATTCGTTGACATCTATGCAGATTACACAACTATTTATGGCAGCACTTTGAAGAGCATTGATGATCAAGATCTTTCTGAGTCTCTCTTCCATCTTGCAGCACATAGTACAATGGTGGGAAAAGTGCCTTGTTACTTTTAACGCCTCTTAAACCAAGTTTCTCTCTTTTCACCACCAATGCTCGGATTCTCATTTTTCCCAGTGTAAATGAATGTTTCTTTCCTTCAGGAAGCCCCCTTCTTTGATAAGCTCCTAGGACTGACTTTCAATCCAGACCTGAAATGGAAGACTTACATCAAATCTATAGCTAAGGTTGCTGGAAAAATGGTTGAATCATTCTATCGCTCCCAAAAGTACCTCACTCCTGACGCAATCCTCTACCGGCATAAGAGCCAGATAGTCCTAAGATGAAGTACTACTGTCCTATATGGGGTAAAACATTCACGGCAAAAACCCGTTGAGCTACAACCACAGCAATAAACTGTCCTTTCTCTTTCTCTCTGTACTAAAAACCAAACAGAATTTCCATGAACAAAGTTTCTTTCCTAGAACATCCCATCTGTGGAAAAAAATACCACAAGTAATCTTCTGTCCATTCCACCCATTGTTTCCAATCTTCTTGTGGTGGCGATATTGTCCAACTGACTATCTCTTTAACCCTTATCCTTGAGTGGGCCCCGGACCTTAATAAGCAGTGACCCATTATAAAAAAAAACCCAAACATGTTTAAGGCTTGCTTAGGGGGGGGGGGGCAGATGTTCTGGATAATATTTGAAAAATGTAAGAAAATTAACCAAATTCGATCATAAAAATGTGAATTATCCACTTTTTGTTTGCACCTTACATGTGCACGAAAGGTTAACTTTCAGAATTATGATACAAATAAGTCCGACAGTAGCTTATTCTAGTATACTGGCTTCTCAAAACTACACCTGACCCTGTGTCTACCCTCCTGGCAAGGAGGTAAATAATATGATAGATCAATGGAAGGATTTTTTTCCATACAAATGATTTCTTTGCCCAAGCTTTGAAAACCAGTCATTTGAGGTTGGGGGGGGGGGGTCTAAAATAAGAATATTTGATATTCTAATTTTAAGGTTTTTCATGATGTATGTGTTGGAGTCTCTTCTCCAACACAAGCGCCACCATTTTGCATTTGTTGTGTTATGTTGAATCTAAAACTAGAGAAAAGGATAATGATGAAGAAACGGTTTAATTTACATACATGTAGACATTTAACATAGCATGTTTTTCAAACACCGACGTAAGAGAGATATAATTAAACATGATATGTAAAAAAGGGGGGGGGTGAATAATCACAGACGTAATTAGTTACAGAAGAGTCTACGTAATAGTCCTAAACACAATCGAAATAGACATGTATTGTCAGGGCAAATAATTTATAGAGAGATGCATTAGCGCTTTAAATGTAAATATGACTTACTTGAAATATTATGTGAAAATGATAGCTGCGACATGTAGAAAAGGCTATGGTTGAATATATTCTGGGAAGGATAAGTGCTACCCGTGAAGAGGACGTCTGAGTTGTGAAAACTATGATAAGATGGAGCACTGGTTGGATACGCCCAGCAGGCTTGAACCCCAGAATCAGAAAGATAAAAAGCCTCATTTTGAATCTTGCACATGTATGGAGCAAGATTTTTTTTTTTTTTACTTTCGAATGCATTCTCAGGTTGACAAGTAATAAATCAAAGAAGGTAACATGAATATGGTTCAGGGGAAATCACTCCTAAATTTTCTAAGACAACAAGTTAAAATTGAAAAAAAAAAAGTGAAAAATATCCAATTTTATTACATCTAAAAACTGATTATTGTTACCGTAATTATGATTCTTTGTCAGTATAACATGTATCGTGATGCCAAGGCCAAAGTTATTGGTATTTCCCCGGAATTACTGCGGATATCTATTTTCGCATTTTTACTTCACTTGGCATGTAAAAAGTAACGGCTGAAGAACAGCCAGTATTTTGAAAATCAGGTAGTTCCGTTACAAATATCATAGCATATAAATCACCAGGATCACTCAAGGGTTCAAGTAAATAGTTGAAAATGTTTAATATCTACAAAATGTGTTTTATGAATAAAAAAAGAAAAATGTGCAAAATTTAGGCAAAGTTATAATAGATCACGAGAACAGAATTTGTGAAATTTAAAGAAAAATTGAAAAAGTCGGCAAAAACATTATTCTCTTTCCAGGCATGTCATTTGAGAATACAATTCCAAAGTAATGCTTTTGTAATGATATCATTTTATCAAAATCTTGGATACGATACATAAAGGAAAACATTAAGAAGTTTGTCAAATAAAAAAGAACATTATATCTAGATTTAAAAGTAAGTGAGGACTCTCCGCTAAATCCCCCCCCCCCCAAAAAAAAAACAACAAAAACAAATGGAATTTTACTGTTTTAGGCGATTTTAGAATCTGAATCTGAATCGGTAATTGTATCGAAATCGAGAAAAATATTGGAATCGTCCCATCACTAGTGTGCATATCACAGGATGTGTGACCACTTTTGAACCGATACAATGAAGAATGTTATTGATAGCAATCATTTGTAATCTGCCATCTTTCTCTCTTAGCACTGTTAGGTTTTAGAAAAATAGAAGGTCTCTTGGACTCGGAGGAATTCACCAACAATGCGTATTTCGCAAAGTCTTGACAGATGTGATGAGATGACTACCAGCCTCAGAGACCGCCAATTCCTCTGTTACTGCAAGGGGCGAAGGACTTTGGGACTGCTCAGACATCGTCGCAGGATATACTGACTGGTGCAGACGATTGATCGAAGACAGACAAAATCCTGGTGTCTGGTGGTGGTGATGGATGTTTGAGTTTCAGCATCTCGAACACTTCGTCAGTCAGACATGCAATGGTATCATCGAGTCGAACAGTCGAACAGCTGCCAAAAGTACTCTTGGACTAGTTTTGAATTGACAGCCCTCCTCAAATCAGCTGTAGGCTTCTTTTGGGAAAGGTTCAGGTCGATATTGAATGAGTCCAGGTACCAATAATGAGAGACAGAGAAGCGAATGTTAGCTTTCACATCGTGGGAAAAGAATGTCTTAGTGCTATTAGAGTGAAGGCTAGGAGTTGTTCTCAGGAATTGACCGAGTTTCTAGTAGTCATGGAATTAATGTCGGAGGCCAGAGCTCTACTGCACAGATTCTTCTGAGAGAGAGAGAAGCTCAGCGATGGTCAAACGATCGGGGAGATCACTTAGAGAAGCGTCCAATGGAAGATTAGAGGCAAAGCGAACAATTTGAAACAAAGGGAACACTTCCATGTTCGGGTTTCAGTGGAAACGTTCTGCTTGACGTCAACAGAGGTAAGGTGGAAGAAACGGTCACATCTTCTTCCCCATCTCCTGTTCACTGATTTACATCGATAGTATTCTTGAGAGGACGCCCCCCACCCCTCTGAAGTCAGGCGAAAACTCGTTGGTCGTTGGTCTGGCAATTGGGAAAATCAAGACGACTACACAATATGCCATTAAAAAAAACGGACTTGCAATAAAATCGTTGAATTTTAAATCGTTGAAATTTAAATCCCATAAATACTTTCGAGACTTTTTTAGCACTTTAATTTATAAATAATCTTATATTTAAGGAAGATTCGATGTTTCCACTATTTCATTGACCGGAATAGCTTTAACAAAAGGTTCATACTAAAATCTATTCAGTTAATCAAATTTGGCAGATATTGCTTTGTGTTCTTGAAAACAAAAAAGTATAGTGGTCGATTCGATTAATACACAAGTGAAATATGGCAGTTAAAAATGAAAATAAATAGAAAACTATTTTATATATTTACCTATCAAGCAATACTATTTGTGTACACAAAAATTTACGGAAAATTATCAAGTAGAATTTAAATAAAAAATTAAATTCTTTTACTATTCGTAGTCGACAAACTCTGAAGGATAAGATCGCATGGCGTCTTCAGATTAGAAGAAGGGAGATAATCTTCTATGATGTGCTGGCTTAAAGATGCATTATGGAAATATGAGTCAGAAATGAATTTTATCTATTACTAAAATTCTACTCGATAATTTTCTGTAATTTTTGGTGTACACAAATAGTTTTGCCTGATACGTAAGTATATCAAATAGTTTTCCTGTTATTTTATTTTGCACTGCTATATTTCACTTGTGCATCAATCGAAACACCCACAAACATATAATATATAGACGACTTAAAGATAGTAAAAATTTAAAAAAAGTAATGTGTAAGAAACACACATACACAGACACACGAGAAGCGGTAGCATAATTTTATTAATATAGAAATAAGAAATACAACCTTTCAAATTAAACATTAGAACGAGTTTAAAAAGAATGGAAAATTTGTCGGAATTTAAGTTTGGGTAAGATTAACACATTTCTTTTTAATATGTTACGTTTACAAAGCAACTGCATATGATTTATCGGATCAAGACTACAATAAGGACCCCTTTTTGAAGTCTAACTCCGCCCTCGTGGGGAGGCAAAACGGAAGATTACAAGTCCGCCGATTTTTTTAAAAAGCGTATATATTGCGTTTATTTATTAAAATAACTTGCGTAATCTTCTGTTTTGCATCCTTGGGCTAGGAGCAAAGTGTAGTATGGAAAAATCCTTCTAAACTGAGGTAAGATCCAGAGTGCCCGTTTTGGGAAGCTTGATTTTTCCCTACAAAACGAAAGATTACTTAAGTACGGTGATAAATATTTCATATCCTCCACCCATTTCTGCCCTCGTGAGGAGGCAAGTAAATAGTGACACAAAAACATGTTTTAAAAGAAAACATGTTAATATTTTATTTGTTTTATTTATGGACTCTCTGCCTTAAAAAAAATATTAACATGTTAAAAGAAAAAAAAATTCCGAAATAAGATTTATTTACAAGTGTTTTGTAAATAGAGACCACGTGTATTGCGAGGTCAACCGGTGACTTCCAAAACATGTCCCGCGTCTTGTGTTAATGATCTGGAGTCCTTATTGTAGTCTTGATCCTTCCAGATGATCCCAGCAAGCTCGTGTCCATCTCGGTTGTAGGTTCAGAGGCAAATAGAACTGGTTCTGTTGCAGACATTTCTTTGCTCTTCCAGCCGAAACCTTGCTTAACTTTGCCAGTAGAGAAAGTCTCTCTTTCCAGATATTTTGCCTTCTCTTTCTCATCAACCTTGCTAAACACGTGCAACCCCCCCCCCTTCACCGACTCATGCTAATATACGCAATGCAGAGACTGCATTACTGCAGTGCAGTCGCTGTGGCCACCTGTCAGCAGCTAAGCATATCTTAATCGACTGTGAAGATTATTAGAGAACAGACAATATTAAATCTTACCGTTTACAAAAAACAACCATATTGTTACAAAAATATACGTGCCTTTCAAATTATAGGCTTTTTGAAAGAAAAATCATCTATACTATAAAAGTGAAAGTACATGTGCACGGCTCGCTTCAATAATCACGTTTGCAAATTTACTTCTATGAGCAAATAAAAGGAGGCTTACTCTTAATAATAACTGATAATAATTATAAAGAAAGGAAAGAATGATCACAGATGCAAATTTAATTTATATGTGCAAAGAAAAGGAGGCTTAATCTTAATAACCGATAATCTATCTTCATTATATAAAGGAAAGTTGTGTGTGTGTCCAGCTAAAAGTAAAATCTCCGCAAGACACCCATATTTTGGGGGAATCGCATCGGGCAAAATATAGGCACATTTTTTGTTAAGATGCATTGTTTTTGGAGTCACCACGAACAGAATTAAATCAAACCTAAACCAGACACCCACCAAAAAACATCTTCGCCTCCGCCCTTGAGGCTGGCATTCACAAATATCATGGGACTTAGAACCAACATCAATGACGTAGAAACAACTCCCCGAATATCCTAGCACTAAGTGAAACAAACCTTCAATCCTCAATCTCCCCACACCATTTTGACATGACTGGTTACCTTCTGGTCTACTATAAAGACTCTGACAAACATATGCACGGGCTAGGAGTTTATGTTCGGAACACCCTCCCCTTGACTAGAGAACAGAGGCTAAAAACAGATGATCACGCCTACATGTGCTTTAGATTAACCCTGCAGCACAGTGTTAGTTGCTTATATTTCTTATACCGTTCTCCTTCAACCCAGGACTGTACCCTGCTTAACTCTGTCTCTGATAGCATAGATATAGCACTCTCACTTGACTCGAATGCCCAAATACATGTATTTGGGGATTTTAATGCATATCGCTGTGACTGGCTTGGATTCTCCAGCTATACAGACGCAGCTGGTAACTCCATGTATAATTTTTCCATACCTCACTCCCTCTCACAGACTGTCACGTTCCCAGCCCACCTCCCTGATCATGTGGACCATCAAGCCTCATTTCTAGACCTGTTCTTGACCTCACTGCCGAGGCTTGTGTGACAGATGCCCATAGTCCGTTCGGGAATGCTGATCATCTTGTGGTAATGATTGATATCACCCTAAAATCTCGTAACAAAGCTGAAAATCTATTGCTCAAAACGTTGTAATACTTCAAGCAGGCTGATTTTGATTCCATCAGCGATCACATCAGAGACGCCTCATGGAGTGGAATCTATTCTCTCCCTGCTGATCAATGCACAAATGAGGCAATTGAATGGGTCAAAGTAGGCATTGATGCACATGTCCACATGAGAAAATTCTACAGCAAGCCCCACTCTCCACAATGGTTCACCTCGAAATGTGAAGCCTCTATTGCTCAGAGGCAGCCAGCATTCCGACAATACAGCCGCCATAAGTCTACTATGAATAGACAGAAATTTGTAGTCAAGAAATAATTGTAAGACTGTGATAGCTGAAGAAAAGAGAAGGTATACAGAGATGACCAGGAAACATATTCAGTTGCAGAGACTAGGTTCTCGCGATTTCTGGAAAATCTATAATAGTGTGGTGAACAATGGACAATCAACAATTCCCCCCGTTATCCAACCACAATTATGTCATTTGCACGCCAACTAACAAGGCTGAACTACTTGCCCAGCGTTTTGCCTTAAACTCCACTTTGTACTCTGCAAACCACTCCCTCCCGGGAAGCCACACTCGATGACCTGGTAATCACCCCATCTTATGTCATGGACATCATAAAAAACCTTGACACTTCCAAAGTATGTGGGCCTGATCTTATACCAGTAATAGTAATAAAGAAATGCTCTGCTGAACTGGCCCCTGTCCTCTCCAAACTCTACAACAAATGTCTTGCTTAATCTTGCTTCCCCGATAGCTGGAAAATTGCCTCTGTGGTACCAGCTTTCAAGAATTCTTGAGATAAAACTGACCCTCAGAATTATCACCCCATCAGCCTACTCCCGCTCTTCGCTAAAATCTTTTAATCCTGAATCACTCTAGCAAGAGTCCGGCACCTTGTTAATACTAAACTTCTTTCTGACCATCAGTATGGATTTAAGCAAGCAAGGTCTACTGCGGATATCCTGACAGTCATCTCCGAACACATATACCATACACTGGACAAGGCAGGTGAAGCTAGGGAAGGGGGTAGCACTTGCTATATCCAAAGCTTTTGATAAGGTTTGGCATAAAGGTCTTCTCATAAAAATTCACTCATATGGTATTACTGGATGAATATTTAATATAATTAGATCCTTCCTATCTAACATAAAGATCCAGGTTGTCCTCGATGGCCGTTCATCCAAACAACATGGCATAAATCACATTGTGTCTGAGATGGGTATATTTGCTGCCGACACCACACTCTACTCTCGTCATATGGGTAAAACGGACGTACACATATCCGAGGCAATTAATGAATCCTTAGAAACTGACCTCCAGTCTGTAGTGGAATGGGATCATAAATTGATGGTAACATTTAATGCTGCTTAGACAAAGATTTTTTCCTTCAACAACTATATAAAACCTCTTAAACCACCGATTACCATAACATATAACACCCTACCTGAGAGTCCAACGTTCAAACTCCTCGGCCTAACATTCACAGGTAACATGAATTGAAACAAATACATAGAAGACATTGCCAAGGCTGCTGCAAAGAAAGTGGGGTCTCTCTACCGTGCTAAAAAACTTCTCACACCTGACGGTATCCTATATCTCGACAAAGCCACCATCCATCAATGCATGGAGTATTGTTGTCACATCTGGGCTGGTGCACCATTCACTAGTCTCTCCCTCTTAGACAAGGTCCAAAAAAGAGTCGCTAATCTAATAGGTCCCTAATTATCCACCCAACTCCAGCCCCTGTCCTATCACTGCAATGTTGCGTCCTTGTGATTGTTTTATAAGTACTTCAATGGAATGTGCTCTGATGAACTTGCTGCTCTAGTGTCCCCTCGACGCAAATACACTCAACCAACCCGACAATCAGCTAAATCCCATCATTCACTGTGAAGGTCCCCAGATGCCAGAGAGCCTTCTACTCCAATAGCTTCTTTCTTTGAGCTGCCGACCTTTGGAACTCCCACCCTTCTCCCTGTTTCCGACATGCAGAAATTTAAAACTAATGTGAACAAACATCTAGCTGCACAGCTTCCAATTTAGGATAATCCCCTAAACTTTCACCCTAATTCTCAGTAGCCCTTTTACGTCTACAGTGGCAACTTGCCTTGTTTGGGGTAAAATCGACATTTAGAGCGATTTTTTATGTAGTTATTATGTAGTAATCGTCAACGATTTTCTCAAGTTGCTAGAGGAAGCAAGAGTGTGGGTGATAGAGGAGGAGAGGAGGAATGGGAGAGAGAGGGGTAATATAGGAGTAGAGAGAGAGAGAGAGAGAAGGAGGGGATAGCGAGCGAGAAGTTGTTACACACACTTTTTAACTCTTCTATTTTGTTGTCCATGCCCCCCCCCCCCCGGGCAATGCCAGCTAGCCATGCTAGTACAAAATGAAGGAAATAATTTCTTTCAGTTTTAATAGACACAAATAAAAAATATTCCCTTGTTTACAATAAACCTAAAAAGACGACTTAATAGCCACACAGAAAGTACACTATATCATGGGGGCTTAATTGGCCGAATGGATACCAGTGGGGACTATGGAAACAACTATCATGACGTCATTTACACATTAAGCAACAACATAACATAATTTAGACTTTAGAACGACAAAGAAGTGTCAATGACCATGTACATAAAAAAATACACCAACGACGTTAGCGGAAGCGAAATAGTTTTAACAAAGAAAAAAGAAAAGAAAAAAGTATACATCGGTATAGAAAACAGAAAGGAAAAAAAAAGAAAGAAAACGTTTCATTATTGACAAAATTGTGTCCTCTCTTCCCTTATTTGTCGAGCAGACATTTGTGTGACGGAACGGATATATATTCACAAATAAATACACATTGCTCTTTATTGTAAGAGTGAAGGATTTGTTTATTTGTTCAACTGGCTGTTCTGTATGTGGACATTATAATTGCCGAAGTGAATCTTTGGTCAACATCTTATTCTACTCTCCCCTTATCATGTTCTGCTTCAGACAGTTTCCCTTGCCGCAGCTTCCTTCAAGCACCGAACAGAATATCAATATGTAATTGAAACGACTCTAACACGTAAATAGAAGATATTTGAGGGATGATGTGTCTGTTTGACACGATATCATCATCTTATGACGGAAGGGATGGTGTTGTTGGGTGGGAGGATTCGTCAACTGTCAGCTTTCAGATCACTGCTCGAAAGATTCTCAGCCGACCAAAGGCAATGATCCAGGTTTGTCCCTGCCGGAGTGAGAGTGTTCAAGCGAGACCGATGTTGGTTGATCAGTCTTACAGCTAAGAAAGGACATACAGACATAAATACAGCAATGGAAAAGAAGTAAAAAACAAGCTCGTGCATGCAGCAAAATATAAAGGTGGCGTCTATTTCAAAGAAATAAAGATGTGACCGATAAGAATAGTTCATGACTCAGTGAGTCAACGGGAAAGATGATTGATCGGTACCATAGGATGATGGTGATGGTTATCCTAGATTAAGTGTCCTTTACTCTTACTCTTCTTGGCCTTTTGGCTAAGATCAAAGTGTAGTATCTGTTCCGATGGATACTGCACCCCATACTGGTATTGTCTTGTCCTTCGGGGCTTGACTTACGCCGGTCAATGGTCCTGTGCAGTTCTAGGAGGTCCACCCTCCCAGGCTTTGCCTCCCCTCTTTGGCGAGGAGTAAGTTTATTGCTTACTGTCTGATCCCCCTACCGGGGAATGCCGACGGGGCTGCCCAGGCAATTTTTAAATGTCCAGAGTGCTCACTTCTCGGGCGCTGGCTTTTCAAACCCCACTTTCCCGACCCGACCTTGGGTCACATCTTACTTGTGGGAGTAGGATAAAAACTGGCCTTGTGCCTAACTCCTGGAGAGGAGTAAATAAATACTCTTATCGTTGTTGCTTTTGACGGAGCTGCTGTAGAACTATGGCTGGCTGCAGAACAAGCGACAGATTTGATGATGATGATGATGATGATGATAATGATGAAGAAGAAGATGATGATGATGATGGTTATCCTGGATGAAGTGTCCTTTACTCTTATCGTTGTTGCTTTTGACGGAGCTGCTGTAGAACTATGGCTGGCTGCAGAACAAGCGACAGATTTGATGATGATGATGATGATGATGATGATGATGATGATGATGATGATGATGATGATGATGATGATGATGATGGCCTGCTCGAGCTATGGTTTGTTTGCTGGTTAGAAACGAGCTGCTGTACTTGCTGTTGCGGTAGTGATTATGATAGCAGTCGTTGTCGAATGTCATAGAAGGAGGGCGCGAAGGCTGCTGCTGTTGCTGACTGTTGTCGTCGTCGTGGTAGTAGTAAAAATGCCGTTTCGTCTAGCAGGGATTCGATGGGAAGAGGCTGCTGCTGGATTGCCTTACAGTAACCCTGGGGCGAGCCCCGTTTGTGAGATTGGAGTGACGAAATGCTTCGTTTTTATACTGTTGTGCAAGCTGCTGTTGACACGACGCTTTGATGAGATTTGATTAGTCGGGCCGAGTAATGATATGTGCAGAAAGTAAGAGACTGCGTTGGTTTCTGTTCCAGGGTCTAAGGTGTTTAAGGATTAAACATCCGGTTTTGTTAGGAGCGCCGAATCGTAAATAAAGTCGGCACGTTAAAAGTAAGGTTATGGTCTTTTGAGAGTTTGTTTTTTCTTACGCAAATAAAAAACGTGATTGGTTGACAAAAGAGGAATAGGCAGCGTCCACATTACTACGGAAGAAAGAAATATGTGAGTTTTGCTCTTTTCTTTGTTTTTTTTTATTTGGTTTCACCCAAAAATGAACCACTGTAGGTTTTTTTTCAAGACACTTTAATCTAATAACTTTTTACTCTTTGTGAATTTTTTACTGGTGATTTTGTAGTGTTGCAGAGGCGATATTGACATACAAATGTTGTTTGGCTCAGGACAAATGAAACGGACCGTAAAAAATAAATCTCACAGACATGTTATGTTTTTGAAAATGTGAAAAAATAAAAATAAACATAATAAAATAAAAACATGGTTATTGGAATATAAAATGAACCTGACTCATATATATATATATATATATATATATATATATATATATATATATATATATATATATATATATATATATATATATATTCTTCCTTAGTAATATATATATATACAGGGCTTTACGCGCTCCACTACTTTTGGAGCTGCTCCCGTTCTTGCTCGAACGCCCAAAATTGGAGCTAGCTCCTCTCACGCTCCCCATTTTCAAAAAGGAGCCGCTCCTGCTCCAACTCCTATAAAAAAGGAGCGGCTCTTTTTCAGCGCTCCATAATGAAAATGTACCTTCTTTCATAAACGTTCTATTCTGCCAATGAATGATCGAAGGATAGGGATGGGCGTCAAAGGATCTCATTGATATGGGTTGGGATGTCACTTTAAGTGTAAGACCGTAAGATAATATTTGACAAAATCTCGCTAAAGTATTTTAAAACAATTTTAATTTTCATTACATTAACAACCTATTTTTCCAGGAAAGGAAAATTTGACCCGATATTTTTTCTATTTATTTTGGAAGGGAATTTAGATTTGTTTTAAGTAAATAAAGTTTTACTTTTAAACATTATTAGTGATTATTTTCTTTTTAAAGAAAACATTTCTCTGGAAGAGGAGAGGCGAGCCAGGGCAACATTACTCGTCGTGTTGTTGTTTAATATTTGTTTGTTTTACGAACGTAACTATATTGTATAATGTATATTATTATTTATAACAGAGTAACGCGTAAGTACTTTCAAACAAATCGATTTATCCATTTTTTCTATAGTACAATTTGGGGTGAAAAAAAAACAATTAAGTTAATTTTTTAAGATTGAAAAAACTTTTTTTTTTCATAATTTGCCCCAGAAATATCAATAAATTGTCAATAAACAATTCAGAGATCCATTCAATGTCTTAAAATGTCATGCAAAATATCTGGCCTAGACCTTGGGAGTTGAAAAATATCGGGTCAAATTTTAATATTCGATAATAGATACCTAATCTACTTTCAGTTCTAAAAAAACGACAAATTAGTCAGAAAGTCTAATTATTTTCGTTTTTAAATTAAAATTTAAGATATTTTCTTTAATTTAATTAAGTTTAAACATTGGTTTAATTGTAGAATAGGGACCGCTGTTTTCTTTCGCTCATTTCGCTTGGTATTCGTCCAAATTTAGGATAAAACTGATTGCTGGTCTTAATTGTATTTTTGGTCCTGAAATAAAATTCTCATTTCCTTTTTAAAGTGTTGAGAATCTAACTTTAATTCCAGGTTTTAATCGCTGGCGGTCATGTTGGTTTTTATTGGGTTTTTTCTTGGACTAAATATATTTTTTTCCTTAGACTAAAGATATTTTACTGCTTTAACATTTTATTACACACAAAAATAACTTTGAACATTCTATTTACAAAAGCAAGTTTTTAACGGAATTTAACGAATTTAAAAGCAAACATGAAAAGGTTAAAACACTAGTCGTGAATTTAAGAATAACAAAAATGTCGCCGAAAAGACGACCGGTAATAATGTGGCATAAAAGTTACATTTGATATATGCTAAAAATAAATTAGAATTTTTTGTGAGGACAAAATGTATCATTTCACCCCAAAAATCGATTTTATCGAACATTTGGGTGAATACAGAGCGAAATGGGCGAGAAAATCCAACGGCCCTATAGTATAATTGAACATAAAATTCTTTATTTAAAAACACGAATTTAAAGAAAAATTGGCTTATTTATTCAATCACAATAAACATCCTTGCTATACATACAAAAAAAGTTCAAATCTATAAGAAAATAGCTTCAAAGACATCTATAGACTCACTGGCGCATTTAAAGACATTTGGTGCCAAATTGTCTGTCTTCTGCCTTAAGAAAACTGTCCCATCAAAAATTTAACACATAGATGTAAAAATCTGAGAACTTCAAATGTTCTCCTTCTTTCTCCCTGTCTCTCCCTCCTCTCCATCTCTCTCTTCCTATCTCATATACATTTACCAGATATAATTTTAAAAAATAACTCAGAGTAAACTATGAGACTTTCTTTTCTTTTCCTTTTTATTGCTGAATAAAAAAACTAATGTTTAAAAGAAAAAAATCAAATAATTTTGGAGCGAGGAGCGCAGAGCGATGCAACCACCGCTCTTTAGTCCCAAATGGAGTTGCTCCCGCTCCACTCCCGCTGAATATAAAATGAGCCCTCCCATCCGTTGCTCGAGTAACGCCCTGTATGTATATATATATATATATATATATATATATATATATATATATATATATATATATATATATATATATATATATATACACATTACTTCACTTTTCATTCCAATGTCTGTAGGTTAGTTGAGTTATCGCGAGGTGCGCCATTTTGAGCTCATGACTTTATTTTTATTTTTTATTTTTTGTAAAGTCTTCCCAGAATCTGAATTTGTCGACTATTCAAATACTGATTATTCAAGAATCTTATTTCCGCCATTTTGTGGTACAGATTTTTTTTCAAATCTTTGTATTATTTGAGATGAGCGTGTATTGATTTTTTCCAGCCATATATTTTATTAATATTACTATCGTCATCGACGCTGCTGCTGCTGCTGATGATGATGATATAATACAAATCGCTGTTGCCATCATCTTCATCATATATAATGATCATGTTCATATGATCATCATGATCCATATTATAGTAATCTGTGATCTGAGAAAAATCTTTATTTAAAAGCATGAAGTCACTTAATGTAAGACGCTAACAAGAACGAAAGATGATTATCACAAAGACAGGAGATGCATATCAGCCTTAGTCTTGAAAAGACCAAGGCTATAAGTAGAAGGAAAACAGGAAGAAAGTTCTACAAGTCTTCAGTTCTTGGAAAGAAGCTACTGGAATAGGAAGCTGTATTACAATGAGGTATCAAAACAGCGAAGTGATGGAGACGACTAGACCAACGAGTCAAACGAGCTGGAAACAAAAGAAAGCGGGGAATAGATCACTCAATTCTGAAGAACACATGTCATAATAGAACTTATAGAAAAGACTGACACCAGCATCATCACGTCTGTGAAAGAGAAAGGGTGCAGAGAAGAAGGAAGGGTGGGGGGCAATAAGATTACAGATACGTTTCTGCACCTTATCAACAACCCTCAAATGGAACAGAGATTCACGAGCTCAAATATGACAACAGAACTCCATAATACGGATTATGTGAATTGGACTGATTTTAAAAAAGGTTCGTTTGCTACTGAAGAAATTGAGTACATTGGGTACATAATACCAAACTTGTCAATTCTATTTTACCCAGAAAAATCAGCGACCTTACATTTATTGAATCCTTACAATTATTAACTAAATTATTTAGTCCAAAACGTCTCTGTTTTTACAAACGGTGGAAATGTATGAACCTCATAAGGAAAGATGATGAAGACTAAGCAACTTTGGCTAGTATAGTTTACAAACACTGCGATGATCTTAAAATATCAGTTAAGCTATAATAACTTGAAATGCTTAATATTTGCACAGATGCAGAAATCAGATGAAGTGTTCTTAATAAACTCGATAATTATCCTAATTTAATGCTTCAATATATTGCAGAAGACTGGCAACGTTTTGTTAGTATTCGCCAAGAGTCAAGAGATATTGAGCAAAGAGGGTTGCCACATATAGGGAAAATTCGCCACAAAAAGAAAAATAATTCACCAACTAAATCTGGTCTATCAAAGAAAAATATCTTGCCGCCTAAACAGTGTTTTGACTGCGGACAATTGCATTGGTACAAAGATTGCTCATATAAAATTAAAAAGTGTATAAATTGCGGACGCGTTGGACACAAAAGTACACATTCCAAAGTTAAACTCATAAATAAAAATAGTTTTGTAAAAATAACTAAAAGTGACGAAACTGAACATATAAGGAAATATATGCAAGTCAAAATATTAAATAAAACCATAAAGTTTCAATTTGACTCAGGCTCAGGTCTGTTAATAATAAATATTCAGGTCTGTTAATAATAAATATTCAACCAGTTTTCATTGAAACCCACACCTGAGGTAAATAAAATACTTAGATGATATCTTAATGAACAGTAAAAACACCGAGCAACATAAATTACACGCACGCCGAGTTTTCGAGAGAATCCGAAACTATGGCTTTAAAGTGTAATTTCTTTACGAAAGAGATAAATAACAGATGAAGATGGTAGGAGACTAGACACAGAGTGAGCCAGCGCTATTAAAAAATTCCCGGTGGCTGAAAACGTATTTCCACTCCAAAGTTTTCTTGGTCTGACAGATTACTACAATGTGTCTATGCCAAGTATGAACAGTTTGCAAGTTCATCTAAATGAGCAATTAAAAAAGAAAATTATTGTTTTGATGACTGAATGCCAAGAAGCATTTGAAAAGAAATAAAAAACTTTTCTTATATCAGAATTATTCTTAACGCAACTATAATCCAGATCTCGAAATCATTGTAGCTTATACGGCATTGGTGCTTGCACAAAATAGAAGACGGATCATTGAAACCAATCAGACGCTACTCTTTCAGAAAAAAATACTCACAAATTGATAAGGAAGTACTGGGAATTAGTTTTACATTCACCAAATAATCCTAGATTCGTCCATGGAAGACATTTTATTTTGCAGACTGATATTGTCATTACTTACGTTCTATGGGTAAAAAAGACTATAAACAGGCTGCAGATGAGGAACCATTCCCTTCAATTATAATTTTTAAATGGAGTACCTCCCATCTACAAAAAATTGTCTGATTGTTGAGACTTATCCTTAAATATACTGAACACCTTGAAGACACAGTGATTGCCTCCCTGCAAACTGAGGTAGAGGTAAAACATACACGATGTAACACTATTAGGGAGTTTCCTGTAACATTCGAAGATATAAAAAGGCGTTAAATGACGACTTTATGAAAAAAAGGATAAAATAAAATAAAATACAAAGACCGACAAACATCGGACGTTTGTTCAATCTGCAATGAATTAGTCATGGCGATCGAATGGTTATACTTACTGCATTACAGAAGAAAATACTAAAACGATTTCATGTCGGGCGCCCCGGAATGTCAAGAATGAAAAGTCTCATAAGAAGCTACGTTTATCGGACGAATATGGAGAGGGACATCGAGAATACAGTAAAAATGTGTAAAGGTTATGCTTTGTCAGCAAAGACACTTCCAATAAAATTCAGCCACTGGCACAAAACTGACCGACCATGGTCTAGAATCCACATTGACTTTGCTGGCTTACTGGATGGTTTCTATTACCTGATTGTGGTGAACAGTTTCTCTAAATGGCTGAAAATCTTGATGTGTAAAAAACAACCACTGAGGTAACCACTGAGGTAACCACTGAGGTAACCACTAGTTTCGTACATGAATTATTCGCTCGATTTAGGGTCGTTGATTGCATTGTGTCAGACAATGGAATGCAATTCATGCCTAGTGAATTCAGAAAATTTTGTCAAACATTTTGTGTGAAGCATATCACAATCGTTCCGTATCATTCAAGAAGCAATGGATAGGCGGAACGCTTCTTGGATAATTTTAAGAGAGCTCTTAGGAAAACGAGAGGAACTCCTACCAAAAAGGCTATACTAGAATTCTTGCAGATCTAGAGAATGACTCCTAATGGCAATGCTCCATCTGCCACGAGAGCAGTAGAGGTAATCTTTGCAAGGAAGATAAAGAAAACGTGTGATAGAGTGTTACTAATCCATTCGAAACCTGGGTGATCAAATAAGTGACGAAGAGTCGTTTTAAACTTGGCAAACATTTTTTTTTCGCATGTTTCAAAACAACAGGGCCTATTGGGAAACAGGTACAGTTGATAAACGGATCGGGAACATGATCTACATGAGCAAGGAACCAAAGTTAATCCATAAAAGACATCTGAATCAAATAAAGTAACGATATTCAGATGCCATCGACAACAATCCCCCAGAAGAAGACCTAATAGATGTTGTAATCTACATGTTTGAGGTTCCGATACCACAAGCGGCTTCAGAACATGGAACATCTAAAATAAAACGAAAGATCACGGACTTGATAAATGCGCAAAAGTATAAATATTGATTCCATGCGGAGTAACCCTATACCGTAAGTGTATCGAGTCTTCCTGACTTTATTAATAGAGTCGTTATGACCAACCAGTAGAAGTGAGGAAGCAACCCCTGGCAACCCATTACTTCTGTACTTTCTGTTAATACAATTTCCTGTTAATTACCTTCTGTTTGCATCATTTCTTTTCGGCCCTTTAAGGCCACAAAACTTTATAATAATGTTTGTTTTTATTTACAATAAAAAATAAAAAATAAGCGAAATATTTTATTACCTCCGCCAAGGAGGTTATGTTTTCGATTTAGTTTGTTGGTTTGTGACTATGCTTGTTTGTTTGTATACAGCGTAGCGTCCACATCGGTTGATTAATCGTCAGCAAACCTGGTCAAAATATCGATCGTGCTCTATCTTAGAACACTCTATTTTGAAATATCTAGGTCAAGGGTCAATGTTAAAATCACGCAAAAGTTGAAAGTCACACTTTTGACGATGATTTCGGTTCTGTTAACCGTAGAGACTCGTTACTTCGCCAATGAAGTCCTACATATTATATGACCTTGCCATTGACCTTTGACCGTAACTTGAAAAGTTCGCTCAGCGTCGAAATTTGGGCAGAAATTTCGACTTCAGATTTATCCAAATTTGAAGTCGGGTCAGATGCTATCTGACAACAATAACCACCATGCAGAATTTCAGCCTGATTAGATAAATAATTTTTAGATAGATTTTAGATCACTTTTAAATTAATATTCATCAGAGGATATTATTATTATTATTATCATTATTATTATTATTATTATTATTATTATTATTATTATTATTATTATTATTATTATTATTATTATTATTATTATTATCATCATCATCATCATCATCATCATCATCATCATCATCATCATCATCATCATCATCATCATCATCATCATCATCATCATAATAATAATAATAATAATAATAATAATAATAATAATAATAATAATAATACGCACCTGAAGAATGTCGGAGGTTACATCGGCCGAAACGTTGTGAGAAGAGCATCCAAGATGAGAACAGGAGACCGAATTATACAAATAATGCAAATTATTAATTCTCATCTCAAACACTATAATAACACGTTTAATCAAAATCGACCCCTATGCAATCACTTTTAAAGATACTTTACGCCTTTAATCAATCACCTTTTAATTGTATACGTAATCACTGAATTGATCGAGTCTGTGCTCAATCAATCACAAACTAATCGAATACTGAAATATGAGTATTTAATCTGAAAACAATGAAGTGTTTAATTTGAAATGAAGCCGCAATCAAACGTTTAATCAATTAAATTCGAATCAAACACCCAATCTGTAGCTTAATCCATTACATGTTTAATCCATTACTGCTTAATCCATTACATGTTTAATCCATTACTGCTTAATCCATTACATGTTTAATCTATAACATGCTTAATTAATTAAATTATGATTAAATGCTTAATCAATCACATTTTTCATCAAACACCCGCTTAATCACACGATTAACCAATCTGTATAATCTATCACAAAACTTAATTACACAGTAATCACACGCTTGACCCATCACACGCTTGACCAATCACACGTTTAATTCATCATACTTGACCACACGCTTGGCCCATCACACTGTAATCACATGCTTAATCCAACATAAATCTAAACAATTATGCTCGAACTATATGCTTGATCAAGCATTCAACAATTTCACGCTTAAATAATAACTCTTAATTAATCAAATAGTAGTCATACGCTTAATCCATCGCACGTTTAATCTTAATCCATCGCACCGCAATCATGCGTTTAATCCATCACAAGCGTAATCAATTACGCTCTAATTAACCGCTTATTCGATCACTCAACAATTATACGCTGAATCAATCAAATTTAATCAATTTAATTCGATCTTTATCCTTCAATTGACCGACGTTGCTAATTTGATCTTCAAACTTCCATCGCCATCTAATCAATTATGATCTGAGTTAGATTGCAATCTCACGCTAAATCGATAACAAGATGACGAACTTCTTTTCTGTCCTTTCTTGACGACCTCCTTCTTTTCGAACCTCAACTGTATTCTTTGACACTGTTATCAGCAAACGCCATCGACACATCGGGGTGAATGGGTAGAGAGTGAGTTGTGGAGGATGGAGCGCTAATCCGACGCTGTCTAAGAAAGCATCTGACGAAAACGGCGCGTTATTATTACTTCTACAACAACAATGCCGGTCATTCCTCTCGAACACAGAGGACGTCGACTCGAAGCTATACAAGATGGCGCCAGCTGTCTGGCCGAGTGACATTGTGCAATGCGCATGCGCGTGAATGTGGTAGTGCGCTCATTCAGATAAACATGTTTCGCGTATCTATGTTGTGTTTATTGGTTCGTTTGGCTTGTTTGTTATACGGCACGTCAACCCCTTTTGTGGTTATATCTTTCCTAGACATATTATACCTATTGTAAATGATTCATTGATTTCATTATTTTGTTCGTTTTACGTCATAGAAGATGCTTGGCTTAGCTCCAATCCTTGCTTCCTCCTTGTAAGACATTCGCAACAAGAACTCTTTTTACAACAACAAAAAAAGAAGACTTTTCATTCTCTCTCCATGTACCTAGGCTCAGGCGAAATGTTAATGCACAGACCTGGAAGGTGGGATTGAAAAGCCAGCGCCGTAGAAGATGAGCACTCTGGCCTACAAAAAATGCCTGGGCAGCCCCGTCGACATTCCCCGGTAGGGGCACCTCAGACGATTAGCAATAAACTAAGGGTTACCCTTTTATATCCCTCCGACGAAACCATTTCAAGTGGTGAAAGGAAGCGAGAAAGCAAATAGCAAGTCAGACAACCATCCCACACTAATTCCGCCACCTAAAATTAATTCGAAAAGAAATCCCCCACTCTATAATAAAAAAGGAACGGTTAGTGAGTGTTTTTTTCTTTTCTTTATGTCATCAGAAATGATAATAATAATTTATATATAAAAAATTAAAATTCTAACGTAATTCTATGATTTTATACGAATAGTTTAGTAATAAATCTAGATAAAGATCAAGTGCGAACAGTGGCGAAGCAGGATTTTTTCTGTCATTTTTTTTACGAATAGTGTATACTAGTATAGATCTAAAATCCCTAGCTTCATAAAAAGAATACGTCCATTTTTTCCATACAAATATTGATTTTTAATATATTCGCCTACAATGCACTTAATTCGACAATGAATGGATCAATTCGATTTTCACTGAATATTCATTATAAAAAAAATCTGCAAACAAATTGTATGAAGTTATTGATTTATTGATTGAAGTGTTATCGGAATGAAATAACATTGTTGGTATCATTTGTTAATAAATAATCCTTGCGATCAGGCGACGGGTTATGCTAACAGACAGTCATAGGTAGATAGTGTGAAGGGTTAAATACAAGCCGGGTTTATTGAAAATGTCATAAGACAGAAGTAGATGCACTTGGCTAATTGACACAGATATGCACTTGGGCGGAAGAAAACAACATAACATGATTGATTGTCAAAACTAAAATAATTGTTGACTGAAGTTGGGCAACCTGGCCGGAAGAAAACAACATAACATGATTGGTTGTCAAAACTAAAATAATTGTTGACTGAAGTTGGGCAACCTGGCCGGAAGAAAACAACATAACATGATTGGTTGTCAAAAATAAAATAATCGTTGACTGAAGTTGGGCAACCTGGCCGGAAGAAAACAACATAACATGATTGGTTGTCAAAAATAAAATAATCGTTGACTGAAGTCGGACCACCTAACCAAGAAAAACAAATATATAGGATTGTCAATAATTAAATAATCGTTGATTGGAACCACCTGAAAATGTTAGCGATAGAAGGAAACACCCCGTCACCGAATAAAACGCCATAGAAACGTGGTTACATTGGCAGCGAAATCACAGAGTGGGCGTTTGCATGTGGAGTGCAAAGTCACAAATTGTTATATAATAACAACCCGAAATTAATATCGGCAGTTGATTGCGATTCATTATATTTTGGAATATATATTATCGGCAACCCAGTGAGCAACATGGGTACATTATTATTTTTTAATATTTTCGGCGAATGCTTACATTTTTTCCGTCTTACGAACGTTTCACAACCCGTAAACAAAAATATAGTCTTTAGTTTTTCCAGGCTACTCATCAGAGACCTTCATTTGATAATAAAAAAAAAGCCCACTGGTCCAAAGAAAAAACGAAAAAAGATGAAAAAAGAAGAAAAATGAAAAGACATGCAAAACAAAAGCATGCAAACCCACATTAAAGGATCTGAAACAATTTGGATAATATAATAAAGGATATTTACTTTCATATATATTCTTTTAAATAAATTCATATATATATATATATATATATATATATATATATATATATATATATATATATATATATATATATATAACGTTATGAATATAAAAGTTAACTATCATACAGACGGAGGAAAGTAGCGAGTCAAACGAATCGTAGCGTAATTTTTACAAATACTGGATGAGAGAATAAGACGCGGAAAACAGACTCGCTGCTCCTCTCTCATCGAAACAGTGATTACTAAAAAGTGTTTTACATATATATTTTTTTACAAGTAAAAGGTAGTTGAATCGAAATTATTAGGGAAATAAAATGTATTTCATAAACATTAAACCGAGGCGAGTCAAATCTATCTTATACTGTGTCTTTCCTATTTGTCCTTTGAACCCAAACAAGTTATAAAAGAAAGAAATGTTATTTCTGTTGGACCGACGCCGTCAACCCACTCCTAACCTTTCACTCAAGAGAAGCGAATTGTGTGTCTGACTTCATAACCGAAGATTAATTTGACGAAAACAAAGGCCTTTCGAGATTGTATCACCCAACTTGCCGGTGATTGTAAATATATCACACCACCACCGAGATGACGAATACATATCCTATATAAAGATTGCATAGCGCCCATTTGAGACTTCCAGGAGTACACCCGTATATAAAGATGATTCGTTAACATATACATCTTGACATCTGCTGATGACTTTGCCATCTAAAGATCGGTGTGGATCTTGGATGAGTGTGATTTGTGACATTCCTGTATAATTGGATCTTTTCAACTCGCATGGGGAGTCTTGTAACAACCTTCCACATTCTGTGAGTGAGTAATCCTTTTTCTTCCGTGATTTGTTTGTGACACTATTTTGTTCATGGATTTTGCTCGCCATTAGTTAACGTTAAATCTTATCGCTCTCCCCTAAAATAGTACTTTGTTTTTCTTGTTGTTTGTTTTATATATGTTTATCTCTTCTCTTACTATTTTATTAATAAATATTGTTTGAATCTTAACTTGGTGTTTGAGTTGTCTTTTTACTTGCTCTTTATACTTCTTTGTTTTTATGTGATGCCTTGAATTGGTGAATCCTTTTCCCACTGTATTCTGTTGACAATATTAGGACCTAGGGACCTACGAGCCACTTCCAGACACTTTTACTTTTTTATATTTATCATTGTCATGCGCTTACCGCCGTGGTCACAACGAAGGCTGTGTGTGTCAAGATTTGGGCATCGTCCGGTAATATTTTCTCCAGTTGAATTACGACCTCAAAGATGGGCAGAGCAGGTACGAGACAACAGAAACATAAACACAGATGTCGATAGTAGAATCGTGTTTAAGTTCTCCTACATTCGAGGGACTAAATAGGTTAAGGAATATGACATAATTGAGATAGGGACAACGTTGGGGTTAGAAACAAAACGGTCGATGGGGAAACCCCAGCTAATAAGAATAATAGCGGAACACATGGTAGACAACGATATCTTCGAAGAAGATGTGTTGGACGACCTTGTGTCAGACTCGCTCGGACTTTCACAGGCCCATATGCAGCTTGAGAAGGCTACTGTTGAGGCGAGCTCGCGTGAAAGAGTAGAAATAGAAAAGGCTAAGGTAGAAATAGAAAAAAAAAGCTTGAATAGAACAGGATAGAAATAGAATAAGCTAAAATAGAACAGGAGACTAGGCTCCGATAATTAAAAGATAGGAGAATGCTGAGAGGCGAAACGAGTTCGACCTTACTTAGCAGGTCAGACTCGTGCCAGAATTTAACGAGACAATGTGAACAAGTACTTCGATCAATTTGAAAAGATCGCCTCAAGTATGGACTGGCCACTCGGTAACTGAACTTTACTGCTACAAACAGTGTTAAAGGGTAAAGCCAAGGATATACGCGTATTTATCGGCGGCAGATTGCGCCGACTATAACATTTTAAATACCGCAATCCTGAGAAGCTACGAAATGGTATCAGAGGCATACAGGCAGAAGTTCAGGGGACGTAAGAAGGTTGACAAAAAACATACGTTGAATTCTTTCGTCAGAAAAAAGACGTATTTCGATAGATGGTGTACAGCCAAGAACGTGGAGGCAGACCACGATAGACTGAGGCAGTTGATGCTGAGGGAGGAGGTGAAGCGGTGTGTCCATGATGACCTCAAGGTCTATATAAACGAGAGACAGGTGGACCGCATATGACATGGCCACCCTCGCTGACGACTATGCGTTTACGCACAAGTGGAGTATGAACAACCCAAACGACCCGTTTGCTGACGGAAGCTGCACTGACCCCAGAATGGCGGCCAGAGCTGATGCGAGCATGAGGTCGGGTCATACAAATAACCAGAACCGACTGGGTAGCCTTCTTCCGAACGGTCACCAAGCGGGGAGATGGAGGGTGATGACGTGTTGCTACTGCGGAAAATTAGGACATGTAGCGGCGAATTGTCTCACAAAAAGAAGGGACGACAAGATCAGGAGCACACTCTTTGGTAAACCGCAAGGTTTGATTGCATTAAAGAAAGACCCCGCGAAAGAACGCTCGCAAGGAATCATGAAAGAGTATAGACCTTTTTGTGAACGACCCCACGAGGAAAACGAATATCAAAATATTACGAGATATTGGAGCGACCCAGTCCGTAGTATTAAAGAAGAGTATACTGTGTTGTACGAATACGGCCACGAGCGAAGTCGTGACGATACGAAGAGTCGGGAATGGCTGTGTCAGCATCCCACTTCATAGAGTGACCCTTGATTCCAAAGATTGTGCAAGGCACTGTCGAAATCTGAGTGGTCAATGACCTGCCCATGAGAGGCGTATCGATGGTACTCGGCAATGACTTGGCCGGATAGAGAGTCAAACCACACTCTGGAGAGGTGGAGACACTAAACGTCTCAGAGGAGACCGAAAAGGTGGGAGCGAGAGATCCCGATGTAGTCCCATTGATTGTGGTTATTCGGAGAAAGGTTAAAGAGAGAGCCGAAGGAGAACACACCGAAAGAAAGCAGTGTAATAAACGTAACCCTGGTCCTCATACTTTCAAAGTCGGAGATAAAGTTTTCATGAGACTGTCCATGGCGAAGAAAAGTCGATATCACGGACCTTACGACATCACTCAAAAGGCCAGCGACATATGCTACGCCATCAGTACGCCATATCGCCTGAAAGCTACACAATAGTGTCGTATAGTCATGATCAGACCGTACAATTGGAAAGACCTATCGAACCCTGGCCTAGCTACATCTAAAGTTGCCCATGAGCCTATAACTGCGAACATCCGCAAAAAGGTACGTGTGTAAAAGCCACCCTGTCAACCGACACAGTGTAAGACACCGACAATGTGTGCGTAAACGCCTTTATCCCTAATTTAGCAGAAAAAAGATTTCAATAGTGTAGGTTAAAAATAGAGTAGGTTAGCTAAAATTCCATCCCAATATTATGAAAAGGTCTTGCGAAGCAAGCCTTTTTCGTTCTTTAGGGGTGGAAGTGTTAAAAATCGAAACTAAAAATCGTTTAATAAAAGTGTTAAAAATCGAAATAAAATGTATTTCATAAACATTAAACCGAGGCGAGCCAAATCTATCTTATACTGTGTCTTTCCTATTTCTCCTTTAGAACCCAAACAAGTGGTAAAGGAAGAATTGGTATTTTTCCAGGTGATTCGGTTTTCAAATCCTGGATCATGATATAGTCTTCTGAAAAGCCTAAAAGAATGCGAAACTCGAGTCTACGATTTCCTGTTGATGGCTGCCCCGGTGTACACGTGTTCTGGCGTGCCTGATTGTGGTAAACGATTTACAGACAGTAAGCTTTTTGGACATTACCCATTAATCGGCTGATTGTTCCCTTCCGCCGATGAAAGGGTATTTTCTAAAAAGCTTACTTCCACAAAAACCACCGGTGCAGATAACTAATCAACGCATAATTGTATGACATAAGTATATAAATATCCTCCACTCTATAATAGATGTGTAGTTATTTGTATATAAATAAATATATGTACTTTCATCTCGTTACACAAAAGTTAGCGAGTAAAACACGTACCTTTATCTAGTCCCCGGACGAAATCATTTCAAGTGGTGGAGGGAAGAGAGGAAGCAAATAGCAAGTCAGACAATCACCTCAGACTCACTCTGCCGCCTGAAATGCATTCGGAAATAAATTCTTCACTTTATAATAAAAATTCAATAGTGGGTGTTTTTTTTAGGTAATAGGAAATAATAATAGTAATTTATATATAAAAAGAATTAAATTTATGACGTCATTCTATAATTTTATGTGAATAATTTAGTTTATATATCTAGATAAGTAGCGAGTGTGAACACTGGTGAAGTAGAATTGTGTGTACACTAGTGTATATATATATATTATAGTATCAATTTTTATTTATACAAATATTTTAGCTACATATGTGCATACATGTATCAGATACGACCTTTTCAAAGTATAGCTTCTTCAGACTACCGACAGAGAAGATTCAAAATAAAATACAGCTCTACTTGTTATTGAGCACTATGTTATAAACACCATAACTTCATGGGATTAACACCTATGAACTAAAACTCATACAAACACTTCTGTACTCTGACAGTCTTTCTTTCTCCTATTGTGTCCCTTTGTATATCCTATTAAATTGATCTGTACACTGTCAGAAGTGGTTTGTATTTTTCATACCCCTACTCTCCCTCATCCTATCTAATTTGCTGTATAACTGGGAGTGAACTATCCTCTAGTTTTGATGCTATCTTTTGACTTCGAAATTGGTGTCTATACCCTGTGCTGATGAAGACTCGATATCAATAAACCCCCATATCTTCTCAGAAACGATCGTACACAAACTGTTGTTTATGTTGAATTTTTAGAATGTAAGTAAATGATTATGTCGTAATTAAGTTTACCTAAGGTCTCTCTCTCCCTCCCCCTCTCTCTCTCTCTCTCTCTCTCTCTCTCTCTCTCTATATATATATATATATATATATATATATATATATGGGTTTTAAGTTTGTGTAGGTGTATGTATTTTAGTCTGCTATTACTACATAAGTTTATACTCACACCATAATAACACTAAACAGGCATGATAATCGGTTTCTTCCTACGTGCACTCAGAATTTGGAGTCCACAATATCTAGACGAAGAATTCAAATACACCACAACTTCACTTAAAATATTGCAATACCCCACATATTTCATATTAAAGTCAAAAAGCCATGCCAATATTGTTTAGAAACAATAAGATAAAACTATAAACACCCGAACAGTACTCTTATAAACAGGCATCTTCTTGTGTCAACCCATACCAATAATACAATAATTTACAATACTCTAAATAAACTAGGAATTACAACAATACAAACTACATCAGAAAATATAAAAAATATAAAACAAACATTAAAAACAACACATAAAACCCCCACATCTTATGTAGGTATATATATACTGTCCCATGCAATAATTGTCATCAGATATACGTTGGTGAAACTCAACGTGAACTAAAAAACAGGCTTGGTGAACATAAAGAGATATGAAAAATAACAATTCTCTAAATGCACTATTTTCCCATGCATAATTATTCTTTTAATTTTAAACAAGCTAGACTCATTAAATTAATTTAAAGTAAATTTAGGCGAAGACCTTTTGAATCAGCACTCATTATAAACTCAACAATAAAAAAACAACGTAACGGCTTCTTCAATTTATCTCCTTTAATCAGCAAATTAATACTAACCGAACAGAACTTTAATTTAGATCCAGATTAGCTATTTTACACCACTTCCCAACAAAACTTTGTTCCTAACATCCACGTTAAAAAAAAATTAATTCCATTTAATTAATACATCGCACATTCTGAATTCAAACGGCTATGGTTCATTCGAGAAAAGAACAAAAACATTCTTTTCACGTCATGACTGCACCACATTTTTTGAATACTAACGACTACTGAAATAAGACGAAACATTAATGAATATATAAATAATTTTGGTTCAATCCTTTTTCATTTCCCATCACGTTGAAATATTATTTCCATAATTTTCATCGTATATATATATATATATATATATATATATATATATATATATATATATATATATATATAAATCATGGGGAATTAATCAAAAACCGTAGTTTTTATGAGTTTTAACAACTTTATTTCTGTAGCCGATAAGTTTTTTTTACTTCTCTCATTTTACACACAAAGGCAATTTATTCAAATCTAATATGTATTCTTATCCCTTACGCGCCTTTCATTGAAAAAAATCGGATATATATATATATATATATATATATATATATATATATATATATATATATATATATATATATATATATATATATATATATATCGTTGAGCAAACCCAATTCGAGCTCCTAACACTTGACAATGTTTACATTGAGATTTCACTTACATTCAGCTAGTGTCGCGTGATAGAGTAGGGGTATAATCGTGGACATTCAGCTCGATGGTTGAGTTTCGATCCCGGCTTGAGGCACTAGCTGGTCTAATCGCATTGAAGAGCTGTGAAACAGCGAAGCAGTCTATATATGGATGACTATATATATATATATATTATAAGAATACCCGTACTAGCATGGGTAAGATTAGTTTTCTGAATAGAACAGTTTGCACCACTTTTATGTCTCCTTATGAATATTAAAATTAAGACAAAATGATACTAGACCTTATTTCTAGAATCTTTAATTTTGATCAAAATCTATTGCATCTTAAATTTAAGAATTAAGCTTAAGAGGGCTTAAGAAGAAATTGAACTTCACAGAATCTTGGTTAATTGGTGTCTGATTACTATTGATCAAATTCAATGCAAATCTGAAATATTGGAATTTTCAAATGGGAAGTTGTGTAATATTATGCCCCATCCTCTAAAACCCTTTCAAATACTCCCAAGAAACTGGAATTTAGGAAATATTTATTTGCAGGAAACAAAATTAAACTAAATATAACCCACATGTGTACCGCCTAGGAGCTGCGTTCCAAAATTCATAATGATCGGTTAACTAGTTTAGGAGTGAATCATGTACATAAAATCTATAAACATAAACCCCATCTGCCCTCTCTACTGGAATATATATATATATATATATATATATATATATATATATATATATATATATAGAGAGAGAGAGAGAGAGAGAGAGAGAGAGAGAGAAAGAGAGGGGGGGAAGAGAGCGAGTGTGAGAGAGAGGCTCCATCTTAAGTTATACTTTATTAATCTTTATTCGTTTTCCTCCCTCCTCTTCCTTTCCTCATTTCTGTTCTCTCTTTTTATTATTTGTCTTTTTCTTTAACTTGGTTAGGCAGGAGTGCAACTCACCCCACCCCTCTCTCTCTCTTTCTCCGAGCAAGTTGCAAACTACTCCTCCCTTTCATCTCATCCTCCCCATCACCCGGTACTGTCCACCCGCAAGTATTTTGCAAGCAATGTGCAGCGGCAGGGTGTGACGGTGAGGCTCCTGACAATGACGCAGACGGACGGATCGTTGGGAAATAATCAATAAGTTGCACAACGTTGCCAAGCAACAGCAATAAAGAAGTGAGTGAGAGAGCGGGAGAAGGAGAGAGAGATGGAGAGATGGAGAGAGGGGGAGAGGGGGAGAAAGTGTGCACGAGAGAGATAGACTGAGGAAGAAGATAATGGTAGAAGAAGCAAGGGTGACAACAACAAAAATAATAAGAATAAATGGTATTAATAATAATGGTAAACGGCTGTTGCGATACAGTGATTTACAACGATTATCTAAAGTGGCGGTGAATACTGAAAATCTGGGGAGACTTGTTGTTATCAAGAGTCCAGGAAACACCATGTTTTTGCCAGTAAGCAATCACTGATAATAATGACTTGTGTAAAAACTCCTTGTGAGTAAATAATAATAATAATAATAATAATAATAATAATAAGAAGAAGAAGAAGAAGAAGAAGAAGAAGAAGAAAAGAAGAAGAAGAAGAAGAAGAACAACAACAAGAAGCTTTTACGGTATATCAACCCTTTTCCGGGTTACTTAATGCTGAAACACACTATATATTGTAAAGTGTTCATTTATTAAATGGAGTTGTCTGTTTTTACCACATACCAACTTTTTGGAGGGCTTGTGCAAGGTCGAACAGAACACCTATTGTAAAAGATTCATTATATACACTTAATCGAACACAAGTTTCTATTCTACTCGTAGCTGGCTGGGGGATTTTCGCCGGTTCATACCTTTCGTAATGGTTTGAGTGCATAATTGAAAGCATTGAATCCCCTATTTACTTGCCTCCCTAACAGGGCAGAGTTAAGTTAGTTTTTGATTTGGGGGGAAATTTAGTTCCTCAAAAAGGGACACTCTGGATTGTGACAAAATTTAAATTGCCTCAGTTTAGAAGGATTCCTCATACACTGATGGAGGACAGAAGAGATCGGGGCGTAGTATCCGAACAGATATCAAACTTTGCTCCTAGCCAAAAGGACAAAAACTATTGGATTTCAACTCGGTATATAACCGATCCCATAATCCGCGATAATGTCCATTAAGCCAATCACGCACCAGCTAGAGTAAGAGGAGAGAAACGCAAGGCTGTCCACAATGATTATGAGGAGACGGTGAAAAAGATGAATAAGAAAGATGGAGGGAAGTACACAGGCTAAGAGTAAGAAAATGCGTGCAGTAGTAGTAGTCGTAGCTTTTAAAATAGTAATAGAATTGGATGGAAAGGAAATTGAGTAAAAGCAGACGACAAAAGCAAACACATACACACATCACACGCGCGCACATACATACACACATACACACACGTATAAAAAAAAGCTATATTCATAAATGAAAACTAAAAAGGAAGTGGAAATCTCTATATTAATAAAACTAGAAAAAATATGATCGCATATTTTTGCTAGTATATATGACGAACGCATATATACTATACAATGAGGAGGTAATGCCTGGGACAATGATACTATGACGAACGAACATATAGTACACAACCTCATCTCAACAAGCAGATAATGACTGGGAGGATGGTCACATGACAACAGAACAGATACAAACCCCTAAAGGAGGAGGTAATACCGGGGGGATTGTCTTGTGACAATAGAACAGATATTATACTACCCCCCCCCCCCCAAAAGAAAATAGGAAGTGATGATGCCCGTGAGGTTGGTATAATGACAGCAGAACAGATACTACACAAGCTCTCCCCAAAAGGCATGATGTAATGCCTGGGAGGATGGTATTATGACAACGCAACAAATACTACACTATCCTCCCTATCAAAAGATAGTACATTAGTCTGAGAGGTACATTAATATATTAACCTGAATTGAGCATTAAAAGATAGTAAAAATATACTTTCGCCTTCACACAGATACCAAGTCTTCATTATTAACAGAAGTAAAAGTATAGTTTCGGCTCCAGAGAGACAGATACTAAATCTCCATTAGTAATAGAGTATGTGACCACTTCTCGTGTGTCTATGTATGTGTGTATCTCTTGCTTCTACGTGACTTACGCATCATTATTTTATTCATTTACTACTAGCTGTCCCTAACCGGCGCCGCCCGGGAGTTAAGTTAATGTTGTTTTAATAATACATGAATAAATTGCACAATAATTTAAAGCAAGAAAACGAACGGAAAAAGCATCCTAGTGGATATAAGTTAATAAGTACATTATTTTTTCTAAAAGAAATTATTTATTGCGAGTAGAATTTTTTAAATTAATTTTAGTAATTAATTAAAATGGTTCACTTGTTTTCCAATAAACCGGGATGTATTTTCCTGGGTTTAATTTTATTAGTAAAGTATTTTTTTGTAAATAGGGTTTGAATTCAACGAAATAATTCATTAAATGGCTGACTTTATTTCTAAGAAACCGCAATGTATTATCAAAAGGAAAATTTGCTTCTTTCTCTGACCGAGGACGGAAAAAATATACTTTTATCCCAGCCTTAAAGGCCGGAAATTAACAGAAGAGGAATCAATTTCTTGAACAATACAGTTTCTAAGAAATATATCGAAGATTACATGCGTCTCACTAAAAATGAATGTTTTCTAACCAATTCTGGACAAATGCTTTTTCTAGTTATTGTTTATTAAAAACTTTGCGTAGTATTTATTTAATTGTTTCTAATCCGAGTGACACAATAAAGACGAAAGACTTGGTTCTGTTGGGTGAGATATATCACCAGTCATAGCTACAGCGTGGAACATATTTTCGAATGACGCCGGCTAATCTTAAACAGATCCTTAATTACTTGCCTCCCCACGGGGTCGGCAAACTTAAACAGAGTAAGTCTTTGATGTCGAGGGAAAATGCAGCTTTTACGATGGGGACCAAAAATAGAAATTGCCTCCTCCTCCTCAGAGCGAGTAACTATCGAGCGAAACATATTTTCAGATGACATCGGTACTCGTTCGAAAACAAACACTTACACACTAAAGAATGTACACACGAAACCAGTTGTTATGGCAGCCGTCCTAAACTGTTTAGTTGCTACTTGTTCAGATAGAAAACTATTCGACATCGAACGCATACACACTGACAAATGTAAGAACGAACAAATTACTATAGAAACCATCCCAAACTACCTAATTGGTGTCCGTTCGAAATCGAACGCTTGTACACCAATAATAAATATACGATAAAAGATTAATTACTACTAATACAATGATTTTCTTGCATATCCGTCAAAGACAAGTATTACCCGTTTTCTCTCCAGCCTTGAACTCTTGGAATTATGTAAAAGTTTATGAATCACTAATTCCGAAGACCGTTTGCAATGTTTTATTAAGACAACATTGTAAATAGATCTTAGAAATAATAATATTCTACCTATTAATATTATCTATATATTAATACGCTAAGGTGTACGTACGTGTGTCACGTTTCCGGCAAAAGCTCTGCGCATGCGTGCCGCACCTAGATTTTGAAAAACATTCAATTAGCCTAATTTCTGTATCATATTTGATTTTTCCCTTTGGCGCAACGGTAAGCGACGTAGTGGTTTTGTCTTTGGCCCGACTGGTTTATAGTTCGATCCCAACCAACCTCTAAGATTTTTTTTCTACATTTCGAGGGGAAGGGGAAGAAATAATACATTTTTTTTAATCACCTAGTCAAAAAGTATTTTTTTGTGTTGCTTAAAACTTAAAACTATTTTTTGTTTTTATTTTGGCGTTTTTATGGCATGTCTATTATTTTTTTGTTGTTGTTTTTTGAACGGACGTTAAGCAATGTTTTTTTTTTCAATGATAGTTTGAACTAAGTATTTATTTTTTATTTGCACCAAGCGCGGGTATCATTGGTATTTCTTAAAGTGTTAAAACATTTATTTATTATTTTTGGATGGTAAGGAACCAGTATTTATTTTTTAAATGTTTTGAACGGACAATAAGCAATGTTTTTTTTTGTTTTTTTTTCTCTCAGTGAAACACCGAGAGCGCGGTCGAAAGAAAGAGAGAGTGTGTGTTCGTAAGAGACGGAGGGGGAGAAAATAGAGAAAGAGTGAAAACGCAATAAAAACAAATAAATAAATCGCAAAAAGTAAACTTACCAACAAATAGAAGGTGCTTGGTTACATTAGGACCCGCGCTAACTTTGACCCCGTCGTTAGGGTTAGGGTCAGTGAGGGGTTAGGGTTAGCTATAAAGTTCTGGGTCATTGGGGGTTAGGCTTAAAGTTAGGGTCAGGGTCAAAGTTAGCCCAGGTCCTAATGTAACAAACTATCAAATAGAGACGTAAAAAATAAGACAAGGACAATGATATTGTATAGTTAACATCTGAGAAGTTAAGTTTCTTATTTTGTGTGTCACGATCTGACACTCCCATTTAATAAGATTTAGTATTTACTTTTGCCCCTGACAACGGGGGAGGGGAATCGCGACCGATGGTGATTGCTGAAGAGACAGCTTTTACCCCGGCAACCGAGTAATATAAATAAATATATATACTTCCATCCCATCACGCAAAATTTTGGTGAGTAAGATATGTGCATATTTCTAGCCACCGGATAATATTATTAACATTAAATTATACAGATTGATGTAGAAAACACTGTGGAATTTCTTTTTTTTTTTCAGTGAAACACAGAGAGCGCGTACGAAAGAAAGAGAAAGTTTGTGTTCGTAAGAGAGAGATAGAGGTAGAAAATAGAGAAAGAGAGAGAGAATAAACGTAATTGAAAAGTGAAAACGCAATAAAAACAAATAAATAAATCGCAAAAAGTAAAAAAAAAATATTTAACAAAAACGAAAGTGAGGAAAGTCGTGATTCAAAGCAAAATAAAAAAGAAAATCTAATCGAAAAAAAAAAGTAACAAGTATAATTTCGTTTTCTTTCGGAAGCCTGCCAGTTTTTACGGTATATCAACCCTTTTTAGTACACGCGTTATTTGAATGCAAATTATTATTTTAAAAAAAATATTTCACTCTTATCCGGGGGGGGGGGGGTCATAATAAAACAAGCGTAACTTACTAACAAATAGATAGTGCTTTGTTAGATTGGGACCCGCGCTAATTTTGACCCCGTCGTTAGGGTTAGGGTCAGTGTGGGGGTGGGGTGGTAGAGTTACCTATAAAGTTCAGGGTCATTGGGGGTTAGGGTTAAAGTTAGGGTCAGGGTCAAACTTAGCCCGGGTCCCAATGTAACAAAGTACCAAATAGAGACGTAAAAATAAGACAAGGGCAATGATATTGTATAGTTAACATCTGAGAAATTAATTTTTTTTATTTCAAATATTTATTTAGTTATATTGTCAAATTCGTCAATCAAAAATGGCGTTCGCTTATTTTAGGTGAGGTGGTCGCTAATTTCAGACTTTATAAAAGGCTAAATTGTCCGATTACAGTAGAGGATCTCTTTACATCAGCGGCTAACCCGAGATGTAGGGGAGGGCGCCACTCTTTTCCTAAGACTGCTTCATTGTCCGTGATCCTGACCTTATAATACTGAGAGTTTTAGCAATGTTTGTTTTAGTCTTTGCTATGACTCAACCGAGGATAGAACTCTGGTATCCCGTTCCATTAGCGGAAACGCTTACCAAATGGGCCGGTTTTAGGCTTACGGTATTTATTTATTTATTTTATTTTTTAATATTTAAAATTTCTTCTTCTTCTTCTTCTTCTTCTTCTTCTTCTTCTTCTTCTTCTTATTATTATTATTATTATTATTATTATTATTATTATTATCATTATCATTATCATTATTATTATTATTATTATTATTATTATTATTATTATTATTATTATTATTATTTATATATTAATACGATAGAGTGTGTGTTATATATTTTGTGTGTCACGATCTGACATTCCTATTAAAGAAGATTTAGTGAAGAGACAGCTTTTGCCCCGGCAACCGAGTAATATAAATAAATATATATACTTCCATTCCGTCACGCAAAATTTTTGTGAGTAAAATATGTGCATATTTCTAGCCACCGGATAATATTATTAACAGTAAATTATACAGATTGATGTAGAAAACACTGTGGAATTTCCACAGGGTCCCGCTAGTAATAAATAAATACGTTAATATTTATTTAAAACACATATAATTATAAAGAAACAAAAATAATCTGAAAGCCGAAATAAATAGAGAAATGTAGAACTTTCCTTTTTTATTAACAATATAAGCAGCCGACGATGTCACGGTGATTAGTGAAAAATGACTCTAGGTTAAAAACGTTCCTAGCCGGAATAATTATTTTTTAAAAAGAACTCAAGCGAAATACAGGTTTTGATTGCAGAACATGGTCAATGAAAAAGATGGCTATTCAAAATCAAATATGGATCTTGTATGACAGAAGCTATCGATGACAAACTCCAAGAATAGGAATGGGTTCTCTTTATATATTAGATGAATCGATGAATTAATTATTTATTAAAAATACAAATGCAATAGTGTAAAGTAACGAATATAACTCCTTAAAAATCTAATTTAAAATAATAATAATAATAATAATAATAATAATAATAATAATAATAATAATAATAATAATAATAATAATAATAATAATAATAATAATAATTACGAAATGAAATCCACCGGAATGCATTTCCATTTATTCGTAAACAATTCAACCATTTAAATCTTTTTGTTAAATTTGGAATTTTTTTTTTAATCAAATTACATAGTGACCCTTCCAAATTTGAAATGAATTTGAAAGCATGTAAACTGTCGAATTGAAAGTCATTTCTTGTTTTGAAATTTTTAGCAAATCGTCAAGCATTAAACGATTGAGAATTTCGGAATCTATTTACATCCAATAAATTTATAAATATAGATTAAAACAGCATCACATAAACAGAATTAGTTATAGTGTTATAATAATTTGGTTCAGTTAATAATTTTATAACCAAACGATACCGTAATAATTAAATTTAACATTCAAAATACGATTAAAAAATAATTTATAGAAAAACTAAAACAAGACAAAACGTGAAAATAAAAAATCAAACAAAAAAATAATTGAAAGTAAAAAGACTCAAGGGCAACGCCGGGTAGGTACAGTTAGTAAGTAATGAACGCGTCTAATCTTCACACTTCCATGTCGTTCCATGAAACTGCAGTAAAATGTGAAGATAAGCAACATTTATTATTTATTATTGTTATATATCTATCGTGTAAATATCGCATCTATACAATACTATCAAATATTTTCCTCCTTTTTTGCTACACACACATCTAGACCACCCGTGAACCGTTGTGTCAGTATTATATATATATATATATATATATATATATATATATAGAGAGAGAGAGAGAGAGAGAGAGAGAGAGAGAGGTGAACAGAGATGACGTCCTGAATAATAAATGTTGGTTTTATGCCGTCATTTACTTTTCGTGACGTCATGTAGTGTGCACGGTGACGCTACACAAATATATCCACCAACAAGCAAGATAACAACGTTAACAGAGTTTGAGTTTTATACTAGGAGACGATTCTCTCTCTCTCTGGTTTTATAAAACGTCATCCACTGTGCACGGCTGTCGGAATTTTCATGGAAGACGTAACTCTTTAGTGACCTCACACTTTATGACGTCACGTCATCAAGTGTACAGGGGGTAAAACAAGATAGCAAACAAGATCCACAGAATTTTAGTATGTATATATATATATATATATATATATATATATATATATATATATATATATATATATATAGTCTCGGAAGTTTCTCAACCATTAAAAATATATTTAAAAAAAAAACCCAAAAAACCTTAAGTCCCAAGTCGTTCAGTAGAAAATCACTCATGTAAGTCAATTTAATTTTTACAGTTATTATATTAGTTTGCTTCTAACATTATTTAAGGGATCATCAGTTGTTTACCATGAAAAACTGTTTCATGAGGATAAATTGCACGATATACTATAAAATGAAATGCCGTGAAAGATAAGATTTGTGAAAAAGAAAAACGGAAAAACAAATTTAAATACAGGAAAAAAATCATAAAAAACGAGAGGTATGTTTTACCGGTTTCGTTCGGATCAACGAACGTCTTCAGAAAAAAATGAAGATTTTAAATTACTTCCCCCTTTCCCATTTTAACGTCTTTCCGTATGCGTTTTACTCTTCTTTCCTTTTCAAATAGATAAACACGTGCCAATGACGTCTCTTTGTGCGTTCATTTTTATCCTATGTTTTCACCATTATCGAGTAAATTTAAAATCTTCACTATTTCTGAAGACGTTCGTTGATCCGAACGAAACCGGTATAATCTTACGTTTATTGATGATTTTTTCACACACACACACACACACACACACACACACACACACACACACACACACACACACATATATATATATACATTGTTTGTATCCGTCTGTTCCAGAAGACAATGGAGTTCTGCGTCTCAGATTTGTCCGTTGCCGAATTGCAGCGTCTGCTATGACTGTGCAAGCCTATCCTGGATCGACAAGCTCTGTTGCAGTTGCCACGCATGTAGTTGGTGTCTGGTTGCGAGAGCTCTGTTGCAGCCCTCTGCCTCCAGTGCTGGTCTCTCCTCTTCTTACTCCTTTTACAGCATGCCTTTATAGCTCTTCTCCAGCGGCTGCAATCTTCAGCGACGGACTCCCAGCCTGTTGGGTCGATGCCATCTGCCGTCATGTCTCGCTTGCAGACATCTGTGTCGCGTAGGACATGTCTTCCTGCTGGTCTGGAGCCGGTTGCGAGCTAGCTATAAAGAATATCCTTTTGGATCTTCACATCGTTCATTCGCCTGGCATGGCCAAGCCACTGAAGGCGTCGTTGGGTGAGCAGAGCGAACATGCTCGGGATGTCCGCCTGATCAAGTACTGTCGTGTATGAGATGTGGTCCTGCCAGGTGATTCCTAGGATTCTCTTGAGGTTGCGTAGGTGGAAGGTGTTTAGTCTGTTCTTTTGGCGGGAGTAGAGGGCCCAAGATTCACTGCCGTAGACAGCGTACTAAGAACGCAAGACCGGTACACCTTCATCTTGTTATTGGTGGCCAGCATCTTGTTATTCCAGACTCGTTTCGTCAAGCGAGCCATGGCTGTTACCGCCTTACCGATACGTTTGTGGACTTCTACACACAGGGAGATGGTGGAGCCGAGGTATGTGAAGCCCTCGACAACCTCGAGAGTGTAGTCGCCAATGGTGATCTTTGGGGAACTGCTTACATCTTGGCCGAGGATGTTCGTCTTTTTTAGGTTGATTGTCATGCCAAACTATCTGCATGCGTGCGCGAAGCAGTTGATGAGTCGCTGCAATGCCTCTTCAGGGTGTGCCGTCAGTGCTGCATCATCAGCGAAGAGCATTTTGCGTATAAGTATATTCCGCACTTTGGTCTTAGCTCGAAGGTGGGCAAGGTTGAATGGGCTACCGCTGCTTTTGGTATGGAAGTACACTCCATCCCCCAACTTTTTTGAAGGTGTAGGACAACAGCAGAGAGAAGAAAATGGCAAAGAGTGTCGGGGCGAGTACGCACCTGTTTAACTCCGCTCTTGATTTGGAAAGGGTCCGAAGAAGAGCCATCGTACTGTACGATGCCCTGGAGCAGAATGAATTTTCCCTTTTCTGCTGACAAGGTCAAAAGCCTTGGTTAGGTCGATGAAGGCGATGTACAGTGGTTGTCTCTGTTCATGACATTTTCCCTGGAGCTGTTGCAGGGAAAATGTCGACAGTTGATCTTCCTGCTCTAATCCCTACACTGTGCCTCGGGGTATACATGCTCTGCAAGTAACTGCAGCCTCTTGGAGACGACCCGGGCGAAGACTTCCCCAACAACACTCAGGAGGGATATCCCACGGTTGATGTTGCAGAGTGATGATGCTTGCGCCACGTATCTCTTGGAGCACTGTTTCTTCTTCCCAGCATTTCTGTAGTAGCTGGTGCAGGTAGTGGAACAGGGCTGTCTTCTTTCCCACCTTGATGATTTCTATGTGGGATGCCGTCTTTTCCTAGAACTTTGCCACAGGTTAGAGAATCGATGTCCTTGTTTAGTTCTGTTACAGAGGAGAGAATGTCTAGCTCTTCTTAAACGGGTAGGTTGATTGTGTTTTCGGCGGCTGCGTCCGTGACAACGTTTTCCACCGCGTAAATTTCCTAGTAGTGCTCAGCCCACCTCTCCATTTGAATGCTGCGGTCTAATATTTTGTCACCGAAAGTTGATTGTAGGAATACGATCTTGTTTATGGTTGGGCTAAAAGCCTTCTTCAAGCCATCGTATATGCCACAGATATCGCCGCAGTCAACAGAGAGCTGGATACTCTCCCAGAGTCATTGGCACAGCGTCGTTACTGGCCTTCCTGAGTGCAATGACTGTCTTCCCAGAAGGTTTCCTCTTGTAATTAACGAGGGCTTCTCTTTTGGCATTGATTGCTGGTTCTAATTCCGCAATACCGGCTTCGAACTAGTCCGGGGTTTTCCTCTCTTTTCTGTCAAAAGTGATCACTGTGGAGTTGTAGGTGACACCACGGATGTGAACCCACCTCTCTACAGCATTGCCAGTAGGACAGTCTTTGAGGGCATATTCGATGGTGTTGGCGAAGCACTTGAATAAGTCTGGTATTGCTGTTCTGCTGGTGTTAATGCGAGGGGGGTCTGCTTGGTTCGATGGATCCACTTTAACAGGAGACGGACTTTACTGCCAACTATGGAGTGGTCGGTGTCACAGTCAGCACTGTTGTAGCTACGTGTGGTGAGAACGCAGTTCAGTGAGGGTCTCCGTGTGATGACAAAGTCCAGCTGGTGCCAATGATTGGATCTTGGGTGTCGCCAAGATACTCGATGATGTGGCTTGGTGGCAAAGAATGTGTTGGTTATACAGAAGTTGTAGGAGCACAACTCAAGGACCCTCTGTCCATTCTTGTTTAGCCTGCTGACACCGACATGACCACTGCAGTTGGACCAAGAGTCATGGTCGGAACCCACTCTTGCATTGAAGGCACCGAGCAGATACAATTTATCCGTGACATGGATATCTTTGATCGTGTTGTCACGATCCTCATAGAATTGGTATTTGGTCTCGGCTGGAGGGCATAGTGTTGGAGCATAAACACTCAGGATGTTCACTGGGCCTAAGGAGGCTGATAAGCGGAGAGACAAGATTCTGTCTGTGTCACTGGATGGTGATTCTACAGTGGTGAGTAGAGAATTCTTTAATGCGAATCCAACGCATGCAGTCTTGGTTCTCCATGTTCTTTGCCAGAAAAACGTGTAGTTCTGTTCTCTGAGGCTTCCGCTTGATGCGAGTCTTGTTTCTTGTAGTGCAGCTACGTCGATGTTGAGCCTTGTGAGCTCCTGGTCGATGATAGCTGTTGTTTCTTGAGTCATTAAACTGTTGTAAATCATCCGAGATGCCAGATTTGTGGGTTTATTTTCTTCGTTTGGTACAGGGTTTTCAGTCAGTTTCTCGGTATTTTCCCTAGTTCAAAGCACCCATTGAAGCAGGCAGAGTACTCTTACACTTGAGCCATCACACCGCATACAAGAAAGTCTATTAACTAACATAGATCATGCAAACTCGGATGTGTTTTACTGAAAAGCCAATAGGAAGGCGAAATTCGAGTCTAGGTCTTCCGGTATGTGGCTTTCATGATTTGTGTAGGCTGCGGCGTTTTGTCTGATTGTGGAAATAATAATATAGTAGCTCACATTAAAATCTAACACACGCACGCACGCACACACACACACACACACATATATATATAATTATTTAATAATAAATATTTTAAAATTATTATCTACATATGTATACTTTTCATCCTAATGGAATCGTCAGAGTAAAAAATAACTGTTCAGACGATCGCAAAATTCGAACACCCGGCCACGAGTCACTTTTAACTCAAATCCGAGCGTTTAAACCAATTGACCAACTTTAACAGCTATGCGACAAGCCGAGAAATAAACCTTATTTATGTCATATTTATATCGGATAATATAGTCAGCCGTCCCAACCGTGTTCAACAGATCACGTGGACAGGAACTTCGCATACGTAGATGTGGCAGCCTTGTACACATTTGCAATTTCTCGCCTGTTCGATATGAATGATACGGGATTTGGTTGTTTGTATGATGAGTCAGCCCCTGAGTTGAACACACGCGCACACAGTTGCAACGTTGGGTCCCTAAGTTGACAGCGACCTCAATAGAATCCCCAACATTAACATAAGTCTATCACTACGTTCATCTGTCTATTTGAGATGCTGTCGTTTAATATGTGAACGTGTCGGTGGGACAGTAGTTACCTGCGCGGACTCTCAAAATAGTAAAGCAACTACTCTAGGAGAAGAAAAGCTCCGATTTAGGTCCCTGTCATGTATATTAGATAATTATTACACGAAATTAATTTCTTCGTAATGGATTCCCGTCTGCGGAACACATTGCCGCGGGGCTGCTTCCCTGCAGCTTACAAGATAGTCGTCTTCAAATCCAATGTCAACAGATTCCTGTCATACTTATCAAATTTAGTTTATTCGATTAATCATTCTTAATTTTCTCATGAGGTTTTTCATCTTTCAACTCGCAATCATTCCATCTAATTAATCCTTATCCTCGAGTGACCCTCGGCCTTGATAAGTGGTAACTCATTAGTAAATAAATTTTTTCGTACATCTGGGATTGAACACCGTTCTAATTAGAATTACCTTTGGAAATCAACGCTATTACCAACTAGGCTATATCTCCAAATTACCAATCTGGGTTACGAGATATCTAAAAGTGGATTAAAATAAAAGGTTTCGTTCGAAATTTCTAGAAAGTTAACGACTAAGCTTAAAGGCATATGAAGAAGCCCGGAGAGTGTAACGGGCGAAACGCTGTGAATACAGCAAACACCAATATGAAGACAACAGCCTGAAAAATGTATAATAACCACAATAGTTCATCTTATAATTATCGTTAAATAATAATTGGTTGGAATGAGTTAAAAATACTAACAGACTGACTGAACTGACTTAAACTTAATAACAGGCTGAAACAGGGTAAAAATCTAAATATCTTAATATTAGGTGGTGAGAAGCCTGTTGGAGATTGTCATCTTGTAGTAGGGCACGGCTATCGTAAAGGAAGTAGGCATGTCAACTGAGTTACGTTTTTCTGGTGATTTCATTAATAGTGGGAGTAAAAACCACTATACATAAGGACCGGGGGTGAGCAGTGGCTTAACGCGCATGCGTCCATCTGTAATCAGAGCAAGTAATAACAGCAAACAGACTCAACTCCATAGGATTATTCATTCACATGGAGATCATTGTTAACTTGTTCCTGCTATTGTCACTTTATTCCCCTGTCAAGAACACGGCTACCCTCCTAAGGATTATTCATTAACTTGGAAATCATTGTTAACTTGTTTCTTTTTTTAAAACGTATTTACTTTTCATAGATGTCAAGCACGAAAGAGAATTCAAAAAATCCAACATGGCGTCCAAAGATTAAGGCATTGCATTAAAGTTCGAATTTCAATTCTTAAAAAAATAAATTAGAATTTTATTTCGAGATAAAAAAATACAATTTTAGACTAATTTATAAGTTTGACCCCCCCCCAAAAAAAAAACATGACTGTTATAACTTATTAAATTTTTTTTACTATATTGTAAATAAACTGTTCGTTTTGCAAAAAAAAAACACATTTTAATTTATTAAAATAAATGTTCTATTAATTATTTTTAATTATTTATTTTGTTTTACTTTACTGAATCCGTAATCTTTCATGTTTGATTTACTTTTAAGTTAAAAAAAATCAAGAAACATCATTTATCTTTTATTTGGAAATGAGAGCAGATTATTCAAAAACAAAACAAAAGAAACACATTTTAATTTATTTATTAATTAATTAATTAACTTTGAATTATTGATTTTGTGTTACTTTACTGAATTTGTAATCTTTCATATTTGATTTACTACTCATGTTTGATGTCTTATTTATATTTTTCGGAATTGAAAGCAACCATTATCAAATTATTCAAAAACAAAACAAAATTCAGCTAAAACTAATGATAATGAAATGTCCATATAAAGAATAAAACTGCCTAAGAATAGGGATTTGTCGTCTTCTTCTTGTGTTTATAAATCAAGAGATATTTCTTTGCATTATAACTGATGCTAGTCTTTTCAATCGATGTAGACCGGAATGTATGAACTTATTTAAAGAATTAATATTGAATCAGACAAATTATTCTTTTAAAGAAAAATGTTCATGTTTTAAAGATTAAAAAATTTATGGCAACACCATTTTATTAATAAGTATTAATTTAATGTTTGCTGTCTAGCCTACGCAAATTACACGAAATAATACATTTGCACTAAGATTTCTAATATGGTAACATATTAATTATATTCTGTGATCGTTAATTAATAAATACTGAAAAATTCATTAAAATTGGTTGATTTCCTGAATTTTGATGAATTTTGAAGTGAAGGGAGGGGTCAAATGCCCATAGTCTGACTGTTCGATAGATCTCGTTTATTTACTTTATAGTATGAC